>CM075977.1:279343449-279383501 GCA_038087875.1 Malacoraja senta | reverse complement strand
TTGGCTTCCACTTCTTTGCTTCAGCTTCTCTTCCGTCGGCGCCATGTCCGGGTACCTGTGGAAACAGGCCCTTCAGCCCAACTTGCCCACACCAGCCAACGTGTCCCAGCTACACTAGTTCCCACCTGCCAGCATTTTGTCCGTATCTCTCCAAACCTGTCCTATTCATGTGCCTGTCTAACTGCTTCTTAAACGTTGGGATAGACCTAGCCTCAACAACCTCATCTAGCAATGTTACAAAACTGAGATTTTAAAAATCAAGTCTGCAATTTATCCCATCAGATAAAGCATAAAAAGAAGTTTAATTTGACGCCTAATTCACTTTCATATCTTCAGTATTAAAAAAGTTATGGCCATTTTCATACTCAGAAATTAGCATATTCTTCCTATTGCTTTTCCATTGACTTAACACAAAAGCTGTGATCGAGGACAGTCAAAAGGCCCATAACTTTCTTAAAAATTAAGAGAACTGAAAGACATTTTCAATTATTGTAGTTTGATGTAATTCTGAAACAAATATGAAACAATCTTACTTGGATGACCTGAAATTAAAGCATATCATTTGTTAGTTACCCAATTGTAGCTAATTACAAAATTCAATTACTAGATCTAAACATCTATCAATTTCTTAAGAAAAGATGAACATTTTTAAATAGTCTAAGTGTCCAAATAACATTCACACAAGAATTCACAATATAACATGATTTTTAAATGTCATTGTTATTAATTTATAGGCCAAATGGAAGGAATTTTATGTTTAATTCCCATAAATTAATGGCCATTTAAATCATCTTGCGAGTGAGATTTTCTGGAATGCGATCAATTGGAACGTTGCATTTGCGGTGAATTTAAACCCCATGGCAGGAAAAATACTGCCGGTTCGTATGGGGAATAAGTCACCTTCTCGCAACGTGAAATTTTGATTAAATGTATCGTAAGACGCACTTTTTTAATGAAAAAATAAACTGCGTACCTTGCCTTGTCCCCTACGTGAGGTCCGTCCCGTTGTTGGCATTCACGGCTTTAGAAGATGATTTTTAATTTACTACAGTAATTAAATTAGTAAGCGCAGTTTAAAAATAATTCCAGAGAACGGCAGTCGAAGCGATTTTTCTTCATCAAATATTTAGCCTGTTCAAGATCGTTTAGAATAGGCTTCCGAAATACCGCATTTTAAACCCGCTCCCCTCTCAACGGCGCCAAAGTCGCGCACACGGGCAGTGACAGAACTGCAGCGCCGCTGAAGGTAAGTTTTGTAACATACCTACCTCATCTGGCAGCTTGTTCCATACACCCACCATCCTTTGTGTGAAAAGGTTGGCCCTCAGATTCCTATTACATCTTTTCCCCTTTACCTTAAACCTATATCCTCTGTGACAATTAAATTGAATCTTGAATCTTGAATACGTCTTTAGGATGTGGGAGTAAATTAAAGTGTCAGGGAAAAACCCAATGGATCACAAGGGAAAAGTGCGAACTCAGCACAAACATTACCGGAGGTCAAAATCAAATATGGGTTACTGGAGCTTTGAGACAGATGCACTATTTACTAAATAACAATGGGCTGCAGATTCTCTCTTGTTTGTTCCTTTTTAAAAAAACTACTCGTAAAAACAAGATTATTCTAAATCCAAGGAAAAAGGAAAGGGTGAAAGGTCTATGTTCCCTCAGCCTGTTGTACTATTTGATGATATGTGGTTGATCTGATCTCAGCCTCTCCTGCCCGTTCCCTTACACTTGATTTGTCTTTAGATTAATAAATAGCCTAAATCATCTCTGAGTAAACAATGACTGTGCATCCACAGCTGTTTGAGGTAGAAAATTCCAAAAATTCACAAACTTTCAGATGAAATTTCTCTTCACGGCAACCTCTGTCTCCCAGTTCCAGACTATATCCACACAATTCCACCTCCGTCTCCCGCGGGAAAGTCATCAATGCTTCACTTGGGCTTCGAGAATTATTCCAGGAATGAGTGGGTTAACACATGATGAGCGTTTGACAGCACTGGGTCTGTACTCGCTGGAGATTAGAGGGATGAGGGGGTTCCTCATTGAAACTTACGAATAGAGAATGGATGTGGAGAGGATGTTACACCAGTGGGAGGGTATAGGAGTAGAGGTCATTGCCTTAGAATTAAAGGAAGTTCCTTTAAGAAGGAGATGAGGAGGAATTTCTTTAGTCAGAGGGTGGTGAATCTGTGGATTTCATTGCCACAGAAGTGTGTGGAGGCTCAGTCAATGGATATTTTTAAGGCAGAGATTGCAATTCTTGATTAGTATGCGTGTCAGGGATAATGGGGGGAAGGCTGGAGAAAGGTTAGGAGGAAAAGATAGATCAGCCAATGATTGAATGGTAGAGTAGACTTGATGTGCTGAATGGCCTAATTGTGCTCCAATCACTTATGAACTTATCTGTGGAATCAGAGGGATAGTCAATGTCTCAGGTCAAGGTCTGCATCACAACTGATAGTGTAGAGGGAAAATAGCAAGCATAAGAGGTGATAGATGGTCATATAGCCAGGTAAGAGAAGCAGAGGGTGGAGGATGGGATGGAGGCTGGGATGTGATGTGTGGAAATAACAAATGACTGCACAAGTCAGTGTGAGATCATACTTGTAGTCAGTGCTTTAATTTGTGATAGAAACATAGAAAATAGGTGCAGGAGTAGGCCATTCGGCCCTTCGAACCTGCACCGCCATTCAACATGATCATGGCTGATCATCCAACTCAGTATCCTGTACCTGCTTTCTCTCCATACCCCCTGATCCCTTTAGCCACAAGGGCCACATCTAACTCCCTCTTAAATATAGCCAATGAACTGGCATCAACTACCTTCTGTGGCAGAGAATTCCAGAGATTCACCACTCTCTGTGTGAAAAATGTTTTCCTCATCTCGGTCCTAAAAGATTTCCCCTTATCCTTAAACTGTGACCCCTTGTTCTGGACTTCCCCAACATCGGGAACAATCTTCCTGCATCTAGCCTGTCCAACCCCTTAAGAATTTTGTACGTTTCTGTAAGATCCCCCCTCAATCTTCTAAATTCTAGCGAGTACAACCGAGTCTATCCAGTCTTTCTTTATATGAAAGTCCTGACATCCAGGAATCAGTCTGGTGAACCTTCTCTGTACTCCCTCTATGGCAAGAATGTCTTTCCTCAGATTAGGAGACCAAACTGTATGCAATATTCCAGGTGTGGTCTCACCAAGACCCTGTACAACTGCAGTAGAAACTCCCTGCTCCTATACTCAAATCCTTTTGCTATGAATGCTAACATACCATTCGCCTTCTTCACTGACTGCTGCACCTGCATGCCTACTTTTAATGACTGGTGTACCACGACACCCAGGTCTCGTTGCCTCCCCTTTTCCTAATCGGCCACCATTCAGATAATAGTCTACTTTCCTGTTTTTGCCACCAAAGTGGATAACCTCACATTTATCCACATTATACTGCATCTGCCATGCATTTTCCCACTCACCCAGCCTATCCAAGTCACCTTGCAGCCTCCGAGCATCCTCCTCACAGCTAACACTGCCCCCCAGCTTCGTGTCATCCGCAAACTTGGAGATGTGCATTCAATTCCCTCGTCCAAATCATTAATATATATCGTAAATAGCTGGGGTCCCAGCACTGAGCCTTGCGGTACCCCACTAGTCACTGCCTGCCATTGTGAAAAGGACCCGTTTACTCCTACTCTTTGCTTCCTGTCTGCCAGCCAGTTCTCTATCCACATCAATACTGCACCCCCAATACCGTGTGCTTTAAGTTTGTATACTAATCTCTTATGTGGGACCTTGTCGAAAGCCTTCTGAAAGTCCAGATATAACACATCCACTGGTTCTCCCTTATCCACTCTACTAGTTACATCCTCGAAAAATTCTATAAGATTCGTCAGACATGATTTACCTTTCATAAATCCATGCTGACTTTGTCCAATGATTTCACCACTTTCCAAATGTGCTGCTATCCCATCTTTAATAACTGATTCTAGCAGTTTCCCCACTACCGACGTTAGACTAACTGGTCTGTAATTCCCCATTTTCTCTCTCCCTCCCTTTTTAAATAGTGGGGTTACATTAGCTACCCTCCAATCCTCAGGAACTACTCCAGAATCTAAAGAGTTGTGAAAAATTATCACTAATGCATCCACTATTTCTGGGGCTACTTCCTTAAGTACTCTGCAATGCAGCCTATCTGGCCCTGGGGATTTATCGGCCTTTAATCCATTCAATTTACCTAACACCACTTCCCGGCTAACCTGGATTTCACTCAGTTCCTCCATCTCATTTGACCCCCGGTCCCCTGCTATTTCCAACAGATTATTTATGTCTTCCTTAGTGAAGACAGAACCAAAGTAGTTATTCAATTGGTCTGCCATGTCCTTGTTCCCCATGATCAATTCACCTGTTTCTGACTGCAAGGGACCTACATTTGTTTTAACTAATCTTTTTCTCTTCACATATCTATAAAAGCTTTTGCAGTCAGTTTTTATGTTCCCTGCCTGTTTTCTTTCATAATCTATTTTCCCTTTCCTAATTAAGCCCTTTGTCCTCCTCTGCTGGACTCTGAATTTCTCCCAGTCCTCTGGTAGGCTGCTTTTTCTGGCTAATTTGTACACTTCATCTTTTGCTTTGATACTATCCCTGATTTCCCTTGTTATCCATGGATGCACTACCTTCCCTGATTTTTTTTTTTGCCAAACTGGGATGAACAATTTTTGTAGTTCATCCATGCAGTCTTTAAATGCCTTCCATTGCATATCTACCGTCAACCCATTAAGAATCAATTGCCAGTCTATCTTGGCCAATTCACTTCTCATACCCTCAAAGTTACCTTTCTTTAAGTTCAGGACCCTTGTTTCTGAATTAACAATGTCACTCTCCATCCTAATGAAGAACTCAACCATATTATGGTCACTCTTGCCCAAGGGGCCACGCACAACAAGACTGCTAACTAACCCTTCCTCATTACTCAATACCCAATCTAGAATAGCCTGCTCTCTCGTTGGTTCCTCTACATGTTGGTTTAGAAAACTATCCTGCATACATTCCAAGAAATCCTCTTCCTCAGCACCCTTGCCAATTTGATTCACCCAATCTATATGTAGATTGCAGTCACCCATTATAACTGTTTTACCTTTGTTGCACGCATTTCTAATTTCCTGTTTGATGCCATCCCCAACTCCACTACTATTAGGTGGCCTGTACACAACTCCCACTAGCGTTTTCTGCCCCTTAGTGTTTCGCAGCTCTACCCATATCGATTCCACATCCTCCAAGCTAATGTCCTTCCTTTCTATTGCGTTAATGTGCTCTCTAACCAGCAACGCTACCCCACCTCCTTTCCCTTTCTGTCTATCCCTCCTGAATATTGAATATCCCTGGATGTTCAGCTCCCAGCCTTGGTTACCCTGGAGCCATGTCTCCGTGATCCCAACTATATCATAGTCATTAATAGCTATCTGCACATTCAACTCATCCACCTTATTACGAATGCTCCTTGCATTGAGACACAAAACTTTTAGGCTTGTTTTTACAACACTCTTACCCCTTATACAATTATGTTGAAAAGTGGCCCTTTTTTGATTTTTGCCCTGGATTTGTCTGCCTGCCACTTTTACTTTTCACCTTGCTACCTATTGCTTCTACGCTCACACATTTAAGAAACGCTTTCCCTTTAACTCCATCCTCAACTATCTCATTCGACACCCCACCCCCCTTATTCAGTTTAAAACCATCCGTGTAGCAGTGGCAAACCTGCCTGCCAGAATGCTGGTCCCCCACCTGTTAAGATGCAATCCGTCCCTTTTGTACAGTTCCCTTTTACTCCAAAACAGATCCCAGTGATCTAAGAATCTAAATCCCTGCCCCGTGCACCAGTTCCTCAGCCACACATTCAGGTCCCGTATCTCCCTGTTCCTGCTCTCGCCAGCACGAGGAACTGGAAGCAAACCGGAGATAACAACCCTGGACGTCCTGCTTTTCAGCATTTTTCCGAGCTCTCTAAAGTCACGCTGCAGAATATTCATCCCCTTCTTTCCGACATCGTTTGTGCCGACATGCACTACCACTTCCAGCTGTTCACCTTCGCCCTTGAGGATTTTCTGCACTCTGTCCGTGACATCCTGGATCCTGGCACCAGGAAGGCAGCACACCATCCTCGAATCCCGTCTGTTGCCGCAGAAACCCCTGTCCGTA
This sequence comes from Malacoraja senta, assembly GCA_038087875.1. Classification (NCBI taxonomy): domain Eukaryota; kingdom Metazoa; phylum Chordata; class Chondrichthyes; order Rajiformes; family Rajidae; genus Malacoraja; species Malacoraja senta. The sequence goes on along the minus strand of CM075977.1, from coordinate 279,377,303 downwards.
CCTCTCACAATGGAGTCTCCCACTACAATGGCGTTACCTGACTTTGGCCTTTTTGGTTTTGGCTCAACAGCCCTATTCGCATCGCAAGCCAGTCTGCCGCTCAGTGTTAAAACGTCTTCTGTCCCAACAGCTTCTAATTGGGTGAACCTGTTCACAAGAGGTACAACACCCGGGGACGTTTGCATTCCATGCTTCCCTCCCTTTCTCACTGTCTCCCACCTTCTCTCTTCCAGTACCTTAGGTGTAACAATCTTACTGGAGGACTTGTCGAGGAACGACTCCGTTTCTCGGACAAACCTGAGGCCATCCACCTGCTTCTCCAGTTCCCCAACACGGTCCTTCAGGAGCTGTACCTGGATGCACTTGTCACATTTGTAGCAACCAGAGGCACCAGCAGTGTCCTTGACCTCCCACATACTGCAAGCATCACACTGAATCAGCTTGCCTGACATCTCCTTCTTTCGTCTCTCCCTCTGCAGTGTTTTGCATAGCCTCCTCTCCTCAGCCTCTCGAGCCAGACTCACACTTTTCTCACAGGGCCGCTCCCTAAGAGCAGTCTTGCTTATATTGAGTGATAAATTGCCTAATTTACCAATTTACAATCCAAATTCCTCAGTTTTCAACTGTTTTCCCCGCTTTGACTCACTTTTCTCCTCCCTCTTGGGCTAGAGCCAATCAGTGTTTTCTCTTGCTGATCTTCTCCTGCTGTTGCTTCCAAATCTACAGCAGCTCTGAGTAAAGTCTGCCTGTGCTTTGCCTCTCCTTTTCAACTGTTTTCCCCCCTCTGACTCACTTCTCTCCTCCCTCTTGGGCTAGAGCCAATCAGTGTTTTCTCTTGCTAATCTTCTCCTGCTGTTGCTTCCAAATCTACAGCAGCTCTGAGCTCTGATGGCATGCAAGAGACAAGACAAGAGGCAAGAGACATGTATTGTCACATGTCCCAATTGGCACAGTGAAATGTGTGGTCACCATACAGCCATACGAATAAAAAAGAGCACAGAACACGATAGTCTTTAACATAGACATCCCCACACAGCGGGATCAAAGTTTCCCACTGTGAGGGAAGGCACCAAAGTTCAGTCATCCTCCTCTGTTGTCCTCTGTTGTTCACCCGTGGGCTCGCCGGATGATGGAACTCTGACGTCGGAATGGGAGAACACTCTCAGCGGCTTGGAGTTCTGAATCCGTCACTTCCTACCGGAGACCGCGGCTCCCGAAGTCCACAGGCCGAGCTGGGCGGAGTTTCACGCTGGCGGCCCTTGGCAAAGGGATCCCAGGACTCCGCGGTTGAAGTCAGCGCCGCCCGCGCTGGAAGCTCTGCAAACCACAGCTCCGCGATGTTGAAGCAGCAGGCCCAACACTCCGGAGCTTCAAACGCCGATCCAAGTAAGGCATCATCCGCTCCGCGGTGAATCCAGTGCTGCACCGCTGCTGAAGCTTTGGGCTGGTCCCCGGCAGGAAAGGCCGCGCCAATCCAGATGGTAGGTCGCGAGTGGGGGTGGGGGCGGAGATGCGACTCATGAGTACGGAGTACCATTATCTCTAAGAAGATAAACATCATTGTTTCCTGGGCATGTGACACATATGTTTATTAATCATGTGTAGAGTCACCTTGGAATATTGTGTGGCATTCTGGTCATCCAGCTAGAGAAAGGATAGAAAAACAACTTTTATTTAAAGTTGGAAAAGGTGCAGAAAATATTCCCAAGAATGTTACCAGGACTAGAAGCTTGAAATAGAAGGAGAGACTGGATAGGCTGGGACTTTTTTCCATGGAGTGATGGAGATTGAGGGGTGACATTATTTTGGTATATTAAATCATGATGGGCACAGATAGAGCAGATAATCACAAGCTTTATCCCAGGGTTGTGGAGTCTAAAACCAGAGGACATGGATTTAAGATGAGAGGGGACAGATTTAACGGGAACCTTTTCAAACAGAGAATGGTGTGTATATGGAATGAGCTGCTTGTGGAAGACATTAAAAAGATATTTGGACAGGTATATGGATAGGAACCATTTGGAAGGATATAGGCCAAATGCAGGCAAATGGGATTGGTTTAGATAGATAGACACGTTTTTCGTTCCTCTATGGTAGGCTGTTGTTTTTCCTTTTTTTACAGGGCAAAAAAAGCAACTGATGGCTGAATCTGATCCAAGAATCTGATCCATGGGTAAATAGCTTGATAACCATGCAATCAAAGGAAACAGTTCAACTTGTGTAGGAAGGAACTGCAGATGCTGGTTTAAACCGAAGATAGACACAAAAAGCTGGAGTAACTCAGCGGGACAGGCAGCATCTCTGGAGAGAAGGAATGGGTGATGTTTCGGGTCGAGCCCCTTCTTCAGACTGAATGTCACGGGAAAGGGAAACGAGAGATATAGACGATGATGTGGAGAGAGTTATAGAACCATGAATGAAAGAAATACAAAAAAGTAACGATGATCAAATAAAGGGCCTGTCCCACTTTCACGACCTAATTTACTCGTGGACATTTTTCATCATGCTAGAAAAACGCCCCGACCTACTTGATGCCACGAGTACCTACGACTAGCATCACGGCCTGCTACGACCTACCTACGACCTTCTACGACCTCCTACGACCTCGTGACGACCATGTTACGAGTATGAGTCAAGGGCAAACTTGGCAGAGGTCGTGAATTAGGTCGTGAAAATGGTACAGGCCATTAAATTGGCTTGTTCAGTCACCTTGAAACAGTTACCTGTCATTGCCCAGCTGTTTCCTTGTGTTTAAGTCATCTGGCATTTTTCTTCGTTCTTGATTTTTGGCACATATACACACAACATATTGATTTTTCTCTCAAACAGTAGATGGCCATCTTGCGACACTATTTGAAAACTTCACAGTACATTGGAAGCTTGGTTATATCACATGCTGGAACCTAAGCACACAGAAAAGTTGGAAAAAATGTCCCAAGAGGTTAAACTTGCTCAGTTATTAGTTTTTCCCCCCCAATACTTCTTTTTCCGCGGCGGTTTAACTCTTCTGGCCAATTAAACTTGGAATCCTAATGTACATAAACTCAAATAAAATGGTTTAAGTTGTTATAACATTTTTTAAATGCCTCTAACTTTAAATTTGATTCCACAATTTAACACCAATATCACCACAATGTCACTTCTAAAAAATCCAATAAGTTTTCTGCATCTTAATTCACAGAAAATTAAGTAGAGTTGCTGCCTTACAGCGCTCACAGCGCTGGAGACCCAGGTTCAATCCTGACTACGGGTGCTTGTCTGTACGGAGTTTGTACGTTCTCCCCGCAACCATGTGGGTTTTCTCCGAGATCTTCGGTTTCCTCCCACACTCCAAAGACGTACAGGTTTGTAGGTTAATTGGCTTGTTATAAGTGTAAATTGTCCCTAGTGTGTGTAGGATAGTGTTAAGGGCCTGTCTCACTTGTGCGTCATTTGTGCATCACGCAGATGGCGCGCAAAGATTTTGTACATCCCAAAATCTTGGGGCGCTGCGCGCGACCCTGCCTACGTCACCACGCACCATGCGCACGTCGTGATGCGTAAATGATGTCGCGTAAATGACGCGCAAATGACGCCCAAGTGGGACAGGCCCTTTAATGTGCGGGGATCGCTGGTCGGTGCGGACACGGTGGGCCGAAGGGCCTGTTTCCGCGATGTATCTCTAAACTAAACTAAAGTAAAAAACTAAAAAGACAAAACCGCATCAATTTTTGCTTCTATATTGAAACAATCTTTTTATTTTTGCAGAAGATAAACACAAAATGCTGGAGTAACTCAGCAGGTCAGTCAGCATCTCTGCATAAAAAGAGCAGGTGACATTTCAGGTCAGAACCCTTCATTAGACTATAAGTAGAGGTAGGGGAGGGAGGGGGGGGGGGGGGGGAATAAACTGTAAGTGAGAAAAGGCCAGAACAAATCAGGCCTTAATTTTTTTGTGGGGCCTCTTTGCCTTGTTATTTACACAATCGAATGTTTTGAAAATGACTCGTTAGGCTGAATTTGTGGGTGCTGAATAAGCAATGAGTTTTGGGGAGGAAGAGGCAGGCAACGGAGGCCATACGGCCCTTCGAGCCAGCACCGCCATTCAATATGATCATGTCTGGTCATCCAGAATCAATACCCCGCTCCTGCTTTCTCCCCATATCCCTTGATTCCGTTAGCCCTAAGAGCTATATCTAATTCTCTCTTGAAAACATCCAGTGAATTTGCCTCCACTGCCTTCTGTGGCAGAGAATTCCACAGATTCACAACTCTCTGGGTGAAAACGTTTTTCCTCATCTCAGTCCTAAATGGCCTACCCCTCATTCTTAATCTGTGACCCCTGGTTCTGGACTCCCCCAACATCGGGAACATTTTTTCTGCATCTAGCCTGTCCAATCCCTTAATATTTTTATAGGTTTCAATAAGTTGCCCTCTCATCCTTCTAAATTCCAGTGAATATAAGCCCCGTCGATCCATTCTTTAATATGTCCAGTCAATCATTCTTTAATCTAAGCCCAGTTAATCCATTCTTGGATGGTAAATGGTAAAAGAAAAAGTGAGTACTGCGAAGAGATGTGGATTTGCAAAGCAGAGCAGGAGTGAAATGGAATTAAGAGGATGGCGACAGAGGAGACCAGAGGAAAGTTCAAAAGTTCATCAATCATAGGAGCAGAATTAGGCCATTCGGCCCATCCAGTCTACTCCACCATTCAATCATGGCTGATCTATCCCTCTCAATCCTATTTTCCTACCTTCTCCCCGTAACCTTTGACACCCTTACTAATCAAGAACCTGTAAATCTCTGCTTTAAAAATACCCAATGGCTTGGCCTCCACAGCCATCTGTGACAATGAATTCCATGGATTGACTACCACCCAGGAAAGAAGTACTGAAGAAAGGGGATCGAGTCAACCAGATGGAGAGATCCAATGATGGGACAGCTGACTGTTAAGATTCTCACACCTCCAGCCACGAATAGGGGTTGAAGTGATTGAATGGAAAAAAGAGCGGAGAAGCAGTAACAGTAGGACAGAGGTCATAGTTCACATAATAGCACTGAAGCTGTTGAAATCTTCCTTGCCGGGGAAATGGGAGAAATTGGGGAACGGGAAACCAAGGATTGATCTTGCTCAAAGTGGTTGGGTGAGAAATGTAAACTTTATTTTCCTGGAGAAAGGAAGAATTATGTTATTTATCAGTTGTGACAAAGTGCTGTTGGAGGTCAGATATTTTCAGAGTGATAAATAGGATTTCCATTTCAGTTGGGGACTGCCTTGCCGCGTGAGATATAGTCCATTGCAATCCAACATTTGTGAAATACCTTTACCATAACATTGGGTAAATCCTAGTATGAATAAAATGGTGAAAAGTATTTTTAAGTACTTAAGGCACAAGGAGACTTTGAGATCCAAATGTACTGTACAAAAATATAACGCGCTAATAGCATGCCAGCCCTTACCACATTTGTTCAGTCTTGGATTCACAGTGTACTACTGCATGCAGTTCTCATCCCATTGGAACTGTACACCAAGGTACCTTAGCACAGCTCAAATTCATCAAAATGTCACCAGAGCTTCAAGAGTTATACTATGATAAGATATGGGCTGAATTGTGTGTAGGAAGGAACTGCAGATGCTGGCTTAAACCAAAGATAGACACAAAGGGCTGGAGTAACTCAGCGGGACAGGCAGCATCTCTGGAGAGAAGGAATGGGTGATGTTTTGGGTCGAGTCCCTTCTTCAGACCCTTCTTCAGTCTGATGAAGGGTCTCGACCCGAAACGTCACCCATTCCTTCTCTCAGGAGATGCTGCCTGTCCCGCTGAGTTACTCCAGCATTTTGTGTCTATGGGCTGCATTATGTTGGATTTGGCACCGTCCCCAGACTTGCCCACATTGGGACTGACCAGTTAGCAATTTGCAGACGGAACCTCTCTGGGCGTCTGAATCATGGGGATATGAGGTGAGAGGGAGTGAGACTTCAGTGGATAATTGACCTCAGTTGATGGTGTCCCACCAAAAAACGCATCTTCAGAATTCCTTATAAACGTCAGTAGAAGGCAAAGTTGCAGTCAGAACATTGCCTTGTATGACAGCTACAAATTAATTTGTTTTCATTGAATCTGAAATTTACAATTAATTAAAAAATAATGAAGGAATTATTATAAATAAAAATACGTAAAATGAAAAAAGAAATGATTACAGACATAAATAATAGCAAAGTCCATCGAGTCCGTACTGACCAGCAATACTTGTACACTAGGTGCAATTTTACATTTCTACCAAGCCAATTAACCTGCAAACCTGTACGTCTTTGGAGTGTGGGAGGAAAATGAAGATCTTGGAGAAAACCCACGCAGGTCACGGGGAGAACGTACAAACTCCGTACAGACAGTAGCAATGTTACAAAATTTTGAGATTTTAAAAATAAAGTCTGCAATTTATCCCTTCAGATAAAGTATAAAAAGAAGTTTAATTTGACACCTAATTCACTTTCATATCTTCAGTATTAAAAAGGTTATGGCCATTTTCATACTCGGAAATTTGCATTTTGTTCCCTATTGCTTTTCCATTGACTTAACACAAAAGCTGTTATTGAGGACAGTCAAAAGCCCATAACTTTCTTAAAATTTAAGATAACTGAAAGAAATTTTCAGTTATTATAGATTGAAGCATTCTGAAACAAATATGAAACAATCTTACTTAGATGACATGAAATTAAAGCATATAATTAGTTAAAGGCCTGTCTCACGAGTCTGCGGTCTATGGCGGAGAAACGGGAGGAATCTGCCGCCATAGACCGCGCACTCGTGAGAAAGTACAATTCCCGGTCCGTGCGGCGGTGTTCAAATGTCCAAAACAATGTCCAAAACTAAATACTCACCGCACAACCTCCACCAGTGATGCACGAGTGCGGCACGGCCGCTCGCACGGGCCGCCGCCAGTATGGCTCGGCGCCGTGCGTCAAACCTCCGCCAGTGACGCACGTGCCGCCGCCAGTGAGGCACGTGTGCTGCACGGCCGCAGGCACAGCCACCGCTACAGCGCCGCGATCAGGATGGCCGCCGCCACAGCCGCCGCTGGTGAGTCACGTGCGGCGGGCCGACGTCATCGCAGTCGGCCCGCCCTTTTTTTACTTACCGCAAGCACGTGGGACCCGCCGTGTTTGAATTAACTCGGCCCCCGCGCAGCATCCGTGCGGCGCTCCGGTGGATAGGCTCGACGCTCTCGCCGTTGCCGCGCGGTCCTCGCTACCGGCAACGCCGCGCTTCACCACCGATGACCGCAAACAGGTAAGACAGAGCCTTTAGTTACCTAATTGTAGCTAATTACAAAATTCAATTACTAGATCTAAACATCTATCAATTTCTTTAGAATAGATTAACATTTTAAAATAGCCTAAGTGTCCAAATAACATTCACACAAGAATTCACAATATAGCATAATTTTTAAATCTCATTGTCATGGATTTACAGGCCAAATGGAAGGAATTGAATGTTTAATACCTGTAAATGAATGGCCATTTACATCATCTTGTGAGTGAGGTTTTCTGGAACGCGATCATTTGGAACGTTGCATTTGCGGTGAATTTAACCCCGTATTTAATTCTGCCGTTAGTTTGGGGAAAAGAATCACCGTTTCGCATTAAGAAATATGAATTAAAGGCTTCTTAAGAAGCACTTTTATACAAAAAAATAATCAACTTTCGTTTACCTGTCCCGTGTGTGAAATCCGTCCCTGTTGTCGGCGTTGACGGCTTTCGAAGCTGGTTTTAAAATAACTCCAGCGCTGACATTGTCAATTTAATAAAAATAAAAAATACACAAAACGCCCGTAGGAACGACTTTTCAGCAAACGCTTGTACTCCAACGAAATATAATACAGGACAAGGTAGGAGAAACCCGCGTTTTAACCCCGCCCCCCCCTTAAAGGCGCCAAAATCGCGCACACGCCCAGTGGCAGAATTGCAGCGCCACTGAAGGTAAGTATTGTAACATACCTACAGACAGCACCCGTAATCAGGATCGAACCCAGGGCTCTGGTGCTGTAAGGCAGCAGATCTACCGCTTCACCACCCCAGGGATAGGATAGGATCCAAAGAATATCTCTGATATCTGCAATTTTGTTTTGAGTTTCATCAGGATATAAAGAAGTTACTATAAACTTATTATAAACTTATGTTTATGTAATACGTTATTATAAAAAGTTATTATAAATGAATGTAGTCACAATCACTATCCCTAAACCCTATGTACCATTCATTCATGGGGTTTGGGAATGGTGATCATGACTCCAGAAGCTTTTAGTAGAAACTCTGCGAGCATTTCGCTGAACACTCATACTCGGTCTGCCAAGGCCTGCTGGAGCTCTTGGTTGTTAACCATTTTAACTCCCCTTCCCATTCCCTTACTGACCTTTCTATCCTGGACTTAGCTCAGCAACTCTGTTGTTGCGCCATTGTGTCAAGGGAACTTGCTCAAGTTGATTAGTGTAGGTTGTTAACAGGCAAAGGAACATCCAGAAAGTGGGATGCTTTTAAAAGAGGTATAACAAGAGTTCAGGGCATGGATGTTCCTGTTTCAGTGAAGGGCAAGGCAGGTGGGAGTAAGGAAGCTTGGATGATGAGAGAAATTGAGAGTCAGGTCAGGAGATAGGAGGCATAGGGCGGGTCATAGGAGTTGACCACCCATGGCGGTAAGGTCAAGGGGGAGGTCTCTGACAAACCAAGAGCTGGTATCGAGTGTATCTCTGGAGGAGTATCGGAAACTGAAGAACATAGTTAAGAAGGAAACAGGAGGGCAAAGGAAAAAAATCTATTTTTACTAGAGAGAAAATAGGGTCCCTCAGAAACCAAAGCAGTCGTCTCTATATTGAGTCACAGGAGATGGGCAAGGTCCTCAATGAGTATTTATCTTCTGTTTTTAGTGCGGAGAAAGACATGAAGGCTGGGGAACTTAGGACAGTTTATGGAAGTGTCTTGAGGACAGGCAGTATTATGGTTGAGGTGATGTACGTCCGAATGCGTAAGAAGGTAGATAAATCTATTGGGCCTGATTAGATATATCTGAAGAAATTTGTGAACCTGCAGATCATGACATCATGACATCATTACTTACGGGCGTCTTCTCCGTGGATTGTCACCTTGTCCTGGTGGAGAAGCTTGTGTGGACCTGAGATCCTCAGAGCGATGCCGTCTGGAGCTATGCTCCTGGTAGGGCCACCCATGGCGGTAAGGTCGAGGGGGAGGTCCCTGACAAAGAGCAATCCAACCAAGACCTCAACGGTGGAACAGGTGGAGGACGATGGCTAACCTTAGTGGAGCGTCACAACGGCTGGGAAGGCGGATGAAGGCTACAGCAGAAAAGAGTCTCCGATCGTCTTGAACTCCATGCCACTCGATCCTGACCCAGATCTGTCAAGGAACGTGGGTGGGGTGGCTGTCTGTGCACCAGTCTCCCCACGTTAAACAAAGTCTCCATATAGGGAATAGCACCCTGGAGGGGTGAAGGAAAACACCAAATGCAAACCTCCACTGCCTTGTGGCTATTATCTTATTCAGGAAAGGTGAAGACTGGATCCGGCGGTATACACGGAGGAGACCACCATTTGATGGTCCAACGGGTAGGAAGGTGGACCCAGCAAAGCGTCGTGGAGTGCAATAAGGACACAATGTTCACGCAGAACACTGGTGGCCATCCACTGCGTCCTGACCTATCGCCAGCCATCTTGACTATGTCTTGCTACTGGATCCAGATAGGCCGGGACGAGAGAGTGAGGCTGATGATTTGCGCAACTCTCCCTCACTTTAATCCGTCAAGTGCAAGTCATGACTTCAGGACCCGTACCGCCCAACTGCGCGAAGCAAGATCACCACGGGAGCGCATGTAGCTGAGAAGAAGCGCACCACAGGAGCTCGGAGGGAAGGCGCCGCGCGCAAGGCTCGAGCCACTTCAACGTCTACTGCAGCGCCCACCCAACTGTGTCCCATATGCGGGCGAGCCTTCCAGGCCCAGATCGGTCTCACCAGTCACCTCCAGACCCATAAACAAAAACACTGAAGTCATGGTCTTCTTCGACTACGAAGGACGAACAACAACATCATACAGGTGAGGTGCAGAAAGACTGGAGGGTGGCTAATGTCGTGCCTCTATTTAAGAAGTGCCGCAAGGAAAAGCCTGGGAACTATAGACGATGAGCAAGGAGTATGGCACCAGGCACGGACCTCTCTACAGTACAAAGCAAAAAAGATTTAAAAATTTTGATTTTCTAAGAGCGCTACAGCGTTCGGAGATGACGCTGATTAAGGGTACTCACATCGGGGAAAAAAATAAAAAATAACAATTAATAATAATAATTCATCTAGGGTGACGTTTCGACCCAAAACCTATTCCTTTTCTCCAGAGATGCTGTCTGACCCTCTGAGTTACTCCAGCATTTTGTGTCCATCTTCAGGTTAAACCAGCATCTGTAGTTCCATCCATCGAGTGGCCCGTTCAATATTCTGATAACAGTGGGAATAAAGCTGGGGGGGTGGGGGGTTGGGAGAAACTTTTTTAAATCTCTTACCTCGACGGTGTTGCGATTTTTTTTTCCGTATTGTATCTCCGTCCACACTGTGGCCTAACATCTAGGAGTTGGCGGCCTCTGCTGGAGACCGACTTCGGGAGCTCCAACCGCAGGAGCCTGCAGACTTAACATTGTGGAGCTGGCAGTACCTGTCGGGGATCGACCTTGGGAGCTCCAAGCCGCAGGGGCTTCGACCACCCCGACGCGGGAGCTTCGATCGCCCCGACTGTGGATGGTTCGACTGCTCCGACCGCAGGAGAATAGAGTGGAAGGAGATTAGACTTTATTGCCTTCCATCACAGTGAGGAACTGTGGTGATGTTTATGTTAACTTTTATGCACTTGTGTGTCTTGTTGCTTTTTTTTTAGTTTGGCTGTATGGTAATTCGAATTTCACTGTAACTTAATTGGTACATGTGACAATAAACAGACCTTTGAACCTTTGAATCATGTTTGATCTGGTGATTTGTGCTTTCAAGCTTTTGTCTTTTCTTTTGGTCTTGAGCAGAGCAATGGCTTAAAAGCAAGTTGTGATGTCTGAAGTCTGCACAGTAATTGCTTGGCTAGACATGCAGCTAGTTTTGCAGCATATACTGTGTCTAGGGTTGCCAACTTTCTCACACTTCTAAATAAGGGACAAAAGGTCAAAATACGGGACAAATTCCAGACGGCCGTGGTTGGGTGAATGTTGAGTTGGCCCGGGTGCTGGACTGCACACAAAGCCCAGCCGGCGGGCCAGCTGAGGAGTTTTGGCCCGCCGGCCATGATCGGCCATGAGGAGGGGTGGTGATGTCGGCGGTAAGCGAAGGTCCGAAGGTCGGACAGCTGGCCGGGATGCCGACCGACGGGGCCACGGGCGAGGCGCTGCTGCTGCTGCACTCTATGGGCTGCACTACGTCGGGACGGGTGAGGCAGGGCCGGACGCGGCGCTCCGACCTGACAGTCCCCTCGACCCGAGTAGTAGCAGTCAAATACGGGACAAGCGCGGTCCCGTATGGGACAAACCAATTTAACCCAAAATACTGGATGTCCCAGCTAATACGCGACAGTTGGCAACCCTATGTGTATCCCCAGGGCCTCAAGTATGACATTATTGTGCCACAAAGCTTTTGTGGTATTCTGTGGTCTCAGCAGCTTCATGATATCATCTGGTACAAAGCTTTTGTGATTATGCAAACTGAATTAAACTTGCTATATTGTTTATTGCCTATTTAACTTCGATATCTAAATTTTAGATGTCTTCTCAAAGGCTTCCTTCCAAATTACTGATTTCAGTATGAATCATGTCTGTCTTCCTTCGCAACAGCCATGCGATGTTAGAGAGTTATTGTGGATAATAAATGTTACGCCAAAGTTACTTACATTGCAAATTTGAACTAAGCTGCTTCATAAATGTGCAGTAACGATAATAATCCCTGTGGACTCTGCTCAGCAAAAATGGACGCAACCAACTAAACAAAAGGCAGCCAGCATAGTTATTGGAGGTTTTCATGCATTCGAATAACAAAAAAGGGGCCCATGGAAGTAATGTAACAGAGAAAATAAAGGTGAGTAGAAGTGAAACGATCAGAAGCACCACATTAGCATTTCACTGAGTTTTAATTGTAGTTTATTCAAAGGAAACGAATTAAGTAAATTAGATATAGTTTATTGAATATTCAGTCAGTTATCTTAAAGGTAGATTAGTGTCAAAGATTTGTTTAGTTTATTGTCACGTGTACAGTGAAAAACTTTTGTTGCGTGCTAACCAGTCAGCAGAAAGGCAATACATGATTACAATTGATCCATTTACAGTGTATAGATGCATGATATGGGAATAACGTTTAGTGCAAGGTAAAGCCAGCAAAGCCTGATCATGAATAGTCCGAGGGTCACCAAAGAGGTAGATAGTAGTTCAGCACTGCTCTCTGGTTATGGTAGGGTGATTCAGTTGCCTGACAACAGTTGGGAAGAAACTGCCCCTGAATCTGGAGGTGTGTGTTTTCACACGTCTATACCTTTTGCTTCTCTAGTTTTAATTAATAAAGATGGGTTAGGGGAGGGGAAGTTGGGCAGAGGTTGGGGTTGGGGAAGATGTGACTGTAGATGGAATCCTTTTGCAGCTGACGGAAATCTCGAAGAATGATGTACTCGAAGAAAGAGGTAGATAGTAGTTCAGCACTGCTCTCTGCTTGTGGTGTGGCGGTGCCTAACGGCAGCGGCTCGACTGCAGACCGTCTGTCTTTTTTTAATTTTTGTCTCGTTAAATGTATGTTTTGCTTCTAGTTTTATTATTTTTTTTAGCTGTGTATATGTGGGGGATGGGGGAAACCGTTTAATCTCTTCCCTGTACGTTGGGGCTAACATCGTGGAGCCGGCGGCGGCCTCCGGCCGGAACCAACCTGAGGGCTCCAGTCATGGAGCCTGCGGACTCGCCATCGCGGAGCTGGCCGACTTCGGAGCGGGAGGAGCTGTGGTGGCGCGCGGCTGCGACCCGACTTCGGAGTTTCGTAGGCCCTGTGGACGGTGACATCGGGAGCTCGCAGGTCCCTGGTGGGAGACCGCTTTTCAGAGCTCCCGCAACGGCAACTTCTCCCGCCGGAATCGCGGGAAATAACTTGGAGCGGGGCCTAACATTAGGTATGTTACAAAACTTACCTTCAGTCGCGTTGTAATTCTGCCACTGGCCGTGTGCGCGATTTTGGCGCCTTTAAGGGGGGGCGGGGTTAAAACGTGGGTTTCTCCTCCCTTGTCCTAGTTAATATTTTGTTGGAGTACAAGCGTTGGCTGATGAATCGTTCCTAGTGGCGATTTGTGTATTTTTTATTTTTATTAAATCGTCAATGTCAGCGCTAGAGTAATTTTAAAATCAGCTTCTGAAGCGTCAACGCCGATAACGGGGACGGATTTCACACTGGGACAGGTAAACGAAAGTGGTTTCTTTAAATGTATAAAAGTGCTTCTTAAGATGCCTTTAATTCACATTTTTTCATGCGACACGGTGATTTTATTCCCCGAATTAATGGCAGTATTTTTCATGCCAATACGGGGTTAAATTCACCGCAAATGAACGTTCCAAAAGATCGCGTTCCAGAAATCCTCACTCGCAAGATGAATTAAATGCCCATTAATTTACAGGTATTAAACATTCAATTCCTTCCATTTGGCCTGTAAATTCATGAAAATGAGATTTAAAAATTATGTTATATTGTGAATTCTTGTGTGAATGTTATTTGGACACTTAGGCTATTTAAAAATGTTAATCTATTCTTAAGAAATTGATAGATGTTTAGATCTAGTAATTGAATTTTGTAATTAGCTACAATTAGGTAACTAACTAATTATATGCTTTACTTTCATGTCTTCTAAGTAAGATTGTTTCATATTTGTTTCAGAATGCTTCAATCTATAATAACTGGAAATTTCTTTCAGTTATCTTAATTTTTAAGAAAGTTATGGGCTTTTAACTGTCCTCGATCACAGCTTTTGAGTTAAGTCAATGGAAAAGCAATAGGGAACAAGATGCTAATTTCCGAGTATGAAAATGGCCATAACGTCTTTAATACTGAAGATATGGAAGTGAATTAGGTGTCAAATTAAACTTCTTTTTATGCTTTATCTGATGGGATAAATTGCAGACTTTATTTTTAAAATCTCAAAATTTTGTAACATTGCTACTAACATCGCCTGGCGCGGCTTAGCGGCTGCGGGACTTACCATCGCCTGCCGGGTCTTTAACATCGGGAGCCCCAGTTCGCCTCGACGTTGCCGTTGGACTGCTGCACCGCGGGAGAAGAACAAAGGGAAGAGATAAGACTTTGCCTTCCATCACAGAGGAGGTGCTGGAGATTCACTGTGATGGATGTTTGTGTAAACTGTGTTAAGTGCGAGTCTTGTTTTTTTTTGTAATTGTTAAGACTGTAGAAAATGCTATTTTATTCAAACCAAGCTGTTTGAATGACAATAAAAGGCATCCTATTCTATAATATTCTATTCTATTCTAAATCTCAAAGAAGGCTGGGCAGGTGAAAGGTCAGGACTAAGGGAACCCATTCTCTGTTCTGTCTGGTGATGGGGTGGAGTGTGGTGAGAGAGTGGTGAGAGCAGAAATCCCAGAAAGGGAGGAAATGGTGATTGTGGGTTCCATCAACCACAGTAAAGGGCTGAGCATGCTTCTTGAAATAGGAGGACATTTCTGCAGTGCCCTGGAAAGAAAAGCCTCACCCTGGGAATAGATGCAACACAGACAAAGAAATTAGGAAGAAAAATACAAGAGACCATCTACCCATCATCTCCCTCCTCAACAAGTTCTACCTATCACCTGCCAGTCCCTGCATCACCCCTCCCTCTAACCTCTTTATACTGACTATCTCCCCTTTATACACTCAGAACTGATGCAGGGTCTCAACTTAAAACATCGACTATCCTTCTGCCTCCGTAGATGCTACTTCGTTTATGTTTAGATTATGTTTAGTTTAATTTAGTTTAGAGATACAGTGTGGACACGGCCCTTTGGACCACCGAATCCACACTGACCAGTGATCCCTGCACATTAACACTACCCTACACACACTAGGGACAATTTTACTTCGGAGTCACGTGAGTGACTACGTGAAGAACCCCACCAGTGCGCCTGCGCGTCATTACGTCAGACGCCTTGACGCAAACGGACGTGAGGAGCAGAGCTCCTCCAGTGGTTTGTAGTTTTTCAACTACAAGGTAAGTAAAAACTTTTTTCATGTTTTCCAGGTCCGTTTACTGTGGGTCTATGGGGATTTTTTTTCCACAGACGCCATGGGAAAAAAAGGACAGGGGGAAGAGGCGAGCGACACAGCCGACAGAAAGTCGGGAAAGTCGGGAAAGTTAGAGACCAACCGCCTCTAAACCCCGGTACAGTCGCCAGCGGTGAGCATAGCGACTGTGGACCTGGGGCTGGTGAAAACACAGTCAGCACCTGTCGGGCAAAAGACGAAGTTTAAATCCCAATGGCTAGATACTGCTTTCGAGCGTATTGCCCAAATAGAAAGCCTTTTACATAGGCTGTTGGAGCAAAGTTCACTCAGGGAGGAGTGTACTGAAATCCAAGCTGCTGGAAGCAGCTCAAACAGCTCCTGGTACAGGGCTAGATACTGCTTTCGAGCGTATTGCCCAAATAGAAAGCCTTTTACATAGGCTGTTGGAGCAAAGTTCACTCAGGAAGGAGTGTACTGAAATCCAAGCTGCTGGAAGCAGCTTAACAGCACCTGGCTCAGGGCTGATGGAATGCACCCTCAGGGATGAGGAGCGTGCTACGGGTCATGAGATTTCAGACCCCGACTCTGACGGTGAGGCTGTACAAGGCGATGAACGGCAGCTGCCAGATGTTCCACCCCTGGCAGTAGGATTCGCTGCCCCGTCAGGGTCAGGAGAGCTATTAGGAGAAGAACTGGCCTCCTTAATAAATTACTTGGTTTACCATCAGCTGGAACAGCAGGAGATGGATGAGACTGCAAGAAAGCAGGAGACCCCAAGTAACTGTGGGTTGCTGAAAGCAGAAGCAGTGAACCAAATTATCTGGAATCAGTTGCAGAGAATATTAAAGCTGCTGGGTTCTGGAATAACTGCTTTTACCAGAATAGCAGATAACAGCCAAGAGATGACGAAGTTGCATCAGGAAGCACTGGGGTTGCTATGCAGCACCCACTTCGAGATCAATTATCTGAGGAAGGTGCTATACGGCCTACTATGAATCCGAAATTCGCAGCACTCTGTAAACCAAGTAATATACAATTACCCAACTTACTCTTTGGAGAGGATCTCGGGAGACATATTAAAGAGTTGGAAGATGAAGCGAAAACAGGATTGATAAAAACATCAATGGTTACAAAGTCTGTAAAGAGGAAGTATCCTTTCAGACGTCATACGGCTCCTAGACCAGGACCAAGTCGCTCATCAACGCAGGGACGTAGCTGGCGGCCTGCAGCGGGAGTGGTGGTGCTTCCGGGAGAATCCAGGGATCTCAGAATACTCAAATGACTCAAGAGGTAGGTGGACCTGGTTCTCATGGGAACATACTAACTGGATTAAGTCCAAAAGTTGGAGGCAGATTACGTCTCTTCTATAAACATTGGAAGAAGATTACTTCAGATGTGGTAATTCTGAATAATATACAAGGATTTCGAATTGAATTCAATCCAAATTATGATTTGCCTGTCCAGCATGTTCCTAGCAGAACTCTCCACTTTGCGAAGGAATGGAGGTTCAAGCTGCGCTTCAAAACCCTACATATAAAAGGTGTTTTTGAAGAATCAGTCTAGCAAATTCACCAATTTGGGTCAAATATATTCCCTCAATCAAAAAAGGATGGAGGATGTAGGATGATTGTAGACTTGACAAGTCTGAATCCTTTTGTTCAGTGTCTGTTCACTTGCAAGATATGAAGTATCTTAAAATTTAAATGGATGAACCAATTAGGGCAGTTCAAAGCTCTGCCTAATGGGTTAACATTCGCTCCCAGAATATTCATAACATTGTTAAAATCAATTCTGGGGTTGCTGAGAGCCAGGTGCATGTACTAATGGCATACCTGGATGATGTCCTGATTATAGGAAGGACAAAACAATCAACAGAAGCATCAGTTGCAGTTATGAAATCAAACTTTTGAAAGTTTGGGGGTTTGTAAATTCATCCAAAGAAATCAAGGTTAAAAACATGTACCACAATTGATTATTTGGGGTTCACAATTGATTCAGCCCAAATGCAAATTACTTTGCCCAGTGAAAAAAGGGTGGAGTTGATTAAAGATTGCAGTAATCTGTTAAACGAGCAAAAACCTCTAATCAGACAGGTGGCTCGAGTACTGGGAAAATTAGTAGATTCCCAGCAGTCCAGTATGGACCATTACATTATCAACAGCTGCAGAGAAGAACAGGCACTGAGAATAAATGCTGCTCATTTTGATAGAACAACAAATGCTGTTTCTAATCTGCAGTGGTGGATTCTACATGTCTCAAGCAGTTCAGGCAAAGTGCTGATTGAACAACCTTCCATGATATTACAAACTGATGCCAGTGCACTAGGATGGGGTGCAACTGACTTAACATCTAGCTGCCAAGGCAGATGGAATCAGAAAGAGTTATTGTTACTGCAGACATGGGGGATTACCTATTTGGAGCTTTTAGGAGGTTTTCTATGGACCCCAAGCTTGTGGTTCTAACACAACTAAAAGGAAGGTTCAAGTTAAAATTAATAAACACAACAGCAGTTGCCTATATTAATGATATGGGTGGAATTAAGTCGGTGTCATGTTAGAAAATAGTTAAATCAACTTTGGTCTTGGTGTATTGAACAGAACATTTGGATTTCAGCTATCTATCTACCAGGTAGAATGAACACGATAGCAGACACCAGGTCACGAAAGTTCCATGATAATAAAGAATGGATGTTAAATCAAGAGGTATTCAATGATATAGTAATCAGATTTGGAATGCCCGACATCGACTTGTATCGAGATATGTCTCATGGAAACCAGATTCAGGAGCAGTGGCGATTGATGCTTTCTCGCTACATTGGGCGGGTATGTTTTCATATATATTTCCACCTTTCTTCCTCATAAGCCAATGTTTGCTTAAAATCAGGCAAGATGCTGCTTCAAGGGTATTGGTAGTACCAGATTGGCCTACACAGCCATGGTATCTGTTGATATTAGAATTAACAACACAAATGTTGATGAAAGTCCCAAAAAGGAGTAATTTATTGCTGCACCCTGTAACAGGGTAACAACATCCATTATATGATTGTTTGGATTTGTTGATTTGCAGGTTTTAAGAATGCCTTTTCTGGGACGAGGACTGTCTGAGCGTACTGTGGACATGCTTACGGCAGCCTGGAGGAAGAGCACTCAAAAACAGAACCTGTCTTATATTAAGAAATGGGAAGAGTTCTGTGTACAAAAGAATGTGCAATAAAGTACTGCAGATATTTCAAATGTTTAGAATTTCTGTCAAAACTTTATTATGATGAAGGTCTGAGTTGTAGTGCAATTAATTCAGCCAGAAGTGCACTGTCCTCATATTTGGTTCTGGAGTCGGAAAGAAACCCAATTGGGTCACACCCAATTGTTTCCAGACTAATGAAAGGAATCTTTAATTCCAAACCACCGAAACCTAGGTACATGACAATCTGGGATGTAAGTGTGGTACTGAAACTACTTTGTGAATGGTCATCAAGTGTGTCTTTACCTTTGGCTAAGCTCAGTATGAAAGTATTAATGCTTATGGCATGAGTGACAGCACAACGAGTGCAAACACTTGGAAAATTACAAATAGACAGTATGGCAGTAACTGAAGATAAGGTTACATTCTATATCTATGACCTACTAAAGCAAATTAGGTCAGGTGTGACAGGATTTAAAATTATACTAGCAGTATATCCAAATGATCCTTGTCTCTGTATTAAGACATATTTGTTACAATACATTGAGGTCACAAAGAATTTGAGAAATATGGAAACTGGGTTGTTGATCACACACAAGAAACCACACAAGAGAGTTTCAATACAGACTATTTCCAGATGGATAAAAGAAGTCTTAACAGCTGCTGGTATTAACACTTATGTTTTTACGTCTCACTCGACTAGGGCAGCAGAAACGTCAGCAGACAGGGCAAAAGATGTCCCCGTCGACCATATCCTCGCAGCCGCCGGGTGGTCCAATGAGTTGATGTTTCAACATTTTTACCATCGGCCTATTGTTAATGCGGGATTGTTTGCAGAAACTATTTTAAGTTCTGTGTAAATTCCTCTGGTTTAAAGGGGATCTGATTAATTTCATTATTGAAATTAATTACTGCATTTGTGGTACAAATGTTGTTATGAATGCATGATTGATTATTTCTCGTTCCGAGTCCATCAATGCAGTGAGAAGCTGGGATTGATCCACGGCATGAAATCACAAAGCTTTAAAATCTTCACGTAGTCACTCACGTGACTCCGAAGTGAAATAGTAAGATTAAACGAGAACTTACCTAAGTTTGAAGTTTGATCTTTATTTTATGAGGAGTTACGTAGGTGATTACGTGCCCGCCACGACCCTACCCTCTATCATGAAGGTCAGATGGAAGTTCTTGTATTACTACGGTTTTATTATGAGACTATATTACTTCGGTTGTTGTTTTTTTGTGATTTCCACACTGCTGCTTTGAGATTGACGCGCAGGCGGGTTCTTCACGTAATCACCTACGTAACTCCTCATAAAAATAAAAATCAAACTTCAAACTTAGGTAAGTTCTCGTTTAATCTTACTATTTTACACTTATACCAAGCCAATTAACCTATAAACCTGTACGTCCTTGGAGTGTGGGAGGAAACCGAAGATCTCGGAGAAAACTCACGCAGGTCACGGTCACGGGAGAACGTACAAACTGCGTAGCACCGACAAGCACCCGTAGCCAGGAACGAACCCAGGTCTCTGGCGCTGTAAGACATCAACTCTACCGCTGCACCACAGTGCTGTCCTACTTGAACCAGCAGTTTGTGTTTTGCTCCAGATTACATCATCTGCAGTCTCTTGTGTCACAACTTTGGTGTGAATGTTGGATGAATGATTAGTTAGTTTGCATATGGCATGGAATTCGGTGGTATTCTGGATAGCGAGGAAGGTTGTCTAAGGCTACAGCATGTTATAGATCAGATTAAAGTTAGGCCGAGTGTTGACAGATGGAATTTAATCCTGACGATACAAGGTAAAGCATTTTGGGAAGTCAGGCAGTGGTATGACTTATACAGTAAATACATCTAGGAATGTTGATCAACAGAAAGAATTGGGATCTAAATTCCATAGTTCCCTGAAAGTGATAACATAGTTGAATATAGAAGAAAAAAGGCACACTTGCATGGCATAGCTTAGCTTCATAGAATATACAAGTTGTGACCTTTATGTTGCATCAGTAGACCTGAACTACTATCTATCACTTTGAGACCCTCGGACTAACCTTGATCGGACTTTGCTGGCTTTACCTTGCACCAAACGTATTCCCTTCTCATGTAAATGGCTCGAATGTCAACATGTATTCCCTTTCTGCTGACTGGAGAGCACGCAACAAAAGCTTTTCTCTGTACCTCGGTGCACGTGACAATAAACTAAACTGAACTGAACTGACGTCATTTAAACATATAACCTCCCAAGCGATTGACAGCATGGATGTTGAGGAAGGAACTGCAGATGCTGGTTAAAACGAAGGTAGACACAAAATGCTGGAGTAACTCAGAGGGACAGGCTGCATCTCTGGAGAGAAGGAATGGGTGACGTTTTGGGTCGAGACCCTTCTTCAGCCTGAAGAAGTCTAGTATTTTGTGTCTATCTTCGGATGGATGATGAGATGTCTTCACAAATAGGAGAGCCACTTGTAAGTGTCATAGCTACAAAATAAGGGTCCAGTTATTTAAAAATGAGTGTTGTGGATGTTTCTTCTTTCAGAAGGTAGTGAGTCTCAGGATTTCTCTGCCTCTGGGGCCAGATCATTAAAATGCCTAAGATGGAATTAGATAAATACTAGACTAAGTGGGACGCGTTGGGTCCCAGCTTTACACTGGAGGGCTGGTTCCCCTACGCAACATTCCACCTCTCCACCAATTCCAATAATTGGTGGCCAGAGGTGGGGGGGGGGGGGGGGGTTCTGGAGCGCTCGTGTTTTGGGTATGGGTGTTGTGGGCTGAAGGGACTGGTATCCAGAGGGCTAGTATGGACAGTGTGGGCCTAATGGGATTCTTGGGCTGGCGGCTCAGTCACCCCAAGCCTGGTGTGCTGGCAGCTCACTCACTCACGGCTGGTGGGCTGGCAGTTAACTCACAGCTATTCCTTGAAATTCCTTCAAGCAGGGTGCAAGGCCACCAAATTCAAGTGCAGTTTCCTACCACTTCAAGCAGGGTGCAAGGACACCAAAATCAAGTGCAGTTTCATACCATTTCAAGTAGGGTGCAAGGCCACCAAATTCAAGAGCAGTTTCATACCATTTCAGCAGGGTGGAAGTCCACCAAATTCAAATGCAGTTTCATACCATTTCATGCAGGGTGCAAGGCCACCAAATTCTAGAGCAGTTTCATAGCATTTCATGCAGGTGCAAGGCCACCAAATTCAAGTGCAGTTCCATACCATTTCAAGCAGGGTGCAAGGCCACCAAATTCAAGTACAGTTTCATACCACTTCAAGCGGGGTGCAAGGCCACCAAATTCAAGTGCAGTTTCATACCATTTCAAGCAGGGTGCAAGGCCACCAAATTAAAATGCAATTTCATACCAATTTCAAGCAGGGTGCAAGACCACTAAATTCAAGCGCAGTTTCATACCAGTTCAAGCAGGGTGCAAGGCCACCAAATTCAAAATGCAGTTTCATACCATTTCAAGCAGGGTGCAAGACCACCAAATTCAAGTGCAGTTTCATACCATTCAAGCAGGGTGCAACGCCACCAAATTCAAGTGCACTTTCATACCATTTCAAGGCAGGGTGCAAGGCCACCAAATTCAAATGCAGTTTCATACCATTTCAAGCAGGGTGCAAGTCCACCAAATTCAAATGCAGTTTCATACCATTTCAAGCAGGGTGCAAGACCACCAAAATTCAAGTGCAGTTTCATACCATTTCAAGCAGGGTGCAACGCCACCAAATTCAAGTGCAGTTTCATATCATTTCAAACAGGTGGAAGGCCACCAAATTCAAGTGCAGTTTCATACCATTTCAAGCAGGGTGCAAGGCCACCAAATTCAAGTGCAGTTTCATACCATTTCAAGCAGGGGTGCAAGTCACCAAATTCAAATGCAGTTTCATACCATTTCATGCAGGATGCAAGGCCACCAAATTCTAGTGCAGTTTCATACCATTTCATGCAAGGTGCAAGGCCACCAAATTCAAGTGCAGTTTCATACCATTTCAAGCAGGGTGCAAGGCCACCAAATTCAAGTACAGTTTCATACCACTTCAAGCGGGTGCAAGGCCACCAAATTCAAGTGCAGTTTCATACCATTTCAAGCAGGGTGCAAGGCCACCAAATTCAAATGCAGTTTCATACCATTTCAAGCAGGGTGCAAGTCCACCAAATTCAAATGCAATTTCATACCATTTCAAGCAGGGTGCAAGGCCACTAAATTCAAGCGCAGTTTCATACCAGTTCAAGCAGGGTGCAAGGCCACCAAATTCAAATGCAGTTTCATACCATTTCAAGCAGGGTGCAAGAGACCACCAAATTCAAGTGCAGTTTCATACCATTTCAAGCAGGGTGCAACGCCACCAAATTCAAGTGCAGTTTCATATCATTTCAAGCAGGGTGCAAGGCCACCAAATTCAAGTGCAGTTTCATACCATTTCAAGCAGGGTGCAAGGCCACCAAATTCAAGTGCAATTTCATACCATTTCAAGCTGGGTGCAAGGCCACCAAATTCAAGTGCAGGTTCATACCATTTCATGCAGGGTACAAGGCCACCAAATTCAAATGCAGTTTCGTACCATTTTAAGCAGGGTGAAACCACCATAATACCACCATAAAAACACAAACAACACAAAACACCACAAAACAACATATAAACCACACAGAACCACTCTCACAGTTCAGTAGACATTCAGTGTGTTCAGTTGATTCACAGCTCAGACAGAGTCATGACCTCTCCCTCCCCATCTTGCAGAGTAAGCCACGTCCACACTTCCTGGTTTTATAGCCCCCCCCCTCCCGCCGGAACGGGCGTGGCTTTCATGGCATGATTGACAGGAGAGAGAATCTCAACATTTTATAAACACTAATAACTCTTGTATTTTTCATCGATGGGAAAAATCCTGTGCACCTGATGAGTGGAGGGGGTCTCTGAGTAAGTTGGCCAAAAATCACAGCTGTAACTGGTAGCGTTTTTTGTAAAATCAATATTGAGTGCAAACAGGAAGTGGTCAAGTTTAGACTTTTAATTATATTGATTTTCAAACCAACCACATTTGCCTTTTCAAACCAACCACATTTGTCTTTCCAAACCAATCACATTTGCCTTTTCAAACCAACCACATTTGCCTTTTCAAACTAACCACAATTGCGTTTTCAAACCAACCACATTTGCCTTTTCAAACCAACCACATTTGCCTTTTCAAACCAACCCCATTTGCCTTTTCTAACCAACCACATTTGCCTTTTCAAACCAACCACATTTGCTTTTCAGACCAACCGCATTTGCTTTTCAGACCAACCGCATTTGCTTTTCAAACCAACCGCATTTTCTTTTCAAACCAACCACATTCTTTTCAAACCAACCACATTTCCATTTCAAACCAACCACATTTTCAAACCAACCACATTTTCATTTTCAAACTTCATTTTCAAACCACATTAAGGGCACTCACAGGTCAGTAAAACCACACTCACAGTTTAGTAGACATGTGTTCTGTGTTCAGTTGATTCACAGCTCAGACAGAGAGCTGTGACCTCTCGCTCCCCCATCTTGCAGCGACTGATGCACGTCCACACTTCCGGGTTTTATAGTCCCTCCCCCCTCCCACTGGAAGAGGCATGGTCTTCATGGCATGATTGACAGTAGAGAGAATTTCAACATTTTTTAAACATTAATAAGTCTTTTATTTTTCATCGATGGGAAAATTCCTCTTGCCCTGACAGCTGGAGGGGGAGTCTGGGTAAGATCGACAAAAATCACAGCCGTAAGTGTTAGCGTTTTTTCTAAAATCAATATACAGTGTAAACAGGAAGTGGTCAAGTTTAGACTTTTAATTATATAGATTTGAATGATTGGGGAGTTGCAGGTCATGGGGAAGTGGCAGAGAAGCAGAGTTAAGGCGAACATAGATCAGCAATGATCTTATTGTATGATGGGGCAAGCTTAAGGATCCTGGCGGCCTGCTTCTGGGTTTTATTTTCTAGTGTTCTATTGTTCTTGTAAATTAAAATAGAATAATTAAAATTGACTTCCCTCACCTTCTTATCTACAGGCTTAGATTCCCCATTGAGTCAGACTGGCCTTGAATGGAGGATGATGTTTCCCAGCGTAATATTGGCAATCTCAGTAAGGGAAAATAAAAACAAATTCTAAATGCTGGAAAAACTCAGCAGGTCAGGCAGTGTCAGTAGAGCGAGGGAATACTAAATTAATATTATGGATGGATAACCATGTGCCGCTTTTATCTTGTTTGCCTTCGGTGATTTCCGTTTCCCTTCTACAAATTCGGTACTGTGGCGCAGCGGTAGACTTGTTGCCTTACAGAGCCAGGACCAGGGTTCGATCGCGACAATGGGTGCTGTCTGTACGAAGTTTGTACGTTCTTCCCGTGACCTGCGTGGGTTTTCACCGAGATATTTGGTTTCCTCCCACACTCCAAAGACATACAGGTTTGTAGATTAAATGGCTTGGTGTAAATATAAAATTGTCCCTAGTGTGTGTAGGATAGTGTTAAAGTGCGGGGATCGCTGGTCGGTGCTGACTCGGTGGGCCAAGGGCCTGTTTCCGTGCTGTATCTCTAAACTAAACTAAAGAGACCGAGGCAATTTGGCAGGTCTCCAATGATTCTTACAACCCTCTACAGATGCACCATAGAGAGCATATGGTAGGTTCATAGTTTGGTTTGAGAACAACTCTGCCTAAGACCGTAAAAAATTCCAGAGAGTTAGATTAGGAAAAGGGGGAGGTGCAACGAGACCTAGGTGAAAGTAAGCATGCAGGAACAGCAGGCAATGAAGAAAGCAAATGGCATGTTGGCCTTCGTAGCAAGAAGATTAGAGTATAGGAACAAGGAGGTCCTACGGCATTTGTACAGGGCCTGGTGAGACCACACCTGGAGTATTGTGTGCAGTTTTGGTCTCTTAATTTGAGGAAGGACATTCTTGCTATTGAGGGAGTGCAGCATAGGTTCACCAGGTTGATTCCTGGGTTCCCGGGACTGACATATGATGAAAGAATGGATCGACTGGGCTTATCTATATTACTAAAAGTAAGATCTTGACCGCTTTTGACTCACAGCAATGTGATTTCCGAGAGAACGCTGCCACTTACGGCCGTCATGTTTGGCCACCTCGCTCAGAGCCCCCCCTCCGCCAGATTGGACGAGAGGATTTTTCCCATAGATGAAAAATCAGAGAGATATTAATGTTTTTTAACAAATTGCCATTCTCTCTGCTGCCCCTGCTGGTAGGAGGGAGGAGGGACTACAAAACCCAGAAGTGGTGTGCCTCACTCAGTCTCTGCAAGATGGAGGAAGCGAGAGGGTCACGTCTCTCTGAGCTCTGAATAACACTGAACGCATGTAAACTCAACTGTGAAAGCCCTTAATGTGGTTTGAAAATGAAAATATGGTTGGTTTGAAGTAAAAAGGCACTTCAAATGGATGTTTGGGGTTTTGGGTTAAGTAAAAAGGCACTGCAAATGGTTGTTTGGGGGATTTGGGTAGAAGTAAAAAGGCACTGCAAATGGTTGTTTGGGGGGTTTGGATTGAAGTAAAAAGGCACTGCAAATGATTGTTTGGGGGTTTGGGTTGAAGTAAAAAGGCACTGCAAATGGTTGTTTGGGGGGTTTGGGTTGAAGTAAAAAGGCACTGCAAATGGTTGTTTGGGGGGTTTGTGTTGAAGTAAAAAGGCACTGCAAATGGTTGTTTGGGGGGTATGGGTTGAAGTAAAAAGGCACTGCCAATGGTTGTTTGGGGGGTTTGGGTTGAAGTAAAAAGGCACTGCCAATGGTTGTTTGGGGGGTTTGGGTTAAAGTAAAAAGGCACTGCAAATGGTTGTTTGGGGGGTTTGGGTTGAAGTAAAAAGGCACTGCAAATGGTTGTTTGGGGGGTTTGGGTTGAAGTAAAAGGCCCTGCAAATGTTTTTTTGTCTAAACTTGACAACTTCCTGTTTGCACTATATTGATTTTAGATAAAATGCTACCACTTACGGCTGTGATTTTTGGCCATCTTACTCAGTCCCCCTCCGCTCATCATGTGCAGAGGATTCTTCCCATCAATGAAAAATAAAAGTGTTATTAGTGTTTTAAGAATGTTGAGAATCTCTCTCCTGTCAATCACACCATGAAGGCCACAACTTTTCCAGAGGGAGGGGGGAGGGTTGTAAAACCCGGAAGTGTGGGTGTGGGTCAGTCTCTGCATGATGGGGAGGGAGAGGTCACGACTCTGTCTGAGCTGTGAATCAACTGAACACACTGAATGTCTACTGAACTGTGAGTGTGGTGTTTTGTGTGGTTTTATGGTGGTTTTATGGTGGTTTCACCCTGCTTGAAATGGTATGAAACTGCATTTGAATATGGTGGCCTTGCACCCTGCATGAAATGGTATGAAACTGCACTTGAATTTGGTGGCCTTGCACCCTGCTTGAAGCAGTTGGAAATTGCACTTGAATTCAGTGGCCTTGCATCCTGCTCGAAGAGGTAAGAAACTGCACGTGAATTTGGTGGCCTTGCACCCTGCTTGAAATGGTAGGAAAATGGATTTGAATTTGGTGGCCTTCAAATGGAATTTCAAGGAATAGCCGTGAGTCAACTGCCAGCCTACCAGCCGTGAGTGAGCTGCCAGCACATCAGGCTTGAGGGACTGAGCTTCCACCCCAAGAATCCATTTGGCCCACAATGTCTATACTAGCCCTCTGGAGACCAGTAGTCCCTGCAGCCAACAACACCCATACCAGCGCTCCAGAAAGCCGCCCCCCCCCCCACTGGCCACCAATATTGGAATTGGTGGAGAGGTGGAATATTGCGTCGGGGGACTAGCCCTCCCGTGTGAACATGGGCCACTTAGTCTAGTATTCACTGGAATTTAGAAAGATGAGAGGGGATCTTATAGAAACATATAAAATTCTTAAGGGATTGGACCGGCTAGATGCAGGAAAAATTTTGGGGGAGTCCAGAACCAGGGGTCGCAGTTTAAGAATAAGGGATAGGCCATTTAGGACTGAGATGAGAAAAAACTTTTTCACCCAGAGAGTTGTGAATTTGTGGAATTTTCTGTCACAGAAGAAAGTGAAGGCCAATTCACTGGATGTTTTCAAGAGAGAGTTAAATATAGTTCTTTGGGCTAATGGAATCAAGGGATATGGAGAGAAAGCAGGAACGGGGTACTGATTCTGGATCAGCAATGATCATATCGAATGGCGGTGCTGGCTCGAAGGGCAGAATGACTTACTCCTGCACCTATTTTCTATGTTCTATGAGTTGTAGTTGAAGCACAATCCGTCACACAGACCAAATTCCCCACCCTTGACTCAATTTACACTTCATGCTGCCCCGTGAAAGGAGCCAACATTATCAAACCCACCCTGGTCATCCCATCGAGCAGAAGGTACAGAGGCTTGAAAGTGCGCACCACCAGACTCAGAAACAGCTTCTCAACCCTCTGTTTTCAGGCCTCTGAAAGGTGCTTGCATAAGCTAGGGTCCTGTCTGATTCACCTCCATCACATTGCGGGCATTGGACTCTGGAATTGTTGCACTATAAAGGGGTCGTCCCACTTGGGCGACCTAATTGGCGAGTTTAGAAGAGTTTGAAAAAATGACATGTTGAAGACCTCCTTCGACTATGTAGAAGTCTTCCTTCAACCTCCTTCAACTATATTGAAGACTAGCTACGATTAACTTCCGGAAAATTGGACACCGAATGGTGGAGAGTGAAGACGACCTCCTTCGATCTTCTTCGACCTCCCTTCGACTATGATGAAGACTATCTACGACTACCTTTGACTACCTTTGACTACCCTCGATTACCTACGACTAACATGCCGACCTACTACGATTACACCTACGATTTAAAAAAGTATCGATTTTTTCCAAGGCGATCTTTTTTTACATATTTTTACATACGGGCTTTTAACATATTGAAAAAAACAGCACGCGGAGACCACTCTCGAGCATGAAGGAGAGTTACGAAGACCTCCTACGACCTCGTGTCGACCATGCTGCGAGTACGAGTCGAGGGAATACTCGCCAGAACTCGCGGATTAGGTCGCCCAAGTGGGACAGGCCCCTAATGCTGAGTACTACATTCTGTACTCTGTGTTTTTTGTACTAGACTAAGTGAGACCCGTTGGGTCCCAGTCACACGGGAGGGGAGGGGGGCATGTAGGGGGAGGGTGGTGTAGGGGAGGGGCGGGTGTTGGGCAGCGGGGGGTGTAGGGGGGTGTAGGGGAGGGAGGGAGGGTGTGGGGGGGGGTTGTGGGGGTAAGGTTAGGGGAGGGGGTGTATGTGGGAGGGGGTGGTGTGGGCCCCTGCTTGCGGAATACAGAGCACAGCCCCCGCTCGTGGAACACAGCCCCCGCTCGCACTTTGCTCATTACGCTACTTCAGCTTTATTCTCGCGGCCGGTGATTGATAGCTGTTACCAGAAGGGGCGTCGCCGTCCTGGCGAATAACAGACCAATAAATTTTCTAATATTTCACCGATCGGAACAAAACTTATTTGACGCAGCAGAGGAGAATGGTGAGTAAGGTGGCGAAAAATCGTAGCGCTATGCGGGATAATCTTTGCACAAATTTAATTACAACGCAGACCGGAATTGTTCATGATGAAAGTTTTAGTAATAGTATAGATAGTCATTTGATTGGATAGCATGCAAAACAAAGCTTTTCACTATACCTTGGTACATGTGACAAATCTAAACCTCAACCTCAATCAAATGCATTACGAGCCTGTCCCACTTAGGCGATTTTTAGGCGACTGCTGGCGACTGTTATAGTCATAGCAGGTCGCCGAAAAACCGGCGACTGGACCCCTCACGACAATGTCTACGACAAGCTACAACAACCTACCACCTAATCGACCTCAAGCTACGGCAAGCTACCGAAAACCGGCGACCCATTAGCATGTCCACCTACGACCACACCTACGAGAACCCACGACCACACAGGCGACAACCTACTACAACCGAAGTCAACCTATGTCCACCTGCGACAAGCTATGACCCTGTCGGCGACAACTGAAGACAATACAGTCGCCAGTACCGGTTGACATAGGTCGACGTAGGTAGTCGCCAATGGAATTCACCGAAGTCAGCACCAGCGACAACCAACGTCACCTGGCGACAACCTACAACAGCACCTACGTCAGGAGAAGTCAAGCTACGCTCATTGGCATCAAGCCACTGTCGGCAAAATTTTTTGAACATGTTAAAAATCCAGCGGCGTCCAGAAAAGGTGCTACAACTCACGACCATACAGGCGACACACTGTCAACCATGTGGTGAAAGCCGTATCGCCTGTAGTTGCCTAAAAAATAGCCTCAAGGGGCTGTCCCACTTGGGCGACCTAATTGGCGAGTTTAGGAGAGTTTGAACAAATGACATGTTGAAGACCTCCTTCGATCTCCTTCGACTATGTTGAAGACCAGCTTCGACTAGCTACGACTAGCTACGCCTAACTTCGGGAAAATTGTACACCGAATAGTGGAGAGTGAAGACGACCTCCTTCGACCTCCCTTCGACTATGATGAAGACTATCTACGACTACCTTCGACTACCTTCGATTACCTACGACTAACATGCCGATCTACTACGACTAAATGTACGAGTAAAAAAAGTATCGATTTTTTCCATGGCGTCCTTTTTTTACTTGCGGGCATTTTTCAACATATTGAAAAATACGCCGCGACCTAGCTGAGGCCTCGAGTACACGGGGACTACTCTCGAGCATGAAGGAGAGTTACAAAGACCTCCTACGACCTCATGTCGACCATGCTGCGAGTATGAGTCGAGGGCAAACTCGCCAGAACTCGCAGATTAGGTCGCCCAAGTGGGACAGCCCCTTAAGTGGTACAGGCCCTTTACTCTTAAAGTAGCGGAATAGGAATACTTTATTGTCACCTGTGACTAGGCACAGTGAGATTATTTGCTTGCATACACTATGTATACTGAATCACTTTCTATGTGATAAAAAAGATGGCACCTCGGACAGAGTGTGAAGAAGAGTCCCAAACGGAAACGTCATCTGACCTTTTCCTTCATAGATGTGGCCTGACCCACTGAGCTTTTCCAGCACTGAAGATTCCAGCATCTGCAGTTTCTTGTGTGTCCATTTTAGTGCTTTTGACAGCTCTTTAAATCTTTATCTATCTGCTCAGTTCTACTTGTGTGTATCTCATGGCCTCCAGCCACATGCATTATCCATTATATTATATATTATTTTTAGCTAGTGTGGATTGCAGATTCGCAGTCTGGAATTTTACACTATCTGCAGCAATAAATCTAAACGCATTTAAAATGGTTTCTATATCGTTGATCAAAAGCTACTTGTGTTAAGATTGTGGTTATTATTTACAGATGCAGGATAAATGTGATTTATAATGGAATACTTTCTGTAAATAGATATCCAGTTGAAACTGGTTGAATATACAGACCTGCTGTTCAGATAAATATCTGGAATAATCCAAAAGATAAAAAAATATTACAAAGGACCGACTCAACTTAGACTTTCTTTGTTGTGATTCACAACATCACTGCGCCTTTTAAAAGATGAGTAATGTGTGTAAATAACTGAGTCTCCAATGATTTTTTTTGTACAATCTTCAAAGGGAGATATGGTATTTATCTGCCCGATCCAATTAACTTTCTCATTAATGGTGATCTATTTTGGAGATGGAGGATAGGTAAGGTAATATCTTGCATTTTAGGTGGAGGTGGCGAGTCTTTCTCTTGTTCTAAAGCAACAAGTCATCATAATATGGCCGGAAGGAAAATTGCATTAATGCTAGGAAATGAAATGAAAACAGAAAATATTGGAAGGCCTCTGCAAATAAGACCTATTGATGAAATGGCATCAGTCTGAAACATGAACTGTTTCTTTCCACAGATATTGCTTGACCCTGCTGAGAATTTCCTTCATTTTCTTTTGTTACTTTAATAAGGATATTATTGGGATCCAAAGTCATTGCTTCATCCTTTGCACACAGGCCTTTATTGATTTTAAATTAATTGAACTATGAGATGAAAACTGTCTTTTG
Source organism: Malacoraja senta (assembly GCA_038087875.1). Classification (NCBI taxonomy): domain Eukaryota; kingdom Metazoa; phylum Chordata; class Chondrichthyes; order Rajiformes; family Rajidae; genus Malacoraja; species Malacoraja senta. The sequence continues at coordinate 279,345,848 of CM075977.1, read as the reverse complement.
CAGTGGCGGTCGCCTCAGGTGGAGGCTGAAATGCATCATTAACTTGGTACCTTGGGCAAAAAAATAACATCAATCTTTCAGACTTGCCTTTTGCATTCTTGGTGTTCTCTTCCATTATAGCTGAGGGGGGAATGTTCTTGGAGACACCTCCTCCTGAAAATTGATAGAAAAATCTAGAGTAACTCAGCGGGACATGCAGCGTCTCTGGAGAGAAAGAATGGGTGACGTTCTGGGTCGAGACCCTTCTCCAGAGATTCTGCCTGTCCTGTTGAGTTACTCCAGCGTTTTGTGTCTATCTTCGGTTTAAACCAGCATCTGCAGTTCCTTCTTACACATTCCCCCTGAAAATGTTTTTACTGTGTATCAGCAATCATTACTGGATGTGGTGGAACTGCAGAGCTTCGATTGGGACCATTAGTTGTGGGATCATTCATGTCTGACCGTAATATGGTGCATCTACCATCTACTATGATTCAGTCCAATGCCAATGCTTCCACATTATATTCATGTGCGCTTGGAGATACTCCTGAAGTATTCTCCTGCATGAGGGCATAAGACACCTGCTGTGTGGCTGTCCTTAATATCGAAGGTGGATATTGTAAAAATCTCTGTGGGGGCCAAGGTTTGAACTGTTTCAGGGAGTAGCACCAGGCACACAGAGTCTGAAGAAGGGTCTCGACCCGTAACCTCACCCGTTCCTTCTCTCCAGAGATGCTGCCTGTCCCGCTGAGTTACTCCAGCTTTTAGTGTCTATCTTCGGTTTAAACCAGCATCTGCAGTTCCTTCCAACACCAAGCATAGTAGGGATGTTCCTGGCAGTTAGAAAAGCTGAATGACGGTATTGAGAATCCACCCTTCTTTCAGAGATGGCCTTACAGAATGTTGAGTGTGGTAACATTTGGTGGGCGTTGATTTGCTGCATGCTACCTGAATCTTCTTTACAAATGCTGTTCACTTTCTCCACCATACTCATACAGAACAGCTTTCCGAACAGAAAAAAAATCGCACCAGGCCTGGGTCAATTTGCCTTTGAGGGATGAAAGAAGGGGAAAGTGTTTAGAAAGCATTTAGAGGCTAAGTGGCAGATAAGAAAGTAGATGTCTCCATGGCCTAAATATGCCCCAAAGGAAGGATGGAAGGAGGATACAGCATGGAAGGAGAACCTTCGGGCCCAACTTGCTCTCACTGACACTAGTCCCACCTGCCTGCGTTTGGACCATATCCCTCTAAACCTGTCCGAACCATGTACCTGTCTAAATGTTTCTTAAACATTGGGATAGTCCCTGCCTCAACTATCTCCCCCAGCAGCTCGTTCCATACACCCACCACCGTTTGTCAGGTCGAGGGGAGTGCCCCCCGCCACGGGTACCATGTAATCCCGTGCTACCTGCTCCATGGTCGGATAGTCGGCGACTAAACCGTCTCCCCCACCTGGTTTGCCAGGTGAGGAGGGGGCTGTTGACCCCCAGCAGGACCAAAAACAAGACCTGTCAAAGGGCGGATGAGCTTCTAGTGAGCCAACGGCCACCCACACTGCAGTAGAAGTTGCGATCACTGTCGTACATAGCATTGTAAGGCACCGTGCCCGTTGATGTTTTCAACGATGATGATGATGATGACCACCCTTTGTGTGAAAAAGTTGGCTCTCGTGTTCCTATCGGATATCTTTCCTCCATCACTGTAAACCTATGCCATCTGGTTGTTAATTCCCCTACTTTAGACGTCTACGTGACCTAATGCATGGACTCAATGTCCTATTAAAGTATCATGAACAGCAATATTATAACGGACAATTAACTTTTTTTTGCTACTTAGATTAAAGAATAAATGTTCACTGTGAAAGCTCGGTTCTTTTTCTTCTTCAAAAGAGTGATGATGTAAGATCTGAGCAAACGGCCTCATTTTATCATCTCATCTGTAAATATTACATCTCTGAAAGTGCAGCATTCCCCATTTCCAAATATTGTTTTTCAAAATCCCCATTGCCAAAAGGAACAAAAATATCCAAAGAGTTTAAGAAGGAACTGCAGATGCTGGAAAATTGAAGGTAGACAAAAGTGCTGGAGAAACTCAGCGGGTGCGGCAGCATCTATGGAGCGAAGGAAATAGGCAACGTTTCGGGCCGAAACCCTTCTTCAGGCACTGAATTAAATTCAACTCAACTATAATGATTTTTGATTTGACAGGTGGTTTATCTGGCCTGGTCATAAAAATTTAATTGCCATATTCAAGCACATTTAATATAGGAAGAAGAGTAGGTCAGGAGCGACAAACTGCCATAGACAGCAACAGCAAGTAGCGATAAGCATCAGGGCAGCTTTTTGTCTACAAAATAAAACACTGCAGAAGATTATGGTTGATCATGTGCTTCAATGTTACTTCTCTGTCCTATACATCAT
>CM075977.1:279276455-279343249 GCA_038087875.1 Malacoraja senta | reverse complement strand
GCTTCATGATGCTGTTTGTTCACTAATGTTCTCTAACAAACCTCTGAGGCCTTCACAGAACAGCTGTATTTATACTGAGATTAGATTACACACAAGTGGACTCTATTTACTAATTAGGTGACTTCTGAAGGCAATTGGTTGCACTGGATTTTATTTAGGGGTATCAGAGTAAAGGGGGCTGAATACTTTTGCACGCGACACTTTTCAGTTTTTTATTTGTAAAAAAATTTGAAAACCATGTATCATTTTCCTTCCACTTCACAATTATGCGCCATTTTGTGTTGGTCTATCACATAAAATCCCAATAAAATACATTTATGTTTGTGGTTGTAACGTGACAAAATGTGGAAAAGTTCAAGGGGTATGAATACTTTTGCAAGCCACTGTACATAGATAGGACAGGTTTAGAGGGGCCAAACACAGGCAGGTGGGAACAGTGTAGCTGGGACATGTTGGCCGTTGTGGGCAAGTTGAGCCGAAGGGCCTGTTTCCACATTGTATCACTCAATGACTCTAATATCACAATGGGTTCAATGGTAAACCTGTTGGTCAGGTGAACGCAAAAGGTAGAAAGGCTCTAGTCATCTGGATGGAAAAGCTGGGGGATTTGTCTTGGATATTATAAGAGCCTTCTGACCCCTGAATACCTGAGCAAGGTTACCTGGTGCTATAATAGTCACAATGGTCAAAAGTCAAGAGTGTTTAATTGTCAAACGTATATCGACAACTGAACCATGAAAGTCTTACTTGCAGTAGCAGAAACCGACAGACACACAGATAATATATAATAAACAAAAACAAATCAATAAATTAACAACACAATACCAGTGCAAAAAAGCCATTCTTAAGTGCAGCCAAAGACAGTCCATAGAAGTTCATTGTTAATACCTCAACAGTGTTGTGTAGTGTTCCAGGGCCTGATGGTTGTTGGGAAGAAGCTATTTGTCAACCTGGTGGTCACGGCTTTCAGACTCCAAAACCTTCTTCCCAATGGTAAGAGCAAAATAAGCATTTGCATGGGAGTACAAGTCATAGTTATAGAGTGATAAAGTGTGGAAAAAGGCCGTTAGACATAACTTGCCCACACCGGCCAATATGTCCCGGCTACACCAATCCCACCTGCCTGCATTTGGTCCATATCCCTCCAAACTTGTCCTCTCCATGTGCCAACCTGAAGTCCCTGAAGAAAATAACTGACAATATACTGTAGATGATCTCCCCTGTTTGCTTTGGACAGAAATGTATTGAACAAAACACTGGGATATCAATAGAGGGTAGAAATGAATAATGTGGAAGTGGGAAAGGAGATGCTGGATGATATCTGTTGCTCACCTGGTAAGGGTAGTACATTGGGTTTCCAACTTTCTCACACCCAAATAAGGGACAAAAGGTCAAAATAAGAGACAAATTCCCGACGGCATAAAGTACAGAAGGCCTTCGTCGAGTCACCGCTGACGGGCTTAACCCACGTCTTTTGTGCTTCCCATTGCTTGTTATGGCTGCACAGTCTTTCCTTTTTTGCAGGTTTATCCATATTTGCAGATGCCAAACCGACCGAACAACACCAGACGTTACTGAAACTTTGTGTTTTGGCAGAAATTGGCAAAATATAGCGTAGAGCTGATGCGCATAAGGGGGGCTGTGATTGGATGACAGGTGAATCACTCGTGCGTGGCGTCAACAGCACATGCAACACGCACGCACGCTGTTATATCAGATCTAGGATCTGTCTGTAAGCGTGCCCTCTGATGATTACAGAGCACAGATACTCCTCGACATGATGCTTCGACTTACGATATTTTGACTTTACGATGGTGCAAAAGTGATACACATTCAGTAGAAACCGTACTTCGAATTTTGAATTTGGATCTTTTCGACGAACCAGGCGTGCAACTGATGCACGGAAAGTGACAGGACATCAACTAAGTCACCAAGTCCAGGGCAATTAGTTGACTGACTCGGCCATGGCTGGATGAATGATGAGTTGACCCGGGTGCTAGACTGCACCCAAAGCCCAGCCGGCGGGCCAGCTGAGGAGTTTTGGCCCGGGCCGCGTGACGTCGCGCACAAAGACCGGTGCCCGGGCCAAAACTCCTCAGCTGGCCCACCGGCTGGGCTTTGTGTTCTGCTGCACGCAAAGTCCAGCACACCATCCAACTCATGAACCAATGATCTGCCATGAGAAGGAGGGGTGGTGATGTCGGATGTAAGCGAAGGTCCGAAGGCCGGACAGCTGGCCGGGCTGACGACCAACGGAGCCATGGGCGAGGAGCTGCTGCTGCACTCCATTGGCTGCACTACGTCGGGACGGGTGAGGCGGAGCCGGACACGGTGCTCTGACCCGACAGTTCCATCGACCCGAGCAGCAGTAGTCAAATACGGGACAAGGGCAGTCCCATATGGGACAAACCAATTTAGCTCAATATATGGGATGTCCCGGTTAATACGGGACATTTGGCAACCTTAGTAGTAGATATAAGGCCTTGTTGGGTGAGGAAATAGCTGTAACAAGTTGGAAGGCAGTGGGTCAGAACATTTCTTTTCGTAATATATCAATCATTTTCCACAAAGAATATAATCATGTTGGCGCACACGGAGACCAATGGAACTAATTGTTTAGAGATACAGCGCGGAAACAGGCCCTTCAGCCCACCGAGCCCGCACCAACCAGCGATCCCCGCACACTAACACTAACCTACACACATGCTAGGGACAATTTTTACTTATATACCAAGCCAATTGACCTACAAACGTGTACGTCTTTGGAGTGTGGGAGGAAACTGAAGATCTTGGATAAAACCCACGCAGGTCACAGGTAGAAGGTAGAAACTCCGTACAGACAGCATCTGTAGTGGGATCAAATCCAGGTCTCTGTCGCTGCAAGCGCTGTAAGGCAGCAACTCTACCGCTGCGCCATCGTGGCCACCCATTGTCCCCCATAATTACAGATCATAGATATGCAGCCATGGTATTAGCAGATATTGGACTGAGTGATTTGGTTTGTGTGCTTCAGACAATTATAGAATTGGACCACAGGTAGATTCAGGAGCCACTCAGGGTTTAACATGCTCGACAGGGTGCAAACAAACCCCTGGTCAGGTCAGTTTGAGAGACGCCAAGATGTCATCAACTAACAGACACGGGCAGACCAGGGTTACAACTGCAGCTCCAACTCCATATAAAATTATAAAAGGACTGGACGAGCTAGATGCAGGAAAAATGTTCCCAATGTTGGGCGAGTCCAGAACCAGGGGCCACAGTCTTAGAATAAAGGGGAGGCCATTTAAGACTGAGGTGAGAAAAACCTTTTTCACCGAGAGTGTTGTGAATTTGTGGAATTCCCTGCCACAGAGGACAGTGGAGGCCAAATCACTGGATGGATTTAAGAGAGTTAGCTAGAGCTCTAGGGGCTAGTGGAATCAAGGGATATGGGGAGAAGGCAGGCACGGGTTATTAATTGGGGACGATCAGCCATGATCACAATGAATGGCGGTGCTGGCTCGAAGGGCCAAATGGCCTCCTCCTGCACCTATTTTCTATGTTGCTATGTTTCAACCAATAGTTTTTTTGGTATAACAACCTGAGTAGTGCAAGAAGCTACAATGAACACAAAGAGGTCTCTCCATGAAGGCAGGTGTAGCGACCAAGGTCATAGAGTTCACAGAGAGGCATGGTGATGTAGCGGTAGAGTTGCTGCCTTACAGCACCAGAGATCAGGGTTGGATCCTGACTACGGGTGCTGTCTGTACGGAGTTCGTACGTTCTCCCTGTGACCAAGCAGCTTTTCTCTGAGATCTTTGGTTTTCTCCCACAATCCAAAGACGTACACATTTGTAGGTTAATTGGCTTGGCATACAGTGCATTCAGAAAGTATTCAGACCCCTTCACTTTTTCCACATTTTGTTAATTTACAGCCTTATTCTAAAATCAGTTGGGCAAGTGGCCTGAGAACAGTTAATGGAGTTTAATGCAAATAATTACAAGGAGTTGCATTTTGTGACGTCAAACAAGTGCAGGACCTTCAATGGCTCATGGTGCTTTATTGCCACGTGCAAAGTGCAAACGCACAGTGAAATTATTTGTTTACAAAAAATTCTGTTGAGTATGCTGATGCCATCCCCAATTAGCACGTACAGATATTGTCCACTGAGCCTGCATGCAAGAGGCGCCATGTTTGGCATCATTTTCCAAGTCCAGTCCGCGCTCTAGTTGTTATAAGCGGTTCCCTATCCAGGCGAGCCCCAGGCTGCTGCACGGCCTCCAGCCATCGCCTTCCACGGTCGACCAGCAAACCGACGTCCCTCTGCTCACCCGTCCCCAGGGTTGCCCCCCGCACAAAGAGGTCTCTCCATGAAGGCAGGTGTAGCGACCAAGGTCATAGAGTTCACAGAGAGGCATGGTGATGCAGCGGTAGAGTTGCTGCCTTACAGCACCAGAGGTCAGGGTTGGATCCTGACTACGGGTGCTGTCTGTACGTAGGCCAGGCCCCGGTTCCTTCTCCTCTCCGACTGGCCTCTCTCCTCTCCTGTCATGTCCATCGCTGTCGCTGGCACCATCCTCCCGATGTCTGGTCTTCCATCCTTCGATCTTCCAATGAGCACCTCATCCTCATGCAGTCCACAGGCCGACTTCATACCTGTATGCAGTCTTGCCTTCAGATTCAAGCACCTTCATGGCTCCAGGACCAAGAGCTTCATGGCACAGTTAATGGCAGGGCTCTGGGGAGTGTTGTAGAGCAGAGGGGTGTAGATCGAGGAGTGCAGGTACATATTTCCTTGAAAGTGGCATCACAGATCGATAGAGTGGTCAAGAAAACATTCGGCACATTGGCCTTCATCAGTCAGGGTATTGAGTGTAGATGTTGGGATGTTATGTTACAGCTGTACAAGGCGCCGGTGAGGCCACAGTTGGAGTGTTGTGTTCAGTTTTGGTCACCCTGGTGTAGGAAGGATGTGATTAAGCTGAAAAGAATGCATCGAAGATTTACAAGTATGTTTTCAGGACTTAAGGATCTGAGTTATAGGGAGAGGCTGGGAAGTTTAGGATTTTATTCCTTAGAGCGCAGTAGGATGAGGGGTGATCTTATAGAGGTATATATGATTATGAGGGGAATAGATAAGGTGAATGCATGGAGTCTTTTACCCAGATTAGGGGAATCAAGAACTAGGGAATAAAAATTTAATAAGAAACTGAGGGGTAACTTTTTGACACAGTGGGTGATACGTATATGGAATTAACTGCCAGAGGAGGTAGTTGAGGCAGGTACTATAACAACATTTATAGACAATATACAATAGACAATAGGTGCAGGAGTAGGCCATTCGGCCCTTTGAGCCAGCACCGCCATTCAATGTGATCATGGCTGATCATCCCCAATCAGTACCCCGTTCCCGCATTCTCCCCATATCCCCTGACTCTGCTATTTTTAAGAGCCCTATCTACCTCTCTCTTGAAAGCATCCAGAGAACCTGCCTCCACCGCCTCACCACAATTCCACAGACTCACCACTCTCTGTGAGAAAAAGTGTTTCCTCGTCTCCGTTCTAAATGGCTTACTCCTTATTCTTAAACTGTGGCCCCTGGTTCTGGACTCCCCCAACATCGGGAACATGTTTCCTGCCTCTAGCGTGTCCAAGCCCTTAACAATCTTATATGTTTCAATGAGATCCCCTCTCTTCCTTCTAAACTCCAGAGTGTACAAGCCCAGCTGCTCCATTCTCTCAGCATATGACAGTCACGCCATCCCGGGAATTAACCTTGTAAACCTACGCTGCACTCCCTCAATAGCAAGAATGTCTTTCCTCAAATTAGGGGACCAAAACTGCACACAATACTCCAGGTGTGGTCTCACTAGGGCTCTGTTCAACTGCAGAAGGACCTCTTTGCACCTATATTCGATTCCTCGTGTTATAAAGGCCAACATGCCATTCGCTTTCTTCACTGCCTGCTGTACCTGCATGCTTACTTTCATAGACTGATGTACAAGGACCCCCAGATCCCGTTGTACTTCCCCTTTTCCCAACTTGACTTTAAAAGACATTTGGACAGGTTCATGGATAGGATAGGTTTAGCGCAATACTAGACTAAGTGGGACCCGTTGGTGTGTGTGGGGGAGGGGGGGTGTGCGGGAGGGGTGTGGTCGCCGCAGACACGGCTCGCACTCTGCTCACCCCGCACTCTGCTCACCCCGCACCTTCAGCTTTCGGCCTCACTCAGCGGGTCCCGGTCCGGCTTCACTCAACGGCTCCCGGGTCCACTCAGTGGATCCCGGTTCGACGTGCTGGTCTCTGCAGAAGTTGCTCTCTCCGCACGCTGCTCTCTCCTAGTGTAGGTGGGGAATCTTGGTCAGCATGGCCAATTTGAGCCGAATGGCCTGTTTCCGTGCTGTGTGACTCTACGACTCTAATTGTATTCAAATAAAATCAAGACCAACTAAAATTCTGAAGATTTATTTCCCACTCTTGGTTCATAATGAACAGTCGATTGCACTTTATGGGTTAATAAGAAGCGTTGCCTCTAGTAATGAGCTCTGCTTCATATTGTGTAGGAAGGAACTGCAGATGCTGGTTTAAACTGAAGGTAGACACAAAAAGCTGGAGGAACTCAGCGGGACAGGCAACATCTCTGGAGAGAAGGAATGGGTGACGTTTCGGTATGAGACCCTTCTTCAGACTGAAGATTTACTTGTCTCCAGACTCTCCAGAGATGCTGCCTGTCCCGCTGAGTTACTCCAGCTGTTTGTGTCTATCTTCTGCTTCATATTTTCTGCTTATTGGCTCAGCCTATTTTATTTATTAGAAGTACATTACATTACAACCACATACATTAGTACTCGTCACTTATATCTTCTTACAATTAATGTACTCCGTTTGTTTTTTACACTGGTAAAAGGAAAGGATAAGATTGAAAGAAAGAAGAAAGTGAAGGAAAAAGTGAGAGTGTAGAAAATGTGACAAGAAGACAGAACAAAGACCCTATGAGAACAAAATTAAAAACAAAAGAAAAAGAGTTAAGAAATAGACCCTAGAAAAGAAGGAGAAAGAGAAAGAGGAGAAAGAGAAAAACAAATAGTTTTTATGAGCATTACGCAAATGGGACATTCCAACTATCATCACCCTTTACCTGACCTCAGTTTTTTTTTTATGGTACCTTTGCACCCTATATTTGTAATAATTCTATAAATGCAGACCACGTCAGATGGAAGTGATCTGGTTCACCTGCCAGGAGGAGTCTTATCTCTTCTAGGTGTAATGTTTCGAACATATTTGAAATCCACATGTTTGTAGCTGGTATTGGAGCCTTCTTCCAAAATTTTAGGATTAGCTTTTTTCCAGTTATTAACCCATAGTCTATTAGTTTATTTTGAAACACATTTAGTTCTGGACCATCTTCCGTTGTTCCGAAGATAATCCATTCTGCTTTGGGTATCATTTTATTTTAAATAATTTTGTAAAGATTTTGAAAATTTCATTCCAAAATTTTTGAATTTTTGTACAGAAAACAAATGAGTGCGTTATAGTAGCTTCTTGGGATTGACATTTATCACAAATGGATGATACATTTGGGAAAATTTTATGGATTTTAGTTTTGGAATAATATAATCTATGTAAAATTTTAAATTGTATTAAAGTGTGTCTTACATTAATCGAAAATTTATGCACGTTTAATAAGTGTTCATTCCACCTTTCCTTTGAAATTTTAATAGCTAACTCTTGTTCCCAGTCTCTTCTGAAACCCTCCGTAGATGGTATTTCTACATTTAAGATAATATTATACAAATATGATATTAAGTTTGCTGATTCAGCTTTTATCTGCATTGCCGCATCCAATACATCTGCTGGGCTATTATAATGATCTTTTGTATATTTTTTCAAATAGTCGCATATTTGAAAATATTTAAAATATTGATTATTTCCGAGTTTATATTTTATTTGTAATTGTTGAAATGAAAGTAATTTTCCAGTTTCATACAGGTCACCGAACGTTTTAATTCCTAGTCTATCTCAATGTATAAAAGATTTAACTATAATAGAGGGATTAAACGAAGGGTTATTAACTATGGGAGATAATAGTGATAAATTTCTTAATTTTAAATTTTGTTTTATTTGTTTCCAAATTCGGATTGTACTATGGATAATTGGGTTCTTATTATAATTTATATTATTCAGTTTCATTGGTGAGAGGAGGATCGCTCCAATGTTTCCAGAGGAGCAATCCTCTTTCTCCATTACAATCCAGTCCACTTGCTGGGCGGAGTTATCCATCAGTTGAATCATATTTTTAATATTTACTGACCAATAATAATACATGAAATTAGGTGGTGCTAAACCCCCTAATACTTTAGGTTTATTCAAGTGAGTTTTTTGTATTCTATGTGATTTATAGTCCCATATAAAATTAGTGATATCTGAGTCCAGTTTAAAAAAAAACTTCTTTGGTAAGTATATAGGAATCGATTGAAATAGGTATAAAATTTGAGGTAGAAAGATCATTTTTATTGCATTTATTCAGCCTATTAAAGACATCGGGAGCGTTTTCCAAAATTTAATTAGTGTGTTTAATTTATTAAGTAGTGGATCAAAATTTGCCTTAAACATACCTTGATATGTTCTAGTAATTTCAATTCCCAAGTATTTAAATTTTTCTGTAGCTATTTTAAAAGGGAATTTTAAAAGATGTGTTGAATCTTTCGGTTTTATTGACATAATTTCACTTTTATTCCAATTTATTCTATATCCAGAAACGGATCCAAAGTCTTCAATTAAATTTAATATATTTGGTATAGTGATTTGAGGTTTTGTAATGTACAGTAATATATCATCCGCGTATAAAGATATTTTATTATATGAATCTTTAGTATTATACCCATGGATATCAGGGTGTATTCTAATTTTTTCTGCTAGCGGTTCAATAATGTGCAAACAACTGTGGTGATAATGAGCATCCTTGTCTATTTCCCCTTGATAGTTGGAATTTCGAGGATAATATATTATTAGTTAATATTCTAGCTGTAGGTTTATTATATAATAATTTTATCCATAGAATAAAATTCTCTCCCAGTTGGAATTTTTGTAATACTTTATCCATATAATTCCATTCTACTTGGTCAAATGCTTTTTCAGCATCCAGCGAAATAATTGATAATTCTTGTTCTTCAGATTTGTATGAGTGCATTATGTTGAGTAAACGTCTCATATTGTTAGAAGAGTATCTCTTAGGGATAAACCCCGTCTGATCTGGGTTTATTAATTTACTAATATATTTACTTAATCTTCTAGCTAATATTTTTGTTAATATTTTTTGATCTGTGTTTAACAATGCTATAGCTCTATATGAACCCGGTTCTTCTAAATCTTTGTCTTTCTTAAGTATTAGTGTAATCGTTGATTCCGCTAATGTATCAGGTAGTATTTGTTTTTTAAAAGCATATTGGTACATTTTTTGTAGTCTTGGTATTATTTTATCATAAAAACTTTTATAAAATTCATTAGTAAATCCACCTGGACCTGGTGTTTTTCCATTCTTTAGTGAGTTTATTGTATCTTCTAATTCCTTAATTGAGATTTGTGCACCCAATTCCTCTTGTTCCTTCAACTCTAACTTAGGAAGATTACAATTATCCAAAAACTTTGTGATTTTATTGGAATCAATTGTCGTTTTAGATGCCATAAATTTCTGTCTGGAGTTATAACTAGCAGACCCTGTAGCAAAATCAGCTGAAGCAAGGAGAATGTCAGGGAAGGAGGCATTTTATGAGTTTCATATTTTGAGACATTATGCTCCAGTCCATGTACACGCTTGGTGAATTTTTAGGAAGATTAAAGCAAAAAAATAATAATTACTAAACAAAAAATAACAAACAAAAACAGGCTCAAACAAGTTTGATTTCTTCTAGAATATAGACACAAAATGCTGGAGTAACTCAGCGGGTCAGACAGCATATCTAGAGAAAAGGAATAGGTGATTTTCGGGTCGAGACCCTTTTTCTAGCTTGGTAGTTGGATGGCTTCCTCATGAATCTTTGACCTTGTCTTTTGCTCTGAAAAATATTAGGATATTGCTAACAAATAAAATGTATGAAAAATAAATTAAATCTTCATGGGTGTCCAAAATGTGTGGTATGCCTGTTGCTGGATGGTAGTCCAGCTATCAAAACATGATTCCTGGCATCAAATATTCATTCAAATGTCCTCAGGTTCTTTCAGTCGGTTCTGTCATTTACTTTTATAACAAAATCTTAACGTTCTATAAAACGGTTCATTGTGGCTTTAATAAATAATCAACTGCTGTATAACTGATAGGATAAATGTTAAAGATAAGTTCCTGTAAAGTACATTATGACAATCTTAGTAGATTTATCATCGATTTGGCAACCGGAAATGGTGATGAGATTTTTGATAGTTTCTTATGAAAGTGGCATCATTTGTGGCAATCTGGATTTAAAATAGGCAAGGGTGGTAGGAGGCAGAAAGAAGGGAGTGGTAGATGGATATTTTTATGACTTGAGGTCTGTAATCAATGGTGTATCACTGGGAATTTACTGTATTGGAATTTAATACGGAGAAATGTGAGGTGATGCATTTTGGGAAGTCTAACATGGGCAGGACCTTCACCGTGAATGGTGGGGCTCTGGGGAGTTGTAGAGCAGAGGGATCTAGGAGTGCAGGTGCATGGTTCCTTGAAGGTGGAGTCACAGGTAGATAGGGTGGTCAAAAAAGCTTTGGGCACATTGGCCTTCATCAGAGTATTGAGTGTAGAAGTTGGGAGGTCATTTTGCAGGTGTATAAGACGTTGGTGAGGCCGCATTTAGAGTATTGTGTTCAGCTCTGGGCACAGTGTTATAGAAAAGATGTTGTCAAACTGGAAAGGTTACAGAGAAGATTTACGAGAATGTTGCCAGGGCTAGAGTTATAGAGAGAGGTTGAGCAGTCTGGGACTCTATTCTTTGGAGCGCAGGAGGATGAGGGGTGATCTTACAGAGGTGTATAAAATCATGAGAGGAATAGATCGGGTAGATGTACAGAGTCCCTTTCCCAGAGTAGGGGAATCGAGGACCAGAGGACATAGGTTTAAGGTGAAGGGGAAAAGATTTAATAGGAATCTGATGAGTAAAATTTTGACACAAAGGGTGGTGGGCACAATGGAACCAGCTGCCAGGGGAGGTAGTTGAAGCAGGGACTATTGTAGCATTTAAGAAACAATTAGACAGGCACGTGGCTCGGACAGGTTTGGAGGGATATGGACCAAACGCGAGCAGGTGGGACGAGTGTAGCTGGGACATGTTGGCCGGTGTGGGCAAGTTGGGCCAAAGGGACTGTTTCCACACTGTATCACTCTATGTATACATTACTTGGTATGATTGAGAAGTTTGCTGGCAACACACAAAATTATGGAGTTTTGCACAGCAAAGAAGGTTGCCTAAGGATACAGTGGGGCATGAACTAGCTGGAAATTCGGGTGAAACAGTGGCAGATGGAATTTATTCCAGATAATGGGGCTGTCCCACTGTACGAGCTAATTCAAGAGTTCTCCCGAGTTTCCCCTGATTCGAACTCGGAGAATTACGGGAATAACCGTTCGTAGGGCTCTCGTGGACATTTTTCAACATGTTGAAAAATCTTCACGAGCTTACCGCGTTTCCCGTGTACCTGCCGTTAGCGTTACGAGCCACTAAGAGATGTCCCGACCTCCGACGTACCCGCTACGTACATTCTACGTGCTTACCACGAGTTCGATTTAAAAAAAAAACTCGGGAGAGCTCTTGTATTAGCTCGTACAGTGGGACAGGCCCTTACGTGTGAGGCAATGAACTGAGGGATGTGTGCTCGGGCATATAGAGGAAACGACAGGGACCAAGGGGAAGAATGGGGGGACCATTATGCGCAAGACCATAGTGGTGATAGAGTAGTTAAGAGGCATTTGTTAATAGTGCTTCTTAAGGTGAGGCATTGAGTAAAGGAGTTGAGATGTCAATTTGCAGCAGTACAAAACATTGGCCAAACCCCACTTGGAGTATTGCATTTGGTACTGGTCGCAACCATGCAAGAATATTATAGCAGAGAGAGTGCAGAAAATATTCACCAGGATTTGTCTGCAATAGAGGGCAGTAGTTATAAGGAGAGATTGAACAGTGTGGATTTAGTCTCACTGGAACACAATCATACTTTATTAGCCAAGTATGTTTTGCAACATACGAGGAATTTGATTTGCCATTCAGTCATACCAATAAAAAGACAACAACACAAAAAATACATTTTAACATAAACATCCACTTTCTCCTCCACATTCCTCACTGTGATGGAAGGTGAAAAAAAAGTTCAATCCCTTCCCTTCTTTGTCCTCCCGTGTTCGGGCGCATCGAAACTTCCGTTGACGAGACAATCTTGGCTCCTGTAACCGGCAGTCGGGCGCTCCGCGTCGGGGCGATCAAGCTCCCGTATTGGGGCGATCTCAGATTCCCCGCGCCGGATGATCGGGTCGGGACTGGTCGAACCTCCTGCGACTTTGGTGCTTCCCAACATCAGTCTCTACCCGAGACTGCGAGCTCCTCGATGGTGAAATCCGCAGGTCGCGGTTGGAGCATCGATCCCGGGCAAGGGATCGCAGGCACCGATGGTAAGTCCACGGCCCCACGGTGGGGCTCAAAGTCAGTCTCGAGCAAGGCTGCACGCTCCATGATGTTAAGCCGCAGAGTGACCGGAATTACGATTCGGAAAACAATCGCATCTCCGGGACGGTAAGAGATTGAGAAAAAGTTTCCCCCTCCCCCCTCCCACACCCCCCACATAAAACAAACCAGAGAACATTAACACAAACTTTTAAAACACACTAAAAATAACAACAAAGACGAAAAGACAGACAGACTGTTGGCGAGGCTGCCATCGCTGACGGCGCCACCATGGTTTATAAAATAATGAGTGGCATGGATTGGTTGGATGGTCAAAGTATTTTTCCCAGAGCAGGGGAGAACTAGAATTAGAGAGAGTTAGATAGAGCTCTAGGGGCTAGTGGAATCGAGGGATATGGGGAGAAGGCAGGCACGGGCTATTGATTGGGGACGATCAGCCATGATCACAATGAATGGCGGTGCTGGCTCGAAGGGCTGAATGGCCTCCTCCTGCACCTATTTTCTATGTTTCTATGTTTCTAGAAGGCACAGGTTTAGGTTGAGAGGGGAGAAATTTAAGGAAGATCTGAGGGGCATATTTTTTCACCAAAGGGCATTTGGGCAGGTAAAGGAAAAGCATAGAAGTGATATGGGACTAATGCATGGACATGGGATTAGTATAGATAGGCATCATGGTAGGTATGGATGAAGCAGGCAGAAATCCGATGCTTCTTTTCTGTATGATTTTATCCATCCGTCGCTAAAACAATTTTTTCTCCTGTCATTGAGTAAATGGCAACAAAAAAATTCATCATCATCATCATCATCATCGTTGAACTTGTGGAAGGCTTTCACTGTAATTAATTCAATGTTCTGAATTACTCCACAATATTTTTTTTTGTTGGAGGAAGTATTTTTGCTTTGAAAAAACGTTGAATACGTTGTTCATCATCGTTGAAAACATCAACGGGCACGGTGCCTTACAAAGCTATGTACGACAGTGATCGCAACTTCTACTGAAGTGTGGATGGCCGTTGGTTCACTAGGAGCTCATCCGCCCTTTGACAGGTCTTGTTTTTGGTCCTGCTGGGGGTCCACAGCCCCCTCCTCACCTGAAAAACCAGGTGGGGGAGACATTTTAGTTGCCGACTATCTGACCATGGGGCAGGTAATAGGGGATTACATGGTACCCGTGGTGGGGGGAACACCCCCCGACCTGACTCTGTAAAAAAAGGATAGGACAACCCACTTGGACAAAGAACAACTTCTGTACTCTTCTGGAGACACAACGAACTGCAGATGTCGGAATCTTGAGTAAAACATGAAGTGCTGAAGTAACTCAGTGGGAAAGCAGCATCTGAGGAGGAGTTCCATCAGGCTTAGGCCATCAAACCGCAAGTGCTTGACAAAACGGTTGCCTAGTCTATACTCGGTCTCGCCAAGAGAGGCAATACTTTTGGTTTATCTGACCATGAATCACTGAAGTGATTAATAATAATTTCTTATCGTTTACATCTACGTTGTCAAACATTGCTTGTAATACCAATTACATTAAAAAGTAATCAAATATTTACTGTACAGAATAATTAATTTAAACGTATCAGACAAATGTTGACAAATGCTAATATCAGAACACACATGCAAACAAACCTATAACAGCTGCTTACTAATTACAGGAATATTTTAAAATGTATTATGGAATTACTTTTGCACAAGAAATAAATCAAATTCTGTTCTTTTGAAACAACAAATTCGCAATTTTATTTTAATCATAGCAGCCAAGCCAACAGCCTCTCTCTTCCCTTTCTTCTTTTGTTTTTTTTACTCTGTTACTACTTGTATGGTTTAGTGTACTTTTAGTTTTTGTACTATTTGGGGTGTGGGGGTGGGGGAGGGGGGGTTGGGGGAAACAATTTTTATCTCTTCCCTCGACAGAGATGCAACTTTTTTCTGTATCGTATCTCCGTCTGCACTGCGGCCTCAACATCGTGGAGCTGGCGGTCCCTTTATTAGGGACCGACTTCGGGAGCTCCAACCACAGGTGCTTCGACTTGCCCTGATCGCTGGAGCATTGATCGCCCGATGCGGGGGCTTCTTTCGCTGACTGTGGAAGTTTCGATCGCCCCGACTGCGGATGTTTCGATTGCCCCGACCGTGGGAGAAAAGGAGGAAAGAAGGTAGACGTTATTTGCCTTCCATCACAGTGGAGAATGTGAGGTCGCCGACAAAACAAGATACACTGAGGACGGAGGCAGTGACGTGAGTACAGTGATCTCAGTGTTTGCGGGGACATGGCTCCATGAGGACATTCCGGAGTCTGGTGCGAGTGTGGACGGCTTTCTGACTGTTCGGGCGGAGAGCGACTGCAGAGAGAGTGACAGCAGTCAATAGACAATAGACAATAGACAATAGGTGCAGGAGTAGGCCATTCGGCCCTTCGAGCCAGCACCGCCATTCAATGTGATCATGGCTGATCATCCCCAATCAGTACCCCATTCCTACCTTCTCCCCATATCCCCTGATTCCGCTATCTTTAAGAGCCCTATCTAGCTCTCTCTTGAAAGTATCCAGAGAATTGGCTTCCACCGCCCTCGGTCGGTACAACTCTGGTCACATCACGGTGAAGGAGCGTGTGTGTGGCCCGGACATTGAACTGATGGCTGTGGGTCTCCGCTTATGCCGTGGTCCCTGGGGATTCTCACACGCCGCTGTGGTGGCTGTTCAATCTTTATGTAGTTTTGTATCTTGTTCCTTTTTTGTATGACTGTATGCAAATCAAATTTCACTGTACCTCGGTACACGTGACAATAAAGGACCATTGAACCACATCTTTCAGCTTGAGTGAAATGGAACCTCTCGTGTAATCAAATACCAAATGCAACGTGGATATTTTAAATGCTAAAGTATCACAACTGACACTATCAGAAATCTTTGACATATGCTCACGCATATTTGTAACTTGAACCCGAATAAAAGATTCCCAAGTATGAGTTCATTCAATTTCTATACATAAAAAATTTGCATAATAAAATAAAGGCTTCCTTTCACACCAAATAAGAAAATAAAGAAATCAAATTATTCTCTCAATCAATATTTATGATGGCAAACGCATCTCACTCTTAAGGGCCTGTCCCTCTTGGTGATTTTTTTGGCGACTGCCGGCATCATTGACTGACGTATCAGGTCACCGAAAAATTTGCGGCGTGATATTGCATGACGCCGTGTTGACGTATTGACGCGGCGTGTTTTTTCAAGTGTCGCAACATTTTTTTTGTCGCCACTGGCTTTTGAAATGTTCAAAATCTTTTGGCGACAACGATATGACGCCGGCTGCTGCCGAAAAAATCGCCAAGTGGGACAGGCTCTTTACTGGTGGAATCAACAGAATAACTCAAAATGGATTTTGTGAATTGTGGGTGTTGTCTATTTTGTTGTTGAAAGCAACAAAACAATCAATGATAACTTGCTAAGTAAATGGGTGTGATTGGAATAGTGCTACCTAATGCAGGAACCTTCTAAAGTTCTTTATCAACTGCGTGAAGTGCTCTGTGCAGGAGGGAACTGCAGATGGTGGTTTAAACCGAAGATAGACACAAAAAGCTAGAGTAACTCAGCGCGTCAGACAGCATCGCTGGAGAATCTCTAGAGACGCTGTCTGACCCGCTGAGTAACTCCAGCTCTTTGTGTCCATCTCGCGTGAAATGCTCCAACTGATTAAGGGCTATGCAGAGTTTTAGGTCCACCAGCTTTGTTTGCTGGCCATAACCTTCCCTTCCCCTTGTTTCCACACTTCTGCTGCTGGCTCAACTTTCACTTTGCGCCTCGTGCTGAGCCTCTGATCAAATTTTCTCTTTTAATTATTCAGCTGAATTTGCCAAGATGGAGCACTTTTCATGGCATGTCTGGGTTGAGCAGCTATTGATTGATACTCATGTGATGAGCGAGCTCCATGATCGTTGCAAACACCTTGTTGTGCATGTTGTGCATCCTCAAGAGAAGAGAAATGGAACGTGCAGAAAACACTTTGCAACTTACACATGCACATATTCATTGAGTAACACAGCACAGGCACAGCCCCTTCGGCCCACGGGGTCCATGTTAGCTCCTCCAGTGTTTACACTTCTCCTACACAAATACCATTTAATTCTCCCACAATCACATCAACTCCTCCCCGTCCCACAGATTCTACTGGTCACCAGCACATTAGTAACAATTTACAGTGGCCAACCAATTAACCAGTCTGAAGAAGGGTCTCGACCCAAAACGTCACCCATTCCTTCTCTCCAGAGATGCAGCCTGTCCCGCTGAGTTACTCCAGCATTTTGTGTCTAACTTCAATTATTTCACATGTCTTTGGGATTTGAGGGAAACCAGTGCACTGGGAGGAAACCTGCCCAATCACAAGAAGGACATATCATTTCCACACAGCTGGTAGCAGATATTAAGATTGAGCCTGATCACCAGAGGTTTGAGGAAACAACACTGCTGTGCTTCTCTACTGGCTGGGTTTGAAAAATTATCAGAAGAATGTTATTGAAGAGACCACACAGTGCATCAACTCAACCTCCACAGTAATGTAGAAAGTGATAACCCTATTGTGTGTGAGGCAAAGTCAGGTGGCCAGTTCCTTGAGCAGCATTATTTCTCTTTCTTGACTTTTACAGGCATGATCAAGTTCATAAGGTGAACTCCAGAGATGCTGTCTGACCCGCTGAGTTAAGGGCCCGTCCCACTTGGGCGTCATTTACGCGACATCATTTACGCGTCACGACGCACGACGCGCACGTGCTGCTCCCATGGTGCGCATTACGCGCGCATGGTGCGTGGTGACGCGCGGTCGCGCACGGCGCCCCAGGAATTTGGGACGTACAAATCTTTGTGCGCCATCTACGTGACGCGCAAATGACGCCCAAGTGGGACAGGCCCTTTACTCCAGCTTTTTGTGTCTATCTTCGGTTTAAACCATCATCTGCAGTTCCATAAGGTGAAGTTCCATCACTTTCTCAGGCAGCGCATTATAAATATTAACAAATCTTTGCAAAAAAAAAATGCTTAAGATTCCCTTTAAATCTTCTGCCTCTCACTTTAAAACTATGGTGACTTGCTTTGGATACCCAAACCATGGGAACAAGATTTTGACTATCTACACTTTATATGCTTCTCATCATCTTACATACTGCTATCAAGTCACCCCTTAGCCTCTTTTGCTGTGAAAAAAACAGCTAACCCAATCTCTTCCTGTAACCAAAGTCATCCCATCCAGGCAACATCCTGGTGAAACTCTCTGCACCTTCTTGAGCATATGATGAGCATATAACATATGATGAACATTTGACGGAACTGAGCCTGTACTCGCTGGAGTTTAGAAGAATGAGGGGGGGGGACCTCATTGAAATATACAGAATAGTGAAAGGCTTGGATAGATTGGATGTGGGGAGGATGTTTCCACTAGTGGGAGAGTCTAAGAATAGAGGTCGCAGCCTCAGAAATAAAGGACGTTCCTTTTGGAAGATGAGGAGGAATTTCTTTGGTCAGGTGGTGAATGTGTGGAATTATTTGCCACATAAAGCTGTAGAGGCCAAGTGAATGGATATTTTTAAGGCAGAGATAGATAGAGTCCTGATTGGTACGGGTGTCAGAGGTTATGGGGAGAAGGAAGGAGAATGGGGTTAGAAGGGAGAGATATATCATTATTATTATTTATTGGGGTAAAGGAAAGAGCGTTCACTTTGCGGCCCTGTTTCCACCAATCTTTCCACCACCACGCACAAGAAGCACAAGAAGCGCAAGGCAGACATCATTGTATGCAGATGCCGAGAATTGTGTTTAGTTCTGGCTGAACAACTTCTAATCTTGTGTGTGGACTCGACAAGAAGTTTATTATTTATTATTCAATTGTTGAAAACATTAGCGACGGGCACAGTGACGGACGCACCACACATCTCTGTCCTCCATGCAGTTGGCAAGCTCCTCTTTTGTCTACACATGCGCCTTCCATCAACATCTTCAGCATCGTCTTGATTGGCCGTGATTGGATAGATCAGCCATGATAGAATGGCGTCTACAGACATGATGGGCTGAATGGCCTAATTCTGCTCCTATCACCTATGACCTTATGAGCAATGCTTGCCATCACGTGGCAACTAAGTAACCAATCTACAGCTTGGTAAATGTAAAAATTGTCCCTAATGGGTGGAGGATAGTGTTAATGTGCGGGGATCGCTGTTTGGTGCGGACCCAGTGGGCCGAAGGGCACTGTATCTCTGAACTGAACTAATCAGTGGTATCCTCAGCAAATTGAAAATGGCATAGGAGCTGTAGCTGGCTTCACAGTCATGGGTATGGAGTGAGCAGAGCTGGAGATTGAGCATACTGCCTTTAGTGGCTCCTGTGCTGCTGCCTACGAAGGAGGATGTGTTGTTGCCAATTCCTATTGATTGTGGTCTGTTGATGAGGAAGTCAAGGCACCAGTTAACGAGGGATGAGAAGAGACCCAGTTCTCCAAGTATGATAACAGGTTTGGAGGGAATGATGGTGTTGCATGCCGAGGCGGGGTGGATGAATATCAGCCTGATGTATGTGTTCTTATTGTTGAAGTGGTCCAGTGCAGAGTGAGTAGCCAGCGTGATCATGGTTCCCAGTTGATCTATTGCCGTGGTAGGCAAATTGCAGTGGGTCCAGGTCCTTGCTAAAGTAGGAATGCACGATAACCAACTTCTCAAAGCACTCATCATCGTGGGCATTAGTGCCATGATTGGTAGTCATTGAGACATGTCATCTTACCCTTATGAGGCACTTGTATTATTGATGCTTTATTAAAGTAGGTGGGAACCTCGTAATAATAGGTTGAAGTTGTTCGCAGAAACTCCAGCCAGTTGGTGCACTCACGTTTTAAGAACACGGCCAGGTAGACCATCAGGGTTGGATGTTTTCAAAAGTTCGCCCTCATGAAGGATCTTCTGCCATTGGTCTTGGTGACTGAGGTTCATTATTATCATCGGCGGTCACTCGAAACAAATATGAATGTCCTCTCCTCTCCATAGGGTTGTCTACTTGTCTTCTGTAGATGTCTGTAGAGGCCGATCCGCGATCCGCACACCTTGGTGCAACGTGGGCATCTGGCGATGGTTGGTAGTCATCGAGCCCCCTTCTCTCTCTCGTTATGGTGCTGTCGCTTTGTCTCTGTGACACGGCGTAGTTCCGTTTCATGAAGTGCAGCTCCTTCCTACATGGATTTCCTCCAGGAGTGCCTGTCCAGTGCAATGTGCTCAGGCTACATTTGGGGCACCTTTTCTAGCCCTTTCCCCAAGTGGGGTGAGAAGAGTGGATCTTAAAGAGGACTGCTCAATCGTGGTGCAGCTGCTGAAGGGCTCTTGTGCCTCGTTCCAAGAGTCCAGCCACTGAATCTAGCATCCACCGCATGATGTGCCAGCTCATGACTAGGGGCTTCTAGATCTCACAATCCTGCCACTTGCTGGTCGCCATAGGGCTTAATCCAGGGTGTTATGGTGGATTCCCTATATGGGGGACACCTGTGCGTGACATTGTTTAACGTGGGGAGACTGGTGCACAGACAGCCACCACACGGTCCTTGACAGATCTGGGTCAGGATCCAGTGGCATGGAGTCCAAGACGACCGGAGACCCTTTTCTGCTGCAGCCTTCATCCGCCTTCCCAGCCATTGTGACGCTCCACTAAAGTCAGCCATCGTCCTCTGCCTGTTCCACCGTTGAGGTCTTGGTTGGATTGCTCTTTGTCAGAGATCTCTCCCTTGACCTTACTGCCATGGATGGCCCTACCAGGAGCATAGCTCCAGATGGCATCATTCTCAGGATCTCAGGACCACACTAGCTTCTCCACCACGACAAGGTGACAATCCATGGAGAAGGAGTGAGATTACAATGCAATCAGGGGTTGTGGAGGCCTGACCCTCTTGAAGTGAAGCTAGAATGCATTATGCTTGTCTGTGAGTGATGCCTTGCTGTTGCCTGAGATGTCACTTTCATCTTTCCTATAGCAGAATGACCAACACTAAACACAATACTCCCAGTGTGGTCTCACCAACGTCTTGTGCCACTTTCACATAATGACCCAACATCTATACAAAATTCCTCGACCAATGCCAAAAGCCTTCTTCACCACCCAATCTAACCACGGCACCACATTCACGGAACCATGTACTTGTATGGCGGCACAGTGGCGGAGCGGTAGAGTTTCTGCCTTTCAGCGCCAAAGACGCCACTATTCACAGGCATCCATTCCATAAAATGACTTTCACCATCACCCTTTGCTTCCTACCATGCAGCAAATTCTGTACCCAGTTATCTGGCTCGCCCTGTATCCCATGTGATCTAACCTTCCAGAGCACAATGCACCATGTAAAGGCCTTGCTGAAGTCCATACACATTATGTCTATGGCCTTGCCCTCATCAATCTTCTTGGTTACTTCTTCCAAAACCTCAATCAAATTTATGAGACACGGATCTCCCACATACCAAACCACGCTGACTATCTCTAATCAACTCCTGTCTATCTAAATGTATGTATTCTGTATTCTGAATTCTGTAATTTGTTGTAAACTTGTAATTTGTTGTAAACTTGTAATTTGTCTGTAAACTTGTTTAACTGTAAGGTGTCCTTGAGTGTCTTGAAAGGCGCCCATAAATAAAATGCATTATTATTATTATTATATCTTATTCCCAGTAATTAACAGTTTTATTAGCCTTATATACTCAATGTGCTCATTTTCTTCCTTAATCTATAAACAACAGTCAACCATGTTTTTAACATTAGATATCCTCCTTAGTTACGGGAACAGTATTATTTAGTCAAGCTAAATCTCGGAAGTTTCTGGGAAGAAATGTTTGTCTTGTTTTCTTGCTATATGTCCTTAGGGCTGCATGATCTGAAGCCTCGTGATCCCTAGTCTTTCCAAGTGGACAAAATGGTTATCCGAGAAACCTCATTGTTTTTCTAAATGAGCTTGCTTGTTCGACACATGAACTGTTGGCGGTCAATTCAGATTTCAGCTGGAAAGTCTTTCTTAACCCTTACATTACAGTCCCACCTCTTATATTCATATCATTTGCATTCCAATCACCATCCAATCCACTTGTGTTGATAGTTTCAGGAACAATGGATTGGAACTGCAGATTTTACTGTTTATCCACATTTCGTAGTGCACTAGCATTTTTTTGTTTATGTCCTACATACCTCCCAAATACATCACCCCGTACATGTTGGGATTCAATTCTGTGCCAATGCTTAGCTCAACTTTCTCAGTGATCCATATCCCGTAGACACAAGGAACTCGAAATGCTGGTTTGCAATAAAAGTGCTTGAGTACCTTAACAGGTCAGGCAACATTTCTGGATGACATGAATAGGAAACATTTCGGGCTAAATGTAGTGGGGGGGAAAGAAAGCTGAGAAAACAGGTGAGAGCGGGGTAAGGCCTGGCTAGTGGTAAGTGGATACAGGAGGGGGGGGGGGGGGGGTTGATTGCCTGATGGGTGGACAAAAGCCAGTTATGAAAAAAAAAAACGAGTGATAAGGATGAAGGGGTGTGAAATGTGAAGCCAGAGGAAGGGAAAGTGGTGGAAGGGGATGAGGGGAGAGTAAAGGGGGATGGAATAGTAAGAGAGAGAGAGGTACGTATCTGGATTGAACACAGGGAAGGGGGGGGGGAGTGGGGCATGGTGGATCAGTGGGTCGTTACCTAAAATTGAAGCATTCAGTGATCATATCATTGGGATGTCAGCTACCCAAGTGGAATATGAAGTGCTGTTGCCCCAGTTGGCGTGGAAGACCACAGGAAGAAAAGCACACCATATTTTGGATCACCCCACCAAATGCCTTCCAAAAGTCCACATAAACACTATCCACCGCCCTGCCTTCACCAACCTCCTTTAGTATCTCCTTGGAAAACTCAACCAAATTAGTGAGATAGGATTTTGTCCTCAAAAAGACATGCTAATTACTCCTAAACAGTCCCTGCAGTTTCAAATTTACATGAAACCCGTCCTTTACAATTTTCTCCAATAGTTTTCCTGCCACTGATATAAGGTTCAGCTTGCCTGTAGAACCCGGTGTATCCCCGCTGCCGTTTTGAAATGAAGGGGCATCATCAGCTAACCTTGCATGTGGCTCACTTGAATTTAAACACAGAAAAACGTCCCACCAAATTTCTGTAGGCTCCAGGGAGAAACAATGAATGAATGAATGAATGAATACGTTTATTGGCCAAGTATGTACACATACAAGGAATTTGCCTTGGTGCTCCGCTCGCAAGTAACAACACGACATACAGTAACAATTAAGAATGACACATAAAACATTAATAATAAAACATTATAAACATGTGAATGAAATAAAATACCAGAGCAAAAGGAAGCTACAGACTTTTGGTTATTGAGTAGAGCTACTACTCGTAGAAAAAAGCTGTTTTTATGTCTGGCTTTGACAGTCTGGAGTCACCTTTCAGAGGGAAGTGATTCAATGCCTTCCAGAGGGAAATGCAGACAATGACAGACCGGGCGCCAATAATCCTCTCCCACTAGAGTTCTGTGACATTCTCTCTCACTGCCCTTTGCCTTGTCCTGCCCTCACGCCTCTTTTCCACCTTTCTCCCCCTGATATATATATATATATATATATCACACCACAACCTACTATATATAGTAGGATCAGTCTGAAGAAGGGTTTCGGCCCGAAACGTTGCCTATTTCCTTCGCTCCATAGATGCTGCAGCACCCGCTGAGTTTCTCCAGCATTTTTGTGTACCTTCGATTTTCCAGCATCTGCAGTTCCTTCTTTAATACCATATAAATACGAAGGGTCCTGACCCCACAACGTCATCTATCTATTTCCTCCACAGATGCTGCATGACCCACTCAGTTACTCCAGCAGTTTTTTGGTTTTTTTGCCCATGGAACCACATTATATGTTTTTACACATTGCATGGTGACACAGTGGTACAGTTGCTGCCTTACAGCGCCCGTGGACCCGGGTTCGATTCCGGCTATGGGTGCTGTCTCTATGGTGTTTGTACATTCTCCCCGTGACCTGCGTGGGGTTTCTCCGGGCGCTCCGGTTTCCTCCCACAAAGACCTACAGGTTTGTAATTGGCTTGGAATAATTGTAAATTGTCCCTAGTGTGTGTAGGATAGTGTTAGCGTGCGGGGATCGCTGGTCAGTGTGGACCCGGTGGGCCGAAGGCACGCTGTATTTCAAAAAAAATAGTATCATAAGCAGTTGCTGATTATGTTTCCTCTGCTGTTTACATAAGCTCTGCTAGCTGAGCAATTCGACTTTATTCACTCTTCATGCTTTGCTGTGTCATCGTCCCAGGCCACTGCAACTGGTTGGCTGACGCTTCCTCAATAAAACAAAATCTGATATATATATATATATACATATATATATGAAATCTGAACAACACATATATAATTTACATGTAATGCACACGTTATATATACATGCAGATTTTAGATTTCGAATATCTGCAATTTCACAGCTTCCATAGGCAGAGGGAATTAATTGCAGTTTTACCGGGATTTTATGCAGTTATTTTAGGATACTGCCACAGTGCGTGTGCACGCACATGAGAGGAGGGAAAAAATATTTCTGTTTTCCAGCCTTTGCAAACAATCTCCAGCTTTTTGGTGTCCTATCTTCGGTTTTAAACCAGCATCTGCAGTTCCTTCCTACAAAACAACGAGTCTCCAGCCAGCCTCTTGCCTCTTGCCCGCAAAAACAATCACCTTCAACAGTTTCGTTCCGTGCAGTTTAGTTGCACACTTGCGCGCGCTTGGCTGAGGCGGTGGCTGTGTTGCTGCGGGCGCGGGCACGGGGAATGGGAGGCGCGGGCACGAGCGTTGGGCAATCGACCTGGGAGGAGAGAGAGAGAGAGAGAGTGCGAGGACCAGAAGCCGCATTTGGGCTGAGTGAGTGAGAGAGAGAGAGAGGAATCGCGCCATCACTGCTGCAGGAGGGAGGTAAACCGCAGCCGACGGGAAGGGAGGAAAAATCGGTGCAGAGATCACGTCGGATGCAAACAGGAAAAAATATATAATAAAGTAACCGCTCCGACATTGAACCACATCGATTTAACGAGCAGTTTTAGTTTACAAATCAGCCTTTCCCCCCCACCCCCCCCGATAGAGGCGCAAGCTCTTTTATTTTTGCGCATTGAGTAACAACAGGTTGATTCGTGTGCAACAAGCCTTTTCGGACATTATTTCTTTGGGAATACACTTCATCGAATCAAAATGAGCACCAGCGGTGAGTTGAACGAACGCCTTGTTGTTTAAAAAATAATAATAATTGGAAACACGGGTTTAATTTTATGTTTTTTAATAACTGGGTGTAGCGTGTCGGCAACGACGGTGATGTGGTTGGTACCTTGTTGAAGAGAATGAACACTTAAACAACTGTTTATACTTTCACAATTTATAAAGCGAGAGACGGTCGTTGTGTTTTTTTTTACCATTTAAAAAGGACGAGATAGTTGGCTGTCGGAAGGTACTTTGTGCATGGAATATTGAAGTATGTTGATGTATTTGGGGGGTTTGTTGACCTTTGATTAAAAATAGATGTCAACTGCATTTGTTACAGTCCTGCGAATGACCCGATGCCCATCTGTGCGTGTGCTGCTACATTGCTCCCTCATTTGGGCTCCGCCCGTCTTGTTTGTGTCCCAGTTTAAAAATGAATACTTGTCATTCTTTCGGTGATACATACTCCTCCAGACAACTGCGGGGACGTTTTATTCATCCTAAATATAGATAGGGAACATGGCAATACAATATACCACCGTGGCTACTTTTAGACATTGACACGTCCAACGTGAGTTAAAATTCCACCCTTTTGCATCAGAGTAGAGGACACGGTTTATGTCGAAAGATACGGTTCAGCTTTACTTACGCATCCTTGGCGTTATCCATCCGAGAACGATGAATGTTAATTCAAGTCTTGGTGAATATTGTTTTGAAATTTCCAGCCACGGACGAGCCAAATGAAACAGAAAGGTGGCGGAACAAATCGTGCACCTGAGAGGGGCTTTCCCCCTTTAATGTTTACTCCATATTTGAAGACTAGTTCATTCTACTCTCTGCCATTTATTTACTCCTGCACTTGAACGAATGTTCCCAGATTTGAATGGACTGTTACTGAAATAAATGGAAGTAATGGGACCATTCATCTTGGGCTCTTATGTTTCCATTTAGAAATCTACAGTGATCTGGGACTAGGGAACCAGTGTGAAAAATAAAGCATGAAATAAATCTAAAAGATAGTACAAGGAATAGGCTGTCTTCAAAATTGTTCCTGTGGATGACTAGTCATGATGCCATAAAGCCATAGTGTCCTGCAGCCCGGAAACAGGCCCTTCTGCTCAACTCATCCATGTATTCCAACATACCCCATTGAAGCTAGTCCCATATCGTTCCAAACCTTTCCTGATCATTTACCTGTCCAAATGTCTTTTACATGCTTTTATAATAGCTACAGAGAGAGTTACATAGAGCTCTTAAAGAAAGCGTAGTCAAGGGATATGGGGAGAGGGCAGGAACGGGGTACTGATTGTGGATGATCAGCCATGATGACGGTGAATGGCGGTGCTGGCTCGAAGGGCTGAATGGCCTACTCCTGCGCCTATTGTCTATTGTCTACCTCAACCACCTCCCCTGGGAGTTCATTCAATATTCCCATCACCATCCAGGTGAAAAAGTTGCCCCTCAGGTTCATCTTAAATCTTGCCCCACCAACCTTAAACATATGTTGTCTTACTTTTGATTCCTCTACTCTGGGTAAAATATTCTGTGCATTCATCCTGTCTATTCCCTTCATGATTTTAATTAGTTTAGTTTATTGTCACGTATACTGAGGCACAGTGAAAAGCTTTTTTGTTGCAAGCTGTCCAGTCATTGGAAAGATTATATATGATAACAATCAATCTCTCCACAATGTACCACAAGACAAAGGGAATAATGTTTAGTGCAAGGTAAAGTCTGATTAAAGATAGTCTCCAATGACGTCGATGGTACATCAGGACCACTCTCTAGTTGGTGATAGAATGGTTCAGTTCCCTGATAATAGCTGGGAAGAAACTACCCCTGAATCAGAAGGCGTGCGTTTTCACACCTCTGCACCTCTCACATTGATTACATTGTATACATTGAATTTAGATTAAACCAAAGAGTTTCTAAAATGCTTTTGTGTAGTGTACTTCACTGTTTACATTGCATTCCCAATTTGCTAGCTGTGCTCTATTAATTGCAGAGAGGGTTTGAAAGAAGTACCCCTGACGGAATATTTCACTATTTGAAAGATGATATAACCTGATTCAATTGATGAATTTGATATGAACTCTATAATGAAGGAAACTTACAAATATAAACATTGCCTTCTTCTGAATTATGTTCCTGCTGGTATAAAGATTGTTTTTCAAATATTTTGTTTTTCCTATTTGCCTCATCTCTGTGGTGTTTCAGTAATAACTGGCAGAGTATGTACCTGCAATAAACTGCGGGAGGGTCTCGGCCTGACCTGCTGAGTTCCTCCAGTAGCTTGATTATTTTTCTTCCGATTACAGCATCTGCAGTCACTTTGTCTCCATGTAAATGGCAATTTGAGTTCCGAGCATTATGTGTTTTGCATGATGGCTATGATGTAGAGATAGCGGCCGTTATCTGACTTGATAATCGACATTGCTGGCGCTGGATCATTACAGGATAGGACATTTAATTCTGCAGAGCTTCTTCATAGTCAGGACATAGAAATTGAATTTAATTTGTTGTAGCTGACATGGACCACAGAATCAATGATACCTGGCCCCATTCTTACTCACGTGTGACCAAAAATATGAAAAATTGTGCAATACATCTCTTCTAATTCTGAAAGCATTGCAGGTATATTGTTTTGTACGGCATATATGATTCATATTTTTTTTCTCGAAGTTTATCAAGTGAAACATTTATGTTATGCTGACAACGTTTGTTTAGTCTCAGGTCAAATATGACTGGTCACGTGTGTGACCTCACACGGAAGCATTTTTTTCATAACGCAGTTTTATCTTACAAACTCATGTGAATTTTAAAAAACTAGAATGTTCATATCTTTAGCAGACACTCGTTGTAGTTCTGCAGGTAGGAAAATAGCAATGAATAAGATTAATCTCTTACAAGAATTTAAAAAAATGTATGTAATGCCATTTTGTAACGTGTGTGACATTTTGGTTCAAAGAATGGCCCATCTCTGTATTTGTTCTAGACTTTTTTTTTTGAACATTGTTTCGCACTGGTTAGCAAAAGGGCACTTTGGATGCTACTGAGAGTTGTGGCTTCTCTAACCTTTCCACAATTGAATTTAATAGAAAACATATTGGGTACCATTTCTTGCCTTACCAGGTGCTACTAATTTGAAGATATAGTTCTTGTAATGATTGAAACGAATAATTGAATATTAAAAGGCAAACAATTTGTATTGGTATTTTACTTCATATCAGTTATTTGCACCTTCCCAGGTGTATCTTCTTTACCAAAGTATCATCTCGGTTGCAAGAAATCAGGTGGATGGCTAATGAAGCTAGATTAGGAACAACATAAGGCGGAACTTCTTCATTGGATCTAAACTTTGTTTGAAAAATCTTTTTCAAAAGGCCTCCCATTCTTCAGTATGGCTTCACTGCCTGGGACCGACTTCAGTGGGATGAAAGAAGATCTAACGCCATAGACTGATTTTTCCCTTTCAAGTGTTAAGAGTGTTTAATTGTCATATGTACCAAAACAGAACAATAATATGTACTTGCAGCAGCATAACAGCTCTGTAAACTCAGTACCCAATAAATAACATAATAAAACAAAGTTCTATAAATCAATAAAAGACAATATTAGTGCAAAATCAAACAAAAGCCTGAAGTCCCTAATGCAACCAGGACAGTTTGTAGTTCGGAGTTTGGTTGGCATATGTTGAGTTAAATAACCTAATGGTTGTTAGGAAGAAGCAGTTCTTGAACCTAGAGGTCATGGTTTTCAGATCCCTATATCTTCTTCTCGATGGCTGGAGTGAAATGAGAGTACAGTGAGGGTGGTGTTGATCCTTGATGATGCTTGATATTGAGGTAACTGAGGAAAGAAAATGGAGAGGATGCCATCTATGTGGATGTCTAAAATGCATTTGACTTATTTCATAGGGGCCTAATTGATAAAGGAGTAATTGGCTGCATTATTATACATTGGCTTGGCGGCAAAAAAAGCAGAATATCATGGTAAACAATTGGAAGATTCTAAGCAATGGTGTTTTCCAGGATTAAGTTAGGGAATTACTGCTTTGTTGATGCAATTTGGTGACTTGGAAATCTGCATGCAGATTAAAATTTGAAAATTTATAGAGAATGTTATAGTTAGAAGTATGCTGAATAGAGAGGAAGATAGTAATTGTCTTTGAAGCAACATGTTTGCTCATTCTTGCAAGCAATTTAAGTGTTAATGACATTTAGTACAGAGAAGTGTTAAAAGCTACACTTCAGTAAATCGTGCAAAGACATTATTTAAGTAAAATGGCATCTTAAGCATGTGCAAGAACATGAGGAATTGATTGGAAATGCACGTAAATCTATGAGAAAAGTGAGACATATGGAGAGAGCAGTTGGAAAAATGCATAGAATCCTACATTTCAAAATAAAGACCTAGAATACAATTGTGGAGATTGGGCCTAAACATGCTGGACCTTTGGTGGTAATTGTTTCTCAAACTAATTGGCATTATTTAATCTTAATTGCAATGTCTAAATTCAGCGGCGGCCAGAAAGATACTACGACTCTTTGGAGACCTCTCATGACCATGGTCATGAGAGGTCTCCTATGGTCGTGAGAGGTCACCCGCGACATGTCGCTAGGGGTCGCCTGAATGGTCGTGAGAGGTCTCCTATGGTCGTGAGAGGTCTCCAAAGAGTAGTAGCGTCTTTCTGGACATCGCTGAATTTTCAACATGTTGAAAATTTCGGCGACCTGTCACGGGTGCTGGCAATCGCCTGTAAAGGTCGCGAAAGTGGGACAGGCCCTTAACAGCATGGATTGGAGCGGCTTTTCCCGGAGTCGGAACCAGAGCTACAGCAGCAGGCGCAGCTGGACTTTTCCATCGCAGAGTGGGCGAACCCTTGCCGGGGGTCGCCAGAGAGGTGTGCTCCGATCACTGGCCTGGTGACTTTGACGTCATGGGGCTGCGGTCTGCGGAGCTTCTAGCCACGGGCATGGTGTGGACTTAACATTCGATCGCCGGAGAAGAGTTCCAACTGCCGGCCTGCGGCCTATAACATCCTGAAGCCGTAGTCTCCAAAAAAGTGCCGATTCGGGCACTCCAAGCCGCGGAGTGTGTTCGACCGTCCCGATGTCGGAGTTTGGATCATCCCGACGAGAGGGCCTGTACATCGGGTCGTCCGTAGTGAAGAATGCTGTGGTGGATGTTTGTGTTAAATCTTATTGTGTATTGTGTGTTCTTTTTAAGTGTATCGCTGCTGGCAAATTCATTTCACTGCACCTTCGGGTGCATGTGATGAATAAAGCTGACTTTGACTTTGACTTTCATCTATAAACAGCTGTTGCTGTTGACAAATGGGTGACTTCATGTTTCATTACTTTGCTAGAGAAAGAATAAAAGTGTGTATGCCATTTGATTAGAATTATAACATTGAAGGTTAAATACTACAACTAATTTATCACTCTGGGCTCTTTTGCATGGTAATATCCTTAATCCAGGATAACGGAGGACCCAATTTGATTATTTTTTTGGATGTGTCTTTCATTTGAACACCAGAGCTTTTCATTAAATTGTGTAACAGGTAAGGAGACGACCTACTCCTTCAGACTTGTAGAGGCTCTTTATGTATCCAGCACCTGTGCTTCCCCAATATTTGTATGTCTGAATATTTTATTTCCAAAATATATTAAAGAGAATTATGTGCCATCTGCTGCAGAGAATATAATTTGACTTGTCATAAGTGATAGGAGGAAAATTAGGCCATTTGGCCCATCAAGTCTACTCCGTCATTCAATCATGGCCGATCTATCTCTCCTCACCCCATTCTCCATTCTCCCCATAACCCCCGATACCCGAACTAATCATGAATCCATCTATCTTTGCCTTAAAAATATCCATGGAAATGTCAAACAGATGCAATTGATCGATGTCAACATTTATGTGCCCACAAGTATCTTCCGTATTTAACAGTATCTTTATCATTTTCTTTTACTCTTTAGATGTTTATCTACTTTTCCATAAAATGCTGCTGCACCAGCTCCGTTATCAATATTTGTGTGTTTCAGATGCATTTTAAAAAGTTTTCTTTGCAAGTAATTGCCATTTAGAGACTAAAGAAATCTCCATAGGCTGAATAATATAATGGACAAGGTCATTGCTCATTTTTATCTCGTCAGTTTATCGGAACAAATTATTTATTTTATTTTATTGAACCTATATTTGGATTAATCAGAAATGATATTTTTCTTCAGTTTTATAACTTTTTTGATTTCCTTAGAGATGCTTAGAAAACTGTACTGCAATAATGAATTTATTTGATAACTTCTCGGGTAGTATAAAGGAAGATAGGCATGTCATGCTGAGTTTTAGCACAAGGAACTAACATTGATTGCAAATAACAAAGTGGAAGCTGTGATATATTTTGTTACATTTAGTGTTATGGCAAGGACATTTCAGCAGGGTAATGTTGGTCATGTTTCAGTCTTGTACCTATCCCGTGCTTGCCAGTTCCTTGGCTTACTTGGGTCAGACCTCATGCCCTGCCCCTCCCCTCCCCACTCTTAATGACTCCTGATTATCTGTGGCCTCTGGGATCCTGATCACTTTACCTGCTAATCCCTAGATTCCCCCCAAAAAAACGTTCTGCCATGCTCGTATACATCTTCAAGGTTTCTCTGGCGTTCTGATCACCCAATCGTTGGCTTTCGTTGTATCCGTTTATAACAGTGATCTCCCATATATAGCCTGCAGGAGGTAATTGGACCTATACAGAGCTGTCTCCCTTCTCCCATTGGGTAGGTGGTACATAAGTTAGAAAATGCACACCTCCAGATTCAGGAACAGATTTTTCCCAGCTGTTATCGGGCGACTGAACGGTCCTCTTATCAGTTAGCGTGCCGTCCTGATCTCCCATCTACCTCATTGGAGACCTTTGAACAATCTTTATCTGGACTTTATCAGACATCAAAGTTAAATCTTGCACTAAATGTTGTACTGTTTACCATTTATATCTTGCACTAAATGTTGTCCCCTTTATCCCTCAGATAAAGGCTTGATTGTAATCATGCATGGTCTTTTCTTTAACTAGATATGCATGGTCTTTTCTTTAACTAGATAGCACACAAAGAAAAGCTTTTCACTGTACCTCGGTACATGTGACAATAATAAACTAAACTAATTAAACTATCACTAATAGTTAGGGCCTCGCAGAGCCGGATTTACCACTAGGCTTCATAGGCTGAAGCCTAGGGCCTCCAAATCTAGGGGGCCACCGGCCAAGTCAGGACACCTGCTGTTCAACTCTGGGCGGGCCCACCTCTCTATCTCTCTCTGTCACTCTCCGTCTCCGCCCGCCATCCATATCCGTGTACTGGCCGCCGGGTCTCCGCTCTCCGCCCGCTCCTCATCCGCCGGCACGGCAGGCCGCCTTGCACATGCGCACTGCTACGGCCAGCACATCCTCCCTCTGCACATTCGCACAACCACGGCCCGCACATCATCGGCCGCACTCCGCATGCGCACTGCCACGGCAACTGGTCGGCGCTGGGCACTTTCTCCCTCGCTTTGAATTGTGGGAGATCTGGCCACCATTGTTCTCCGGCCGCCGCCTCGCCGAATCCAACGCAGAATTACTCCCTGCCCCTGGATCTGGAGTAATTCCCTGGAGTAACTCTTGCTTCTGGTTTCCTGGTCCTCCATGAATATTCTAAATGGAATTTAAACTGGAGGTGGTGGAGGGCTGAACGATTGCATTTTATCTGTTTATTTATTGTGTATATATATGGTCTATGGTATATAAACACATGGAACTTTTAACTCCTGTTCTGTATTATGTTTACATATTCTGTTGTGCTGCAGCAAGCAAGAATTTCATTGTCCTATCTGGGACACATGACAATAAAACTCTCTTGACTCTTGACTTGGACTTAAGCAAAAAAGGGTTCTTGGGGGAAAAAAGAGGTACCTTAAATTTAGTTGTGTCTGGTTGGGTAACTATGGTAGGGTGAAGACTATTCCATGCTTTAATTGTGCGGGGGAACTCCATGGAGCAGCCAGCAACTCTGGATAGAAGAAATTGGGTGACGTTTCGGGTAGAGACCCTTCTTTAGACTCCCTCTGGTTTTAGTGTTTTTAGTTTAATTTAAAGATACAGCATGGAAACAGGCCCTTCGGCCCACCAAGTCCACGCTGACCACCGATCACTCGTACACTAGTTCTATCCCACACATTAGCGGAGTAAGTCAAGAGTCAAGAGTGTTTAATTCTCTCACGTCCCAGTTAGAACAATGAAATCCTTACTTGCAGCAGCACAACAGAATATGTAAACATAGTACTCTGTAAACAATGTTATAAATGAAAAAACAAAACGGTGTATATTTATATATAACTATATATAACTATATATAACTATATATAACTATACTAGACTAAGTGGGACCCGTTGGGTCCCAGCTTCACACGGGAGGGCTGGTTGCCCAATGCAATATTCCACCTCTCCACTAATTCCAATATTGCTGGCCAGTGGGGGGAGGGGGGGGGCTTTCTGGAGCGCTAGTATCTGTGTTGTGGGTCAAAGCGACTGGTTTCCAGAGGGCTAGTATGGACATTGTGGGCCGAATGGATTCTTGGGCTGGCAGCTCAGTCACTGGCCAGGCAGCTCAGTCACTGGCCAGGCAGCATTTTAGAACCAATAGATACACTTTTTGCGAGCATTTTAGACCCAATAGAGTCACTTTCTGCAAGCATTTTAGACCCATAGAGACACTTTCTGCAAGCATTTTAGACCCAATAGAGACACTTTCTTCAAGCATTTTAGACCCAATAGAGACACTTTCTGCAACCATTTAGAACCAATAGAGACTTTTTGCAACCATTTAGAACCAATAGACACTTTTTGCAACCATTTAGAACCAATAGACACTTTTTGCAAGCATTTTAGAACCAATAGACACGTTTTGCAAGCATTTTAGAACCACATTAAGGGCACTCACAATTGAGTAGACATGTGTTCAGTGCTATTCTGAGCTCAGAAAGACGTGACTGGCTTCCTCCATCTTGCAGAAACTGAGTGAGGCACACCACTTTCTGGTTTTATAGTCCCTCCCCCTCCCTCCAGCAGGGGCAGCAGAGAGAATGACAAATTATTAAAAAACATTAATATCTCTCTGATTTTTCATCAATGAGAAAAATCCTCTGGTCCAGGAAGGCGGTGGTGGCCAAAAATGACGGCCGTAGGTGGCGGCGTTCTCTCGGAAATCACACCACAGCGAGCCAAAAGCGGTCAAGATCACAGTTTTAGTAATACAGGTATATATGTGTGTGTGTGTGTGTGTCTGTGTGTATATAATATATATACCCCCACACACACACACACACACACACACACACACACACACACACACACACACACACACACACACACACACACACACAATTTCCCTCCTGGCATTAATAAAGTTCTATCGTATAGTATCGTGTGTGTAGGAAGTAACTGCAGATGCTGGTTTAAACTGAAGATAGACACAAAAAGCTGGAGTAACTCAACAGGTCAGACAGAATCTCTGGACAAAAGGAAAATATTATGTTTTGGGTTGGGTCTGAAAAAGGTTCCTGCACACCTTTGGAATGTGGAAGGAAACAAGAGCACCCGGAGAAAACCCATGGGATCAAAGGGATAAGGAGCAAACTCCATACAGACAGCACCCATGTTCAGGATCAATTCCGGGTCTCTGGCACTTTTAGGCAGCAACTTTATGGCCAATGTACTGCCCCATAGTCTTGAACTTAATTAAAACATACTATAGCTGTAAAGTTGGACATAGCGTCACTTGGAGATTTAAAACTGAAAATTGATATTTTCATTTTTTTCAGTAACCAAAGTTGTCAACGTATAATTTTGTGTGTGTTGGAAAACAAAATATAGTGGCACAGCTGGTAGACTTGCTGCCTCACACGCTAGAGATCTGTGTTCGATCCTGTCCTCGGGCACTGTCTGTGTTGAATATGCACATTCTCCCTGCAAGCGTGTGGGTTTCCTCCCACATCCCAAAGACGCATTGGCTTTGTAGGTTAACTTGTCTCTGTAAAATTGCCCCTAATGTGTAGGGATTAGGTGAGGAAAGTGGGATAACAGAACTTGTGTGAATGGGAAGACAAAAATGCTGGAGAAACTCAGCGGGTGAGGCAGCATCCATGGAGCGAAGGAAATAGGCAATGTTTCGGGTCGATACCCTTCTTCAGACTGATGTGAGGGTGTGGGGGGACGGGAAGAAGAAAGGAAGAGGCCGAGACAGTGGGCTGAGGGAGAGCTGGGAAGGAGAGGAGAAAGCGGGGATTACCTGAAATTGAAGAAGTCAATGTTCATACCGCTGGGGTGTAAACTGCCCAAGCAAAATATGAGGTGCTGCTCCTCCAATTTACGGTGGGCCTCACTCTGGCCATGGAAGAGGCCCAGGACAGATAGGTCAGATTTGGACAGAGAGGGGAAGTTGAAGTGCTGAGCCACCGGGAGATCAGGTTGGCTATTGTGAACTGAGTGGAGATGTTGTGCGAAGCAATCGCCAAGCCTGCGCTTGGTCTGACCGAGGTTGATCATACGCTGAATAATCGAACCACATTTTTGTTTGGAAGTGGAAGGAAATAATAGAAATTGCATTAATTGCAATGTGTAAAAAGAGTTAAGATACTGTACTATAATTTTGCTGCATGTCTTTGTGGTATATATCATGTCTTGATTGGTGAATATGTTTAGTTTGTGACTTTATTTGAAACAGAATAATATGTGAATGCTTCATTGAGCATAATTCTGACTGGTAACTACGCACTTCGTCCGAGCACATTATCGCACGCGTCATGCAAGTCGTCTTAAATGACCACCTAAACTGTCATTTGGCAACTTAATAAGCTGCCAAGGTTGCCCGGCTGACAACAGAGAAAAAAAATTAAGTGAGAGCCCTGCAAGGTGTATAATATTTTTGACACTGTCATAGGCCTTTCTTATATATGCTGTCACAACGCACTGTAGTCTCTAAACAACCCTTCAGTAATTTTCCTTGCCCTCCATTTCAGAATAATAGTGTTTTAAGCCAATAACTCGACACTAGCGCTAGCAAAAAATAAATAAATAAAAAGCGCAGCTTTCCAGCCCCTTATCTCATTGGCCACGCTCGGCTGCAAATCGGTGTCATTCTGGTGGACCATCTTCCTCTCGTCGTGGGGGTGGGGGATTGGGAGGGGCCTCACAAGTGGAACAGCTTGGGACCTCTCTTCATCTAAATCCGGCCCTGAGGATTATTGAACAATCAGACTTCATCAAAGAGTTCTGCCAGACAGATAAATTGTGGTTGCAAAGTAGCCATTGAGCAAAAGACGTTTTATTCAAAGTGAACAGAGAAGCAATGCATGAAAGATTTGGAATTGTAAATACCTCCTAGTTGTGAAATAATATAAGAGTTTCATGCATTGGAAGCTTTTCAAGCTTTGTGAAATGGGAGAAACACTTTGTTTTGTACTATGTACTATAGGGTGAGCAGCTATTAATGATCTGGATGAAGAAAGTTTATGGCAAGATGTTGAGTAGATCTGAAGAAAGGTATTTTTTAAATAAAATTTAGATCTCCAACACTAGTGGTGTGAGAGACACGAGGGCGGAGAGATTTAAGTCAATGCATTTTATGGTTCATTATTAACCTG
The DNA here is from genome assembly GCA_038087875.1 of Malacoraja senta. NCBI lineage: Eukaryota > Metazoa > Chordata > Chondrichthyes > Rajiformes > Rajidae > Malacoraja > Malacoraja senta. The sequence continues at coordinate 279,306,696 of CM075977.1, read as the reverse complement.
ATCAAAGCATAATTATGATCAAGTATAGATTCTAAACTTAGTAGAGCTTGCACTTCAAACATGAAATGATGTTGGTTCCAAATCTTGATATTTATCTAACCATAATTATTTCAATAAGCATTCTAAATGAAAAAGGTTTTACAAGTGTATAATCTAATAAATTGCTATCCAAAATGTAAATAGTTATGTCTGACAGTTCAAAGTATTACGGTGGTGAAAACTTTTAGAAGCAATTATATACGTATTTTTTAAAGAAAAACTTTAAATGTTGGTTGCAAGTTCAAAGTGAAGTTGGCTTCCAAAAAGCAGTACAGAAGATAATGAAGGCAATTGTCCTATTGCTAACCCACTGTTGATAACTGAGTTATTGTTCATATGGATATAGAGGTTGTAATGTTCTGCAGAGAACTAGAGGTAAATATTCTCCTCTTCCACTCTCTGTAACTTAAAACATACACTTTTTAGAAATTAGCCTAATTGTGATGAAAGGACATGAAACATTTCCAGCGTATCTCTCTCTGCAGACACTACTTTATTTCCAAGATAACATCAGAGAAGATCCACCAGGGCAGGAAAAAGTTCCTGAGAGAGCTTGGTAAGGGGCCTCGCATTGACCATTACTTGCTGAGTGGTAGGCCAAATCAGTCGAGTGAAGCCCAGTGGCAGGGTAACCACCACAGTCCACAGGTTATCAGCACCCCAGGCGAAGCTCAACCAAGTACTGTCGCACCAACGGACACGAGTCCAGAGCCAAACCAGCCACAGTCAGCGGTAGAGAGGAAGATGGAAGGAAAAAAGCCGAATGGAGCAGTCACTGGCTGTGGCTGAAGAGAAAATATGCTGTCTGGGCTGCCACGTGACCATCTAGAGGCTAACCATAAGACACACACCCAGGTCTGACCTCCCTGCGGTGGGCCTGCCTCGACTGAGGGTGTCTTGTGATAAAAGGCCAAAACACCCAGTGACGTTGAGGTACACAACTGAAGATGTGTCTGATAGGTAGCAAAATCACCTAGTGGTCATCCCCAAGAATACCAAATGGCAATTGTAGTGAAAAATCTTGGGGATTGTGACATCCAGTCCTACTAATCAATCAGGATTTTGTGTTTTTATTGTCTGCAATACACCATGACACCAAACAAGTAACACAATGCCCTAGTATGAATGTGTAGGAATGAACTGCAGATGCTGGTTTAAATTGAAAGTAGACACAAAATGCCGGAGTAACTCAGCGGGTCAGGCAGCATCTCTGGAGAGAAGGAATGGGTGATGTTTCGGGTCTGAAGAAGGGTGTCGACCCGAAATGTCACCCATTCTGCTTTGATCTATATTGTATGTCAACCTCAGTCAATTAAGCCATCATGCTTTTAACTTTTTTTTGCCCTGTGAGTTTGTTTATATGAATGGTAAGTGCTCTCTGTTCATCTCTACTTTTTAGATTTTGCATCCATTTATGGCAGGCATTCTCTTTTAACAGAAGTCCTTTCAAATTGTATCATTCCTACAGTTATTAGTGAGTTCCTTCTGCACATTGCAGCGATCTGTCCAACCCGCCCCTATAGCTGTAACAGTCCTTGTCACTATGAACACTTGGGCAAGTTTTACATCATCTGCCAATTCTACAGCGCTGTTCCCTGGGATTGATGTCCAAGTAATTTGGAAAGTTAAAGAATAATGGAACATCAGTGCAAACACATCCAGTTATTGATTGTCTTATTTTGGTTCCTGCCACTGAGCCAGTTTTGTATTCGTACTTACAAAATCTCTTACAATTCTAAGGATTCTGCTATTTCTTTAAAATAATTTGAGCTCTTCCAGTCTTCCTTTGCCTTTAACATTTCTCTGCTGTCTGAATAATTGTCAATTTCCAAATTCAAATTGTCAGATGCCATGTTAAATGTTTGACTGGCTTGCAATTCCCATTTCATTTTTCTCTAGCTTGTTGAGTAGAGGCATACATCAGGTTGCTTTCTAATCCTCTGGCACTGAGCATTGAAGTACTGTTATCAGTGTCTCGGCTTCTTTTAGCAGTTCCAGCCACAACAGCTTTGGAAAAATTGGCAATATTAATTGGTAATATGACATGACTGCTTATTTTTAGATTTTTTATCTGGATTAGATTTTATTTGACTGGTGCTATCTGAGAGATTTGCTATCTAATACTCGGGAGACCCACATAAATGATGGCAATCAGATTTGAAATTGCACTTTAGAAAGACGCTAATGCCTGAATTAGTGGAAGACGGATAAAGAAATTATGAAGGACAAATGACTGACCAGATATGAAGAATTGCAGTGACAAGCTAATTAAATAAAATTTAAAAAAACATCCATGAAATACATCACAGCTTGGGATGTCATGTTTATCAATGGTTTTTCAGGGAGTAAAAAGTCTACTGAGCCAGGGAATTTAAATTATCTGTGAATTATTAAATGTGCAGCTGTTACCCATATGAAAGCACCAGAACAAAACAGTTTCCAGAATTAGCAAACATTGTCTTTGAAGAATGTCAGTGTGATTCCTTAGAAGTGGAGCCAATTTTTACAATACTTTGCAACAAAGTCAACTGTACTGTCAGCCAAGTATGGCAGCAGGTCTGACACGGTTGGGTTTTCCAGCATTACAGCAGATTTCAAAGTTGAAAAGGCGGAAACTCCTGTCAGGAGACTAATAAAACCTAGTAATTGGAGAACGATGTCATCCATTGCTGAGAGCCATAGATTAGTAAATCTGTGCCTGTCTGTATTTGATAGCTTAAGTGGATGTGCTGTATCAGCTAACTGTTGCAAAGTTTCTGTGAAAACAACTGAATGCCTGATCTTCACAGGGTTTTGTGTCAGTGAACACTTCCTGTTCAGAGGCTACATGGGCCAACTGCTAAGAAAGACAAGACTCAATCATACATTTTTAATGAAAGTACGTCACTGGCCAGAGAAAAAATGATGAACAATCATTGCATTGATTTTTGACTTTAAATACTTTCTGTAAATTTCACAGATACATCAATTGAAATTATGGAATGGAGTATTAACATTATAAAATGCAAGTGGATGCCTAATTTAATGAAGTACATTGCATTTTAAGATGGTTAAAAAGTATATTTTTTGTTTCAGAAACAAAGGCACAGTTACAACATCCAAATTCATAACATTTGTGGGAAGTACGAATGAAAGTTTGAAGCCTTAAGGGCCTGTCCCACTTGGCCGTCATTTACGTGTAATTTACGCGACATCATTTACGCATCACGACGCTCGACGCTCGGCGTGCGCGATGACACGCACGTGATGCGCGCATGGTGCGCATTACACATGCATGGTGCGTGATGACATAGGCAGTGACGGCGGCCGCGCGCTGCGCCGCAGGATTTTGTGATGTACAAAATCTGTGCGCGCCATCTGCGTGACGCGCAAATGACGGCCAAGTGGGACAGGCCCTTGAGTTGTTAATCCTCATGTAAAATAGATTTTCCGGAAATTTGGAGTGGCATTTTTTTTCTGAAATTTGTAGTTTTATTTACTTGTAGGATATACAAGGAGGATTTTTTTTTTAAATTTTTTAAATGCACTAGCAAATTTGAGAAACTTGCAGCGTAATTTCTAACGGCCTCAGTTCTCGTTTATCGAATTACTTTTTAGTCAACATTTATTTATGAGGGAAGAGTTTACTTGCATCTTGGACTTTTCTGCTGAACATTACCTTTAACTGCTATTTGTAAAGCCACGTCCCACTTCGGTAATTTTTAGGCGACTAGGCTGTCGCCACATGGTCGCCGGGGTGACGCCTGTATGGTCGTGAGTAGCCTCTTCAAGTCGCCCAAAGAATCGTATCGTTTTTCTGGTCGCCGCTGGATTTTGAAATATTCAAAACTTTTCAGCGACAGTCGGCGACAGTTGGCTTGACGCCAGTGAGCGTAGCTTGACGTCTCCTGACATAGGTGCTGACGTAGGCTGTCGCCAGGATGACGTAGGCTGTCGGCAGGATGACGTAGGTTGTCTTCAGGATGACGTAGGTTGTCGTCGGTGCTGACTTCGGTGAATTCTATTGGCAACTACCTACGTCAACCGGTGACAGGTACCGGCGACTGAATTGTCTTACCTTGTCGTAGCTTGTCGCGGGTGAACGCAGGTTGTCATAGGTGTGGTCGTAGGTGGACGTCCTAATGGGTCGCCGGTTATTGGCAGCTTGCCGTAGCTTGACGTCGACTAGGAGGCAGGTTGTTGTAAACATTGTTATAGACATTGTCATAGGGGGGTCCAGTCGGCGTTTTTTTCGGCGACCTGCTACGAACATGACAGTTGCCGAAAATATCGCCTAAGTGAGACGGGCCCATTAGTGTTTATTCAATGTTGTCAATTGTGGTGAAAGCACCATGAATTATTGCCTATCCAATATGTCTCCTAGCTGATTTATTTTTTCCTTGTCACTGGTATTGTCCATCATCCTGCACACAAACTGACACAATTATCTATATAATTAAAAGTCTCATCTTGACCACTTCCTGTCTGCGCTGTATATTGATTTTAGCTACCCTGTATCGCTGTGATTTTTGGACATCTTACTCACAGTCATCCTCCCGAGGATATTTCCCATCGATGAAACATAAAAAAAGTTATGAGTGTTTAAAAAACCCATTGAGATCAGCTGATTGGTCCTCTTGCCTGTCAATCACCGCAATTAAGGTAACGCCCCTTCTGGGGGGGGGGGGGGCAGGACTACAAAAACCCCGGATGCTTGGACGTGAGTCAGTCACTCTGCAAGATCACGAGGAGAGGCCACGACTATCATTCTAAGCTGTGAATCAACTGAACTCTGAATCTGCAATGTACTTGCAAAAAAATGATTTGTTATCCCTTAATGACAATGCAATGAGTTGTTTGGCCTGCCCTGTGCTTGAGACTGCAATGCAAAATGGAAGTGAAATGACCATGCCATGAGTTGTTTGGCCTGCCCTGTGCTTGAGACTGCAATGCAAAATGGAAGTGAAATGACCATGCCATGAGTTGTTTGGCCTGCCCTGTGCTAGAGGGCTTGCGTTAGGGCAGACAAGGACTACACTCCTTGGAGTGTAGGAGATTGAGTTGTCCCAATAGAGAATTATATAATATTATGAGATAAGGTGAATACACAGAGTGTTCTCCCCAGGGAAAAAGAATCAATAACTAGAGGGCATTGGGTTCAGGCAAGAGGGGAAAGATGTAAAACGGACCTGAGGGGCAACGTTTTCACACAGTGGGTGGTATGTGTATGGAGTGAACTGCCAGAGAAAGTCGTTGAGGCAGGTACGATAACAACATTCTAAAACAACCGCATTCTAAAATATTAACAAATTGGACAGATACGTTGAAAGGAAGGTTTCAGAGGGTCACGTATTTACAAAATATGCGGAAAATGGGACTAGCTTAGATGGGCATCTTAGTCAGCCTGAACGAGCTGGGCTGAAGGGCCTCTTTCCATGTCGTATTGCTCTATTGCGCAATGAAGTATGCAATTCGATGCTATTTTCTTGAATGTTTCATTGTAGTAGCAATGTTACAAAATTTTGAGATTTTAAAAATAAAGTGCAATTTATCCCATCAGATAAAGCATAAAAAGAAGTTTAATTTGACACCTAATTCACTTTCATATCTTCAGTATTAAAGAAGTTATGGCCATTTTCATACTCGGAAATTAGCATCTTGTTCCCTATTGCTTTTCCATTGACTTAACACAAAAGATGTGATCAAGGACAGTTAAAAGCCCATAACTTTCTTAAAAATTAAGAGAACTGAAAGAAATTTTTAGTTATTATAGATTGAAGCATTCTGAAACAAATATGAAACAATCTTACTTAGAAGACATGAAAGTAAAGCATATAATTAGTTAGTTACCTAATTGTAGCTAATTACAAAATTCAATTACTAGATCTAAACATCTATCAATTTCTTAAGAATAGATTAACTTTTTTAAATATCCTGTGTCCAAATAACATTCACACAATAATTCACAATATAACATAATTTTTAAATCTAATTTTCATGAATTTACAGGCCAAATGAAAGGAATTGAATGTTTAATACCTGTAAATTAATGGGGATTTAAATCATCTTGTGAGTGAGGATTTTCTGGAACGCGATCTTTTGGAACATTCATTTGCGGTGAATTTAACCCCGTATTGGCATGAAAAATACTGCTGTTCGGGGAATAAAATCACCATGTCGCAGGAAAAAATGTGAATTAAAGGCTTCTTAAGAAGCACTTTTATACATTTAAAGAAACCACTTTCGTTTACCTGTCCCGTGTGTGAAATCCGTCCCCGTTATCGGCGTTGACGCTTCAGGAGCTGATTTTAAAATTACTCTAGCGCTGACATTGACGATTTAATAAAAATAAAAAATACACAAAAGGCCACTAGGAACGATTCTTCAGCCTACGCTTGTACTCCAACAAAATATTAACCAGGACAAGGGAGGAGAAACCTGCGTTTTAACCCCGCCCCCCCTTAAAGGTGCCAAAATCGCGCACACGGCCAGTGGCAGAATTACAGCGCGACTGAAGGTAAGTTTTGTAACATACCTAATTGTAGGGTGACTTTGGGGAAACCCACCACTACTAAATGTTTTGGAGGGACCGAGGTATAAGAGGAGCGGTCTGAAGACCATGAGCCGAGCTAGTGGCTGATGTGGTGGAGAGCATCCTGTTCCTCTTTAGTATTTTGGTAGTAGAACCATGGAGACAGCCCGAACTTACCTGACCTCCCGGTTGCTAAACACTTTAATTCTCCTTCCCATTCCTACACTGTCCGAGGTCTCCTCCAATGTCAGAGTGAGGCTAAACGCAAATTGGAGGAACAGCATCTCATTTCGCTTGGGCAGCTTACGTGGTATGAATATCAATTTCTCTAACTTCAGTTAGCCCTGGCATTCCGTCTCTCTCTATCCCTCTTCCACCCAAGTCGCACTAGCTTCTCATTTTCACCCAACAAACAGCTAACAATGGCCTGTTTCCTTTACCATCCTAACTTTTTTTTGCATATCTTTCATTCATTGTTCTTTATCTCTCTACATCACCGCCTCTATCTCTCGATTCCCATATCCCTAACCAGTCTGAAGAAGGGTCACCCATTCCTTCTCTCCAGAGGTGCTGCCTGGCCCGTTGAGTTACACCAGCTTTTTATATCTATCCATGGAGACAAAATATGGGTTGTTGGGTTGCAGTGCATAAGGTCATCGAAAAATTGGGAAACAGCTCATTTGGAAGTGACCCAACAACAATCCACACTGCAGCCCTGGCTATCTGTTTCTCAGTGGCAGAATATGCAAGCCCCGTCTGGAGCCGGTCTAAACATGCACGCAAGGTGGATTCTGCATTGAACACTGCCTGCAGGAAAACCACAGGATGCCTGAAGCTGACAAAGGTTGAACATCTGTACGAGTTGGCTGGCATCGACGAACCATCTCAAAGACGTGATCGGGCAGCTGCAGTAGAACGCTTCAATGCGGACACAGACCCCCGTCACCCCTTGCACAATCACCAACATGCCAAGAAACGCTTGAAGAGTCGGAACAGCTTCATGGAACTAGAGCCAACCGTGCTAGCACCAAAACCAAACAACAGATTGCACCAGGACACCACCTGCTTTATACTACCTGGAAAGCCCTAAACCACCTCCGCATTGGAGTGAGACTTTGCGGACTCAACCTGAAGAAGTGGGGCTTCTCGGACTCTGACAAGTGCAACTGTGGAGAGGTACAGACAATGGCCCTCCCACCTACTGACTTGCGGCGGAGAGGCATGCACTGCGGACGATCTCCGCAGAGGCACAGATGTGGCACTGGCTGTGACAAAGCGATGGCAGAACGTCGTCTGACACATGAGCAAGAAAGTGCATAAGGAGAGCCATCTGACACTATGTCAAGAGGCCATAGTAATGGTTTGCTGCAGGATGGTTCTTCGCTGCCCCAGAGGAATCATGTGGGATAATGTGGAACATAGAGAAGAATACACGAGAAAGCTATTGTAGATGATGTGCAAAGGCTAAATGCATTGCCCTTCCGAATGTATCAGATGATTAGGAGCATGGAGAGTCCATCTTGTGGGAAGTGATTTGGAACCAGGAGAGCATGACCTCTACTCTGGTTTAATCTGTGCCTAACACTATTAGCACACTAGCATTACACTGGCGAGTAGACTAGGTATCTGTTTCTGTGGGGCCATGAAGGTCTTTGTGTCATTGTGGAGGATCAGGTTGATTCATTCAAACTTTGCCAATTGTGAGCCAGAGCAAATGTGACCTCCAATGTAAGCAGATTGCAATTTCACAGAAGCAGAGATGTCACAGAACCGTACTACAGCCGACTGAGAACAGATGTGAATTATGTGATAAGGTTGGTACAGGTCTAAGGGCTTTCACAATAATAATGCAGGCTTGCAAAGTAGGCCTGCACAGTTTCTGCCTGAACCCTTGAGTCCAAGTGGCATTACAAAGCTTGAAATCCTTAGTCTACCCTCATGTTAGCTGTTGCTGTCAAAGGCTCTGGGGTAGTACTTTTGCCTTCATAATTTCATGTGACCCCACACATCACTTTTAAACTTTGCACCTTTCATCTTAAAGCTATGCCCCCCCCCCTAGTCTTTGACAATTCACTCTGGATCAAATGTTCCAACTATCCAACTTATCTATATGTGTTGAAAGGAACTACAGATGCTGGTTTACACCGAAAATAGACACAAAATGCTGGAGTGGGACAGGCAGCATCTCTGGAAAGAAGGAAGGGGTGAAGTTTCAGGTCGAGACCCTTCTTCAGACTGCTATAAGATCTTCCCCTCAACCACCTGGCCTTTTTAAACAAAGGAACAACATTGGCTACTCAGTCCTCTGGGACCTCTCCTGTGAATAGGAAAGATGCAAAGGCACTGGCAAATCCTCTCTTACCTCTCTTCCCAGCCTTGGATACTCTTCAAGAGCCCCAACATTACCACTTAATTGATTTCAAACTGTTGTTGCATATCAGTATTCTCCACACTGATCTCACTGGCCTCTATGTCCGTTTCCTTGGTGAATTCAGAAGCAAAGTGCATAGATGACCAATTCTGGAGGAATCTTAATTAAATGCCAATTATTCCAAGACACGGCCTGATATTACACGATTCCCTTTTGAATTTTGTCCAATTCCTTCTCTCCTCATCCAGAACTATGGTAGTGTTTTCACTTCTCCTTGCCTTCTATCCTGCCAGATGTATGATCTAAGTGTCATGCCCCCAACGTTATGATGCCACCCACATGAAGTGAACACCTTTCCCTATCCATCTTTTCTATCTTGAAAGGACTTTTTTCTCCGGAATGCTCTAACCACTTCCTTTATTCGACTTTCTTCGATCGCCTTCTCAAAGCTTCTGTCCTCTTCTGGTGTGAGATGCTACACTTTGCATTTTCGCTTCCTCGTAGATCAGGGTCTGAAACATTCCAGGGGGACCATCTTGCATTTATTCCAATTAGTGTGGTGCATTTAACACTCATATGATGTCCTCTGTAATGGAATATGTGAAAGATACATCTTCTAGATGCGCTGGGACGCATCGTCAGTGATGTGACTTGGGGTCATCGGGTGTTTTGGGTCTCACAACATCAGACACCCTCGCCCAGGCGACCCAGCCGGGGTTGATCAAGCCCCGACTTGCGTTCCGGCAGCAACTCTAACTCTACTATTTTGAATTTGCTACCTTCAGCCTGTTCTCGATAGTTAACATAAATACAAGAAAAACATTTATTTATTTGACTAGACCTTTGGAACTCAAAGTTGTCTCGAACAGAATCGGATATCAGAATTTGCATTTTACATTAATTGCATTCTTTTGTTCTTCCAGTAATTTAAGGTAATTATCCTGCTTCTCTCATTAACACCTCCTGCAGATTGTCCTTCACTTTTCAACATCTGATGATGCTGTCAACTCTTTTGTCATTCAATCTTTCCAGCTTTCCACCCGATCAGAGAAGTTTTCTTCTCTACTGTGCTCTCAGAATAAACAGTGACAATAAACTGACCTTGAAACCTTGAAAACTAGATCAGCCATGAATGAATAGTGGAGCAGAATCAATGGGCTGAATGGCCTAATTCTGCCACTATGTCTTGTGCATCTACTATTTCTCTGCATCTTAAAACGTATTTCACCTTTAACCTTTCCAATTCTGATGAATTGCCATCAGCCTGAAACATTCTCCCACATGGATGATGCCTGGCCTGCTGAGTTGTTCCAGCACTTCTATTGTTAAACTGAGTTCTTTTGTCAATCTAATTCAAGAAAACTTGATTCACACCCTTGCTGCTGTTGAAATCGATTCTTTATTCAGCGCCGAGACTAATCTCTGAACCTTCCAACACAGAGCTGAAAGCTCCAGGGCAGGTCCAAAGAATTAGTGACTCTGGTATAAACTCAAGGCATTATATAGGTATTAGACATTTCTGATACAGAAGGTAGGACAAACTAGTAACCAATCATCTGAGTCCTTCTGGTGATTTACAACAGCAGTCACATGATCTCCCCTTCTCTGGCCTCATTTTACAACCTTCGTTTGTGGTTCAACTTTGTTTAGAATTATTTTATTTCAACAAAGCAAAACTCCAGTAGGCTCAATTATCAAAGACCACTCCTCAAAATATAGATACATATATAATACAATGATCACACAAGTCATACAAACAAAACACACTTTCCATACCAAGAAGAACGTTATTTCTATAAATCTAAACCAGGTCTAATGTTTACAATCCTACTTAGACACAATACATTTCATAAATGGTTTCACTACAATTTTACACAGTTTAAAATACTATTACCTATGTATTAAAAACATTAATTATATGAGTTCTCCGAATTACACAGCTTCTAAGTTTAATTCAAAACCCACACACACCTCCCAACTCCAAGCATACATGGGTCGTAAATCTGTCAACAATTGATAACTGTTTTGTGCCAGGATACAGCTTCATTCTTAACTTACATCCTCCCCTTTTCCTGCTATCTCTGTGAGATGGATTTTCAATCTCTCTGCAAGGCCTTTTACAAATATTACAGAACAAAGGGTAAATTTACAACTTCAGACCATTACCTCAAAAGTACAGCTACTTCTTCGACTTTCTATATACAGAAGGTCACAAATCCATCAATCTGATTCTTCCTCTCCAAGCATCCATCCCTTATCTCAACCTCATTATAATTTAACATAGCCAAAGCTAACCACAGAGTCTATTATCTCTCAGCCTTGAATTCTGTAAGAGGCCCCATTCAGCAATCCATTCGTCAACACAAAGTTATATCAAATACAATTTCCTCCAGCGTTATAATTGCCTCAAAGCAATAACCAAAGCTATGCAGGTTCAGATTAGCGTTTCTATGTTTTGATTCATCTGTTCCCTGTATGTGTTTCTTTGTACTTTATTTCTTTAGGAGACATGTGTTTCTGAAAACCTTAAGCCTTTCTCTTGCAAATTACCTAGCTTATATAAAAGTCACTATCCAAGCGGTTCTATTATATAATATTTCCTCACTATTTTTTTTAGTTTACATTTCTAACAATTGGCGTCAAATGTTTTTGAATGAAAACTTTTTGATGTTGTGTTTGACTCCATTTTATATGAAGTTAGATACAAAATAAAAAGTAGAGGTAGAAGTTAATTGGTATGAAGACTTTTGAATTTATTTTTCTGGAATGAACTGCCAGAGAAAGTTATAGAAGCGGCATACAATTAAAGCTTTCAAAAGACATCTGAACTGACACATGATGAGAATGATTTGGGGTGTTCTAGGCCAAATGTCGGCAAATGGGACCTGCTCAGAATACCAACTTGGTCGGCATGGAGAAGGTGGGCCGAGAGCCAACAAGCATTGTATCAATGCTTTATAGCTCTATTGCTCTGACTTTAAGCGAATGCATGTTTTGCACAACTTGATATTGAAGATTTGGTTAAGATGTTGGAGGCCTGTGTCCCTCATGGAATGGGGATTTGGGAAGTTGTTGTTGCAGAATAGGGTCGGAAAGTGTGGGGCTTGTCAGACTTGGATAGAAAAATAATGTTATGGTTATATGGTTATATGGTTATATCACTTTGCTAGATATGCCAACGTGTATGTGTCTGCATACTGGCATTTATTTGCCCGCTAACTCACACTCATAGGTGTATGTGTATGCATCCAGAACCCCCAAATCACTCACCCCTTTACACCACAACTGCCACCACCTACCTTCATAGAAATCAGTCCACTCCAAGAAGTCCAAACTACCTAAAATGAGCAATGACCTGCTGTTCTTTATTCTCCTCAATATTGAGCATGGATGCTGTCGAGTGTGAGGAAAGCCATCGATGTGGTAATGTAGCCCCTATTCCTGAAGTACAACCACTGAGGGGTGTGGGAGCCATTGATCTCCAGATCACTTCTGGAGTATACGTATGAGCTATGTTGTCTGCCAGGTATATTCACAAGGGGTGTCATCGTGGGTACTACTTCCTCTTTGGTTTGATCAACAGGAGACACCCTCATCAGACACCGACACAGCCACCTTTTTAAACCTTTGAAATAGATTTCCACAGTGTATCCATATTGATCAATGCAAATCACATTGACTTTTTTTGAATGGGTTTCAGATTAAGCACAAAATGCGGTGCTGGTTCGAAAGGCCGAATGGCCTCCTCCTGCACCTATTTTCTATGTTTTTCTAAAATGCTGGAGTAACTCAGTGGGACAGGCAGCATCTCTGAAGAGAAGGAATGGGTGATGTTTTTGGTCAAGACCCTTCTTCAAACTGAAAGTCACAGGAAAGGGAAAAGAGAGATATAGACGGTGATATAGAGAGGAAAAGAACAAATGAATGACCGATATGCAAAAAAGTAAGGATGATAAAGGGAACAGGCCATTGTTAGCTGTAGCGAGGTGAGGACAAAAAGCTGGTGTAACTTGGGTGGAGGAGGAATGAGAGGGAGGGAATGCCGGGGCTACCTGAAGTGAGGGAAATCAATATTCATACACTTGGATTGTAGGCTGCCCAAGCGAAATATAGGATGTTTTTTCTCCAATTTAGGTTTGACTTCACACTGACAATGGAGAAGACCTGGGACAGAAAGGTCAGTGTGGGAAGGGGAATTAAAGTGTTTGGCAACCGGTAGATCGGGTATGTCCAGGCGGACTGAGCGAAGGTGTTCAGCGAAACGATCGCCCGGTCTACGTTTTGTCTCGCCGATGTATAAGAGTCCACATCTTGAACAACGGATACCGTAGATGAGGTTGGAGGAGGTGCAAGTCAACCTCTGCCTAACCTGAACGGACTGTCGGGGTCCCTGGACAGAGTTGAGGGAGGAAGTATAGGGACAGGTGTTGCATCTCATGTGGTTTCCGGGGAAGGTACCTGCGGAACGGATGGTTTGGCTGGGAAGGGATGTTATGCATGGAGTTGCAGAGGGAACGGTCTCTGAAGAAGGCAGAAAGGGTACATATGGGACTATTTGTGGGATCACATTGGAGGTGGCGAAAATGTCAGAGGATTATGTTTTGTGTGCGATGGCTGATGGGGTGAAAGGTAAGGACTTGGGGCACTCTGTCTGTCCCTGTTGCGGGTAAGGATAGGGGGACTTTGTCAGAGTCCCATGTCAGAGGCAATATTGGAGGCCCTTGAGCAAGAGGAATAGAGGTCTTATGTTTGAAGACCCCATGTGTGGAAATATTCAGGGTTTTTGACAGGTTTCATAGCCGGTCTGGCCAGAAATTGTTGATTGTCTTTTTTTAATGGATGTTTTCCACAGAGAGCTTCTTGTCTACCCATGGCAGCTTTCATCCAAATGATATTGTAGCAGTACGTTTGCAAAATCCTATTTGTTATGCTAAACCATTGCTGTGTAGGGTCTAGCCCATTATGATTTGGACCACTTTGCAAAGCATGTTCATTGGAGCTGATCTGCAAAGGATGTACTTAGCATACTGGTCAGTGTCAATCAATACCAGCTCATTGTTCTGTCCTTTTGCATTTGTTTCCATTTTTAGTTCTGTCCTTTTGCATTTGTTTCCATTTTTAGTTCTGTCCTTTTGCATTTGTTTCCATTTTTATTCCATTATCTTTGGTATCTTTGGCCTAAATTTTTCAACAAAAAACTTTTTTGTTCTGCTCTGATAAGCAAATGATATTCCATCCTCCCCTATGGTTTTTCATTTTATCATTGGAATAAAAACTACCAGTCCATGTCTTGGGCTTAAATATCTCGTTGTTTATTAAACCATTGACATGTTCGCAAGAGCCTCAACATGGAAACTACAGCTGCTCCTCGACCTACGATGGGGTTACGTTCTGATAAACCCATCGTAAATTGAAAATATCGCAAGTCGAAAATGCATTTAATACAATGTGATCATGTGACCGGACGTGCCGTGCGGCTCGCTGCCGTCGCCGAGTGTTTGCACCATCATAAAGTCTAAATATCGTAAGTCAAAGCATCGTAAATCGGGGAGCATCTGTATTGTCAATACTAAACTTGGGTTCTGGATGTTTGTTCAATCGTTGTAGACTTTTAATTATCTCATGAGTTTAAACATCTAGACTTATTTTAAACAATAGTGCTTCTGAAAGTATTTAATTTAAATTTAATTTGTCCATAAACTGGTAAAGACATGCCAATCAAATTTCTAACGCTCACTAAGTATTTAGGTTTGCTTTTTATCTGACAATCATGATGTTGATATTTTGAAACATTTTTTGAGGGAACCTCAAGGCCATCTGGCATTGTAAACAAAGATGCTTCAATTTCACCACATTTCAGTAAAGTGTGGAATTAAAATGTACAAGTATTTAACAAAAAATGTATTTTCAGGGACAGGTCTGACATCTTTAAATGAATGCATGGAAAACATTTGATTAATGAAGAGTATCAGATTGTAAAAATGTCCATTGGATGGTACACACATTCCATTATTTGACATGGCAAAAGTTAAATTACAGATACTTTTTTTCTGTTTCCAACTAGTTGGCGTGATATGCTCACATGGAATTTGTTAATTTTTATCAACTTTCATCCTATCCTCAAAATTCCCCTTGACTATGATACCATTACTATTCTGGAAACAGACAGATTTGCCATTGACATTTTCTATAAACCCAGAGCTACTTCAACTAGGTAGACAAAAATGCTGAAGAAACTCAGCGGGTGAGGCAGCATCTATGGAGCGAAGGAAATAGGCAACGTTTCGAGCCGAAACCCTTCTTCAGACCATTTTGGCTACTTCAACTATACTTCTTGTGTAAGAATGCCTCCTGGAAGAATTATTTTGAGATGAGGCTCTGAAAGGATGAATTCATAGTCCGTTTCCATAGAAAACAGAAAATAGGTGCAGGCATAGGCCATTTGGCCCTTTGAGCCAGCACCGCCATTCAATATGATCATGGCTGATCATCCAAAATCAGTACCCCATTCCTGCTTTCTTCCCATATCCCTTGATTCATTTAGCCCTAAGAGCAAATCTAACTCTCGCTTGAAAACATCCAGTCCCTATAAATTCACAACTGGCATAGTGGCGCTAAGTTGCTGTGTTACAGTGCCAGGAATCCTGATTCGATCCTGACTATGGGTTTGTATGGAGTTTGTATGTTCTCCCTGTACTTTCTCCTTGTAGGGAGTTGAAGAAGGGTCTCGACCCAAAATGTTACCCATTCCTTCTCTCTGGAGATGCTGTCTGTCCCAGCTGGAGTTACTCCAGAATTTTGTGTCTATCTGGACCTTGTACATTTTCCGGGTGCTTCAGTTTCCTCCCACATTCTAATGACGTGCAGGTTTGTAGATTAATTGGCTTCTGTAAATTGTCCCTAGGTTGTAGGATAGAACTAGTGTATGGTTGAGTATTGGTGAGCGCAGACTTGGTGGGACAAATGGCCCTGTCACACGGGAGGCCTGGTCCCCCAACACAACCCGTCCCCCAACTTAAGATTCCACCATTTACCCATTCCCACAATGCAACCCGTTCCCCCAATGCAATATTCCACCACTCACCCATAGCCCCCAACTTTGCAGGTCATTTTAACTTAAAAGAAAATGCAATTGCACTAAGATTTAATGTGATGCAGGTGCCACCGAAAAGGCTATCTTTTGTAATCCAAATCAAATTTTTGCTGTGATGGGTTAGGTGGGCAGATTCTTTCCCTGAAGGACATTTGCCATGAAGGACTCGGTGTTCTGGGATAGAAACATTGTAGCTGGTATGGCATTGTGATGTCACAACTGCCTAAATGCTAGTGCAGATTTGAAGAAATGTTAAATGTTACTTTAATAGCTTGTGTATTGACAGCAGAGATCCAATTGTGATTGGACGACTCTGAGATGCCATTGTGACATCACTGGAAGCTGCCAGAAAACTCACAGCAGAGTGACAGTTATTCTTCTCAAACTGGGCTTTTTGAAACTTGCAAATATCAATAACTTGTGAAATATAACATCAATCTGAACTAAACTAGTAAGATTAAACGAGAACTTACCAGTTTGAAGTTTGATCTGTATTTTATGAGGAGTTACGATGAGGGATTACGTGAAGAACCCGCTCAGTGCGCAGGCGCGGCATACTTCCAGGCAGCGGTGTGGAATCACAGATAGACACAGGTATTTGAAGTAAACATAGTAAAGAAAAGGAGACATCAATTTATTAGTTTGATCCATATAATGAGGGTGGGAGCGGAGGGCACGTAATCCCTCATCGTAACTCCTCATAAAATACAGATCAAACTTCAAACTGGTAAGTTCTCGTTTAATCTTACTATTTTACTTCGGAGTCACGTGAGTGACTACGTGAAGACTTCAAAGCTCTGTGATTTCAAACCGTGTAACAGTTTTATTTCACTCACTGCCGAAGTTCTTGAGGGAGGAAGTGTTATCGTAATCAACCAATGAATCCGTTTTTCAAGAAACAACAAAGGTATTTATTAACAATAACAAAAATTAGGGCTTAAATTAAGTATTTGCAGCTTGTAATATTTTCTCTGCAAATAAATCAGGTTTCATCAACGGCTTATTATAAAAAGTTCTGAATGTCGTTTCCCTCGACCATCCTGCTGTATTCAGAATATGGTCAACCGGTACATCCATTCTCTCGGCCGTTGATGTAGATGCTGCCCTAGTGGAATGAGATTTAAATGTATTAGTATCTATTCCGGCAGCCTTCAGTACCTGTTTGAGCCATCTTGAAATGGTTTGGCTCGTTACCCGGCCATGAGGTTTCTTGTGGCTGACACATAAGGCTTTGTCACTCCCTCTGATATTGTGGGTTGTGTCTATGTAATGTTGTAGATGGGTCACGACACACAACCGTGGCTCTGGTGGGTAGGCCCAGAATACCACCAGTGGATTAGCTGTTCCTGGCCTGCTTTGCTTCACCAGACCCTGTATGATGAATGTGATCTGATCTGGGGTGGTCACCATGTTGTCCAGCCTTAACTTGTGTAGTGACTGGACCCTCTGAGCGGATACGAGTGCCATCAACATGAGCATCTTTAGTGTAGATTGCTCGAGGCTGAGGGATCTGGCTGGTGGCCATTCCCTGAGGTATGTCAGGACCACACTGATATCCCAAATATGGGTATACCTGGGTTTAGGGGGCTTGATATTATAAATGCCCTTCATCAGTTTTACCACCAGTGGATGGGATCCCATTGCCTGTTGTCCTGCTGGTTTGAGATAAGCAGAAAGAGCACACCGCGCTGTGTTGATGGCACTGCAACTAATCCCTTCATCATGGTGTAGATGGGCCTGGAACTCCAGTACGTTGGTGGCTGTGGTTGTTGCATACGTTGTCCCTGTTTCCTGGCAGTACTTCTCCCATTTTCTTATGCTGATTAAGTACTGCCTCTTGGTGGATGTTCGAAGGGATGCCGACATGGTGGTGATGGTTCGTTCGGACAATCCCAGTTCCAGGTAAGGTCTATTCAAAACCTGCAACCCAGGAGTTTAATTTTCTCATGGCATGGGTGGCTTATGCCTGATACTGGGTGAGTTAATAATCCTGGATCACTGGGAAAGACCATTGGTGACTCAACCACCATGTCATGTAGAACCGGGAACCATGGCTGTGTAGGCCAGTCGGGCACCATCAAAATTCCAGAAGCAGAGTCCATCTGCATTTTGAGAAGTACCTGACTGATGAGGCAGAAGGGAGGGAAAGTATAGAAGAAGAAATTTCCCCTCCAGCGTGAAGGCATCTACCGCTGCTGCCTCTGGGTCTGGTTCCCAAGCGACATACATAGGTAACTGGTGATTTAGTCGTGATGCAAATAAATCGATATCTGGCGTTCCATACTGCTTAATAACTTTAGCAAATACTTTAGTGTTTAACATCCATTCGATGTTATCATTGAATTTGCGTGACCTGGTGTCTGCCACTGTGTTTAGCTTACCTGGTAGATAGGTAGCTGATAGCCAAATATGTCTTTCGACACACCATTGCCAAATCATGTTGACAAATTTGTCGCATGATAATGATTTTATGCCGCCCATATGGTTAATATAAGCCACCACCGTAGTATTATCAATCTGTAACCGAACATGCAAGTGCTGCATATTAGATACATATGCTTTTAAACCATAAAAGGCACCCAACATCTCTAGATAGTTAATGCCCAGTGTCAGTAGTAATGATGACGCTAGGTTAGTCTATCTACCACCTGTGCTGGATATGGAGTTAGTTGCTCCCCAGCCTTGTGCACTAGCATCTGTTTGAAGAATTAAAGTAGGGTTAGTGATGATGATAGAGCTGAAACTATGCCAAACATTTTCTGCCCACCACTGTAGCTCTGATATTGCTTCAGTGGGTAATTTCATGACACGATCATAGTGACCTGTATGTCGTTTTAGTGCCTGTACCTTTGCTCTTTGTAAATTTTGATAGTGCAAAGGTCCGAATTGTGTAGCCGGAAATGCTGCTACCATTTTCCCAATCATTCTTGCTACTTGTCGAATAGTTGGTCGTTTGTTGACCATTAAATTGTTGCATGATTGTGCTAATGCAACCATTTTTTCCTTTGGCAAGGTAACAGTCATATGGACTGAGTTAATTGTGAAGCCCAGGTAGTCCATGATAGTGGATGGCTTCAACTTAGATTTATCTGGATGTAGGATGAACCCCAGAGTTTCAAGGAGCTGTTTTGTAGCTGATACTGCTGCCACAGCCAATTCCATCGTTTTCCCTACTATCAGAATATCATCCAGTTATGCCATGACAATATGTTTTTGTTTTCTTAGTATTGCCATGGCTATTTTCAATATTTTGGTGAATAATCTTGGGGCTGAAGTTAGCCCATTGGGCAATGCTTTGTACTGCCACAGCTGCCCCAACCAGATACATTTTAGGTATCTGCAATGATCCTTGTGTATGGGTATTAGATAGTAAGCATCTTTAAGATCAATGCTTGCCATGAAGTATCCTTTGGAAATCAGTTGTTTGGCAGTAACAAATGTCTCCATTTTGAAATGTATATACTTAACAAACTTATTTAGTGATGTTAAGTCAATGATGATGCAACATCCACCATCTTTTTTGGTTTTAGTGAATATATTTGATACAAATTCCAAAGGTTTATGTTTGGTCTTTTGGATGACCCCCTTTTTGATAAGTCTCACCAGTTCAGCTTGTCCCTCACGTTTCTCTTTGACGGAGGGAGAAAATACCCTTTGGGGCCAATGTTGAACTGGCGGCGATTTTTCTGACTTGAACTGAATTTTATATCCACTAATGCTGTTGAGTGTATACTTGTCACTCGTGACAGTAACCCATGCTTCTTTAAACAAGTGTAATCTCCCCCCTGTTAGTAAAGCACCCTTATTCTCTATATGCTGGCAGGAACCAGACCCACCTACCTCCATGGTTATTGGCGTTTCTTTTGTTTCCTCATGTTCTTGTAGGCTTTGCTGGCGATGTTGTGGGGTGGCGCATTTTCCATGGGGTCCGCTCTGGGCCCGATCTAAAAAAGATCTTTGGGGATAAAATGCGGTCCCCGAGCTTTCGCCAGTCCCATATTGAGGACGTCGACTGGTGGATGCCGTGGGGTGCTGCCGCTTGGGTATTGTAGGTCTTGGTTTGCTCGTCCCGGGGCCTGCCCTCATGAGGCCGAAAGTTTTCGCTGCTTCCTCCATGTCCCTCAGTTTCTTGTTGAGGTCTTTACCAAATAATAGAGCATCCGTTTCTGCAGCTGGGGCTCTGCACAACCCAGCAAATTTGGGATTGAGGGCAGGTCTTATGTTTTCCCGCCGGAGATTATTGATCTCAAATTGACGAATGTGTGACCCCACGTGCCCCCAGATCTGGCTGTTCACACTCTTGACTCTGAGGGCCTCACAGTTCTCTGGTGCTGTGTAGAGTTCTAGCGCCTCAATAAGCACCTTCTCCTGCAAGGGCTTATTTGAAAGATGATTGATGCTGGCCGCCATTTTCGGTTCCAGCGGTCTTCCAGCACGTGGGGTTGCTACATAGCGGTCCACCACACCCAGCAGCTCTTGCTGCTCCTGCACCCCTTGCATACTCCCGAGCTCGTCCGCCAGCCCCTGTTCCAGACCAGCCCAACCCTGGTCACCAATGCTAGCCTCCAGTAATGAGGGAGCAGAGGGCAGTGCACAAGACACTGTGGAGGAGGTGCCTGACCTTCCTCCGCGAGAACGCTCTTTCTGCGTATCCCGCTGGAGCATCTGCTCCAAGAGCTGTTGTAAGCTCAGGCGGCTGTCTCTCCTCCGTTTAGGTGGAGACATGTCCCCATCCGACGAATCGGAAATTACCGGCCGGTTAGTTTTTCTGGTGGATTTTCTCCCTGTCCGCTGTTCAGGCATTAGCGGGATTGGGCTTGGCTCGGTCTCGGGGATAGCGGAGCGCTCTATGAGCGGTCCTGCTGCCTGTTGCTGCCCCCCTGACATTGAACGCTCCTCTGGTGGAGTTGAGCTGGGGGCAGTTCTCTTCGAGAGTCTTTTCCTGAGTGTACTCATTTTTGTAAAGAACACACCACACAACGACTCTCCTTCTCCGTTAGATCTTCCACTACTTCAGTATACTTACCTAACGGTCCGTTTTTAAAACTGCAGCCGGAGAGCCTAACTCCAGCTGCCGCCGCTGTTGCACTGCTGGCGTAATGCCGCGCCTGCGCACTGAGCGGGTTCTTCACGTAGTCACTCGTGTGACTCCGAAGTAAAATTGACACAAACAATCACAGCTTAATGGTGAGTATGGTGGTGCAAAATTTATCGCATTATTCTGTACCGTTTTGGCATAGTTCCTTGAGCTCACCAATCACAGACACGCAAACAAGACAAGACCTTTAGTATTAGATAGATAGATAGATGAATAAATAAATGAATAGAAAAAAATAAATGAATAGATACATAAATAAATAAATACCCTGTGAATCTCAATCTGCCAAGATTAGAATTTGTGTGTTTCCATACTTACGTGGAGAATTGTGTTTCAAATCGCAATCACCCCATCACATTCAATAGCTGCACCACCAGATTTTGTCATGTGGTTTGTAATTGCCCCTGTCGGAACTTATTGAACATTCAGAAGATCGATACAAAAAGCTGGAGTAACTCAGCAGGACAGGCAGCATCTCTGGAGAGAAGGATTGGGTGACGTTTCAGGTCGAGACTCTTCTCGTCTGAAGAAGCGTTGGCAGTGAACATTATTTTCTACCATAATAGATTACTGTAAGATATGGTACTGAAGTGGAGAAAAAAATCAGGATTTTTTTTTATGCGCACAAAATTAAGGAAATAAATTGAACTGATAAAACGGCACCTTTAAACAGCCAGCTCAGATTTTCTTTCTCTCTTCCCAATTGCACTTACACTGACTCTTACTCTGTCACAGCAGAAACATATCACACAATTGTCCATTGTCCTTTTTGCTCAAAGGTCGTCTCTGAAATATTAGGAGTCAGTTTATTAATACTGCTTTCTGTACTGTGTATAGTTTCCAATTCACCGTTGATTCCCAGAAAAGTATGATCTCTGTGGGTCAGAGAATCATCTTCAGGCCGATACATTTGTTTTTAACAATGACTCCTTGTCAACCATGATCACATATTGTATAAGACCCGTGTGAAATTTCAGAGCATGATGAAAGGCTGCAGTATTCTCCGTTGAATTGAGATGGCTAAGCCCAAGAGTTTGAGAGGATTTGTTGAGTCAGATTGAATGTACATTTTTTTTGTAGTTCTGACAGCAGATGTGCAATAGCAATCCTTTTTGTGATTGGTTGGTAAATTGAATTCAGAGACTGTAAAGAAAGGAATGCACCTAAATTAATACTGCTCATTCTTCCCGTTGACTTTGGACTGATATGTACCGCTATCAGGTGTCCAAAAACAACTTAAGTAAATCCAGAGAAAGCAATCTCTGTTGTTTTGATTATAAAATCTGTACAAAAATCTAATGTTCTGAATTTGAAACATAGAGTGTGTCTTCAACTTAGTTTGGCAATGTGAAATCTTTGAGGTAAAATTAATTCTGTTTTCGGTGATAAGAATTAAGGGCCTGTCCCACTTGGCGATTTTTTTCGGCAACTGTCGGCATAATTGTATGACGTATCAGGTTACCGAAAAAGTCTCGGCGTGATGCGGCATGATGACATATTGACGCGCGGTGTTTTTTCAAGTGTCGCAACATTTTTTTGTCGCCGCTGGATTTTGAATGTTCTAAATTTTTTGCCGACCCTGATCTGACGCCGGCAATCGCCAAGTGGGACAGGCCCTTTAGCCATGGTATTTCGAGATTAGTTTAAATGGCTTGCTCCCAAATTGAAAAGGCAAGCATGTCTTTTGGTGGAGTAAGCTATTCGACCCTCTGTGCTTGTTCCACAGTTCAACATGATCGTGGCTGATCATCTACGTTTATGTTCCCTGTTCCTGGTTTCTCTCGTTATTCCTTGATGTCTTTAGCCTTTAGAATCATGGTAGTGAATTCCACAGGTTCACCACACTTTGGATGAGGACAGTTCTCCTCATCTCAGTCCAGAAAGGCTTGTTCTGCACCATTGGGCTACAACCTTAGTCCTGGATAGCGCCACGATTGGAGACATTCTTTTTGCATTCAGACTGTCAGGATTTTAAAGGTTTTGGTGAGATTCTCTCCCAACCCACAAAATCCAGTTAATATAAAACCAATTATCTCATCCTCACTAAATGTCAGCCATGCCCTCCCAGGAATGAATCTATGCTGTACTCCCTCCATCACAAGAACATCCTTCTTCAGATAAGGAAACCAAAAGTGCACAATGAATGTGATCCCACCAGATGAATGTGATCTCTACATATGCAGCTGGACAACCACCTCCTTTACTCAATTCCTTCTGCTACGAAAGCAACATACTATCTCCTGCTTTAATCACCTGCTGTACTGGCATGATTACCTTTTTCGATTGGTAGACAAAGGCTCCTCCATCCTAATATTATTCAGATAAT
The DNA here is from genome assembly GCA_038087875.1 of Malacoraja senta. NCBI lineage: Eukaryota > Metazoa > Chordata > Chondrichthyes > Rajiformes > Rajidae > Malacoraja > Malacoraja senta. The sequence goes on along the minus strand of CM075977.1, from coordinate 279,283,258 downwards.
TGACTCTGCTTTTGATAACAGAAGTGGATAACTTCATATTTTATCCACATTATACTGCATCTGCTGCACATTCACCCATTTTCTCAAAACGTCCAATTTAGAGGCGGCATACATATCACAAATATTTGGGGTCCAAATACTGAACACTGTGGTACCCAACTACTTACTGCCTGCTACTCAGAAAGGACACCTCTATTCTTATTTATGTTTGCTATTTGCCAACCAGTTCTCTGGTCCATGACACCACATTGCACCCAATCCCATATACTTTAATTTTGCAGCCTAATTTCTTTTGTGGGATCTTGTCAAAATCCTTCTTTAAATCAAAGTTCCCCATGTCCACTGATTCTTCCACAGCTGTTGAATCCTGAAAAATTCCGGTAAGTGCGTCATGCATAATTTCCCTGTCAGAAATATTATCACACCTTGAATAATTTTGTCACTATATACTGAATATTCTGCAACGCTGTCTTTAACAATGGACTCTCACAGTTAAAACTGGCCTATGATTTCCTTTTCTCTCTATGTACTTAATTCAAATGAAGGCAGACACAAAAAGCTGGAGGAACTCAGCAGGACAGGAAGCATCTCTGGAGAGAAGGAATGGGTGACGTTTCGGCATGGGCCTTTTGGGCCAAAATGCATCTCCTGGGCTAATATGGGCATTTTGGGCAAAAGGGACTGGTTTCTCGGCTAATAGGGGCCTTGTGGGCCGAAATTAGTGGTTTCAAGCAGACCAAACAACTCCATTTCATTTCCATTTCGCATTTCCGTTTCAAGCACAGGGCAGGCCAAACAGCTCATGGCATTGTCATTTCACTTCCATTTTGCATTGCAGTCTCAAGCACAGGGCAGGCCAAACAACTCATGGCATTGTCATTTCACTTCCATTTTGCATTGCAGTCTCAAGCACAGGGCAGGCCAAACAAGTCGTGGCATTGTCATTGCACTTCCATTTTTGCATTGCAGTCTCAAGTACAGGGCAGGCCAAACAACTCATGGCATTGTCATTTCACTTCCATTTTGCATTGCAGTCTCAAGCACAGGGCAGGCCAAACAAGTCTTGGCATTGTCATTGCACTTCCATTTATGCATTGCAGTCTCAAGCACAGGGCAGGCCAAACAACTCATGTCATTTCACTTCCATTTTGCATTGCAGTCTCAAGCACAGGGCAGGCCAAACAAGTCTTGGCATTGTCATTGCACTTCCATTTTTGCATTGCAGTCTCAAGCACAGGGCAGGCCAAACAACTCATGGCATTGTAATTTCACTTCCATTTTACATTGCAGTCTCAAGTACATGGCAGGCCAAACAACTCATTGCATTTTCATTAAGGGCTAACAAATCATTTATTGCTAGTACAGTGCAGACTCACAGTTCAGTTGATTCACAGCTTAGAATGACAGTCGTGACCTCTCCCTCGCGATCTTACAGAGTGACTGACTCACATCTGGGGTTTTATAGTCCTGCCCCCATCCCCCAGGAAGGGGCGTTACCTTCATCGCGGTGATTGACAGGCGGAAAGACCAATCAGCTGATCTCAAGGTTTTTTTAAATTTTTTATTTTTAACAGAAGTATTGTACAGTGCAGTAATCTCAAACAAACTTAAAATTATACATTTCTTGTACCACTTCTTATTTTAAACTTTAATAAGAAAAAGGATAGAAAGAGTTAGCAGAGATAGTGAGTGAGTGAAAGAGTGGTCCAGGAAAACCCATATGGACCTAAACCACAAGAAAGAGTTAAAGGTCTGTCTCACTGTGCGAGTTGACCCACGAGTGACCCCGAGTGAAAGACTCGTGGTTGCGTACGAGACTACAAGTTTATGATCCAGAGTTTAACCGAGTTCCCACGGGTATGTCTAAGTTTGCCGTTTAATTCTCATTTCTGCGATGTTCCAAGTTCGTCTCCCGAGTGTACCAAGTTCCTCTCCCGTTAATCTTGAGGCAACAATGTATATCGAAGTGTTGAAAAATCATCACATGTTAAAAAAAATGATGTCATGCCAGCCAAAGAACGTAGAGACTATTGTGTCTGCAACCTGATCCGTATCAGAGGTGCAGCTTCAGGATCAGCAACAGCCATGCAGGACGGTGACTTAGTGGACAGTCAAACAGGGAGAATAACACTAGGTGCGTGGAGGAGTGGTACAAACGACGAGACTTTGGTGCCACTGCAGTGTTTTCGAGGTAACACGGGGACCAACAGTGCAAAAGAGCAGAGAGACCATCTCTGCTCCTACTATAATTCAGAATTGGGCAGTGTGCCGTGGCAGGACAGCTTATTTTGAGCGACTGACGACCACAGGTACATCCATGCATGAGGAGAGCCCACATGCAGAAAAATCCAGTTAATTTCATGTTTAGTTTAAATCCTGCTGACTTTTCTTTGTTTAACTTTAAGTGTGGATTTTATTTTTTATTGTGGTGTAAAAGTAATTTCATTGCATGTGTCTTTCTTTTAAAACATGGTTATCATGCATCTGCTTATCTGATTGTAGATCTCAAAACTTGTCATTTAGCGCATTGCATTGTATCTTTTATTGCCTGAATTTAGACTTGTGCATTTCTCAGCTGAATTAGTATATAGTGGAAATACTTTTATTTGTGCTTCATTTGTTGATTTTCGTGTATGAGAAGCCCTTTTTCAGACCACTGGTGTTGTTTGCTGTGGTGCTCCTTTTCTCAATATGTGCAAAAAAGCGTTTTTTATATTGAACAAGATGAATAAAGACTTTGTTTCACATTCACCGTGCTGTTTGTCTTATTTTCTGATCTACTGAGAGGGGACAATTTTAAACATTTAAAAAGCACAGCATATGAGGCAGCTGAGTCCTTAAATCTCACAAATGATTGTGAGAATCAAGATGTGAATATGTTTTGCCTTCCTCTATTTTGTATTTTATGATGAAAGGAATATTACATTCAATTCATGAGACTTTGTAGTGATATTAAAATGAAGACTTCCAGACATCAATTTGATCTTGATAGCAAAGAACTCTCTTTTATTGTGCAATGAAGTAAACAAACAGTGAGAATCAAACGGATCAGCAAAAAGCTTTTCAACACAACACAACACAACACAAATTTATATATAAACTTCAAGCAATTTTTTCTTTTCAACCCACTCTGTCACCTTATCAATAACTTGTTTAACTTTGTTAAGCAGAATTTGTCTTTAAAAAGTCTAAGTAACTGATATTTCTGTCCCTGATTATTGTTTCTAAAAAGAGTTCCCACGGTAGACTCACGAGTCACAAAGTTAAACGCACGGGCCACTACGTTCTTACAACGAGTTTAAAATGTTTCAAATTTTAACCTCAAGAGTACATTTTACTCGTGGAAAAGTTCAAACATGTTTGAACTTTTGCAAGAGTTAACAAGTTTCACGTGTACCTCCCGTTAGCGCCAAGAGTCGCTAAGTTGCGTCCACGAGTTCCGACGTTCCCGCTACGTTAATTGTACGTGATTACCATGAGTTAAATTTGTTTTAAACTCGGGGTCACTCGTGGGTCAACTCGCACAGTGAGACAGCCCTTTTAAACAAAAAGAAAAAACCAAAAGAAGGAAAAAGATTAAAAAAGAAAGTAAGATAAGATAAGACAAGATAAAAGGGATGTACCTACTTCATATCTTTACTCACCCCTCACCAGGTCCTGAAACCATTTATTATCAACATTTTGTTGCACCCTATATTTGTAATAAGTCGATAAATGGAGACCAAATCTTTTGGAAATGGTCTGGTTTACCTGCTAAGAGGAATCTCATATCTTCTAGGTGTAACAGTTCCGACATATTAGAAATCCACATTTTTATCGTTGGCATGGGAGCGTTTTTCCAAAATTTCAGTATACGTTTTTTTGCCATTATTAAGCCATAATTAAGAAAGCTCTTTTGAAACGAAGTCAGCTCCAAACTCAAGGTTTTTTAAACACTCATAACTTTTTATTTTTCATCAATGGGAAAAATCCTCGGGGCTGGCTCAGCGGAGGAAGACTGAGTAAGATGGACAAAAATCATGGCGATACAGTGTAGCGTTTTTTCTAAAATCAATATACAGTGCAGACAGGAAGTGGTCAAGATGAGACTTTCAATTATATAGATTCAAACATTCTGTCTTCTCCAACTCTTGCGTTATAACAGTCTGGTTTCTCTAGATTCAGGACCTTCATCTCAAAATCAGCTTAGTCACTGTCCATGCTTGTGAAGAATTCTACCATATTTTGGTTGCTCTTCTCGAAGGAGCTTTGCACAACAAGGTTTCTGATGAAAACCTTCTCACTGGACAGGATCCAATCTAGGATAAAATATTGGTCCAGAAACTGGACTGGTCAGGGAACGCTGAGGCCTGTACAGGAAGGGACAGAGCCGGCTTTACTTTTCAAGTAAGCTCTGCTCCTTCAACATCTGCAGTAAGATGCTGCAGATGTTCTATCAATTGGTGGTGGCCAGTGCCATCTTCTTCGCTGCCGTGTGCAAGGGCAGCAAGGCGAAGGTCACGGACACCAATAGGATTAACAAACTCATTAAGAAGACTGTCCCCGTCCTGGGGGCGGAGTTGGATTAATTGGGGGTTGTCTTGGAGGGGAGGATGCTCCTCAAACTGCGGAGCATCTTGGACAATACAGCTCACCCCCTCCATGAAACACTGGTCAATCTGAGGAGCACCTTCAGCAACAGACTGGTTCCACCAAGATACAGCACAGAACACCACAGGAGATCCTTTTTCCCTGTGGCTATCAAACTGTACAACTCCTCCCCTTTCTGTCGTAGTGTAGACTGACACCCCCTATCCCCAATCTTTGCACATCCCAATCCTTTGCACTCGTCACTTTAATTTCATGTTTCATGTGTTTTATGACTGTTGGCAGATCAATTTCCCTCCTGGGATCAATAAAGTTTTCTCGTCTCGTAAATGATCAGGAATGGAGTCTCTAAGAGATTACCCCAGCAATGAAAGACACCCAGAGAGTTTAGATGGTAGACAAAAATGCTGGAGAAACTCAGCGGGTGAGGCAGCATCTATGGAACGAAGGAATAGGCAATGTTTCGGGTCGAGACCCTTCTTCAGTGATGTGGAGGTGGGCGGGGCGGGAAGAAGAAAGGAAGGGGTGAAAACAGTAGGCTGTGGGAGAGCTGGGAAGGGGAGGGGAAGGAGGGAGAAAGCAAGGACTACCTGAAATTGGAGAAGTCTATGTTCATACCGCTGGGGTGTAAACTACCCAAGCGAAATATGAGGTGCTGCTCCTCCAATTTGAGGTGGGACTCACTCTGGCCGTGGAGGCCCAGGACAGACTGGTCGGATTTGGAACGGGAGGGGGAGTTGAAGTGCTGGGCCACCACGTGATCAGGTTGGTTAGTGCGAACCGAGCGGAGGTGTTGGGCGAAGCGATCGCCAAGCCTACACTTGGTCTCACCGATGTAGAGCAGCGGATGCAATAGTTGAGGTTGGAGGTGGTGTAGGTGAACCTCTGCCTCACCTGGAAAGACTTATGTCCTTGGATGAAGTCAAGGGGGGAGGCAAAGCCACAATTTCCTGCGGTTGCAAGGGAAAGTACCAGGGGAGGGGGTGGTTTGGGTGCGAAGGGACGAATTGACCAAGGAGTTACGGAGGGAGTGGTCTCTGCAGAAAGCCGAAAGGGGAGGAGATGGGAAGATGTGGCCAGTGGTGGGATCCTGTTGGAGGTGGCGAAAATGTGGGAGGATAATCTGTTGTATGTGACGGCTGCTGGGGTGGAAGGTGAGGACATGGGGGATGAGTGGGGGGATGGGGAGTGAGAGCAGAGCTACAGGATATAGAAGAGACCCTGGTGAGAGCCTCATCTATAGTTGAAGAGGGGAACCCCCGTTCCCTGTAGAATGAGGACATCTCCGTTGCCCTGGTTTGGAACACCTCATCCTGGGTGCAGATGTGGCGTAGCCAGGGGAATTGGGAGTAGGGTTCTTACAGGAAGCAGGGTGCGAAGAAGTGTAGTCCAGATAGCCATGGGAGTCCATGGGTTTGTAGTAGATGTCGGTCAGTAGTCTGTTACATGCAATGGAGGTAGTGAGGTCTAGAAACGCTGAGGAGATGTCGGAAATGGTCCAGATGAATTTGAGTGCCAGATGGAAGTTAGTGGTGAAATGGATGAAGTCAGTGAGTTCTGCATGGGTGCAATCGTCAATGTAGCAGAGGTAGAATTCGGGGATAGGGCCACGGTACGCCTCGAACATGGATTGTTCGACGTACCCTACAAAGAGGCAGGCATAGCTGGGGCCCATGCGCGTGCCCATAGCTACGCCTTGGATTTGGAGGTAATGGGAGGAGTCAAAGGAAACATTTTTGAGGATAAGGACCAGCTCTGCTAGGTGGAGGAGAGTATCGGTAGACGGGAATTGACTGGTTCTGTGGTCGAGGAAGAAACAGAGGACTTTAAGACCCTCTAGATGGGGGATGGAGGTGTAGAGTGACTGGACATCCATGGTGAAGATGAGGGAGTGGGGGCCTGGAAAACGGAAGTCATGGAGGAGACGAAGAGCATGTGAGGTGTCTTGGACATAGGTAGGGAGGAATTTAACTGGGGGGGGGGGGGGTTAGGAGTCGAGGTATGTGGAAATAAGTTCGGTGGGACAAGAACAAGCAGAAACAATGGGTCTGCCAGGACAGCCAGGTTTGTGGATTTTGGGGAGAAGGTAAAATCGGGCCATGCGGGGCTGGGGAACAATGAGGTTGGAGGCTTGGGGCAGGGAGCCGGAAGTGATGAAGCCCGTGATGGTGTTTGAGATAATGGCCTGGTGCTTGTCTGTGGGGTCATGGTTCAAG
>CM075977.1:279246455-279271455 GCA_038087875.1 Malacoraja senta | reverse complement strand
TTTAACAAGGATCCTTGCTGAAATTCACTCCTTAAATTCTTGAGGACCCACTGCCTTACCACAATATGTAAATCTTCACTCATTGTACATGGATTTTAGATTAGTATGTTTTCATTTCCCCTGGCCCTGCTCTGCAGTTAATGTGTCCATCTCCTGATGTTACTACAGATGCCAAGACCTGCGGTTACTGCTCTCACAATACTTTTGGGAATCCATCCCCCAGTTATAGCCTCCAGCAGGGAATAAATGAAGGGAAAGAGATGTACGTCGGGATGGGGAAAACGCCGAAACAATAAGGCATTTTACAAATGATCTAAAGTCAATATATTCATGTTCTAGTATGTGTATATATAACGCATATCCGTGCGTCAATAGGGGAACGGTTTCTTACGTCTGTTCTGTGATGTGATTTACTTCCATTTAACATGGACAGTGAAACAGTGAACCTTTAAGTTTCATCTCGGGATACTCTTCCAGAGGTTTATTTGACATACCCAGATCGTGTCAGGAATAGAACATAATAATTTGATCCAACTGGACCAGTTATGTTCCCAATGCATTGGGAGGCAGGCAAGTTAACACTTCATAGATTGTGATTTTCTTTAACTGCAAACATCTAGTAAATATGGGCATTAAGGGCCTGTCCCACTTGGTGATTTTTTTTCGGCGACTGTCGGATTCATTGACTGACGTATCAGGTCACCGAAAATGGCGCGGCGTGATGACGTATTGATGCGTGGTGTCTTCTCAAGTGTCGCAACATTTTTTTTGTTGCCGCTGGATTTTGAAATGTTCAAAGTCTTTTGGCCACCCTGATACGTCAGTCAATGATGCCGGCAGTTGCCGAAAAAATCGTCAAGTGGGACAGGCCCTTAACTACATTTCACTGTAGCTCCTAAATCTAACTGTCCTGCAAATACTGGAAAACAAAACCAATCTGTAATAAGTAATGCTTTATTCATATTTTACAGTTATTTTATTCTCAATACTGGATATTTAATGTAGTGAACTTGTTTCAAGAAGGTTATGGGCCTGTCCCACTTAGGCGATTTTTTAGGCAACTACAGGCGACTAGTTTGTCGCCACATGTTCGTCGGTGGTCGTCAGGAGTAGTCTTCTCGGTCGCACAAAAAGTCGTAGTGTCTTTCTGGTTGCCGCTAAATTTTCAACATGTTGAAACATTTTAGACGACAGTGGGTTTGACGCCAATGAGCGTAACTTGACTTCTCCTGGCGTAGGTGCTGTCGCAGGTTGTCGCCAGGATGACGTAGGTTGTCGCCGGTTTTTTGGCGACCTGCTATGACTATGACAGTCGCCGGCAGTCGACTAAAAAATCGCAAAGTGGGACAGGCCCATCAAGAAGTATTTTCCAATAATATATCTGAGAATAAGCAAAGTAACCTGGCACATCAAGAGACCTGGCACATATCTAATATGTACCCACCTAGCACACTTGAAAACAATGGAGTTTAGTTTAGATATTCAGCATGGAAACGGGCCCTTCAGCCTACTGAGTTTGCATTGATCATCGATCACCTCTTCACACTAATCCTGTTATCCCACCTTCGCATCCATTCCCCACGCAGTAGGGGCAATTTACAGTGGCCAATTAACCTACAATCCCACACGTCTTTTGGATGCGGGAGGCAACCAGAGTACAGTGGCACTGCAGGTAGTACAGCCTCCCCACAACACCGGAGACCCGGGTTTAATCCTGCTACTGATGGCTGTAGAGGCTAAGTCTTTGGGTATTTTTAAAATGGAGATTCACAGGTTCTTTAAGAAGGAAATGCAGATGCTGGAAAATCTAAGGTAGACAAAAATGCTGGAGAAACTCAGCGGCTGAGGCAGCATCTATGGAGCGAAGGAAATAGACGACGTTTCGGGTCGAGACCCTTCTTCAGACTGATGTGAGGGTGGGGGGGGGGTGGGAAAAGAAAGGAAGAGGCGGAGACAGTGGGCTGAGGGAGAGCTGGGAAGGGGAGGAGAAAGCAGGGACTACCTGAAATTGGAGAAGTCAATGTTCATACCGCTGGGGTGTAAACTGCCCAAGCGAAATTTGTGGTGCTGCTTCTCCAATTTACAGTGGGCCTCACTGGCCATGCAGGAGGCCCAGGACAGAAAGGTCGGATTCGGAATGGGAGGGGGAGTTGAAGTGCTGAGCCACCGGGAGATCAAGTTGGTTATTGCGAACCGAGCGGAGGTGTTGGGCGAGGCGATCGCCAAGCCTACGCTTGGTCTCACCGATGTAGAGCAGCTGACACCTGGAGCAGCGGATGCAATAGATGAGGTTGGAGGAGGTGCAGGTGAACCTCTGCCGCACCTGGAAAGACAGCTTGGGTCCTTGAATGAATTGAAGGGGGGAGGTAGAGTGACAAGTGTAGCATTTCCTGCGGTTGCAAGGGAAAGTGCCAGGGGAGGGGTGGTTTGGGTGGAAAGGGACAAATTGACCAAGGAGTTACGGAGGGAGCGGTCTCTGCAGAAAGCAAACGGGAGGAGATGAGAAGATGTGGCCAGTGGTGGGATCCTGTTGGAGGTGGCGAAAATGTCGGAGGATTATTTGTTGTATGTGATGGCTGGTAGGGTGGAAGGTGAGGACAAGGGGGACGAGTGGGGGAATGGGGAGCGAGAGCAGAGTTACGGGGTATAGAAGAGACCCTGGTGAGAGCCTGGTTTGGAACACCTCATCCTGGGTGCAGATGTTCACTCTAGGGGCGCCGCATTGACGGCAGCCTCTGCCTACAGTCTGTCTGTTTTTCTGCCTTTTTAAAATTTTTAGTCAGTTTTAAAAGTTTGTTTTGGAGGTTTCTTTAGCTTTTCTAGTTGAGGTAGGGGGGTAGGGTAAGGAGAAACCATTTCCCAGTCACCTCCTGGCGAGGACACGACTATTCTCCGAGTCGCGTCCTCGCCCCCCTCCTCGCAGCCTACCACCTGCATTGGAGCGGCCTTTCCTGCTGGGGACCCGGACCAGAGCTTCAGCAGCAGCGGCGCAGCGCTGGATACATCGCGGAGCGAGCGATTGCTTACCTGGATCGCCGTTGAAGCTCCGGAGTGTTGGGCCTGCTGCTTCAACATCGGAGCTGTGGTTCGTAGAGCTCCAGCGTGGGCGGCGCTGACTTCAACATTGCGGAGTCCTGGGGCCCTTTGCCGAAGGCCGCCAGCGTTGAATCTCTGCCCAGCGTGGCCTGTGGACTTCGGGAGCCGTGGACTCCAGTAGGAGGTGGCCGATTCGGATGTCCAAGCCGCTGCGGATGTCCTCCAGTCCCGACGTCAGACTTCCATCACCACGGCGAGCGGGCCGGAACATCGGGCTGCCCGTCGCAGCGACAACGGGGGGTTCGGGAGCCCCCCGACCACGGGAGGACAACAGAGGAGGATGACTGAATTTTGGAGCCTTCCCTCACAGTGGGAAACTTTGATCCCGCTGTGGGGGGATGCCTGTGTTAAAGACTATCGTGTTCTGTGCTCTTTATTATTCGTATGGCTGAATGGCGACCACACATTTCACTGTACCAATTGGTACATGTTACAAATAAATGTATCTTGTATCTTGTATGTCAAAGATTACGGGGCGTAGTCAGGAGAATAGGGTTGAGAGGGAAAGATAGATCAGCAATGATTGAATGGTGGAGTAGATTTGATGGGCTGATTGTCCTAACTCTGCTCCTATGATGTATGAACTGTCTGTCTGGAGTTTGTACATTCTCCCTATGGCCTCGTAGGTTTCCTCCAGGATTTCCGATTCCCAAAGACGTTGGGGTGTATAGGTAAATTGGCCTCTGCAGATTGTCCCTAGTATGTAGGGAATGGATTCAAAAGTAGGATAACATAGAACATAGATAACATGGGTGATTGATGGTCTTTGGGCTGAAGGGCCTGTTTCCATGCTATATTTCTAAACTAAACTATTTCTAACAAACCCACACGGTCACGGAGAATGTGCAAAGTCCACACCGACAGCACCCGAGGTCAGGATTGAACCCGGGTCTTTGGCACTGTGAGGCAGCAGGTCAACTAGCTGGTGCCACTGTGTCATTAGGCAGTGCACTGTGCCAAGTTGTTCAAATGTACGTGAATTTTTAACTGCATAATAAACAGTTATCTCTGCTAAACAAACTCTCCAAGACATTGAAAGTTTGTTTTTCTAAGTGTGGAGTCTAATTATTAATTTATTTGGAGAAATATGATGAGGTGGGTGATGTGAATAAATCCCAATGTGGCTCAGAAGGAACAAAGTGAGTTATCCTGAAGATGGACACAAAATGCTGGAGTAAATCAGCGGGTCAGGCAGAATATCTGGAGAAAATGTATAGGTAACCTTTCAGGTCGGGATCCTTCCTCAGACTAATTGTAGTAAGGAGAGTGGGCAAAACATTGGACTGGCAACAGATGACCTCGGGCAAGGAGGTTCCCTGAGTGACTGAGCGGAAGTGTTCAGCGAAACGGTCGCCGGATTTTCTGGTTGCTAACCACTTCCCATTCCCATACTGACCTTTCTGTCCTGGGCCTCCTCAATTGCCAGCTATGCAAATTGGAGGAACAGCACCTCATATTTCACTTGAGTAGCTTACAATCCATCAGTATGCATGTTGAATTCTCTAATTGTAGGTACCTCGACAAACACCTCCCCACCCCCTCTCTTCCCCCCCTCCCCTCCCCTCAGTTAACTAGTTCCACAGTTCGTAACTATGCATCCCTCTTGGGATCACACGGTCTCTAGCCAACTGTCAGCCTATCTGGGAACCTCCTTGCCTGAGGTCATCTGTTGCCTGCCCCGATTTGTTTTTTTTCTTCTTCGCTTCCAGTTTTTCCCCCACAGCAATCAATCTGAAGAAGGGTCCTGACCCATTTTCTCCAGAGATGCTGCCTGACTCACTGAGTTAATCCAGCAGTTTGTGTCTATCTTTGGAATGAACCAGCTTCTGCAGATCCTTTTTATTACATTATCCTGAGCTCAACAAGCAAGCTACTGTATGGCATGTATTTTGTTGCAGCTGAAAAAGTAGCCTCAAACTCTGAGATGGACTTGACCTGCCTGTGTCCATTCACTTCATTTTAATGTGTGGGAAGGAACTGCAGATGCTGGTTTACACCAAAGATAGACACAACATTCTGGAGTAACATAGCAGGACAGGCAGCATCTCTGGATAGAAGGAATGGGTGACGTTTCGGATCGAGACCCTTCTTCAGACTGAGTGTCAGTGGAGAGGGAGGCACAGAGATAAGGAAGGGTAAGATGTGAAAACGAGACATCAAAATAGATGCAGTTCCAGGAAAATGTAGAATAGATCAATGTTAGCTAACAGAAGGTGACAACAAAGCAAACAGATAATCAGGGACAGTCAGACTGGTCGGAGAACTGGGAACTGGGAGGGATGGGGAGAGAGAGGGAAAGCAAGGGTTACTTGAAGTTGTTATTCATACCGCTGGGGTTGAACTTCATTTTAATTATGGGAAAGATTTTAAAATATTCATTTAACTTTAATTATTTCTTCTCTTTTCTCTGTCTCTTTATACCATATTAGTTCCTTGATTTATCTTGCATTAAATATCAGTACATTATCTTGATTCTCTACCCTCTGGAAAATGGATTGCAATTATTGTTGGTGTGTTAAAGCATTATTGCATTTAGCGCTAATCTTATTGTCCCTCCACATAAAAAAATCAGCCTTGCAAAATCTACTGTAACGCAGCATCAAGTTATTAAGATAATAAAATATTCTGAGCATTTTCATGAACAACTGAGGGAAGGGTGTCATACAATAGACAATAGGTGTAGTAAGCCATTCGGCTCTTTGAGCCAGCACCGTCATTCACTGTGATCATGGCTGATCATCCACAATCAGTACCCCGTTCCTGCCTTCTCCCCATATCCCCTGACTCTGCTATCTTTAAGAGCTCTATCTAATTCTCTCTTGAAAGCATCCAGAGAATCGGCCTCCACTGTCTTCTGAGGCAGAGAATTCCACAGATTCACAACCCTCTGTGTGAAAATGTTTTTCCTCATCTCTGTTCTAAATGGCTTATTCTTAAACTGTGGCCCCACGTTCTGGACTCCCCCAACATCGGGAACATGTTTCCTGCCTCCAGCGTGTCCAAACCGTTAATAATCCTATATGTTTCAACAAAACACCTCTCATCCTTCTAAATTCCAGAGTGTACAAGCCTAGCTGCTCCATTCTGTCAACATATGACAGGCCTGCCATCCTGGGAATTAACCTTGTGAACCTACGCTGCACTCCCTCAATAGCAAGAGTGTCCTTCCTCAAATCTGGAGACCAAAACGGCGCACAATACTCCAGGTGTGGTCTCACTAGGGTCCTGTACAACTGCAGAAGGACCTCGTTGCTCCTATACTCAACTCCTCTTGTTACTGTAAAAGTGCATTCCACATGAGAGCCAGACAACAGTAGCACTCATCCCGTTGCTGCCATGGAGACGCCAGAGGCTTCAGGCATAAGGAAAGAAGGTTCTCGACCCAAAACGTCACCAATACCTTCTATCCAGAGATGGTGCCCTGTCCCGCTGAGTTACTCCAGCATTTTGTGTCTATAGAAGGAAAATCATGCCACTTTCACTCAGAGAGATGCAAGTCCCAGTCAATGAGACTAATGACTGGAGTGTGGTGAGTGGGTCAATGGAAGCTAGGAGAACAGGAGACTTTAGATGATCAGCCAAGCAGAGGACGACTAGTAGAATCCGACAGGTGAAAGAATCCTATGTACAATGCAGTAAGAACATTCATGATGTCAGAATGTTTGGATAATTTACAAATCTATCGCAGTCGCTGCCTCAAAAAGGCTGACAGCATCATCAAGGATCCACACCATCCTGGCCACTCACTCATCTCCCCGCTGCCTTCAGGTAGAAGGTACAGGAGCCTGAAATCTGCAACATCCAGAATACCTACTTCTCCACAGCCATCGGGCTATTAAACTCAACTCAAACAAAACTGAACATTAATAGCCCATTGCACTTTATCTGCTTATTTATGTGTGTATATATATATTCAATGGTATATGGTCACACTGATCTGTTCTGCATTTATTTATGCCTACTATATTCTGTTGTGCTGAAGCAAAGCAAGAATTTCATTGTCCTATCTGGGACACATGACAATAAACTCTCTTGAATCTTGAAACTGTTTACGCCCGCAGAATGGATATCCTTGCAGGGGAGTGTATGTGAGAGAATTACTATTATTGGAGCTCTTCCTTCTCCAGTGGTGACAATCAATGGAATAGTTCACTTGCTCTGTATTGGGGTTTCTGATTTTGCAGGATTTTTGCGGGAGTGATGTGTTTTGTTCATCTTATGACCATGCACGCAAGAGATGTAATGCTAAGGCTCTATACAGCACTGGTCAGGCCACATTTGGAGTACTGTGAGCAAATTTGGGCCTCATATCTGAGGAAAGAGAGGGTCCAGAGGAGGTTTACAAGAATGATTCCAGGAATGAGTGGGTTAGCATATGATGAGCGCTTGACAGCACTGGGCCTGTAGTTTAGAATATTGAGGGGGGTGGGGGGGACCTAATTGAAGCTTGCAGAATAATGAAAGGCATAGATAGACTGGATGTGGAGGGGTAAGCATAAGTAACAGATCGATTCAAACTGTCCCAAAAAAGCAGGCAATAAAGTTGTGTTGAATACTGGTCTTGGTTTCATAGGATCTAGAATGCAAACAGTCACAGAGCCATGCCTTTGGCCCAACTATTCCATGCTCACCAACCGAGCCAGTCAAACTTGACTGCGTTTGGTCTATTTCCCTCCAAAAGCTCCCATTCCAAAAGTCGTGGTTGCACCCGCCTCCATGATTCAATGATACTGTCGTGTCACATGTGCCTCGGTACAGAGTCGCACCCTGGCCGCTCCCTCTTCTCCCCTCTCCCATCAGGCAAAAGGTATAGAAGTGTGAAAATGCACACCACCAGATTCAGAGACAGTTTCTTCCCAGCTGTTATCAGGCAAATGAATCATCCGACTACAACCAGAGAGCAGTGCTGAACTACTATCTACATATTTGGTGACCCTAGGGCTATCCTTGTTCAGACTTTGCTGGCTTTACCTTGCACTAAACATTATTCCCCTATTATGTATGGAAACACTGTGAATGGCTTGATTGTAATCATGTATTGTCTTCTCACTGACTGGATAGCACGCAACAAGCTTTTCACTGTACCTCTGTACACGTGACAATAAACTAAACTGCAGTGAATTGCTTTGTTTTTCATACAACTCTGTAAAATCATATCGCCCACCTCACCTAAGCAGTAGACAAGTGCTGCCATGTTTTGCCACTGACAAAATTACAAAAGTTCACCGAACAGTCCTTTCGACTACCTGCTGCAGCACATGGCAGCATGTCCCTCTTTGTTCTCGGCAGTCCCCCTCCTCGCCGATGTATAGGAGTCCACATCTCGAACAATGGATACAGTAGATGAGGTTGGAGGAGGTGCAAGTGAACCTCTGCCTCGCCTGAAAGGACTGTCGGCGTCCCTGGACAGAGTCGAGGAAGGAGGGATAGCAACAGGTGTTGCATCTCCTGCGGTTGCAGGGGAAAGTACCTGGGGAGGGGGTGGTTTGGATGGGAAGGGATGAGTTGCGGAGGGAACGGTCTCTGCGGACGGCGGAAAGGGGTGGAGATGGGAAGATGTGACTAGTGTTGGGATCCCGTTGGAGGTGGCGAAAATGTTGGAGGATTTTGTGTTGTATGCGACAGTTGGTGGGGTGAAAGGTCCCACTAGGGGGAAACTGTCTCTGTTGCGACAAGGGGGAGGGGGAGGGGGAGTAAGGGCGGAGCTGCGTGGTACCGAGGAGACACGAGTGAGGGCCTCATCTATGATGGGAGAGGGGAACCCATGTTCCCTAATGAATGAGGACATCTCGGATGTATGGAACCCCTCTCTTTGCCTCCCAGCCACAAGCCCACATAAGCACTAGCTTTTCAGCTGAATAACTGCTGTCAGCCTTGCTGCCTCTGGTCTTTGACAGTTCTATGAGCCAAGTGGAGCACATGCTAACTTTGCTGTGGACTGATACATCCCCAGGCACTGCCCTGACAACCATTGACAGCTTCTGCAATCACAGGCTTGTTTCTTGTTGCTAAGTGTGCCTGATCATCAAAATTGCTTAGCATTTGACATGGGATGAAATAATAAAAAATAAAAGCACATGGAACAACTTTGAATTAAAACATACAGAAAACTGCATAAAAAGCTCAGCCAAGCTCCTCTTTTTCAACAAGTTTGATTCCTTTGAGGTGAATTAGGCAGCTCTAGTTACTCCAGCTGTGGCTGAGGGGCAGCACAGAAGTATGTCTGGTCTTTCAGTTGCAGAGTGAGAACTCAGATGTGTGTGTGGTTGACCAAGCATGTTCCATATTTTTGGCTCTGCAATATTCTGGAGGGGGGGGGGTTGGAATATTCTTATGTGGACAATACTTTTTTTCTGAAGATCTCCGGAGATGCTGCCTGTCCCGCTGAGTTACTCCAGCTTTTTGTGTCTGTCTGCGGTTTAATCCAGTTTCTTCCTACACAATACTTTTTTCTACCTGGCCTCTTGCATTTATTTACTTTTAACATGTACGTCTAAATTCCACTCCCTGACAGACTGAATCTCCAGTCAGGATTTCATCTTCTCTATCACAACTTTAGTGTAATTTCACTTTATGATATCTTCTCCATCTTTTAGTGTGTAGGGAGATTAGAGGGAGATGTTTGGCTGCATAAAGCAGAAGCAGTGTCGGAAGAAGGGTCTCGTCCCAAAATGTCACCCATTCCTTCGCTCCAGAGATGCTGTCTGTCCCGCTGAATTACTCCAACATTTTGTGTCTATCTTAGGTGTAAACCAGCATCTGCAGTTCCTTCCTGATGATTTATAGAATGATACGGATTAACGAGACTGGAATTCATGACACAATATCGGAACCAATATCCTCACTTCCCAGTTCATGAAACTACCCCTTGGACTCCCTCTCCCTCACCAGATTGAGCATTATTCCCTTCATGTCCATCCACAGAATCAATTTCCATTGCTGTATCTAAGAATATTCATGCACTTTAAACACGTTTGACATTTTCTTCTCAGTACAAATGTTCTCTGCTGCCTGCAATGACATTGGATCCCTCCTTTATTATGGCTTTAGGTGGATAAGAGCAACCAATATCCTGCCACCATGTGTCTTCCACTTCAAAGATGTGCAGCCAATAGGCAGTGCTGACAGCCAACAATAAGATGTCACCATCATTTTCATGTGTTCTTAGAGTGTATGTTTAGTTGAGAGATACAGCATGGAAACTGGGCTTTCAAGTTCAAGTTCACATTTATTGTCACATGCACCAATTAAGGTACAGTGATATTTGAGTTACCATACAGCCATACAAGTAAAAAGAACGCAATACACAATGAATTTAACGTAAACATCCACCACAGTGGAACCAACATTCCTCACATTCCCACCGAGTCCGCAACCCGACCAACGATCACCTGTACACTAGTTCTATCCTTCACCGTAGGAACAATTTAACCTACAATTAACCTGCAGACCTGCACATCTTTGGAAAGTGGGAGGAAACAGGAGCACCTGCGGAAAACCCAGGTGGGTCACAGGGAGAACGTGCAAACTCAACACAGACAGCACCCATAGTCATGATCGTACCTGGGTCTCTGGCACTATAAGGCATCAACTCTACCGATGCACCCCTGTGAACAAGTGCCAATAAATCTTGAGCAAAAGGCAAGCTGCTGGAGGATGTCAGCAGGTCGGGCAGCATCTGGGGAGGGAAATGGACAGACATTGTTTTGGGTCACTTGAAGAAGGATCCAGTCCCGAAGCGTTCATTTCCCTCCACAGATGCTGCCAGATTCATAGAGCTCCTCCAGTAGTTTGCTTTTTGTTTAAGATTCCAGCATCTGCAGTCTCTTGTATTTACAAGTAAAACCTGTTTTGTTTTCTTCCTCTTTCACCTTCTCTCCCTCCTTTTCTTACATTACGAACTATATTAAGATTAAATGGGTTATTGTCCCACAGGCACCTGCAAATGGCCATTGTTAATGGCTGCGCTATATTGCAAGGAGTTTATTGGAGCTAAATTAATTATATCCACAATTTGCAGCAGCAGGTTATTTAGTCTGAGATCTCTGTTGAGCCTTTCCTACACACATGCTGCAATAGAGGATGACCTAGGATGCACACACGAATGCCGATAGAAGAAATATATTTCCAAACAGTGAAAGGAGAGTATCCTAAAAACCTCTCAATCATATTGCCATGACGCTAAATACCCAGTGCGGCATGGTGGCGGAGTGGTAGAGTTGCTGCTTAACAGAGCCAGTAGACCCAGGTTCGATCCCGACTACGGGTGCTGTCTGTACGGAGTTTGTACGTTCTCCCCGTGACCTACGTGGGTTTTCTCCGAGATCTTCGGTTTCCTCCCACATTCCAAAGATGTACAGGTTTGAACGTTAATTGGCTTGGTGAAAGTGTAAATTGTCCCTAGTGGGTGTAGGATAGTGTTAATGTGTGGGGATCGCTGTTTGGCGTGGACTCGGTGGGCCGAAGGGTCTGTTTCCGTGCTGTATCTAAACTAAACCTATCATTGGACCTACCTGATTTCCCCGTTGCCAAACACTTTAATTCCCCTTCCCATTCCCACACTGACCTTTCTGTCCTAGGCCTCCTCCATTGTCGGAGTGAGGTCAAATACAAATTGGAGGAACAGCACCTCATATTGCACTTGGGCAGCTTTGCATCCCCTCTCTCTCAATCCCTCCCCCACCCAATGTCGTACCAGCTTCAATCTTGTTTAGTCTCATTGTGTGTCGTTTTCACCTAGCACACAGCTAACAATGGCCTGTTTCCTTTATCATTGTCACTTCTTTGCATATCTTTCAATCATTTGTTCCATATCTCTTGTTTCCCTTTTCCCTGACTCTCAGTCTGAAGAGGATCTCTTCCCGAAACGTCACCGTTCCTTTTTTCCAGAAGTGCTGTCTTTGATCCGCTGAGTGACCCCAGCTTTTTGTGTCCATCTTCGGTTTAAACCAGCAGTTCCTTCCTCCCCATCATTAACATGCGTCTGCTTTGAGCTGAATATGTGGTCTTCAGTTTGGTCTGAAGTTTGGAAAGGAAGTTCTAAAAATAATGTTGAGTAGCATCCTGCAATTACATGGCGTGTTTGTCTCTGAGAGATTCTGCTGTAATATGATCTCTGACTTTCATTCTTGAACTATCTGGAGGAATATCCAGTGACAACATTTCAGTTTGCTGCAGCAACGCCCACGTTCTACATTAGTGAGCGCCCACGTCTGCTGTGTCACATTTGGACACATGCTTAATGGGATACATATTTACAGCTGAGAGTGGATGAATTAGCATCGACTTCAACAATGCCTGAAGAAACCAGTCGAAATACAACTTTTAGTAAATATAACTAAATTCCTATTTAACAGCATTACATTTTCTAGTGAAGAGACGAGTATTTTTTATTGAATAATCCGCAATGTATATATCTTGATTCTTTATATTGGTTCAACTGTGTTCTTTAATATGTAGTACAGTAATAATATTTTAAAGATTTGGTTTTTTTTTGTTGAATAGTCATTGAATGAAATGTGTTACTGGGCCATAACGCACAGTGGTTCAGATATAATTTTACAAATCACATATGATGTCCGTGAAACTTATTGTAGCTTGTGGTTACATAAAGCACATACAGTCTGAGTTTTAATTTTTCATAAAATCACCTTTTTGTTTCTATAATGGAGATGGCATTGTCAGATGAGCATAGCGATATGTTTTGTACAATACTGTGTAGTATGTAATTTAGATAGCAACAGTTTTATCTAACAGTATTTTGCATATCTACATTCAAGAAAATTGGATTTTAATTTAGTTGTATATTTTTTGCATAGGAAGATCAATTATCAAATACCTTTCCTTGGCTGCTGTATCTTGTTAAGGCTGTGCAGCTGTGTGGAAATTATGATGAGTCATATCATAGCACAAGTGCTTAAAATGGCTAAAGCAAATCCGCCATAAGGCATTACTTTTCCGCAGTATGAGCGTTCATTCTGAATGTGGACACAAAATGCTGGAGTAACTCAGCGGGACAGGCAGCATCCCTGGAGAGAAGGAATGGGTGACGTATCGGGTTGGGACGCTTGCTTCTTCAGACTGAGGGTCAGGAGGACAGGGAGAGACAGAGATATGGAAGTGCAAGAGATCAAAAGAGATGCAGATCAAGGAAAATATAGAATAGGTTATCGTTAGCTGGGAGAAGGGGACAACAGGCAGACACAGATAAAATGTAAACAAGGACAATCAGACTGGTGGGAGAACTGAGAAGGGGGAGGGATGGAGAGAGAAGTAAAGCAAAGGTTACTCGAAGTTAGAGAAGTCAATGTTCATACCGCTGGGGTGTAAGCTGCCCAAGTGAAATATGAGATGCTGTTCCTCCATTTGGCGCTGGGCCTCACTCTGACAATGGAGGAGGCCCAGGACAGAAAGGTCAGTGTGGGAATGGCAGGGGGAGTTTAAGTGTTGATTTCCAGGCCATTATATTTTTATTTGGATGAAACAATCAGCCTGCAAATTTTATTCTTATCGAGTTGAAACATTTTGTAAACAAATCTTTGTATATTTTTGAGGACCTTAAAACATTTATGGATTTTTTTCCATGCTTGATCAGTGCTTATAGAGTGATAGTGTGGAAACAGGCCCTTCGGCCCAACTTGCCCACACCAGCCAACATGTCCCAGCTACACCAGTCCCACCTGTCCACATTTGGCCCATATCCTTCCAAACCTGTCCTATCCTTTGTTTTTAAATGTTTAGTATGTTTTTGCATCATCAGACTTTCAGTGCTACATTTCTTGCCACAAGGCAGTCACGGTGGCGCAGCAGTAGAGTTGTTGCCTTATAGTGAATGCAGCGCCGAAGACCCGGGTTCGATCCCGACTACGGGTGCTGTCTATACGGAGTTTGTACGTTCTCCCCTTGACCTGCGTTGGGTTTTTCCGAGATCTTCGGTTTCCACTCACATTCCAAAGATGTACAGGTTTGTAGGTTAATTGGCTTGGTAAATGTAAAAAAATGTCCCCGGTGGGTGTCGGATGGTGTTACTGTGCGGGGATCGCTGGTCCGTGCGGACCCGGTGGGCTGAAGGGCCTGTTTCCGCGCTGTATCTCTAAACTAAACTGAACTAAACTAAACGTTTTCTGCGTGCACCGCTGTTTCTTTGCTTTCCTACATGCAGACTGTACTGAAATACACAAAAGCTCCACCTTTGCCAACAAATAGCAAACTTGATGGCATCATAATCAAGTGGTAAAGGGATTTAATTAATGGTGAAGTACTGAAATATCTTATCGGTGTTATATATTCTGTTCATTAAAATCTTATTATAGGCATATCCAAAGACATCCCTGCTTTGATTCAGTGTAGAATATTATTATATCTTTATGCTACGGTTGCGACAGACCTTGGCTTTAAGATTAGCATTCAAACTGGAAACTGCTGTCTGTGCTGAATTTGTACGTTCTCCCCGTGACCTTCGTGGGTTTTCTCCGAGATCTTCGGTTTCCTCCCACACTCCAAAGACGTATAGGTTTGTAGGTTAATTGGCTTGGTAAACGTTAAAAAAATGTCCCTAGTGGGTGTAGGATGGTGTTTCTGTCCGGGGATCGCTAGTCGGTGCGGACCCGGTGGGCCAAAGGGACTGCTTCCGCGCTGTATCACTAAGCTAAACTATAGTTTAAGGAGATGAAGATTGGAATTGGTATCAATTGAAGCATTGTACTTTGAAAAAAAATCCCAATTTTATTCTTAATAAGCAAGTCCATCTTTCACTCTCCCCAACTCCCTGAGGTAATGATTGACTTATTTCTTCTGTGGTGAATAACGCGTTTACACATTCTGTAAGTGACTGTGTGGTATTCTTGCACATGCTTTGGTTTTGTAGCTCATCCTTGGTTGGTTAATTTACACTGTAAATTACACCTGGTTTGCGGGTGAGTGGTGAGATTTGGCGAGAGCAGATGGGAATGGGGTGAGGATGGAGTTCACTGATGGTCACTGCATTACAGGAAGCATGTCGAGGCTTTGGAAAGGGCTCAGGCGTTGTTTACCAGAATGCTGCCTGGATACGAGGGTATCACCGAGAAAGAGAGGTTGGACAAACTTGGATTATTTTCTTTGGAGTGTCGGTGGCTGAGGGGAGACGCTTGATAGAAGTGTACGAAAGGGTGGAAATGTCAGAGACTAGAGGGCATAGACGTGAGAGGGGTAAAAGAGATGTGCAGGGCAACTTTAGTTTACAGAGTGGTGGGTGCACAGAACACACTGCATGGAATGCACAGTGGTGGTGGAGGCAGATATGATAGTGGCATTCAAGAGGCTCACATGCATATGCAGGAAATGGAGGGGTTATGCATCATGTGCAGGCTGATGTAATTAATTTAATTTGGCATCATGTTCGGCATGGACATTGTTGGCTAAAGGGCCCATTTCAGTGGAGCATGTTTCTATGTTCTATATAATAGCTTAAATATATATTATGGTGGAATGGGATTGCTTTCACCCCTCCCACTTGCCAATTCCAAGACTATTTTGGCCCTGATCTCAACCAGGCCTTGGACCTCAACTTCTGCTAAATTTGTGGGTGATGATCCCCTGACCAAAACTGATATCCTGCACAGTGTGAGAATAATGCACCTTTGTGGGCATGTGGATTTCTAGACTAATGATTTTCTGTAACAAAAATTAGTCTAAAGTGAGATTAAAAAAAAAAGTACAGGGATTCGATCAAAACCATTTTGTCCTGAACAACCCTGCACCATGATAGAGGCTTATCGTGTGTAAATCTCTCATTGCTTGTTGCTGGATATCAATAAACTACAGCATGGGACAAAAGCTCCCTGTTGGATTGCAACCTTGTTGTGGTCGGGGAGCTTGTGTGTCTCAGTGACCTCTAGAGCTATGCCAGCGGGAGATTAATCTCCTGTTAGGGTCTCCCAAGCTGGAAAGGTCGAAGGGTAGAGGCGAAATGAAGAGCGATCCACTGGTCCTCCAGGTTGGAGGTTGAGCACAGGTCTAACAACCCTGTCTCGTAAAACAAATATGTTACGGAAACAGCAACTGAAGGAATCAACACTACTGGGCGTGATTGACTTCCAGGGCTATCGACAGATGCTAGGATGAAGAGAACCAGACAGCATCCCAAGAATAGCCCTGCACTGGACACCGGAAAGGGAAAAGGAAAAGAGGGAGACCCAAATCCACCTGGCGTCGAACTGTAGAGGAGTAAATGAAAACAATGGACCTGACCTGGGGTAGTGTCCAGAAGCTAGCCCAGAACAGACAGGAGTGGAGGACCTTCGTTGCTGCCCTACATGCCAGGAGGCATAATAGGCAGTAAGTAAGTAAGTAAGTATGGGACAAATGCATTTAGGAATTTATACAGTGAGACAGAAATCTTAGAAGGGGCTTGACACAGGACATGAGAATTTCCAGTCATTGATTCTAATGGGTGAGATGTCTAATTCTGGAGATCTCTACAAACTGTATATGTCAGACATGATTTATTATTGTGCTATGTTCTGCCTCAACTTCAAACAAGAACTCAAAATATCTACATTATAGCCAAGGTAGACAAAAACTCAGCGGGTGAGGCAGCATCTATGGAGCGAAGGAAATAGGCGATGTTTCGGGTCGAGACCCTTCTTCAGACTGATGTGTGGGTGGGGGGGGGAGGGGGAGGGGGGGCGGGAAGAAGAAAGGAAGAGGCGGAGACAGTGGGCTGTGGGAGAGCTGGGAAGCAGAGGGGAAAGAAGGAGAAAGCAGGGACTACCTGAAATTGGAGAAGTCAATGTGCATACCGCTGGGGTGTAAACTACCCAAGCAAAATATGAGGTGCTGCTCCTCCAATTTACGGTGGGCCTCACTCTGGCCATGGAGGAGGCCCAGGACAGAAAGGTCCCTTATACATTATAGCCAATGTTCTTGAGAACACCCGCACAACAAGTTCATATATTTTAAATATAAATTTGTATACTTTTGCTGCAAGAGATTAGTCATGAGAGGAAAAAAATCATGAGAGGAATAGATCGGGTAGAGGCACAGAGTCTCTTGCCCAGAGTAGGTGAATCGAGGACCAGAGGTCATAGGTTTAAGGTGAAGGGGAAAAGATTTAATAGGAATCTGAGGGGTAACGTTTTCGCACAAAGGGCGGTGGGTGCATGGAACAAGCTGCCAGAGGAGGTGGTTGAGGCTGGGACTATCCCAACGTTTAAGAAACAGTTAGACAGGTACATGGATAGGATAGGTTTGGAGGGATATGGAACAAACGCAGGCAGGTGGAACTATTGAAGCTGGGACATGTTGGCCAGTGTGGGCAAGTTGGGCTGAAGGACCTGTTTCCACGCTGTATCACTCTATTAAAGCTGAAAGCTGGCTCAGTGCTTTTCCTAATAAAATTTCTGATATTTTCTGAACCATGTAGTGAGAGATCTAGTTTAGTTTATTTGGTTTAGAGATACAACAGGGAAACAGGCCCTTCGGCCCACCGGGACCGCGCCGGCCAGCGATCCCCACGCATTAACACTATCCTACACCCACTAGGGACAATTTGTACATTTACCAAGCCAATTAATCTACAAACCTGTACGTCTTTGGAGTGTGGGAGGAAACCGAAGATCTCGGAGAAAACCCACGCAGGTCTCGGGGAGAACGTACAAACTCCGTACAGACAGCAGCCGTAGTCGGGAGAGAACCCGGGTCTCCAGCGCTGCATTTGCTGTAAGGCAGCAACTCTACCGTTGCGCCACCATGCCGCCCGTGATAGTGCATTACTAGTTGTGAAAACACATTCCTAAATTTGGCTGCCCACAGAAATGTTACTTCATGATGGGAGGGAGCTCATGATTGTAAGCAGCGGTCTACAAATGAACAGTTTGCACTGGTGTCAAACAAGGCTGGAACATGGTGGAGCTGTGGGCCCAATGAAGAACTGTTTAATTTAGTTTGGAGAAGCAGCCCAGAAACAGGCCGTTCGGCCCACCGTGTCTGCACAGACCAGAGACCCGGGTTCAATCCTGACTGTGGGTGCTGTCTGTGCGGAGTTTGTACGTTCTCCCCGTGACCTATGTGGGTTTTCTCCGAGATCTTCGGTTTCCCCCCCACACTCCAACGAAGTACAGGTTTTTAGTTTAATTGGCTTGGTAGAAATGTAAATTGTTCCTCGTGTGTGTTGGATAGTGTTAATGTGCGGGGTTCGCTGGCCAGTTTGGACTAGGGGGGCCAAAGGGCCTGTTTCCACGCTGTATCTCTAAACTAAACTAAAATAAGAGACGCAAGGAACTGCAGACACAAAATGCTGGAGTAACTCAGCAGGACAGGCAGCATCTCTGGAGAGAAGGAATGGGAGACGTTTCGGGTCGAGACCCTTCTGACTGATGTCAGGGGAGTGGGCGGGACAGAGATAAAATGTGGTCGGAGACAGTAAGACTGGTGGGAGAACTGGGAAGGGGAAGGGATGGAGAGAGAGGGCTCACTCCATCCTACTCATCTTCCTGCACAAGGAACTGCAGATACTGATTTACAGAAAAAGACACAAAATGCTGGAGTAACTCAATTGGTCAAATAGGTGATGTTTTAGGTCGGGACCTTTCTTCAGACTGATTGTGGAGGGTGGAGGAGAAAGCTGGAAGAGAAGTAATAACAGGACACAGCCTTGAAGGTGACCTGCTGAGCTACTCCAGCACTTTGTGTTGTGATCAGTATAGTTTCTGGCATGCTATGAACACACATAGGCAGTTTGAAGTTGCTTCAGCAGCTGTCAGAAAGACTAACCAGGTAAGAAATGAGCTTTTAGACAAAATTACAAATTCTTCATGGAATAAATTCCTGAAAATAGGATTACATCTGTATTTTTCTAGAGAGGTAGAAGCACATTAAGACCTTTAAACTGTCCATTCCCGCAAATATTCAATGGTTAAAATTATCTGTCCCATCTCGAAACGTCACCCATTCTCTCCAGAGATGCTGCCTGTCCCACTGAGTTACTCTAGCATTTTGTGTCTATCTTCTGTATTTCATGATGGCAAATAGAAACATTGAAAATAGGTGCAGGAGTAGGCCATTCGGTCTTTCGAGCCAGCACCACCATTCAATGTGATCATGGCTGATCATCCACAATCAGTACCTCGTTCCTGCCTTCTCCCCATATCCCTTGATTCCGCTAGCCCTGAGAGCTCTGTCTAACTCTCTTTTGAAAGCATGCAGTGAATCGGCCCCCACTGTCTTCTGTGGCAGATAATTCCACAAATTCACAACTCTCTTGGTGAAAATGTTTTTCCTCATCTCAGTTCTAAATGGCCAAACCCTTATTCTTAAACTGTGGCCCCTGGTTCTGGACTCCCCCAACATCGGGAACATGTTTCCTGCATCTAGCTTGTCCAATCCCTTATTAATTTTCCTGGATGGTTTACTGTGCAATGCAACCTCCTACACAATCTAACTCCATTCATCACTGGTCCATCTGCTTTGAGTTTGTTTTTTCTCTTCATAAAATATACTCTATGCTCCATGTAATTTAGGAAGATTTCTTACTGTTAATTTGAGGTTGTTATGACCACCTCAACTGGACTAATATTTTGCTGGCCAGGTATATTGAGGCATCACAATCATATATTTGACATGTGACAACATTAAAGATGTATTAGGCTTTTGTTGCCTTCTGTACCATCTTGCATGGAGTATAATCGGAACTGATTCCCTCATTATTAATTAAAATATCTTTAAATTATTTAAACCCTAGTTAAATTTAAATAAGGTCATAGAATAAACATGCAATAAGTGAGTATGTACTTAATGTATATATGTAGTAAATGAATAAATAGTATGTTAAGTTTGAGCCATGTTTCATGTAAACCTACTGCACTTATTGCTATGGGGATATTTGTCCTAAAAATGAATTGCAATATTGTTCACATGGCATATTTAAGTTATCAAAAGTGCTTCTGTTTGGCTGTACTAATTAGCTTGCGTGTCCAAAAGATCAACTTTTTTTGATGACGCAATTCATGGTATTTCTCCCAATCTATCCATTTCTTGCACAGTTTTCGGAAAGCACGAGGGTGGATTTTCCACAGTGTTTACCAAGTATCTGCCTGACAATCATCGCACTGACTGGGTTTGTTGGACTGGGAGACCAAACATCTCCTTTGACACTCTAAAAGCTAAATGGTGATAGTTTTTTGGAAAAATGCTGCAAACACTCAGCAGTTCGGGAGCGTATGCGGGCAGAGAAAATGAGTTGAAAACAAATTATGTTTAAACGGTCCAGAGGGTGAGAGAGGAATGGATAGAACAAAAGGAATATCTCTAACAGGTCGAAGCCAAAGTTGCTTGTGTGAAAAGCCTCCCATGAAGTTATCTAGTTGGTAGGTTAAGGAGAGAGGGATAACATAAACAAAGGAAACATAGTAACTATGAAATGCAGAACTGTAGAGCATTTCCAGGACATGATAATAGAAAAATAAAATCTGAGTTAATATTACAGATGGAGGACCTGCAAGAGAATTTCCCTGAAGGGTGAGAGTAGTACATTTTACTGGAGACTGCATAGTTGCCCAACAGTTTTATCTATTTGCAGAATAAAAGCCCTGTCCCATGGTACGAGTTCATTCCAAGAGCTCTCCCGAGTTTGCCCTGATTCGAACTTGGAGATTTACGGTAATGGCCACTCGTCGGTACTCAGGGCTCTCGTGGACATTTTTCAATGTTGAAAAATCTTCATGAGTCTTCACCTGCCGTTAGCGAGTCTTCCCGAGTACCTGCCGTTAGCGGTACGAGCCGCTAAGAGACGTCCCCGGACTCCGACGTCCCCGCTACGTTCATTCTCCGTGCTTACCACGTGTTTGATTTTTTTTTTACTCGGGAAAGCTCTTGGAATGAACTCGTACCATGGGACAGGGCTATAACAGGCTGAAAATTCACCGCAAGTACTTTTCTGGGCTTCTGCAGAATTGCAGCTCACCTGCTCTCGTTTTTCCCTGAGATCAGCTGTTCTTATTTACTTTGAACAAAAACTGTTGAATAGAGCAAGGTTTCTTCTGTGGTGCAAATTGAGATGAGATGACGGATAAAACCGGCCCCATTCTGCCAGACTACAATTCCTGCTTTTCTCTCTTGAACAGGATTGATGGTATCTGTAGAAAAAGCAGAACTAAACTGCCCTAGTTTCCCATACACAAGATGACACATGAGAAAATGTAGATGTATGAAGGTAAAACAAGAAAAACAATCTGTCTACATCTATTAACAAAAAGTTGTTCAGTCTGGTGAAATTATTTTTGTATAGTTTGACTGTAATTCAATGTGATGGCTACTCTCACATTAGCAAGCAATTAAAAAATAGTTTGTGTAACCGTCAATTTAAATTAGCACTCCCAAAATAAATTGCTGTGACGTGCAATTTTTATGAAAAGATAAGAACATTTCTGTATTTTATAGGAAGTCGTAGGCCCCCCTCGGTCATGACTGACCATGGGTGATGCATCCTAGTTGTTAGTAGTCAGATGTCCTATGGAGGACAGGCTGTTGCCCATGCAGCACGTCCCTCCTGTCCACGTCGCTGATCGATCCAAAGGAACAGCAGGGCTGTTACAGTTTGGCATCAGCGCCGTCGCAGGAGCTGCCAGAGCGAGGTTGTAGACAACGACGAATTGCCTTAAGGACTCCGACTCCGGATTTTCTTGAGATTTACCCCTGGAGTCTTTCCCATGACTGGATATGGCCACAAGGCAGTGGAGGTTTTAAATCAGAGTTTTCCCTCTCCTAGATGGACTGCCTTCCCAGGCTGACGAGCCACATCTTCCCGAGACACGTGGGGGTGAGAGCATCTACCTTCCCGAGCAGGTCCATAGCACCTGCCCGCTGCCCAGAAGTACTGTAATAGAAATCCCCAGTCAGCTAAAAGAATAGTACTTTAATAATGCAAGATGGATCCTTCAAGAATTTATTAAGAGACATACTTTTATTCAGTAGGAGTACAATGCTTCTTCAGAGAACTGCTTCTAAAAGCAACGTGAAGAGGTGACTGGGTCATTGACAGATGTCCTAGGAATTTAAATTTGGTTTGCTGTCTTAACTGGATTTAACGCCTGTGCATCTGAAAGAGGCCAATTTGAGAAGAGGAAAGCTAGGATAGCAGAACTAGGAAAAGTCTCCACTTACAATGCTGAAGCCCATAAACATGCAGTTTAAATTGGGAATGGGACAGCACTGAACTCTGGAACTACCACTGGAATGAACCATTCTGACATGTAGGATCCAAGCCATTTGGGAATACATTTTCATAAGAAGAAAAATAACATCCAAAATTTAATCCGTTTGAAGATCAGACTGAAGAAGGGTCCCAACCAGAAATGTCACCAATCCACATTCTCCAGAGATGCGGCCTGACCCGCTGAGTTACTCCAACACTTTGGCAATGGTGGGGGGAGCGGACAAAGCGATGGCCAATGGAGAGGTGGCAGCTGGTGAGAGGGGAGAGGGCCCCATGGTGACCGAGCGCGTCCTGTCGGTGGATGTGGCCTGAAGAAAGTGCTGTTAACCACGGGCAACACCATGAGCCGCAACAACAGCCACGTCAACCGGATGGTGTGGGCAACCGAGGCTGTAAGAGGCCGGGGAGGCGGTGTGATCCAATCTCCGTCCGCTATAAATGGAATCCATTATCAAGAGGGTGTGAGGGTTTACTGCACCTGGTGTATACTGAGCAAAAACTAGTGCAATGCTTATTATCTCTTCCAACAAGTCCCTGCCTGTCCATCAGCTGCCGTCAGACATCCCTCTCATCTCCTCGCCCGTGATGCCGAGCTCAAATGATCTCGTATCCCTCTATTCCCTGCGCTTCCATGTGCCTATCTGAAAGCCTCTTAAATGCCACTATCATATCTGCCTCCACCACCCCCCCCCCCCCCTGGCAATGCGTTGCCAGCCCCCACCACCCTCTGTGTAAAAAAACTTGCTGTGCCCACTGGTGTTCGGTATTTCCACCTGGGGGGTGGGGGGGGGGGGGGGAGGTCTGTCTTTCACAGTTTTACATACTTCTATCAAGACTCATTATTTCATTGTGTCAGTAAATTGCCTTCAGTCAATTCATGTGAGTATTTTGGTAAAAAATAGTAATTTTACCAAATCCCAGGAATGTGTGGGTTAGCATATGATGTGCGTTTGACTGCACTGGAGTTTAGAAGGTTGAGGGGGACCTCATTGAAACTTACAGAATAATGAAAGGCATAGATAGTGGATGTGGAGAGGATGTTTCCACTGGTGAGAGAGTCCAGGACCAGAGGTCATAGCCTCAGAATTAAAGGGTGCTCTTTTAGAAAGGAGGTGAGGAGGAACTTCTTTAGTCAGAGGGTGGTGAATCTGTGGAACTCATTGCCACAGAAGGCTGTGGAGGCCAAATCAATGGATATTTTAAAGGCAGAGAGACAAATTCTTAATTAGATCGGGTGTTAAGGGTTATTGGGAGAAGGCAGGAAAATGGGATTAGGAGGCAGAGATCAGCCATGATTGAATGGCGGAGTAGACTCGACGGGCCGAATGGCCTCATTCTACTCCTATAACTTGTGAACATAATAAAATGATGTGCGTGTGAGGAGGTATTGAAGAATAACCACTCTATTTTTCCTTAGTGTCACAGCACATGGCGATGCATAGTCCCCTGGGGAGGCCTGCTGGTGTGGGGGTCCTGTGCCAAAAATGTGGAAAACCCTGCAAAGGAGAAGCCCTACGAGTGCAACGCCAGTTCTTTCACATCAATTGCTTTACCTGCAAAGGTAATTATGTCTTTTTGAATGCATTTGGGATACTTCTAACTGATTATATGTAAATGTTGTCACCTTGACATTTACTTTCCATTGGAACTAAATTGCAGTTTAATTTATATTGATCTATTTTCTTATTTTGGTCAGCGTAGCTTTAATAACCAATTGCATCTCGGAAAGTGTCTGCTTCCAAGATGGCGCCCAACCCAGGCAACTATTTGCCTGCTAGCCACTGAAGCAGATCTACACACTCAATGTTACAATCGCTCAACACTCTTAAATCTCTACTTCTCCGCAATAGACAATAGACAATAGGTGCAGGAGTAGGCCATTCGGTCCTTCGAGCCAGCACTGCCATTCAATGTGATCATGGCCAATCATCCCCAATCAGTACCCCGTTCCTGCCTTCTCCCCATATTCCCTGACCCCGCTATGTTTAAGAGCCCTATCTAGCTCTCTCTTGAAAGTATTCCAGAGAATCCAGAGAAAAGTATCCAGAAACGTTTTTCCCTTATCTATATACTGTAAATGGGTCGATTGTAATCATGTATTGTCTTTCTGCTGACTGGTTAGCACGCAACAAAAGCTTTTTCACTGTACCTTGATACACGTGACAATGAACTAAATTGAACTGAACTGTATTCATAGCTGTTAAAAAAAAAAGCTGTTTTATCTCTCCTTTCATGTCATATTGATGATCTGTCTTGGATAGATGCAAGCTTGATCCAAAAATCAATTGTACATTGTTGAAAATACACAGCTATATTCTATTAATGTTAAACACCAAAACATCCAAACCAGTTGTTTGAAGATGCAACATCAATGGTCATCAAGTGGGATATAAGGGAAAACAATGCAAATATTATGTCGCTCAATTTCATGAATTAATCTTTAATTTTGCTTATTAAGTAACTTAACTTGCATATAAGAGCACACTTCTCTTTAAAAAAAACCACTCAGAGTGTTTTTTAAATGTGGAAGGAAATCGATAGAACATAGAAAAATGCAGCACTAGAAAACTTCGGCCCACAATGTCTGTGCTGAACAATGGTGCAATCAATGGAGCTTTACTTGTCACACATGCAACTGCACGGTGAAATTATTTTTGAATATATTACACATGTTGGCCTCATCATTTTTGATGTACTGGAGCAGTTCCCGCG
>CM075977.1:279192475-279246255 GCA_038087875.1 Malacoraja senta | reverse complement strand
CTACCACTGTCTTGCAAGGTTGATGTCCTATTTTTTAACAGTGGCCCCATGCTCTAGATGCTCCGTGTGGAATACTACTCCACTGAAGCTCTGCAAATCTGAGGATTTCTATAGTTTGCCGGAGGCATTGAGATGCACTCGCTCCGGATCTTTGCTCAAGTTGTGGACTTGGAGAAAGTCCTATGATTTGAATACCTGATGAGGTTTTCCGACCTTTGAGACAATCGGCTGAAGATGGGAGAATGTTACAATGGGATGGCTAGATGTCTTCATGGTTGTCTCGCATTCAATGTTTGTGTGCTCAACTGGATCTCATACAAACATCGAAACATAGAAAATAGGTGCAGGTGTAGGCCATTCGGCCCTTCGATCCAGCACTGTCATTCAATATGATCATGACTGATCATCCAAAATCAATAGGTAGACAAAAATGCTGGAAAAACTCAGCGGGTGAGGCAGCATCTATGGAGCGAATGAAATAGGCGTTGTCAATACCTCATTCCTGCTTTCTCCCCATATCCCTTGATTCTGTTATACCTAAGAGCTATATCGAACTCTCTCTTGAATTTCATACCTAGTCGGATTGTATGCCTAGATTCAGATTTATTTGTGCCCAAAGTACTTTAAGTCCTATAAAAGACCTGAAGGAAGAATCCCTGACTTGACCTCTGTTACCCCACACCAGATCCCTGCCATATTTTCATTGATTTCACTGGATTTGTGCAATTCATATGCAGGAAGGCCTATAAATTGTTTAGCTGTCATTATTGGCACTTTATGCATGCATTATATCTTCTGCAAGTATGTATGTTTACAGTACTATGCATCTATGCATGCAATTGCAGTTTCAGTTTGTGGACGTGATCAATTATTAAACATTATTTTTCATAAATTAATATACATTATTGTGTGTGTGTGCGTATATATATATGTGAGCAATATATTTCATATTTGTTGCATCATTCTTCAATAGACCTAATTAAATTGTAAGGCTGCCTGAAGTGTAAGCACATCCAATACAAGGCATAGACGTAAACATATAGCCAACAAGAGGGTGTTGTGAATTACATTATAACATTATGACAACAATTGTCAATCCACAACTTTGTCAGTGTGTAGACTTTGTTCTGGTGGCATCAGGGCTCATTAGGTCGCAGAAACCCAAGAAACTCTGTTATCATGTTCTGCTCTATATGCAAATCCAACAGCTCACACATTGTAAACCAAAGATCCTGTAGCAAGCAAGATAGATCACTCGACGAAAAAGACGTAGTTGGGTCATGGGCAAATTCATGGGTAATTTTCGACCCCATTTCCGTAACGGGGCTTCCCCGCAAGGTTGATTACACTGCGAGTCGGGTCAGGTTGGGTTACTGAAATGGATGAAAAAAAGGCCCACGTTCCGCTCCGTTGCGTACTACATGTCAGCCCATTGCATTTAGAAGGAGTGGTCTATCTTGCTCTGCTATAGGATCTTTGTTGTAAACCAGTTGTTATGCTGAAACTGTCCCAAACATTTGTCATGGTTTGGAATTGCGTTTGTTATGTGTACACGTTCAAATTGGTGGCACAGCGGTAGAGTTGCTGCCTTACAGCGCTTGAGGCAGACACAGTGGCGCAGCGGTAGAGCTGCTGCCTTACAGCAAAATGCAGCGCCAGATACTCGGGTTCGATCCTGACTACGGGTGCTGTCTGAATGGAGTTTGTACATTCTCCCCTGCGTGGGTTTTCTCCGAGATCTTCAATTTCCTCCCACACACCAAAGACGCACAGGTTTGTAGGTTAATTGGCTTGATTAATTGGCTTGATAAAATGTAAAAATTGTCCAGTGCTGAGTGATGCTCTACCTAGAGCTTTTCAGCATACTACATCCAGATCCAGATCCAGGCGCCGTAGACCCGGGTTCGATCCCGACTACGGGTGCTGTCTGAACAGTGTTTGTATGTTTTCCCCCCGACCTGCGTGGGGTTTTCTCCGATATCTTCGATTTCCTTCCACACTCCAAAGACGTACATGTTTGTAGGTTAATTGACTTGGTATAAGTGTAAATTGTCCCTAGTGTGTGTACGATAGTGTCAGTGTGCAGGGAACGCTGGTCGGTGCAGACTCGGTGGGGCCAAGGGCCTGTTTCCGCGCTGTATATCTAAACTAAACTAAAAATGATTGGACATCACTCACAATGAAATTTCTACAAAAATGCATTGATCATGGTGATGTCAGTGGCGTAATGCTTGGTCTGATCGTGAAATCAATCCAGATGACTGGGTGTTGCCACTGAGTACCAGTCCCATTTAACACATTGTAACACAAATGAGGAACACACACCAGGTAGTGAATAACTTGAAATAAATTATTATATGGGAATGTGATTCAGTGGCGGAGACGGAAACAGGACAGATAAAGAGAGAGGACTGGGCACGTATTTTTTCATTCTACATGGTATTCGGAAGAAATTGAGGGAAAAAAGTAGGAAGCTTGTGCAAGTGAAGGATGATATTATGAGTTGGTGAGAGAGTTTGACTTTTGAAACATCCAAATTTATTCCGTTGGTTATGAAATGAAAAGGGAACTATTATGCTGCCGGAGTAATTCTTTAGGAGAGCAAATAGTGAACGAGAGAGATAGGGGGACAAATCCGCTAGGAAATAATAGAAATATAAACAGAAAACTGGGGAAGGAAAAATAACGTTTCCAGTTGGAGACGCTTCGTCAGAACTGGGAAAGAGAAATAGAAAGGATAATTAGATGTGATTAAAGGTAATAAGAGAAGTTGATGGGATGGATAGGACAAAGGGAATAACTAATCAGGTAAGAACAAGTCATACTGTAGAGTCATGCCGCACAGAAACAGTCTCTTCAGCCCAACATGCCCAAGCCGACCAAGATGCCCCATCTATGCTAGTGACCAACACTGAACACAATACTCCAAATATGGCCTCACTAAAGACTTGTACGACAGTAACACAACATCCCAACCTCTATACTCAATACCCTGAGTGATGAAGGCCAATGTGGTCAAAGTTTTCTTGACCACCCTAACTACCTGTGACGCCACCTTCAATGAACTATGTATCTTATTTCTAACAATTTCATCACTTGGGTATCATGACCAAGACTTCCCACCTATGCATTTAATTGTTTTAACCTAGGTCTCTGGTTATCTCTTATTACCAAGGTGACAATGGGCCCTTTTGCTTGCTGTAATGCCCCTGTCCCACTGAGGCAATTTTTGTAGGTGACTACAAGCGACTAAGCTGTCCACACATGGTCGCCGGGGTGTCGCCTGTATGGTCTCCTCAGTCTCCCAAAGGGTGGTACTTTTTTTCTGGTCAACGTTGGATTTTGAAATGTTCAAAACTTTTCGGTGACAGTCAGCGCCCGTGGGTTTGACACCAATGATCGTAGCCTGTCGTAGGTTATCGCCAGGATGACGTAGGTTGTCGCCAGGATAATATAGGTTGTCGCCGGGTGCTGACTTTGGTGAATTCCATTGGCGACTACCTACGTCAACCGGCGACAGGTACCAGCGACTGAATTGTCTTACCTTGTCGTAGCTTGTCGCAGGTGGACGTAGGTTGTCGTAGGTTGTGGTAGGTTGTGGTAGGTGTGGTCGTGGGTGGACGTCCTAATGGCTGCCGGTTGTCGGTAGCTTGACGTTGACTAGGAGGCAGGTTGTTGTCGAAGAAATTATCGTAGGTCCAGTCACCGGTTTTTCGGCGACCTGCTACGACTATGACAGTCGCCGGCAGTCACCGATAAAATCAACTAAGTGGGACAAGCCCATAAGTCTCTTGATACCATGGGAGACGTTTAAGAATTTCTCATCTCACGGCAATCAAATGGTTATTGTGTTGTTGTATTCATTTTATTAGACCACTGAGACCTTGAGCTCGGAACTCTTACTGAAAATAAGATTGCTGAGGGACTGTTCCTTTGCATCTCTATGTAATCATCTAGTGGCGGCACTGCGTCTGCAGCTGCAGCTTGCCTGCAGTCCGTCTGTCTTTCTTTGTTTTATCATTAATGTTAGATGTATGTTTTAGTCTATTTTTAGTTGTGTATTATGTGGGGGGTGTTGGAAACGTTTTTTTATCTCTTTCTTCAACGGAGATGCGACTTTGTTCCGTGTTGTGTCTCCGTTCGCGCTGCGGCCTAACATCGAGGAGTTGGCAGCCTCCAACTGGAATAGAACTTGAGGGCTCCGGACGCAGAGCCTGTGGACTTACCATCGCGGAGCTGGCTGACTTTCGGAGGCTGTGGTGGCGCTGCGATTGTGGCTGCGACTCGACTTTCAGTGGCCTGTAACATCGGGAACTCACAGGTCCCTGGTTGGCGACCGATTTTTTGGGAGCTCCAGCAACAGCAGCTTCATCCGCCCCGAATCGCAAGGCTGGAATCGGCCCGTTTGCAGGACCTTTCATCGCCCTGCGCGATTTAAAATCAGCCGCGGAATCTTCCATCGACCGGCGAGGGCTTCAATAAACGAGTTCAGTATTCCGAAAAACGCAAGGAATCGTGGGATTTGTCAAAGGTCGAACGCTATAAATAAATATTGAACAAAGCGCTGTAGATTCAGTGAGTATAGTTTGGGTCTGATTTTTTTGGTCTTTTTTCAGTGGGAGACGGGGGGGGGGGGGGGGAAAGACCGGGTGGGTCAGTGGAGGGGAGAGGGGAGGGAAGACCAGGGGTGGGAGGAGACTGGGCAGGGGGAGACCGGGCGGTGGGGGAGACCCACAAGCGTTGCCACTGGACTGTCCCCGGTCCCCTCCCCCCCCCCCCCCACTCGAATGTCCCATCCTTGCCCGGGAGACATCCGGACCGACGGGACACCGGCCCCCAGGCCCAGCGCAGAGAAGCGCAAACCCCAGCTCACCTCCGCCTCTCCTGCCGGGCCAACCGACAGCCCAGATCAATGACATCAGCGGCCCCAGGCCCACAGCCAGCGCCAACTCCAGCCCAACCCCACTCCAACTCCAGAGGAACTCGCTCCCGATGGGTCACTACGGCGACAAGTGCCAGTTTGCCCACGGCCTGGCCGAGCTGCGCTCCCTCTGCTGCCACCCCAAATACAAGACGGACCTTGCACACCACTGGCTTCTGCCCCTACGGTACCCGCTGCCACTTCATCCACAACCCCGTGGAGGAGCGAGGGCCCCGGCCTTGCCTGCGCCAGAGCGCCAGCCTGGGCTCAGCCTCCTCCGGCCCAGCGCTCGACTGAGTCGCGCTGCAGGCGGCCTTCAGCCCCGACCTGGAGTTGGAGCTGGCCCGGACTCTGAGCTTGGGGCTGGGCAAGGGAGGGGGAAGAGGTTGCTGCTGTCACCAGCACCACCATCACCAACAGCACCAGCAGCTCCAGTGGGCGCCCGGCCTGCCCATTGCCAGCAGGAGCCCATCCACAGACTCTCTCTCCGACCAGGACGACTCCTGCAGCAGCGGCTCCGAGTCGCCTGTCTTCGAGAAGGGCGGGCGGCTGCCCATCTTCAACAGGATCTCGGTGTTGGACTGAGGGGAGGGTGGTGGAGGTGTAGGGCTGCCGGGACCGAGCAGGCGGGACAGGCAGAGCCAAGCTGGAGCCAGCGGCTGCAAGTCCAGAGCCGCCCAGCCAGCCCAGGGTCATCCCGGACACCTCCGGACAGGGATGGGACACCAGGGAGGGGACGGGGATGGCCCAACAGCAACTCAACAGCGATGGAGAGGCGACCCCGACCCGGACCCCGGACGAAACGCAAGCCTGCACACAAGTTGCAGAGACTATTTTATAGCAAGTGACCTATGACCTGGGCATGCGCAGTCGGAATACCGAACTCGCTTATATCGGAAGCCTCGATTGCCTTGACGCAGCAGTTTGACTGCCTGACCGCGGGAGAGAAGCAAAGAGATAAGAGATAAGACATTTTTTACCATCCATCACAGTGTGGAGATGCCTGATGGAGAGTCACTGTGATGGATGTTTATGTTAAATTTATGTAATTGTGTGTTTTGTTGCTTTTTATTGTTACGATTGTATGGCAATGAAATTTTGTTCAAATTTGTTTTTGAATGACAAATAAAGAAATTCAATTCAATATTTCCTAATCTCATGAAGATCTGATTTTGGTCTGTACTTCAGTGTAATTGCCACAAATGGCCTCTCACTACAGCCCTTATTCCACAATAGTGGAGAATATGCATGTTGAGCAGTTATCAATTTTCTTTGTATTCTCAGTAATCTTCAGACCATACCTATAGTTGTGGGAAGAAACTACAGATGCTGGTTTAAACCGAAGGTAGACACAAAAAGCTGGAGTAACTCAGCAGGTCAGGCAGCATCTCTGGAGAAAAGGAATGGATGACATTTTGGGTCGTTAGAAGAAGGGTCTGAAGAAGGGTCTGAAGAAGGGTCTCGACCCAAAACGCCACCCATTCCTTTTCTCCAGAGATGCTGCCTAACCCGTTAATCCTATAGCTGTGTATGGTGTGTTTAAACTGATAGCACTGTCCACTTGTCTGTTATGGGATAGTTGCTTTGAACCTTTTTTGCTCATCACAAATAAGGGCTTGTTCATGTAAAAATTAGTTTGTTTTCCCATTGTGCTTTGTAGAGGTTTACCTGTGAGCCCTGTGTGTACAGGGAATACCCATTCTCCCTTTTGCCCATGTACTCCCTTTGATAACATTTGATATGGCGGGCGTGAGAATCAGTAATGACTGCTCTGTCCTAACAGGTTTTTTAAATTTAAAAATAGACTTTATTCAGGGAATAAATATATACAATACATGAACCGTGCGCAAAAAATTCATCCGACATTTCCGGAGGCTATACAAAACATTCAATACAGTTTACATACATTACTCAAATTTCACAAATTTATCCCCCACCCTTGTCACTGCTGTGGCCCACTGGCATGGAATCCCTTCCCTTATTTTGAGGGGCGTCTCCACCACACCCTGCCCCCCCCCCCATGTCCAGCAGCGGAAGGACCCTAGACTGTGGTTCTCCCCCACCGAGCCTTGGCGTTGGCTGCACCGAGCTTCAGTGCGTCCCTCAGCACCTACTCCTGCAGTCTGCAGCGGGCCAGTCGGCAAAATTCCCCGACGGACATCTCGCTCCGCTGGGTGGTCAACAACGCTCGGGCAGACCAAAGAGTGTCTTTCACCGAGTTGATGACCTTCCAGCAGCACTCGATGTCAGTCTCTGAATGCGTCCCTGGGAACAGTCCGTAAATCACAGTGTCCTCTGGCAAAGATCATAGAGCGGATGATCTTTGCTGCTAGGTTCTTCCCCAAATCTGCCACTTTACCCATTCTCATCCCTCCATAAGCCAGCCATGTCACCAACATAAAAGCTACAATTTTGACTACTGTCAAGCGGGTTTTATGATATGAACAGGGTGGCAGCTTTTATTTTGCACGTGGATATGTTAAAATAGTTGTTAGTCATAAAGATGGAGCACTGACCACATTTATTTATGGAGACCTCATTTGAATGTTGAAATTTGATTGGCTGGGGGTTTGAATTGGACAAGTCATAATGCAGATATGATGACATAGTATATATCACTGCGTCCAGTATGCCAGAGGGGGCCTGGTATGTTAACTAATGCTGTTTCTCTGATCCCCATTGTAATATTCTCTTAAGGTAGTTTGTAATTCGGATCAGCTCCATTTTAAAAGTTACGATGTGTGGTCCATTCCTGAGCATCAAGGTGAGAAAATACTGGCCGAAAGACCTGCAGTCATCGAATCTTCAACTTTTCGGCTGAACGCACCTGTTTTCCTAGAAGCAAATGGATATGGCTGATAACAGTAAGTTGGATAATCAAAGAATTAAGAACTTCAAGAAGAAAGGGCGAGATCTCGAGACGGTGAGACGACAACAGAATGAGATTGTTGTTGAGCTGAGAAAAATCAAGAGAGATGAACACTACTTAAAGCGGAGGAATGTTCTCGTTGGCAATGAAGAATCTGATCCGGATGGTGATGTAAAACTTCAGAGTGTATCATTAGAAGAAATAATTAGAAATGCAGCGAGTGATAACCAGGAAATTCAGCTCAATGGTGTGCAAGCTGCAAGAGAGTTGATCTCCAGTGAATATGCTCCCTCAATAGGTGATTTAATCACTTCTGGCATTTTGCCACTTCTCATGCATTGCTCGGAACAGGGACCAAAATCATCCATTACAGCTGGAAGCAGTGTGGGCTTTGGCAAATATTGCTTATGGTTCTTCAGAGCACACAGAGGCTCTGATTAAATTAAATGCAGTCCCACTCTTGTTAAACCTGCTGAGCTCTCCACATCAGGATGTATGTGAACAAGCACTCTTGGCCTTGGGCAATATCATAGCCGATGGTCCCAAATATAGAGATTATGTCATTAGTTTAGGAGTGATAAAACCTTTACTTGCTTTTGTCAGTTGTTCAGTTCCCCTTGGTCTGCTTCACACAATCACATGGGTCATCGTCAATCTCTGCCGTCAGAAGGATCCTCCGCTACCAAAGGAAATCGTTCAAGAGATTCTTCCAGCTCTGTGTGTCCTTATTCAGCACAATGATGTTCACACGTTAATAGATTCCGTCTTGGCTTTGTCCTACATAACCGATGCTGAAGATGACCAGATTCAGATTGTTATAGATTCAGGAATTGTTCCTCATTTGGTGCCTCTTTTTGGCCACCAGGAAGTTAATATTCAGACTGCAACATTGCGAGCTGTAGGAAATATAGTAACG
The DNA here is from genome assembly GCA_038087875.1 of Malacoraja senta. Taxonomy (NCBI): domain Eukaryota; kingdom Metazoa; phylum Chordata; class Chondrichthyes; order Rajiformes; family Rajidae; genus Malacoraja; species Malacoraja senta. The sequence goes on along the minus strand of CM075977.1, from coordinate 279,237,549 downwards.
GGTACTGATGAACAAGCACAAATAGTCTTGAACTGCGGAGCCCTTACTTATTTCCCAACATTGTTAACTAATTCCAATGCAAGACTTAGTAAAGATGCTGTATGGTTTCTTTCCAATGTCACTGCTGGCAACCAGCAGCAAGAACAGGCAGTGATCAGTGCTAACCTCATTCCTATGGTTGTTAACCTAATGGAAAATGGTGACTACGCAACTCAGAAGGAAACTGCTTGGGTCATAGCCAATCTAGCTAATAGTGGCAGAAAAGAACAGATTGATTATCTCATTGAACAAAATGCAATCATTCCATTTTGCAAGCTGCTTACGCTGATGGATCCTCAGATAGTTATAGTGGTGCTGGATGGGTTAAGTAATATCATAAGTACAGCAAATGATAAAACTGAACTGATCGCAAATCAAATTGAAGAATGTGGAGGTTTGCAACTAATTGAGCAGTTACAACTGCATGAAAATGAGGAAATATATAAACTGGCATATGATATCCTTGATCAGTTGACAGCTGAGGAAGAGGATAGCTCTTATCTGGTAACAACAAAAATGGAAGATTCCAAACTTCATTTTAATTCAGGCGATCCAGAGAAAGGGTTTCAGATCTAAGGAGGCATCCTCTCTCTGGAGCTATTGAAGATTTCATCAAACTTAATTGGATCTAGTACTGCAGTTAATTGCAGTTAGTTCCACAGTTTATGTTTGGCTTTCCTGAAAATCCTAAGTGGAATAAAATTCTTCCATTCATATCGTGCTTGTTGTTCACTTATCAGGAAAGGAAGCTACTGATCAGAGTTGTCCTATGGATGCAGTTTTAATGCAAATGTACACAGACATGGTTTCCTTCTGCAACTCGTTTAATAAAGTTCAGTAAAGAAAAATGTAAGTTTATCTTCCTTGGGCTGAATAATTTGATTCCCTCTTTGTTGGTCTTTTTACAAGTGCAAAAAGTACCCCCACAATTTCTACATCATTCATCCTCTTAATGGGCCTGTCCCACTTAGGCGATTTTTCAGCGGACTGCCGGCGACTGTCAAGTTGCTGGCAGTCGCCTGAAAAACCGGGAACTGGAACGGTGACTGTCAGAGTGGAACACACACATGCACACACATACACACATCGCAAAGGCGGGGGCCAGGACAAGCGGGAGAGCACTGTCTAAAAAATTCCCACGGTGCAAAGCCAAGGTGATACAGACACACACCACGATGAACAGGAAGGTTGGTGCTGTAATTAAGGCAGCTAAAGCACAGTGTACAGTAAGTCCTTTAAAAGAGGGGGGGAGAGGGGGGAGAAGGAGTGGAGACAACTTTTAAGAAGCCAGAGATACACGGCTATGAAGTTCGGCGAACATTAACATTACCGGTCGGTTCCATGGTTCTGAACACTACTGCTTACCTTTTTTTTGTCCCCCAATGAGCCAATGAAATTCACCGGTCAGCACTGACTCCAACCTACGAGAACTTCCGAGAACCTTCGACCTCCTGGCAACCCACTAGGACCTCCTTGCGACCCACCTTCTGCTTGAGAATTCTCACTAATCTCCATGGCGACTTCATTATAGTCGCCGCTAATTTTTCAACATGTTGAAAAATTCTCAGGGACCATATTGAGGCTGCAACTAGTTCCCAGAATGTGGGAACTCCTCACGACCATGAAGGCGACTCCCAGGCAACCACCCGCGAACTTGTGGCTGAAAGGTCTCCTACAGTCGCCTAAAAAGTCGCCTAAGTGGGACAGGCCCATAACTATTGTCAGCCAGCAGTTCTCATCAATCTTGTGTGATCCTGATCTTACCAACCTGCACTGAAGACTGTATGAATGATGTTTGCAGGCTGATGACATTGGATATGAGTGCTTCCAGCCCTGCAGCACCTTGCGATATTGTTCGTACACATGGTCTCAGGGTAACTTACATGGAGGAGCCAGGCTCCCTCACAGTTGCCAAACAATCAAATTGCATTTCAATTGAAGAGTGGTTGTGTAGGAGAAGAGGTGGCCAGTTACATTAACATAAAATGATGGGTGACAAATGTTGTTCTGAGTTTTGTGGAGAGCTGTCCTTCAATGCCACCCAAAGACTGATAGCTGATCTTTGAACTCGGGATCTGACAGGCAGCCTCTGCATCCAGTGTTTGAGTTAGGTTATCAAAGAAAGCTCCTATGCATCGCACTCATGTCAATCCACTCCAAAACGTTGCCCATCCATTCCCCCCACACATACTTCCTGTCTGACTGAGTTAGTCCAGCACTTCATGTTTCGCTCAAGATTCCAGCATCTGCTGTTCCTTGTGTCTCCATATCATGCTGCTCTTCGGTTTTCTGTGGAAAGCCAGTACAATATAATGTTCAGATTGGTTAGAGCTATTAATGTGGTGGAGAATGTGGGCGGCATGAGCTGTGTAAGGTGGGCCTTAATTATTTACTTTTAACAGTGGTATTTACCTCCAAAACTGGAGGAATTGGCTCCTGGTGTAAATATCAAAGCAAAGGGTGTCGTATGGTGACCCAGACGGAAGGCACTTGGAGGATTCATTCCATCGGTTCCTTTTGCCCTCTCATTATTTCCGTGTACTGTCAGAGTGCGGCCCAGCTCAAATTGGAGGAACAGCAGCTCAGATTTCGCTTCGGCAGCTTACAACCCAATGGTATGAATATTTATTTCTCTAACTCCAAGTAACCCTTGCATCCCCTCTCTCTCCGTCCCTCCTCCGCCCTAGTTGTTGTACTAGTTTCACTGTCATCCTGGTGAGTTTCATTGTCTCTATAACTGATTATCACCTAGCCCACAGCCAACAATGGACTTTCCTTGATCATTGTTACTTTTTTGCATGTCTTTCATTCATTTGCTCTATATCTCTCTATATCACAGTCTATATCTCTCGTTTCCCTTTCCCCTCAGTCTGAGGAAGGGTCTCGACCCGAAACATCACCTATTCCTTATCTCCAGAGATGCTGCCTGTCCCGCTGAGTTACTCCACCTTCTTGTGTCTTATCTTCGGTTTAAACCAGCATCTGCAGTTCCTTCCTACTCATTATCTTATGAGATGGGTAGATTCATTGGGGAATTCTGTTGTCTGCTTGGTATTGTGAAGGAAACATTAAACTGGAAAGAGTGCCAGCATGATTTACAAGGATGTTACGAGGACTTGAGGATCTGATTTATGGGGAGTGGCTGGGCAGGCTAGGATTTAATGGAGCGCAGGAGGCTGAAGAGTGATTTTATACAGCAGAATAAAATCACGACGAGAATAGATAGGATGAATGCACAGGGTAGGGGAATCAAAAACGAGAGGACACATGTTTAAGGTGAGAGGGCAAGATGTAATATGAACCCAAGGGGCAACTTCAACACTCAAGAGGGTGATGGGTATTTGGAAACAGCTGCCAGAGGAGGTAGTTGCGGCAGATACTATTACAGCATTTGAAATACACGTGGACAGGTACATGGATAGGTAAGGTTTAAAGGGATGTGGGTCAAACACAGGCAAATGGGACTACCTGAGATAGGGCATTTTGACAGCATGAGTTTGGCCCAAGGTTGCAGCTCAGTGGTCTTATCAGTGCCACAGTATGACCTTGGGTGCAAGTCCTTGAAAGTTGCACTCAGAGCCCGAGAGCAAAATCATAAATCAGAAATCACCAAAGAATTCATGGAAATGAGTCGTCCCTGATTTAAGAAAACGTTGCCATAATTCATGCATTTGAAAAGATGCCTGACCCAACTGCACAATTCAGACACTACTACTTGCTTAACTGCTGGAGGATCACAGCATTTGTGGAAGGAAATACAGTGTCGAGGATCAAGACTGTAACTAGATGTTATTGTCTAACATGGGCAGGACCTACACTGTGAATGGTTGCACTCTGCGGAGTGTTGTAGAGCAGAGGGATCTAGGAGTGCAGGTACATGGTTCCTTGAAGGTGGAGTCGCAGGTAGATGAGGTGGTCAAAAAGGCTTTCAGCACATTGATCTTCATCAGTCAGAGTATTGAATGTAGAAGTTTGGAGGTCATGTTGCAGTTGTATAAGACGTTGGTGAGGCTGCATTTAAAGTATAGTGTTCAGTTGCAATAGTGCACCTTGCTATAGGAAAGATGTTGTCAAGCTGGAAAGGGTACAGACAATTAACGAGGATGTTGCCAGGACTAGAGGGTCTGAGCTATAGGGAGAGGTTTAGTAGGCTGGGACTATTCCTTGGAGTGCAGGAGGATGAGGGGCGATCTTATGGATGTGAATAAAATAATGAGAGGAATAGATCGGGTAGATGCACAGAGTCTCTTGCCCAGAGCAGGTGAATCGAGGACCAGAGGACATAGATATAAGGTGAAGGGAAAAAGATTTAATAGGAACCTGAGGAGTATCTTTTTCGCACAAAAGGTGATGGGTGTATGGAACAAGCTGCCAGAGGAGGTAGTTGAGGCTGGGACAGGTACATGGATAGGACATGTTTGGAGGAATAGGGGCCAAACACAGGCAGGTGGGTCTAGTGTAGCTGGGACATGTTGGCCGGTGAGGGCAAGTTGGGCTGAAGAGCCACACTGTATCATTCTACGCCTCTAATATCATTGACATGGTGATGTCAGAGTGATTTATCCATGGGATCTGCAGCAATGCTTTTCCTTATGTTGCCATTTTTAAAATAATATTTTGGATGTTGAAAATAAATAAATCCTCCTGTATTTTATGTAGTTTCAGAAATGTTTCTCGATGATTGCACACATTTTCTGTAGATATCCTACCAGGCAGGAAACTGAACCGATTCACCCTAAATGCCATATTTTTCATTTGTCATCACTGAGAAAAGGGATGAATGAATCAATCAATGAAACTTTATTGCCACATGTACCTCGGTTTGTTGTGTGTACGACCTAGGCAGTACACATGTGTCGCCACATGTCGGCGCCGACCAGGTTACAAAAGTACCGAACAGTCCTATATACTGCCAGCCACCCCATGTGGCCGCAGCCCTCCCTCCCCTTTGTTCTCAGCAACCCCCCCATTCCGGGACCCCCTTTGTTCTCGCCGGCCCTCCGCCAGGTCCCTGCCTTGCTCTTGCCGGTCCACCACGCTCTCGGTCCCTCCTCGCTCTCGGTGACACGCTTTCTGTCGACACCGGTGGCTCAGGGCCAATTCGGAGACCGCAGTGGGAGAGCCTGGCCCACCTGGCGGGTCCACCAATGTCAGTTTGTGGTGGGCGAGCCCTCCTCCAACTCCTGACAAGCTAACAGCAGGCCGGGACGATCAATGAGGATGATAAAGGCACAAAGCATTGCTGGGCCACAACCCCAGCCCACTGAGCTCAGAACAAGCCGGCTGCACGCGGGCTTCGGTGGGCGGCGCGACTCTCGTTTGCAGCGGCCTCTGCAGTCCGTCTGTCTTTTTATTATTTTTGTCTCGTTTTTATGTAGTTTTTTATTATTTTTTTTTGTCGGGGTATGTGTGTGGGGGTGGGGTGGGGTGGGGGAGGGAAACTTTGAAATCTTTCCCCTGCACGGGAGACCCGACCTTTTCTTTGTCGGGTCTCCGTTGTCGTTGGGGCTGGGCAACGTGGAGCGGCCTCCAGCAGGAGCGACCTGGGGCTCCAGTTGCGGAGCTGCGGACTACTCACCGTCACGGGGCTGGCCGAGTCCGGAGCGGGTGGAGCTGTGGTGGAGACAATCGCTGCTGCGACCTGACCCCTGGAGATTCGGAGGCTACAACCGCGGGTCTGGCGGACGGCAACACCGGAAGCCCGCGGGTCCCCTGGTGGGAGACCGCTTTTCGGGGCTTCCGCAGCGGCGACTTCTCCCGCCCGAGTTGCGGGGTAGAAGAGCACCTGGAGCGGGGCTTTATCCCCCCGCGCGGCTTGGAATGGCCACCGGACTTTGCGGGCGCACGCCGGGGCTCTAACTCCAAGACCCGGTGGGCGACCCTGCATTAACCGGCGTGGCTTTAATTGCCGCGGGATAATCACCATTGCCCGCCGGGGGCTTTGACTTTGACTGACATCGGGGGGGCGGGGTGCAGTGGAGAGATAAGTTTTTTTGCCTTCCATCACAACGCTGTGATGGATGTATGTGTAAATTGTGTTGTGTCTCGGGTCTTCTTCGTTTTGTGATGTATGGCTGCAGAAACGACATTTCGTTTGGACCTCAAGGGGTCCAAACGACAAATTTGTCCAAAAGACAAATAAACAAATTGTAAATTGTAATGATCATTGGGTCATATGTGTGAATCACAATTATAAGTAAGCAAAGAACAAACTGCTGGATGATCCCAGCGGGTGAGGCAGCATCTTTTTTTAGTTTAGAGATACAGGGTGGAAATAGGCCCTTCCGCCCACCGAGTCCGTGCCAACCAGCGATCCCCGCACACTAACACTACCCAACACACACATTAGGGGCAATTTACATTTATATGACTTTGACTTTAAATGACTTTATTGTGACTGCTTTTTGTGGGCAAGCATTTGAATATTTGGTTGCAACATGGAGGTTCGCAGTTTCAGCTGATCTTCTAGATGGGTATCCGTCATTTATGACCATAAGGGCGTATTGATTTGGGTTAGGTAACAGAATGTAGATTTGCAGCAATAAGTGGTTGAAAAGCAAGAAAGCATTTTTCGTGCATGTTGCTGAAGACGTGGGTATTCTATTGCATTTTTCCATATTTCAATTGGATCTTTTTTAGCATCAAATAAGGTCTTTAAAATGTCATCTTCTGAGAGCTCAATCAATTCCATCTGTAGTTCTTTTGGAGCCTTGGAGACATCAACTAGGTGAGGTTGAAATGCTAATTTGACTGTGATGTCATGATTCTCAAAGTCAGTGAACCTTTCATTGTATTCTTTAATTAATAAATCTATAACAGCTGCGTATTCTTCAAATGATTCGCATGAATCCTCCTGCTCATCAATGGCCTTCGCTAACTGGGGGAAATGTTCATCCGAAATTTCATTTTGAAGACGAGGAGTTTTGAAAAAATATAGCTTTTTTTCGAAATGCTTGGATTTTTTGCGACATCATATATAGACTTAGTTTTACCTTGCAAAGAAATATTAATTTTGCTTTGACATGATATCACACAGAAATGCAGTGTTTCTATAGAAATCTTCTTTCAATAATTCACATTGGTGATTCTGTTCTTCATGACATTTTACTATCTGTTCTCGCAAAGATAAACATTTTGCTAACACCTGTCCCTGCGATAGCCAACGCACTTTACAATGATATGGCAAATTCACTCTGAATGCCTCATCGTCCAACTTTAGCATATTACGAAACTGACGATGCCATGTTGCATTTGCACGAATATAGTTAACAATACTTATAACTTGTTGCAAAGTGTCACTTAAAATAATAGATTTAGCACAGAGATTTTGCTGATGTAAGATACAATGAAAATAAATGAGAGCATCTGGATCTGATAATACCTTTTATATCTGTGCAATAAACCCTTCACGAGTATATAAGTTACTTTATAAGTCGCTTCAGTAGCATTATTTCCGGGTCTTACCGCTGCTTGAAATAACTGCCTTTGTCTTTGCTTTTCATCTTTTAATTTCTGCAATGCAACCTTTCGCGCCTCACTCTCTAATTTGAAATATTTGTGGTCCTCATGAGTGGCATAATGCTGATGAGCATTGAATTTCTTCAATGTTGATATTGCAGTATCACAAAGCAAGCAAATCATCTTATCTTTAGCAGAAACAAGATAATATTACAGTTCCCAATCCTCATTAAAAACTCTTTTTTCTTCCCTCAGGGTTCTCTCAGTTTTCTTTGACATGAAGGGCTGTTAAGCAGACAAAATATAAAAAAATAGTCAAACAAATATGCTGTTTAACTATTCTCAAATTCAACTTCAAACGGAAAGCCACGTGCACCGCTATCAAAAGTTGATAATACTGAAGACTGGACGGTTAGCGGACTCTCCCCGACATTTTCCCTCAGGCGGTGGTGGCGCCAGTCAGGCAGCGAGGTTGACGTACATTTTAGAGTCGCATTAGAACTAAATCATGAGCACAACAGGTGTTAAAATAGCCCTCATGACTTACTAATGTTTTAATTGTGGCCGTCACAGTCGGAGAGGATTATTTCATTGTATCTTTTTTTACTCTTTGGTATTTTAAATACGTTCATTTTAAGATTAAAATAAAAATAATAAAAGATGAACCAAAACATATTAATAAAAATAAAAGAATTTGTTCTACAAAATTTGGATTCATTCAAATGGCCGCACTTAATGGCCTAGAAGGCCGTATGCGGCCTTAAAGCCGCAGGTTCCCCACCTCTGGCCTATTCTCTGCTTTACCTTTCAACCCTTCAAAATATCATTGAAGACCTGTCATGAAAAGCCTAAAGGACCTGTCCCACTTAGGCAACTTTTTATGATCGCCACGTGGTCGCCAAATGTTCGCTGGTGGTCTCTGGTGAGTCTCCTTCATGGTTGTGAGGAGTTCCCGCATTCTGGGAACTAGTCGCGGCCTCAGTATGGTCGCCGCAAATTTTCAACATGTTGAAAAATTTTCTGCGATCAAAAATTGGTCGCCATGGAGAAAATAGATAATCCTGTAGTCGTATGTGCAGTTGTGGTGGGGTCGCCATGTAGTTATGGGTAGTCGAGGTAGTCGTAGGCAGTTTTAGTTAATCGCCTTTGCTGACCGGGCATTTTCATTGGCTCATTGGGGGAAAAAAACCATAAGCACGAGTTTTCAGAACCAAGGATAACTGACCAGTAATGTTAAATGCCCGCCGAACTTCACAGCTGTGTATCTCTGGCTTATTAAAAGTTGTCTGGCTTCTTAAAAGTATCTCCACTCCTTCTCCCCCCTTCTCCCCTCCACCCACTCCCCCCTCTTTTAAAGGACTTACCGTACACTGTGCTCGCCGCCTTAACCTTCCTGTTCATCGCGGTGTGTGCCTGTATTACCTTGGCTTAGCACCTTGTGAATTTCAGACAGCGCTCCCCCCGCTTGCCCTGGCCCCCGCCTTTGCGATGTGTGTGTGTGTGTGTGTGTGTGTGTGTGTGTGTGTATGTGTGTGCGTGTGTGTGTGTGTGTGTGTGCGTGCGTGGTGTGTGTGTGTGTGTGTGTGTGTGTGTGTGTGTGTGGTTTGTGTGTGTGTGTGTTTGTGTGTGTGTGTGACAGTCGCCGTTCCAGTTCCCGGTTTTCCAGGCGAGTGCCGCGAACTTGACAGTCAGCGGAAATCCGCTGAAAAGTCGCTTAAGTGGGACAGGCCCTTTAGGTTTCCAATTTTACTCTTGAAAGAACTACAGTAAGCCAAGAAGAGCCTTTTAGTCTGAATCTTCAATAGAGACACAAGATATCACAGATACTGGAATCGGGAGAAAAATACTCAGTGGATGTAAATGACCAGTTGAAATTTTGGGTTGACCCCCTTGATCTGGATTGATGAATGGTCTCAACCAAACCATCATCTGTTCTTTTCATTCCACAGATACTGCCTGGCCTCCTGAGTTTCTCCAGCAGATTATTTTTTTGCTCTGAAGCCCCAAAATTGATTGCAGTCAAATAAAGCTGAAAATGGTTTGTGGTACAGGATGTTCTTGCCAGGGACATCACCTTCTTAACAGGTTAACAGGCAGAGACAGAACAAACAATATATGTTAACTAGACTAAGTGGGACCCATTGGGTCTCTGTCACACAGGAGGCTTGGTCCAAGGCAATATTCCACCACTCACCCATAGCCCCCAACCGTACAGGCGCACCTCATTTCCCCTCATCCCTAGCACTGTCTCCCCCTCCTCTTCACCCTCCCTCTTCTTTCCACTCTCCTCCTCCCCTCCCCAATCCCCCCCCTCACCTCTCCCTCCCTCTCCTTTCCCCTACCCTCAGTCACTCCCTCCCTCCCTCCATAACTCCCCTCAGTCACTCCCTCTCCCCTCCCTACTCCCCTCCTCTCCCCCACTCTCCCTCCCCAGGATCTCGAGGTTGCCGCTCCACTCCCTTCTTCCGTGCCCCGGAGGAGCATCAGCCATCGGGGGGGATCATCGGCTAAGCCCCGTAGCACCAGTTCTGCAGTTCAAAAATAATTCTCTCATTGCACAAGCTCTGTTCCCAATCTTCAAATCTTCCATACTGAAGATTGGGAACGGAGCTTGTGCAATGAGAGAATTATTTTTGAACTGCAGAACTGCTGCTACTAATCCCCAGTAATATCTTAAAGCCCCTGTCCCACTGTACGAGGTAATTCACGAGTTCTCCCAAGTTTTCCCCTGATTCGAGCTCGGAGGATGACCGTAGCGGGTCCGTAGGAGTTCGTGGATGTCTCGTAGCGGCACATAATGCTAACGGCAGGTATAAAAAGTAACAATTTTTTTTCATCACGAGTATTTTTTTACTCGTGGACATTTTTTGCAGTGTTGAAAAAACGTCACGAGTTTACCAGATTTCCCGAGTACCTACCGTTAGCATTACGAGCCTCTACGAGACATCCACGAACTCCTACGGACTCGCTACGGACATTCTCCGAATTCGAATCAGGGGAAAACTCGGGAGAACTCTTGAATTACCTCGTACAGTGGGACAGGGGCTTTAGTGTTTCTATGAAATGAACAAGTCTTTCCAAATTCCTGTAATGTATTTCATTCAATGCAATCATAAGAATAGGTGGTGAGGTTCTAATCCTGGGATCTTCAAAAATAATTTGAAGTTGAAAAAATTATTTGTGTGGAAAATAATTATAATAACAACATCTATAATGGGATGGCTGCTGAGATTTGTAACGGACTTGTCCAGTGGAGGCATTTAATAAATGCTCATACTTAAACTAAATTTATCTTAGTAAAGCTGTGTTTTGTTTTTAACTCTTCAGACAGCCTTTTCCTCCTGGAGATCGGGTGACTTTTAATGGAAAGGAATGCATCTGCCAAAAGTGTTCTCAGCCTCTGGCCACCAATTCAAAACACGTGTCGGCTCAAGCTCCGATAAGTAAGTATGTTTGGTTTTCTCTGGATATTGACAGAGTATTTCTGAAGGTCACTTTATGTTCAGTCACTGATTTTTTCAAGGGTCAATTAGCTGCCTTTTGGAAAATTTAAGATTATTCCTTGATGAAGGGCATCACGCTAGAGCTACTGCCCTACAGCGCCAGAGACCCGGGTTCGATCCTGACTATGGGTGTTTGGCTGTATAGAGTTTGTACGTTCTCCCCGTGACCTGCGTGTGTTTACTCTGAGATCTTTGGTTTCCTCCCACACTGCAAAGACGTACAGGTATGTGGGTTAATTGGCTTGGTATGTAAATGTAAAAAAATTGTCCCCAGTGTGTGTAGGGTTAATGTGCAGGGATCGCTGGTCGGTGCGGACTCGGTGGGCCGAAGGGACTGTTTCCGTGCTGTATCTCTAAACTAAACTAAACCAAAGACATACTCCTGTTAAACTCCATTTAAATATAATGCAGTTAGGAGTGGGCCTATCATGGAATGGAATCATTATTAATGTTTAATGTTTTATGTGTCATTCCTCACTGTCACTGTATGTCATGTTGTCACTTATGGGTGGAGCACCAAGGCAAATTCTTTGTATGTGAATACTTGGCCAATAAACTATTCATTCATTCAATCAATCACAGAGATGTTGCAGCACGAAGGAGGCAGTTAGTTCCATCGTGCATGTCATCACAGTTTTCTCCCAGAACACTTACTAGTACTGTTCCCCGACCCTTCCCTACACCGTTGCAAATGTCTCAATAGATAATAGACACAGGAGTAGGCCATTCGGCCCTTCGAGCCTGCACAATACATTCCCTCACAATACATTCTCCTCGCAATACTTTCATCCAACAGCCAGTTGAAGGTCACAGTGAAACCCTCCTCCATCACATGCGTAGACACTATATTTCAGATTCCAACCACATAGTGCAGAAATGTTTTTCCTCCTGTCACTATTCCCTTCCCCTTTATTTTATACATGTGACCTATGATTTTCTATCCCTTCACCATTCGGAAAGAGCTTCTCACTTTCACATCCTTTTGAATTGAATTGAATGGAATACTTTATTGTCACAGGTGACAAGTCGCAGTGAAATACTTTGTTTGCATACCCAAGGTATGGAAATAGTCACCCATAAAGGGAATTACAAATTCCGTCCCCCCTTCTACCTCCCACCGTGCCAGTTACCCCTTTGTACTCCCCCCCCCCTCCTCACGGCGGTACCCCATTGCCGGGTCCTTCTTTGTTCCTTCTCTTGGCAGCGGTCCGTCGGACGGCGCCATCATGGGCCCCTGCACCGACCTCTCCACTATCACCGCCAGGTCCTCTTTGGACACCTCCGTGGTGCAGACCCAGGACCCAGCCGCAGGTTCTGCCGACCCGCGAGGCTCTATCTTCCTATCGCCTATCCCTCATATATTTCAGATGACTTGAGAGGAAATGGAAAGATGTACAAGGTTGGAAGAGGATTGAAAGACATGACAACGTCTTTAGAAATAATATTTTGGTGATCAGGAGCCAGCATATCAGTGACAACAGACAGAAGTGATGGGCGAACTCTGGTGTGATCAGGGGGGGTTTAAATTAAATTGGCTGTCAAGCGGGAGCCTGACAGTAGAATCAGAAGGGAGAAAAACTAAGCTGGTAGAAGGTAGAAGGACTGAAGAAGGGTCTCAACCCGAAACATCACCCATTCCCTCTCTTCAGAGATGCTGCCTGTCCCGCTGAGTTACTCCAGCTTTTTGTGTCTATCTTAGGTTTAAACCAGCATCTGCAGTTCCTTCTTACACATCAGAAGGTAGAAGTTGAAGTGATTGATTATTCAGGAGGGAGAAGGGAAATAGTGCAGGGCAATGACAACCAGAGAACATCAGGAAGGGCCAAATTGTATCAACAGAAGAATACATCTGCAAATCAGGGAAAATGGCAAGATCAAATTAAAGGCAAAAAACAAAACAAAATGGAAAAGACAGTTCATTCTAATTAATGTCAATGTAAAGATTCTAATGTGGTACGTGAGAATATAAATAACATATCTAAATGTGATTTATTATGCATGTGTTATAAATGAGGTTAGTTCATTAACCTTATTTACAAGACACATACAGCTGGGCCCATTCTGAGATGGACATTATCATTGGAGATATGAGTGATCTTTCCCACGCATATTGGTGCAAGCCTCTGAACTAACTACTGGTTCAGTAACTCAACTTCAATGCCGTCACCTCTATTTCAGAAGTCACAGCGTCAATCAAAGCCCAGCAAGCACGATTTCAGATCATCTCACTTTTGGAAACTTTGAGGCAATTTAGGCATTTTTCTAGGCATCTGATTCATGCACAAACACCTTTTTTTTGAGGGAACATAGCTGCTCTAAATATTGGAAGTGCAACATCGATTTAAGGAAGTCCTAACCTACAGACATTGGTGGAATGATGCTAGTATGCCTTGGCATTGCATCTACAGTATATTACTAAATGCCTGATCTTGACCACTTCCTGTTGTTTTGTATATTGATTTTAGAAAAAACGCTGCCACTTACGGCTGTGATTTTTGTCCATCTTACTCAGAGTCCCCCTCCGTTGCGCAGGACAAGAGGATTTTTCACATCGTTGAAAGATAAAAGAGTTATTAGTGTTTAAAAAATGTTGAGATTCTCTCTCCTGAAGGCCACGCCCCTTCCAGAGGGACTATAAAACCCGGAAGTGTTGAGTGCTTCAGTCAGTCTCTGCAAGATGGGGGAGCGAGAGAGTCACGTCTCGCAGTCTGAGCTGTGAATAAAACTGAACACATCTATATTACTAAAAGTAAGATCTTGACCGCTTTTGAATCACTGCGATGTGATTTCCGAGAGAACGCCGCCACTTATGGCCATCATTTTTGGCCACCTCGCTCAGAGCCCCCATCCGCTGGACTGGACCAGAGAATATTTCCCATCGATGAAAAATCAGAGACATATCAATGTTTAAAGTTTCTTTGCAATTCTCTCTGCTGCCCCTGCTGGTGGGAGTGGGGAGGGATTATAAAACCCGGAAGTGGTGTGCCTCACTCAGTGTCTGCAAGATGGAGGAAGCGAGAGGGTCACGTCTCTCTGAGCTCTGAATAACACTGAACACATGTCTACTCAATTGTGAGTGCCCTTAATGTGGTTTGAATGTGCCCTTAATGTGCTAGAGTCAGTTATTAAAAATGGGATAGCAGCACATTTGGAAAGTGGTGAAATCATTGGACAAAGTCAGCATGGATTTACAAAAGGTAAATCATGTCTGACGAATCTTATAGAATTTTTCGAGGATGTAACTAGTAGAGTGGATAGGGGAGAACCAGTGGATGTGTTGTATCTGGACTTTCAGAAGGCTTTCGACAATGTACCACATAAGAGATTAGCATACAAACTTAAAGCACACGGTATTGGGGGTTCAGTATTGATGTGGATAGAGAACTGGCTGGCAAACAGGAAGCAAAGAGTAGGAGTAAACGGGTCCTTTTCACAATGGCAGGCAGTGACTAGTGGGGTGCCGCAAGCCTCAGTGCTGGGACCCCAGCTATTTACAATTTATATTAATGATCTGGACGAGGGAATTGAAAGCAACATCTCCAAGTTTGCGGATGACACTAAGCTGGGGGGCAGTGTTAGCTGTGAGGAGGATGCTAGGAGACTGCAAGGTGACTTGGATAGGCTGGGTGAGTGGGCAAATGTTTGGCAGATGCAGTATAATGTGGATAAATGTGAGGTTATCCACTTTGGTGGCAAAAACGGGAAGGCAGACTATTATCTAAATGGTGGCCGATTAGGAAATGGGGAGATGCAGCGAGACCTGGGTGTCATGGTACACCAGTCATTGAAAGTAGGCATGCAGGTGCAGCAGGCAGTGAAGAAAGCGAATGGTATGTTGGCCTTCATAGCAAGAGGATTTGAGTATAGGAGCAGGGAGGTTCTACTGCAGTTGTACAGGGTCTTGGTGAGACCACACCTGGAGTATTGCGTACAGTTTTGGTGTCCAAATCTGAGGAAGGACATTATAGCCATAGAGGGAGTGCAGAGAAGGTTCACCAGACTGATTCCTGGGATGTCAGGACTTTCATATGAAGAAAGACTGGATACTTGGCTTATACTCGCTAGAATTTAGGAGATTGAGAGGGGATCTTATAGAAACGTACAAAATTCTTATGGGGTTGGACAGGCTAGATGCAGGAAGATTGTTCCCGATGTTGGGGAAGTCCAGGACAAGGGGTCACAGCTTAAAGATAAGGGGGGAATCCTTTAAGACCAAGATGAGGAAAAGCTTTTTCACGCAGAGAGTGGTGAATCTCTGGAACTCTCTGCCACAGAGGGTAGTTGAGGCCAGTTCATTGGCTATATTTAAGAGGGAGTTAGATGTGGCCCTTGTGGCTAAAGGGATCAGGGGGTATGGAGAGAAGGCAGGTACGGGATACTGAGTTGGATGATCAGCCATGATCATATTGAATGGCGGTGCAGGCTCGAAGGGCCGAATGGCCTACTCCTGCACCTATTTTCTATGTATCTATGTATGTCATATGGAGGACAGGCTGTTGCCCATGCAGCACGTCCCTCCTGTCCACGTCGCTGATCGATCCAAAGGAACAGCAGGGCTGTTACAGTTTGGCACCAGCGCCGTCGCAGGAGCTGCCAGAGCGAGGTTGTAGACACCGACGAACTGCCTTAAGGACTCCGACTCCGGATTTTCTTGAGATTTACCCCTGGAGTCTTTCCCATGACTGGATATGGCCACAAGGCAGTGGAGGTTTTAAATCAGAGTTTTCCCTCTCCTAGATGGACTGCCTTCCCAGGCTGACGAGCCACATCTTCCCGAGACACGTGGGGGTGGGAGCATCTACCTTCCCGTGCAGGTCCATAGCACCTGCCCGCTGCCCAGAAGTACTGTAATAGAAATCCCCAGTCAGCTAAAAGAATAGTACTTTAATAATGCAAGATGGATCCTTCAACAATTTATTAAGAGACATACTTTTATTCAGTAGGAGTACAATGCTTCTTCAGAGAACTGCTTCTAAAAGCAACGTGAAGAGGTGACTGGGTCATTGACAGATGTCCTAGGAATTTAAATTTGGTTTGCTGTCTTAACTGGATTTAACTCCTGTGCATCTGAAAGAGGCCAATTTGAGAAGAGGAAAGCTAGGATAGCAGAACTAGGAAAAGTCTCCACTTACAATGCTGAAGCCCATAAACATGCAGTTTAAATTGGGAATGGGACAGCATTGATCTTATAGAAACGTACAAAATTCTTATGGGGTTGGACAGGCTAGATGCAGGAAGATTGTTCCCGATGTTGGGGAAGTCCAGGACAAGGGGTCACAGCTTAAGGATAAGGGGGAAATCCTTTAAGACCGAGATGAGGAAAAACGTTTTCACGCAGAGAGTGGTGAATCTCTGGAACTCTCTGCCACAGAGGGTAGTTGAGGCCAGTTCATTGGCTATATTTAAGAGGGAGTTAGATGTGGCCCTTGTGGCTAAGGGGATCAGGGGGTATGGAGAGAAGGCAGGTACGGGATACTGAGTTGGATGATCAGCCATGATCATATTGAATGGCGGTGCAGGCTCGAAGGGCCGAATGGCCTACTCCTGCACCTATTTTCTATGTATCTATGTATCTAAAATGAAAATATGGTTGGGTTGAAGTAAAAAGGCACTGCAAATGGTTGTTTGGGGGTTTTGGGTAGAAGTAAAAAAGGCACTGCAAATGGTTGTTTGGGGGTTTTGGGTTGAAGTAAAAAGACACTGCAAATGGTTGTTTGGGGGTTTTGGGTTGAGGTAAAAAGGCACTGCAAATGGTTGTTTGGGGGTTTTGGGTTGAAGTAAAAAAAGGCACTGCAAATGTTTGTTTGGGGGTTTGGGGTTGAAGTAAAAAGGCACAGCAAATGGTTGTTTGGGGATTTGGGGTTGAAGTAAAAAGGCACAGCAAATTGTTGTTTGGGGGGTTTGGGTTGAAGTAAAAAGGTACTGCAAATGGTTGTTTGGGGGGTTTGGGTTGAAGTAAAAAGGCACTGCAAAGGGTTGTTTGGAGGTTTTGCGTTGAAGTAAAAAAGGCACTGCAAAGGGTTGTTTGGGGGGTTTGGGTTGAAGTAAAAAGCACTGCAAAGGGTTGTTTGTGGGGTTTGAGTTGAAGTAAAAAAGGCACTGCAAAGGCTTGTTTGGGGGGTTTGGGTTGAAGTTAAAAAGGCACTGCAAAGGGTTATTTGGGGGTTTTGGGTTGAAGTAAAAAGGCACTACAAAGGGTTGTTTGGGGGTTTTGGGTTGAAGTAAAAAGGCACTGCAGAGGTTTGTTTGGGGGTTTTGGGTTGAAGTAAAATGGCACTGCAGAGGGTTGTTTGGGGGTTTTGGGTTGAAGTAAAAAGACACTGCAGAGAGTTGTTTGGAGTTTTTGGGTTGAAGTAAAAAGGCACTGCAGAGGGTTGTTTGGGGGTTTTGGGATGAAGTAAAAAGGCACCGCAGAGGGTTGTTTGGGGGTTTTGGGTTGAAGTAAAAAGGCACTGCAGAGGTTTGTTTGGGGGTTTTGGGTTGAAGTAAAATGGCACTGCAGAGGGTTGTTTGGGGGTTTTGGGATGAAGTAAAAAGGCACCGCAGAGGGTTGTTTAGGGGTTTTGGGTTGAAGTGAAAAGGCACTGCAAATGGGTGCTTGGGGGTTTTGGGTTGAAGTGAAAAGACACTGAAAATGGTTGCTTGGGGGTTTTGGGTTGAAGTGAAAAGCCACTGCAAATGGTTGTTTGTCTAAACTTGACAACTTCCTGTTTGCACTATATTGATTTTAGATAAAACGCTACCACTTACGACTGTGATTTTGGGCCATCTTACTCAGTCCCCCTCCGCTCATCAGGTGCAGAGGATTCTTCCCATCAATGAAAAATATAAGTGTTATTAGTGTTTAAAAAATGTTGAGAATCTCTCTCCTGTCAATCACGCCATGAAGGCCACACCTTTTCCGGTGGGAAGGGGAGGGATTATAAAACCCGGAAGTGTGGGTGTGGCTCAGTCGCTGCATGATGGGGGAGGGAGAGGTCACGACTCTGTCTGAGCTGTGAATCAACTGAACACACTGAATGTCTACTGAACTGAGTGTGGTGTTTTGTGTGGTTTTATGGTGGTTTTATGGTGGTTTCACCCTGCTTGAAATGGTATGAAACTGCATTTGAATGTGGTGGCCTTGCACCCTGCATGAAATGGTATGAAACTACATTTGAATGTGGTGTTGTTGCACCCTGCATGAAATGGTATGAAACTGCATTTGAATTTGGTGGCCTTGCACCCTCCTTGAAATGGTATGAAACTGCAATTGAATTTGGTGGCCTTGCACCCTGCTTGAAGTGGTATGAACTGCACTTGAATTTGGTGGCCTTGCACCCTGCTTGAAGTGGTAAGAGACTGCACTTGAATTTGGTGGCCTTGCACCCTGCTTGAAATAGAATTTCAAGGAATCGCCGTGAGTCAACTGCCAGCCCACCAGCCGTGAGTGAATGAGCTGCCAGCACAACAGGCTTGAGTGACTGAGCCACCAGCCCAAGAATCCATTTGGCCCACAATGTCCATACTAGCCCTCTGGAAACCAGTCCCTTCAGCCCACAACACCCATACTAGCGCTCCAGAAAGCCCCCCCCCCCCCCCCACTGGCCACCAATATTGGAATTGGTGGAGAAGTGAAATATTGCATTGGGGGACCAGCCCTCCCATGTGAACATAGGACCCAACGGGTCCCACTTAGTCTAGTATTAATCTAATTCTTTTTCTCTCGGTTTTTTGTTTTCACCATCGATCTTTATATAGTTTCCAGCTCTCTGTTTTGGGAGATGCTTGGACACATAGGATCTTAAGGTGGCATCCCAGAGGCAACTATAGAAAGTTACCTTAAAAGCAATAACTCAAACCCAGTAAGGTTCTGGCAAAACTGATTATTTCCTTTGGTCTTGGAAGAAAATATATTATTCAGGTGCACTGTTAGATTATTCACACAGAATCATAATAAATTATATTATGACTCTGAAGCTTAATAATTTGACAAGCACTCCTTCAAGCAAAATTATTTTGTGCAACTTCTGTCACTCGGAATATCCATTATAGACTCAAACCTTGGTAGTTAATGCCAACATTTAAAGGAATAATTGATTTATTTCCTTCATGAGAATAGGAGAGTGTTTCAGGAATGTTTGAGAATGCCCTGCAAAATAGCTCAGTTCATCGTTTGAGATTGAATTTGCATATGTGGCACTGGGTATTGAAAAGTTATTGAGCAAAGGCAATGCTTATCTTCTGAAAGTGTAAAATTGCCCTCTGTTTAGTTTAGTTTAGAGATACAGCACGGAAACAAGCCCTTTGGCCCACCGAGTCCACGCCGACCAGCGATCCCCGCACATTAACAGTATCCTACACACACTAGAGATAATTTTACACTTATATCAAGCTAATTAACCTACAAACCTGTACGTCTTTGGAGTGTGGGAGGAAACCAAAATCTCAGAGAAACCCCATGCAGTTCACGGGGAGAACGTACAAACTCCATACAGACAAGCAGCCGTAGTCAGGATCAAACCTGGGTCACTGGCGCTGTAAGGCAGCAACTCTACCGCTGCGCCACTGTGCCACCCCCCCCCCCCCCTTTATTTATAAAGAAACACTTTTACCCAGTCTACCGTGCCACTATGTTCTGGTATATTTGAATTTAGTTCATCAGTCAAGGAAGGATGCCCTTGTCTAAATATTTCCCTTTATCAAATTCTTTGCACAATGTGAAAATATCTTTCAGTTTTAATGTATGCTTGGGGTCCAACGAATTATATACCAAATAGAAGGATCTAATATGGAAATTGATTAGTTAACTATTATGAAGAAAAAACAGTGCATGACTAGTAAATATTAATGGACTAATGATCTGATTATTTTAATGCATAACATTGAGAGCATGATGTTTTATAATGTAAATTCCCTTGACTATATTGGTGCAATATTCTTCATATCATTTAAAAGTTATAGTTAGATTACACAATGTTCTAGCCAGAATTTGAATCTCATCTACTTTTTTTTTTTTTGCAGACTGTGAAGGCTGTGGCTTGGAAATAAAAAATGGCCAATCCTTGGTAGCTCTAGACAAGCAGTGGCATCTGGGATGTTTTAAGTGTCTCACGTGTGGGAAAGCTCTGGCTGCTGAGTATATCTGCAAGTAAGTACAGTTTGTTCAAGGGATACAGGGAGTAAATGACAGGTCTGTGGGACATGCAAAAGTAGATGTTTGGGATCAGCCACCCATTTACCTGCCATCCCAAGTTTTACTTTCCATTGACTTCAGTATAAAGAAAAATGCAAGGTGATTAACAGGAGGCCATTCAATACCACCTCTTTCCCATTCCAACCAAAATTGAAAGTCACCTTTAATTTCTGAGTACACACAAAGCCTGAAGTTTGGCATCATTGGAGAGAAATTACACCAGGTTTTCCCACTGGTCCTTTTCTCTGAAGTACTTGGAACTCGCAAATGGGCATATTTAATAGCAACATAGAAAATATAAAATAGGTGGATGTTGCCAGGACTAGAGGGTGTGAGCTATAGGGAGAGGTTGAGTTGGCTGGGTTTGTATTCCATGAAGCGCAGGATGATAAGGGGTGATCTTTTAGAGGTGTACAAGTTCATGAGAGGAATAGATCGGGTAGATGCACAGAGTCTTTTGCCCAGAGGAGGGGATTCGAGAACCAGATGACATGGGTTCAAGGTGAAGGGCAACAGATTTAATAGAATCTTTTTCACACAAAGAGTGGTGGGTGAATGAAACAAGCTGCTAGAGGAGGTAGATGAGGCAGGGACCATCCCATCGTTTAAGAAACAGTTAGCCAGGTACATGGATAGGACAGGTTTGGAGGGATATGGACCAAGCGCAGGCAAGTTGGACTAGTATAGCTGGGACATGTGTGGGCGAGTTGGGCTGAAGGGCCTGTTTCCACACCGTATCACTCTATGACTCTAGTAGGCCATTCGGCCCTTCGAGCCAGCATCACCATTCAATATGATCATGGCTGATCATCCAAAATCAAGGTTTCAAGGTCAGTTTATTGTTACGTGCACCAATTAAGGTACAGTGAAACACAAATTACCATAGAGCCAAACTAAAAAACAAAAGAAACAAGACACACAACTACATAAAAGTTAACATAAACATCCACCACAGTGGATTCCCCATGTTCCTCACTGCGATGGAAGGAGATAAAGTCCAATTTTTGCTCTTTTATTTTCCTGCGGTCGGGGGCAGTCGAACCATCCGCAGTCGGGGCGATCGATGCTCTCGCAGCCGGTGGTGGAAGGTCCCGCTTCAGGGCGATCGAAGCTCCGGCGTCGGGGCGGTCGAAGCTCCTGCTTGGAGCTCCCAAAGTCGGTCTCTAACCAGAGACTGCGAGCTCCACAATGTTAAGTCCGCTGGCTACCGCGGTTGGAGCCCCAAAGTCGATCCCTAACAGGGATCGTGAGCTCCGTGATGTTAAGTCCACAGGCTCCCGCGGTGGAGCTCTCAAAGTTAGTCTCCAGCAAAGGCCGCCAACTCCCCAATGTTAGGCCGCAGTGCGGACGGAGATACGATACGGAAAAAAATCGCATCTCCGTCGAGGTAACAGATTACAAAAAGGTTACTCCAACTTCCCACCCCCACATAAAACAAGCCAAAGAACACTAAAAACATACATTTAACACATACAAACAAACAACAAAGAAGGAAGGAACAGACAGACTGTTGGCGAGGCATCAGTACCCCTTTCCTGCTTTTTCCCCATATCCCATGATTCCGTTAGCCCTAAGAGCTATATCTAACTCTTGAAAACATCCAGTGAATTGCCCTCCACTGCCTTCCGTGGCAGAGAATTCCACAGATTCACAACTCTCTGGGTGAAAAGGTTTTCCCTCATCTCAGTCCTAAATGGCCTACCCCTTATTCTTAAACTATGTCCCCTGGTTCTAGACTCCTGCAACATCGGGAAAAGTTCAGCATATTGGCAAATCAAACGATGCACTGTCCCATTGAGAAATTAATTTCAGTTTTTAGAACAACCTTATTAAAGGTAAATTAAAATCAATCTGCACATTTCTTATCCCAAGTTCAATTTTTTCAACTCATTTTGAACCATGAGGAATGGGAACAGCAAACTGACCATATTTGAACATTTTAGTGATCGTGCCTTGAAATATCAAAATTTTAAAGCCTTAAAATAACATTTACACTATTTTTTTTTAAATGGCACCTTTCTTGAGAGTTTGGTGGGGGAGGGCAGAGTGATTGAGATGGAGTGCGGGAAAAGGGCTGTAGGGATAATTCCTCCGAATTTGTCTGTGATTATATGTTAAGCAAACACCAAAGGTAACACTGCGATATCTCCTCAAAGTATGCCTACTTTGAAGAAGTTCTCCTCCTCCCTCCGAAGACATTCTCCCTCAGCCCTCTGGCTCCTCTTCCTTTCTTCTTCCCGGCCCCCCCCCACCCCACCCTACATCAGTCTGAAGAAGGGTTTCGGCCCGAAAAGTTGCCTATTTCCTTTGCTCCATAGATGCTGCCTCACCCGCTGAGTTTCTCCAGCACTTTTGTCTACCTTCGATTTTCCAGCATCTGCAGTTTCTTCTTGAACATGGTTCCAATCCTGTTGCACGTGATAGAAGATAGAATACAGAGCAGAACAGCACAGGAACAGGCTCTTTGGCCCACTATATCCGTGCCCAACTTGTTGCCGAGTTATCCTAGTATCTTCGGCCTGCACGTGATCCATATCCCTCCATTCCTTTCACGTCCATGCATTGTTCTAAAAGTCTCCAAAATGCCCCTTTCATATCCCTCTTCACCATCATCTCTGGCAATTCATTTCAAGCAACCACCACTCTCTGCATGAACAAAATTGCCCTGCGCAACTACTTTATAGTTTGCTTTCTACATAGTCCTCCAGCACTTGATGTTTCCACCCTTGGAGATGGGTTCTGATTATCTATCCGATCTATCCCTCTCCCTTCAACCTCTAACATTCCATTGAAAACAATCTAAATTTATCCGTCCACCCCTTATAGCTAATACTCTGTAATGCACGCAGCATTTTGGTAAACTTCTGCATCCACTGCATATCCTCCAAATCAATGCCCCAACTGATGAAGGCGAGTACATCATATGCCTTCTTTACTATTTTGGTTACTTATGTTGCCACTTTCGAGGACCTATAGTCTTGGACCCCAAGATTCCCCAGTGCTGTTAAGGGTCCTGCCATTACTTTCCACTTACATTTGACCTCCCAAAGAGTTGCACCACAAACTCCATCTACCAATTCTCCACCCATTTCCCACAGCTAATCTATCTCCAACTGTACACTTTAACAGCCATCCCTCACTGTCCACAGCTCCACCAATTTTGGTGCTGTCTGCAAACTAAATAGGCAACCCATTTACATTTACTTCCAAGTCATTTATATGTATCACATTCAACAGAGGTCCCAGCTCAGATCCCTGCGGAAATCCACTGGTCACTGACTCCAGGCGGAATAACCCCCGTCCACCACAACTATAACCCTCTGGCTTCTATAAGTAAGCCAGTTCTGAATGCAAACCTCCAGGTCACCGAGGATCCCATGCGTTTTAATCTTCCTGTCAGGAAACTCAATGCTAGCATTTATTTCAAGAGGGCTTGTATACAAAAACAGGGATGTAATGCTGAGGCTCTATCAGGCGCTGGTCAGGCTGCATTTGGAATATTGTGAGCAATTGTGGGCACCATATCTGAGCAAGGATGTGCTGGCTCTGCCGAGGAGGTTTACAAGAATGAACCCAGGAATTAGTAGGTTAACATATAGAAACATAGAAAAATAGGTGCAGGAATAGGCCATTCGGCCCTTCGAGCCAGTACTGCCATTCAATATGATCATGGCTGATCACCTAAAATCAAAACCCCGTTCCTGCTTTTTCCCCATATCCCTTGATTCCTTCAGCCCTAAGAGCTAAATCCAAATCTCTCTTGAAAGAGATGAGCGTTTGACAGCACTGGGCCTGTACTCGCTGGAGTTATGAAGAATGAAGGGGGGGACCGCATTGAAATGTACAGCATAGTGAAAGGCTTGGATAGATAGGCTTACGATCTTATGAGCCCCTTTGATCCTTCTCTATACTCTTCTAAAAAATACAATGTACTATCCAGTAATACATCAGACATAGTTAACGTTCAGATATGAACCCTTCAGTGGAATATAAGAAATGTGTATAGTTAATGGCAAGACCCTTTACAGAACTGATGTGCAGAAGGATCTTGGAGTCTAAGTTCATAGCTTACTGAAGGAGGCAGCACAAGTAGATAGTGTGGTAAAGTAGACGTATGATATGTTTGCCTTCATTGCTAGTGATATTGAATATAAGAGTCATGATGCAGCTCTGTAAGTTAGGTTGCATTTGGAGTATTGCCTGCAGTTCTGGTTGCCCCATTACAGGAAGGATGTGGAGCATTTAGAGAGGGTGTAGAGGAGTTTTGCCAAAATGCTGTCTGGGTTAGAGGGTTTCAGCTACAGGGAGAGGCTGGATAGACTTGGATTGTTTTCTCTGGAACGTTGGAGTTTCAGGGGAGAATCGACAGAAGTACATCAAATGATGAGTAGCAACGATAGGGTAGACAGTCCGAACCAGTTTCCCAAGGTGGAAATGTGCAACACCAGAGGGCATAGCTATAAGCTGAGAGGGAGAAATGTAATGAAGATATGCAGGGCAAGTTTATTTACACAGAGAGCAGTGTGGACCTGGAATGCACTGCCAGGGGTGGTGGTGGAGGCAGATATGACAATGGCGTTTAATAGACCTTTACTGTAGATAGGCACATAGAAGTGCAGGGAATAAAGGGATATGGATCGTGTGCTGGCAGATACGATCAGTTTGACGGCATCATGTTTGGCACAAACATTGTGGGCCAAAAGGCCCATTCCTGTGCTGTACAGTTCTATGTAATATTGTCACATATTAATGGGTAGTAGATTTGATGTATATACGCAATTAAGATGAATAAAGTGAAGAGGGTGGGTACAATGGGTAAAATCAAGCTGGTGTAAGTGGTGAATGGCCCAGGTGTGGCACAGAGTTACAAGTGAACTACATGGACCACATTAAAAGGAACATTGTACTAAGAAATAACACATTTATCAAGGTTAATTTTTGATGCAATGATGTGGATAGTAGACTGGAGAAGTGGATGGCCCATGTCACATAAACCACCCTGACTTTCTATGATTTTCCAATGTGCAGGAAGGAACTGCAGGTGCTGGTTAAAACCGAAGATAGATACAAAATGCTGATAGACAAAAATGCTGGAGAAACTCAGCTGGGTGAGGCAGCATCTATGGAGCGAAGGAAATAGGCGACGTTTCGGGTCGAGATCCTCCTTCAGACCTGCTGGAGTAACTCAGTGGACAGGCAGCATCTCTGGAGAGAAGGAATGGGTGATGTGTTGGGTCGAGAGTCTGAAGAAGGGTCTCGACCTGAAATGTCACCCATTCATTCTCTCCAGAGATGCTGCCTGTTACTCCAGCATTTTGTGTCTATCTATGATTTTCCAATGACCTGCAGCACTGGATTACTGCCAGATGAAATTGAAAATCGCCTTCATCGTGTCCAGTATTACTCATATACAATGAAAATCTTCCTGAGGATAATTAATTTCTCCCATCACCTTTTCCCGTCAGTGTCACGCTTGTTGGAGAGTTTTTAATGTTAAACAGCAGCACAATAAAATTGTGCATTATTGCCTTACTCTTCAAATCTTTAAACTTTCCAGGTTTAGCTACTGAGCTTGCTACAGATTTTAAGTGCTATCATTCAGGTAGGTTTTATTGCTAGCTATATGTTCAGTACGTGCCACATAAGCTTAGTTTTCAAGTATATATTGTGTAATAAACATTTGCTAGATTTTTGCAGCTGCATGCACAAGTGCTGAGGTCTGTTTGATCTTCAAAAGTTTTCCCATGGATTAAATTAGATGAAAGAAAAATAACTCATGAATAACAATAATCCTGAGATTCAATTTCAAAACTCAATTCCTCTTTTTATCTGGAAGTGGAAGGTATTTAGTGATGCAATGTCCACCATGTTGGCTGAAAGTGAAGAAGGGATCCATTCTGTTTGACACAGATAATATACTGATGAATCCATTTCTGGAAGTAGACAATGGCTTTATCATTGTTCAACATGCCAAAAAATAGTTATCTCATTCTTATCATCAGATCATAAACGATAGGAGTTGACAATAGACAATAGACAATAGGTGCCGGAGTAGGCCATTCGGCCCTTTGAGCCAGCACCGCCATTCAATGTGATCATGGCTGATCATCCCCAATCAGTACCCCGTTCCTGCCTTCTCCCCATATCCCCTGACTCCGCTATTTTTAAGAGCCCTATCAAGCTCTCTCTTGAAAGCATCCAGAGAATCTGTCTCCACCGCACTCTGAGGCAGAGAATTCCACAGACTCACCACTCTCTGTGAGAAAAAGTGTTTCCTCGCCTCCGTTCTAAATGGCTTATTCTTAAACTGTGGCCCTTGGTTCTGGACTCCCCCAACATCGGGAACATGTTCCCTGTCTCTAGCATGTCCAAACCCTTAACAATCTTATATGTTTCAATGAGATACCCTCTCATCCTTCTAAACTCCAGAGTGTACAAGCCCAGCTGCTCCATTCTCTCAGCATATGACAGTCCCGCCATCCCGGGAATTAAACTTGTAAACCTACGCTGCACTCCCTCAATAGCAAGAATGTCCTTCCTCAAATTAGGGGACCAAAACTGCACACAATACTCCAGGTGTGGTCTCACTAGGGCTCTGTACAAATGCAGAAGGACCTCTTTGCTCCTATATTCAATTCCTCTTGTTATAAAGGCCAACATGCCATTCACTTTCTTCACTGCCTGCTGTACCTGAATGCTTACTTTCATAGACTGATGTACAAGGACCCCCAGATCCCGTTGTGCTTCCCCTTTTCCCAACTTGATGCCATTTAGATAGTAATCAGCCTTCCTGTTTTTGCTACCAAAGTGGATAACCTCACATTTATCCGCATTAAACTTCATCTGCCATGCATCTGCCCACTCCCCCAACCTGTCCAAGTCTCCTTGCATTCTCATAGCATCCTGCTCACAATTCACACCGCCATCCAGCTTTGTGTCATCTGCAAATTTGCTAATGTTACTTTGAATCCCTTCATCCAAATCATTGATGTACAGTGGCTTGCAAAAGTATTCATACCCCTTGAACTTTTCCACATTTTGTCACGTTACAACCACAAACGTAAATGTATTTTATTGGGATTTTATGTGATAGACCAACACAAAGTGGCGCATAATTGTGAAGTGGAAGGAAAATGATACATGGTTTTCAAATTTTTTTACAAATAAAAAACTGAAAAGTGTGGCGTGCAAAAGTATTCAGCCCCCTTTACTCTGATACCCCTAAATAAAATCCAATGCAACCAATTGCCTTCAGAAGTCACCTAATTAGTAAATAGAGTCCACTTGTGTGTAATCTAATCTCAGTATAAATACAGCTGTTCTGAGAAGGCCTCAGAGGTTTGTTAGAGAACATTAGTGAACAAACAGCATCATGAAGCCCAAGGAACACACCAGACAAGTCACGGATAAAGATGTGGAGAAGTTTAAAGCAGGGTTAGGTTATAAACAAATATCCCAAGCTTTGAACATCTCACGGAGCACTGTTCAATCCATCATCCGAAAATGGAAAGAGTATGGCACAACTGCAAACCTACCAAGACATGGCCGTCCACCTAAACTGACAGGCCGGGCAAGGAGAGCATTGATCAGAGAAGCAGCCAAGAGGCCCATGGTAACTCTGGAGGAGCTGCAGAGATCCACAGCTCAGGTGGGAGAATCTGTCCACAGGACAACTATTAGTCGTGCACTCCACAAATCGTCCCTTTATGGAAGAGTGGCAAGAAGAAAGCCATTGTTGAAATAAAGCCATAAGAAGTCCCATTTGCAGTTTGCCACAAGCCATGTGGGGGACACAGCAAACATGTGGAGGAAGGTGCTCTGGTCAGATGAGACCAAAATTGAAGTTTTTGGCCTAAATGCAAAACGCTATGTGTGGTGGCAAACTAACATTGCATATCACCCTGAACACACCATCCCCACTGTGAAACATGGTGGTGGCAGCATCATGCTGTGGGGATGCTTTTCAGGGACAGGGAAGCTGGTCAGAGTTGATGGGAAGATGGATGGAGCCAAATACAGGGCAATCTTGGAAGAAAACCTGTTAGAGTCTGAAAAAGACTTGAGACTGGGGCGGAGGTTCACCTTCCAGCAGGACAACGACCCTAAACATACAGCCAGAGCTACAATGGAATGGTTTAGATCAAAGCATATTCATGTGTTAGGATGGCCCAGTCAAAGACCAGACCTAAATCCAATTGAGAATCTCTGGCAAGAGTTGAAAATTGCTGTTCACAGACGCTCTCCATCCAATCTGACTGAGCTTGAGCTATTTTGCAAAGAAGAATGGACAAAAATTTCAGTCTCTAGATGTGCAAAGCTGGTAGAGACATACCCCAAAAGACTTGCAGCTGTAATTGCAGCGAAAGATGGTTCTACAAAGTATTGACTCAGGGGGGCTGAATACCTTTGCACGCCACACTTTTCAGTTTTTTATTTGTAAAAAACTTTGAAAACCATGTATCATTTCCCTTCCACTTCACAATTATGCACCACTTTGTGTTGGTCTATCAAATAAAATCCCAATAAAATACATTTACGTTTGTGGTTGTAACGTGACAAAATGTGGAAAAGTTCAAGGGGTATGAATACTTTTGCAAGCCACTGTATATTGTAAATAGCTGCGGTCCCAGCACCGAGCCTTGCAGTACCCCACTAGTCACTGCCTGCCATTCTGAATGGGACCCGTTAATCCCTACTCTTTGTTTCCTGTCTGCCAACCACTTCTCTATCCATGTCAGCACTCTACCCCCAATACCATGTGCCCTACTTTTGCCCACTAATCTCCTATGTGGGACCTTATCAAATGCTTTCTGAAAGTCCAGGTACACTACATCCACTGGCTCTCCCTTGTCCATTTTCATAGTTACATCTTCAAAAAATTCCAGAAGATTAGTCAAGCATGATTTCCCTTTCGTAAATCCATGCTGACTTGGACCTATCCTGTTACTGCTATCCAAATGTTCGGCTATCTCATCTTTTATAATTGACTCCAGCATCTTCCCCACCACCTATGTCAGGCTAACTGGTCTATAATTCCCTGTTTTCTCTCCCGCCTTTCTTAAAAAGTGGGATAACATTAGCTACCCTCCAATCCACAGGAACTGATCCTGAGTCTATAGAACATTGGAAAATTATCACCAATGCATCCACGATTTCTAGAGCCACTTCCTTAAGTACCCTGGGATGCAGACCACCAGGCCCAGGGGATTTATCAGCCTTCAGTCCCATCAGTGTATCCAACACCATTTCCTGCCTAATGTAGATTTCCTTCAGTTCCTCTCTCACCCCAGATCCTCTGGCCACTACTATATCAGGAAGATTGTTTGTGTCCTCCTTAGTGAAGACAGATCCAAAGTACCTATTCAACTCATCTGCCATTTCCTTGTTCCCCATAATAAATTCATCTTTTTCGGTCTTCAAGGGTCCAACTTTGGTCTTAACTAATTTTTTCCTCTTCACATACCTAAAGAAGCTTTTACTATCCTGCTTTATATTCTTGGCTAGCTTACCTTCGTACCTCATCTTTTCTTCCCGTATTGTCTTTTTGGTTATCTTTTGTTGTTCTTTAAACATTACCCAATCCTCTTGCTTCCCGCACATCTTTGCTATGTTGTACTTCTTCGCTTTAATTTTTATACTGTCCTTGACGTCCCTTATCAGCCATGGTCGTCCCTTTCTCCCCTTGGAATCTTTCTTCCTCCTAGGAATGAACTGATCCTGCACCTTCTGTATTATTCCTAGAAACACCTGCCATTTTTGTTCCACTGTCATCCCTGCTAGTGTATCTTTCCAGTCAACTTTGGCCAGCTCCTCCCTCATGGCCCCATAGTCCCCTTTATTCAACTGCAACACTGACACCTCCGATCTACTCTTCTCCCTCTCCAATTGTAGATTAAACCTGACCATGTGATGGTCACTGCCTCCTAATGGCTCATTAACCTCGAGGTCCTTTATCAAATCCAGTTCATTACATAACACTAAATACAGAATTGCCTTCTCCGTTGAATTAGGCCATTTGGTCCATCACGTCTACTCCGCCATTCAATCATAGCTGATCTATTTCTCCCTCCTAACCCCATTATCCTGCCTTCTCCCCATAACCTCTGACACCCGCACTAATCAAGAATCTATCTTTCTCTCTCTAAAAAATATTCACTGACGGCCTCCACAGCCTTCTGTGGCAAAGAATTCCACAGATTCACCACCCTCTGACTAAAGTTGGGCAGAATTTTTTTAAGTTTAGTTACTTATTTCTGTTAAAAAATAAATTACTCTATATGTAAAATTCTTAGGAGTTGTATTAATTTAATTTGGTAAACATAAAATATCTAAGGAATGGTGGCAATTCTAGAGTCACTTCCTTAGGTGGGTGGGGCCAAATAACTAATTTCACATTTGTTGTTGCACATATGATCTGTAACATTAACGTGTACTTGTGCACAAATAAACATTTGCTTTCCGCATCTTTTAAAATAAAACACACTCTTACCTACACATTAGCAGAGATTATGATCATCAATATCTCTACTAAACAATAGAGGTCCTCAGCTGATAGTGATTTGGCATCACACACATGTGCCTTTTATGTGAGATATATAATTTTCCATTAAAAAATATCAGTTGTAGGTTTTGAGCAGATCTCCTGTGATAATAAACTAGTTGCTGTTACAAATCAGGTATCTCCTTAAAGGTAAGACACCCGTCCTCCAGTAAGGTCATAAGGAATAGAATTAGGCCATTTGGCCCATCAAGTCTACTCCGCCATTCAATCAGGGCAGATCCATCTCTCCCTCCTAACACCCATTCTCCTGCCTTCTCCCCGTAACCTCTGACACCCGCACTAATCAAGAATGTATCTATCTCTGCCTTAAAAATATCCACTGACTTGGCCTCCACAGCCTTCTGTGGTAAAAATTCCCACAGATTCACCACCTCTGACGAAATAAATGTCTCCTTATCTCTTTCTTAAAGGAATGTCCTTTAATTCTGAGGCTATGACCTCTAGTCGTAGACTCTCCCACCAGTGGAAACATCCTCTCCACATCCACTCTATCCAGGTCTTTCACTATTCTGTATGTTTCAACGAGGTCCCCCCTCATTCCTCTGAACTCCAGCGAATACAGGCCCAGTGCTCATCATTGGTTAATCTACCCATTCTTGGGATCATTCTTGTAAACCTCCCATGGACCCACTCCAGAGCCGGCACATCCTTCCTCAGATATGGTGACCAAGATTGCTCACAATATTCCAAATACTGGCCTGACCAGCGCCCGATAGAGCCTCAACGTTACATCCCTGTTTTTGTATACAAGCCTTTGTGAAATAAAGCACTGAGTTTGCTTTCTTGTAGTTAGTTTCAATAATTTTATGTCAACATATTCTGCAAGGTTCAGCAATAATTTACTTAGCCTTTTTAAATTGCATAAGGGGAATATAATTGGCCAGCATGACTGAGGTGTGGGTTTGTGAGGTTGCATTTCACCACGTTTGAATTACTCTCTTACCGCCTGCATTGCAAATACAAATGGCATAATCATAAAATATCCCTTTTGCAGAGATGGGAATCCTTACTGTGAGGCTGATTATCATTCCCAGTTTGGAATCAAATGTGAACGCTGCACAAAATTTATTACTGGCAGAGTATTGGAGGTAAGAATAAATATTGTGTGCTTATTGTTTAAGAAGGAACTGCAGATGCTGGAAAATCGAAGGTAGATAAAAATGCTGGAGAAACTCAGCGGGTGAGGCAGCATCTATGGAGCGAAGGAAATAGGCAATGTTTCAGGTCGAAACCCTTCTTCAGTGCTTATTGTTTTATTTTACTGTTTTTTCTTCTTTCTTTCTCATCCCTTATCCTCTTTATACAACAGGCCTGTTTTTTTCAGATATACAAAATGGGGTGAGGGAATAGAGTCATAGAGTGATACAACGTGGAAACAGGCCCTTCGGCCCAACTCGCCCACACTGGCCAACAATGTCTCAGCTACACTAGTCCCACTTGCCTGCGCTTGGTCCATAACCCTCCAAACCTGTCCTATCCATGTACCTGTCTAACGTTTCTGTCTAAATGTTAAACTGGGAATCATTCTTCATTTTTCCACTTGAGGTTATGTTAGCAGGAGTACTGTAGCTGAACACAATTATACTTCATGCTGGAAGTAGTCCTCTCTGGGAATCATAGATCCCACAGGGCATTTCTTTCAGAAATACCCGTAGTTCTTGAGTAGTAAGGAACTGCAGATGCTGGTTTAAACTGAAGCTAGACACAAAAAGCTGGAGTAACTCAGCGGGTCAGACAGCAACTCTGGAGAAAAAGAATAGGTGACGTTTCGGGTGGAGACCTTTCTTCAGAATCAGAGTCTGAAGAAGGGTCTCGACCCGAAATGTCATCTATGCCTTTTCTCCAGAGGTGCTCCAGAAATACTCAGGCTTTTGGTGTCTATCTACCTATAGTTCTTCCCAGCCACGTCATTTCAAACAAACTGTTTACTTGCATATTGATTTCATGCTTGATAATATGAACTCACTTCGTCACATTCCTTTCAAGTCTATAGGTCACCAGCAAATAGGAGTCAAAGTGACAAGTCTATCTTCACAGCTCAATATTCTTAGAACATGGTTGTTCTTATTTCCCTTTTCAACAGCATCAATATGTTTCATGAGATAATTATTTTCCTCCCTTTGCATGGCTCGAGTTCTTTTAGAGGATGTTCTTCCACCTTCAGGTCAGCCAGCTTCCTTCCCAGCATCACTTGCAGCATTGACATGTCGGGTATTTCTCAGACGGGAAGATCTTATGGAGGTTTACAAGATAAAGAGGGGAATAGACAGGGTAGGTGCACAGAGTCTTTTACCCAGAGTAGGGGAATCACGAACCAGAGGATGTGGTTAGAAAGGATTTGGGCCAAATGCGGGCAGGTGGGATTAATATAGATGGGGCAAGCTAGGTCGAAAGGCCTGTTTTCATGGTGTATGACTCTATGATTCTGTAAGTCTATAGCACAGATAAATACATAATTAACATTACAATAAATTAAAAACTGTCATTAATAAAAGGGTCTCCAAAGCACTTGGGAGGTTTCTAAGGTTGGAGGAAGTCGACAAAATAAATAAAGTAGCAATGTGAATGCCAGTTGATTTGAGAAAATATCAACAGGTTTTACTGAAACCTACATTTTTTGGGAATGCCTGATATTTCTCAGTTGCATCTTATTCTTGGCACTTTAGTTTAGTTTAGAGATACAGCACGGAAAACAGGCCCTTCGGCTCACCGGGTCCGCGCTGACCAGGGATCCCCACACATTAACTCTATCCTACACACACTAGGGAGAACTTTACATTTACCAAGCCAATTAACCTACAAACCTGTACGTCTTTAGAGTGTGGGAGGAAACCGATGATCCCGGAGAAAACCCACGCAGGTCACGGGGAGAACATACAAACTCCGTACAGACAGCACCTGTCGTCGGGATCGAAGATGACAGTGCTAAAATTTGTGTGGCAATTGATAAAGATGGTCAGAAGGCCATGTGATAGGAGCAGAATTAGGCCATTCAGCCCATCTAGTCTACCCCACCATTCATTCATGGCTGATCTATAACTCCCTCATAACCCCATTCTCCTGCCTTCTCCCCATAACCCCTGCCACCTGCACTAATCAATGGATGGCATTGGGGTAGTACAGAGCAGAGAAGGTGGAGCTTATCACAAACAAGATTGAAAATCATATTTATCCTTAGATACATTTCTGACATGTGGAAGGGTGTGGCGATGAAATGTGCCCAATTATTCACAATATTTAATAAAAGATTGATAGAGGCAGTAGTTGCTGAAACTGTGATGAAATATACATGTTGATATTTTCTGAATATTAATAAATGACAATTGAATCAATCGACAGAACTTTAATATTCTCATAAAATCAGTCATTCAAACCTATTTTTCTTCTAGGCGGGAGAAAAACATTATCACCCAGACTGTGCGAGATGTGTCAGGTGCGAGGAGATGTTTGCAGAAGGGGAAGAAATGTATCTGCAAGGTATAAAAACGAAATAAATATTCTTAACAATCTTGATCACTTGTTTATATGCACCATCCGTGTTTTTTTCTGGCTGCTCCAGGAAATCTTAAACTTTTGCATCCTACGCATAACTTGCTCAGTTATTTATTCACTGGAGTTTAGAAGGATGAGGGGGATCTTACAGAAACATATAAAATTATAAAAGGACTGGACAAGCTAGATGCAGGAAAAATGTTCCCAATCTTGGGCGAGTCCAGAAACAGGGGCCACAGTCTTAGAATAAAGGGGAAGCCATTTGAGACGGAGGTGAGAAAAAACTTTTTCACCCAGAGAGTTGTGAATTTGTGGAATTTCCGGCCACAGAGGGCAGTGGAGGCCAAGTCACTGGATGGATTTAAGAGAGAGTTAGATAGAGCTCTAGGGGCTAGTGGAATCAAGAGATATGGGGAGAAGGCAGGCACGGGTTATTGATTGGGGACGATCAGCCATGATCACAATGAATGGCGGTGCTGGCTCGAAGGGCCGAATGGCCTCCTTCACCTATTTTCTATGTTTCTATGTTTCTATTAGAAAAGGTTCTGTGAGGTCGCTTGAAGTTGGGCATTAATGTGATTCATCTAAATGAAATCATCTTCATATTATTACAAATTCAGGCTGCTAAACTTTATTAATGAAATGACCATATTTATTCAACAAAATAATGTTTAATCAAAGGTTCTAAGAGTGAAATTGAAAGTGAAAATTAGAATTCTGATCTGTTAGATTAAATGAGTATTTAAACTGTTTCATGTCAGGGGCCGCGGAACGTTTTTCAAAGTGGAGGGGGGCTGAGCGATCACTGATCACCGGTCTCGGGGGTACCTGGTGAGGGAGCGGAGCGACTGAGCGGGGCGAGGGTGACACAATTATTATTTGTTGTTGTTGCTCGACCTCCAAAAACTGGGGGATAATAGAGGCCATGCCCCAACTCAAAAAGTGGGAGGATATATCCTCCATCCCCCTGCACCCCCCCCCTTTCTCTCCCTCCCTCTCGGGGGGGGGCACACACACACACACACACACACACACGCACACGCACACACACACACACACACACGCGCACACACACGCACACGCACACACACACACACACACACACACACTCCCCCTCCCTCTCCCCCTCTCTCCCTCTCTCCCCCCCTCCCTCCCTCCCTCTCTCCCTCTCTCCCCCCTCCCTCTCTCTCCCCCTCTCCCCCCCTCCCCACCCCTCTCTACCCCTCTCTACCCCTCTCCCCCCCTCAGAAGAAGAGAAAAATACACCTGCGGGCCGGATAATTTCGGGTTATGAAGCACGTCTTGCCAAAAAAGTGGAGGGGCTGCCCCTCGGACTCAATCAAAATGATAGCAGGCAGCCTTGGAAGCCTTACCCCACTACTCAAACATCATGTCAAAAACCTTGGCGTGATATTTGACTCAGCACTGAAATTTGACAAACAAGTCAATGCCGTGGTAAAAGCTAGCTTCTTTCAGCTTCGGACGATAGCTAAAATATAACAATTCCTCCAGTTTGATGACCTCGAAAAGATCATCCACATATTCATC
The DNA here is from genome assembly GCA_038087875.1 of Malacoraja senta. Lineage (NCBI taxonomy): Eukaryota > Metazoa > Chordata > Chondrichthyes > Rajiformes > Rajidae > Malacoraja > Malacoraja senta. Next base: position 279,201,773 of record CM075977.1, on the reverse strand, counting down.
TCCTCCCGCCTAGATTACTGCAACTACACTGGCATCAGCCAATCTTCCCTGGCCCGCCTGCAACTGGTCCAAAACGCCGCAGCGAGACTCTTGACGGGCACCCGGAAAAGGGGCCACATCACCCCGATCCTGGCCTCTCTCCACTGGCTCCCTGTGCGGTTCCGTATAAACTTCAAGATCCTCGTCCATGTCTACAAACCCCTCAATGGGCTTGCTCCCACCTACATAAAAAGTCTTCTCACCCACCACTCCACCTCCAGGCCCCTCAGATCGGCCGACTTGGGGTTGCTGAATATCCCACGGTCTAGGCATAAGCTCAGGGGTGACCGCGCCTTTGCGGTTGCAGCCCCTAGACCGTGGAACAGCATCCCCTTTCCCATCAGAACTGCCCCCTCCATCGACTCTTTTTAGTCAAGACTAAAAACTTATCTACACTCCCAAGCCTTTCCTGACGTCCTCTGAGTGAGGGCTACATGTATATATGTATGTAGTTTGTTTTGTTTATGCAATTCTTATAACAAATGTAAAGCACTTTGGCCAACGAGAGATGTTTTTTAAATGTGCTATATAAATAAATGTGACTTGACTTGACTTGACTATCTTCAAGCCACTTCCATCAGCTGTACCAAGTTCCCCAGCCTTCATGTCTTTCTCCACTGTAAAAACAGAGGAGAGACTTTGAGAGACTTTGCACATCTTCTGCCGCTTGTCTCAGAGATGACCACTTTGGTTTCTGAGGGGCACTATTCCCTCTCTCGTCACCCTGTTACTTTTAACGTACATAAAATCTCTTTGGTTTTCCCTTCATAGGATGTATCTTTATTTCCTCCCAGCATCTGTGGAGTTCCTTTAATCTTGCTTTATTTTGGTGAGTAGTGCACCTATCTCTGCAGGAACTGGTTTTTGCACAATTTTAAATCGAAAGGGTGTTTCAACTCGCAACTTGCAAATCACAACCTGCGAACTTAGGAAACTTTGGAGAACTCCACAAAGCACCAAGCAGAATCACAGTAGTATCCAGTAAAAAATAATCACTAACTCTTGCAGGAGGCACTGAGGAGTGTTGGAAGGTGTGTGGAGTTGAGAGGGCTCTTGGTGCTAAGGCACATTTGGCTCTTGAAGGAAGCTAGATGGTTTATCCTTTTGTGGTCAAGTTCTGCATACAAAATTTTGGTTCCAGAGATAGGGTGAAGGTGAACGGAACTTGGATCAGTGTCAGGATGAAGGTATTAAAGAGTGTAGTTTGTGACCTTGAAGATGGGTTTAATGTCTGGATCTCAGGACAAACCGCAAGGTAATTGAGAATGTGATGCTGAATCCTCACAGCTGGACGATTTTCGCGCGAATGTCGCACGTCAGTCACTGCCGGCCTATCACGTAAATGATGCACAAATGACGCCCAAGTGGGACAGGCCCTTTACTTTTGATTGGGATGCTTTAATTACACTTCAAAATAAATGACTCTCAGTTTGAGCTTGAGCAAAGGATGCCTCTTATATGTCTTGACTGAAAATGGAACTTCTAGTCAGATCAGAACGGAAGACATTTTAAATCCTCAAATTTTCTCTGTCACGTTGATATTATGACTTAATTGCTATTGGATAAACTTCCGTACACTGTTAGGCAATTTATTATATCTCGCTCAATAATAAATCTAATTTGGTTCTGGAATACATTGTCTAGAATTTGCAGGTAAATTCCAGCATTTCTGTATATATCTGACATTTATTGCCACTTGGAGATGGAATCATAAAATGATTGAGATAAAAAGGGATGGTCATGTCCTTGCCAATGGAGAAAGAGTTCCCTGAACTATATTTGAAACTCTGCATATGAGAGCCCTTCAAACACACAGCCAAGAATTTCCCTCTGGTTGAAAAATATTCTCCTCATCTCTCCTCACATCTTTCAACCACTAAGTTTTGGTTTATGCTTGCTGATTTTCTGGCTCCTTCACAAAGGGATATAGGTCATTTATTTTTACTCTTTCCAGATCCCTCATAGTTTATCCAATAACCTAATTTCCCTCCATCTCACGTTGTTCCAAAATAAAAGAAACACGAGTTGAACAATCTTTCCTCAAAACTATATTTTTTCCGTTCCTGGAGATGTTCTCATAAATGTTCTCTGCACTAATGGGAAGAAGAATTCAAATGCAGTCTTGATGAGTACATGGTTCAGCCCTCATTTCCCTTGCAGGCTTCAGAACATTAAATATCTGGCTGCCTCCCAGGTCACAAATTACAAATTTGAAAAGAAGCCTAATATTTCAATTAGACTTAGGGTCTCGCCTTACATTAAATGGTCCTATGCCCCCTTTGAGCTGATGTGTTCTATACTTAAAAGTACTGACAATTTCCCATTGTTCATCAACGGCATTTCATTTAGGAGGGAACTGAGCATATCATTGTCATTTTTACTGGCTACAACTTGTGAAATTGCCTGAGGCAGTACATCTATTGAGCTTATTATCTGCCAGTGATTTCAAGTAATCCCAATGATTGAGCTTGACATTCTGCTTAATAAAAGGATCAGTTCAGCACAGGGTTTGGATCCAGTGCAGAATTATAAACAGCAGACACAATGCAGCCAGGCTGATGTGAATGCAGCCCAAGAATCATCATGGGTCAGTCACATTGGATTGACATCATATACAGGCATTGTGATTTTGAGTCCACTGACAAAAACTAAGCATCGGAGGGCCGCACGGTGGTGCAGCGGTAGAGTTTCTGCCTTACAGCGCTTGCTGTGCCAGAGACCCGGGTTCGATCCTGACAACGGGTGCTGTCTGTACGGAGTTTTTATGTTCTCCCTGTGACCGCATGGGTTTTCTCCAAGATCTTCGGTTTCCTCCCACACTCCAAAGACATACAGGTTTGTAGGTCAATTGGCTTGGTATAAGTGTAAATTGTCCCTAGTGTGTGGGATAGTGTTAATGTGCGGGGATCGCTGGTCGGTGTGGACTCGGTGGGCCGAAGGGCCTGTTTCCGCGCTGCATCTCAAAAACTAAAACTAAAAACTAAATCAGGAATGGTAAATCTTGCATTCAAGTAATGAACAACTTCAAGTGGCTCAGTTTTGTCAGTAGCTTGTGCTAGTATGATCCACTGCTGAAGAATGGAAAAATACTGCAAATAGAATCATGCAACACAGAAACAAGCCTATCAACATCCCCCCCCCCTCCCCCCATGACCATGATGACCATTGAGTACCTTTCTATTCCAATCCTATTTCCCAACTCTAGGTCCCTAGACTATAATGCCTTCATGTAGAGATACAGGAAGCAGGCCCTTCGGCCCACCAAGTCCACAACAATCATCGATCACCCATTCATATTAGACAATAGACTATAGGTGCAGGTGTAGTCCATTCGGCCCTTCGAGCCAGCTTTCACATCTATTCCCTACATGAGGTAATTTACAGGGGCTGATTCACCTACAAACACGCACGTCCTTGGGATGTGAGAGGAAACCAAAGCATCTGGAGGAAGCCACGAGGTCACATGGAGAATATGTAAACTCCGCACATACAGTGTCCAAGGTCTCCGGCACTGTGAGGCAGCAACTCTACTAGCTACTTATAGGACATTCATGAGAGTTGCTATAAAACAGAGTGCACATGGTAATAAATTCACAGGAAATTCAAGTGAATATAGACAATTTGCATAGTTGTCTGCAAATAGCCCATGAACCTATTCTTTAAATTATAATTAGAGTCATAGTCATACAGCGCGGAAGCAGGTTCTTCGGCCCAACTTGGCCATGTCGACCAAGATGCCTCATCTACGCTAGTCCCACTTGCCCGCATTAAGCCTATATCACTCTAAGCTGGGAACCTCTCAGGACAGGATCCTATCCATGCACCTGTCTAAGTGCCTTTTAAATGTTGTTGTATCACCTGCCTCAACTACCTCCTCTGGCAGATCATTCCATATACCCACCACCAATGGAAAAAGTTACTCCTTAGGGCCCTATTAAATCTTTACCCTGTGTCTTAAACCTATGTCCTCTAGTTCTTGATTCCGCTACTCTGGGTAAGACCAGTGTATTTGGTATACTCTAACTTGCTGTCAAGGGGATAGATTCTTGCCACGGTTGCAGTAGGCATGGGCAGAAAGTGCAGTAGACTTTCAGGCTCATATCTTTACTTCTTAAGCTCCTATGCTGTGATCTGTATGTCTGTTTCAGGTCAGGTCAGGGGGAGTTCCCCCCGCCACGGGTACCATGTAATCCCGCGCTACCTGCTCCATGGTTGGATAGTCGGCGACTAAACCGTCTCCCCCACCTGGTTTGCCAGGTGAGGAGGGGGCTGTGGACTCCCAGCAGGACCAACAACAAGACCTGTCAAAGGGCGGATGAGCTCCTAGCGAGCCAACGACCAACCACACTTCAGTAGAAGTTGCGATCACTGTCGTACATAGTATTGTAAGGAACGATGATAAAGCACACACACAAAAATCCTATACTTCCAGCGGTGGAAGTCTGCAGGAACTGGAGGGAAGAGATGTGTCGTGCGGCCGTCACCTTTCCCGTCGGAAATTGGCACCACTGCGTCGCTAATGTTTTCAACGATGATGAAGTTTCTACAAATCTGTTGGTAAACATGACAGGAACGGTTGTCCGTAGAGGCAGAATAATCAGTGAAAAATAGCAGAGAAATACAATATAACTGCACAAAATCTGAAATGGAAATCACCAAATGCAGACTTATTTAATATTGTCAAAGTCACTGTTGAGTCTTGGAAGCAATGATGTGCTCAGTCAGAAGATGAGGTGATATTCCTTGACCATACGTTGAGCTTGGTTGGAACAAGGTTGGATGAGGACTTAAAGGTCAGGAAGGGGATTGGATGGTGAATTAAAGTGACAGGCAATGTTTGAATGCTCATAGTCCCAGCTACACAGAATGGTGATTGTAAGTTGTCTCACGGAATTTCTATTGTGGAGCTATCTCTGATATGGCAGTAGCTCAAAATATAAATAAATGCATTGGTATTATTTTAGCTTTATGATCCAAACCAGACTCCTTCTATCTGTTGTATAAGAAGTCTGAAGAAGGGATTCGACCCGAAACGTCACCCATTCCTTCTCTCCAGAGATGCTGCCTGTCTTGCTGAATTACCCCAGCATTTTGTATCTATCTCATTCTATCTGTTTCCTATTCCCAATAATGCCACTGGGCATAATCAAAGTTCCAAATAAATAACAACTTCTAGCCATCAAGATCTTATTTACTTACTTACTTACTTACTGCCTATTATGTCTCCTGGCATGTAGAGCAGCAACGAAGGTCCTCCACTCCTGTCTGTTCTGGGCTAGCTTCTGGACACTACCCCAGGTCAGGTCCATGATTTTCATTTCCTCCTCTACAGTTCGACGCCAGGTGGTTTTGGGTCTCCCTCTTTCCCTTTTCCCTTCCGGTGTCCAGTGCAGGGCTATTCTTGGGATGCTGTCTGGTTCTCTTCTCAGTATATGGCCAATCCAGTTCCAGCGCCTTCTCATGATGATGGTGTCCATGCTCTCTTGTTGGCATTGAGCAAGGAGATCCATCAAGATATGAGTAGATCTATACCTTGTGCAGATTTTCTTTATTTAAATTTATTTAAATTCATTTGCGCATGTTTGATGGTTTTCCATTTTGTTTATTCTTTGCTTGTACTCACTGCAGGTACTCTAATCTGGCATCCAGTCTGTAAGCAAGCTGCCAGGGCAGAAGAAAAGCAAAAGGTAAGTTGAAAGAAATATTGCCGCACCTGTAACAAAATAACTGACTTCTAAGGTTAATTATCAATTAATCAATACTTGTGTTAAACTCATCAGATTATTAAATTACAACATTCTCAAATGGCCTCTATTATTTTTATTTATTGTTGAAGTTTGTTTTACACTATTGCTAAATGATTTGTAATTTTTCCAAATTTTATGCAGTTTGGTTATGAACATGCCATTTTGTACGAGATCATTAAGCTGTATTTAAATTGTCAGGAACACTCTTTTACTGACCATTCTTATATGGAGTTCAGCGTTGAAATGTAGAAAAGGGCATTTCTGGATTATTTTCTATCTCTCCAGGAATTCACTTCTGGGTGAAAATTTCATCTGAACCCAGGTGTAATGTCCACAACAAGGACATGCAGGATAATGTTACTCCTCAGCCCCACCACTCACTCGGGAACAATTTAACTGTGGTGTCCTGGATGTGATTGTTGTTGAGCCCTCCTGTGGCAACAAGATTTTCCCAATGTATCACTGGTATAGGATGGCCAGCATTGAACTGTTGGATTAGTTTCTTACCTACTATACAACTCTTCCCTCAATCCTCTTGTTATCACAGCCAACTCTTCTTCAGGTGCATGCTCTGGGCTCCCAACTCGCCAGTCTGCAGACGCTTTGATTTTGTGTCCACCAGATCCCATGAAATTCTAACTAATCTCATGGTCCCCGGAGGCTTCCAATGACGATATCAATCTCTGTCATCCAATCAAGGAATGGGTGACGTTTAGGGTCTGAAGAAGGGTCTCGACCTGAGACGTCACCCATTCCATCTTTCCAGTGATGCTGCCTGTCCCGCTGCGTTACTCCAGCATTTTGTGTCCATTAGTTTATTAATGTCGGGTGTAGCGAAAACAGTGAAAAGCTTTTGTTTGCGTACCATCCAATCAAGTCAAATAACCTATATATGAATATAATCAAGGCACGCACAAGGAAACAGGCAGAGCAAAGATAAAAAACACAAGAATCCAGAATATAGTTTGACAGCATTGTAGCAAAATAAGTTCCAGATTAAAAGACCAATGTTGTATGAGGTATCTTGGAAGATCAGGACGAGACTGATAATGAGAAGAAACTGTTCCTGAATCTGGTGGTACGTCCTTTCATGCTTTTGTATTTTTGACCTGCCCGAGGCAAGGGGAAGAGGGAATGATCAGGGTGCGTGATTATGTTGGCTGCTTTCTCAGTGCGAAGTTTAGATGGAAGTCGATGGTGGAGAACCTGGTCTGCATGATGGACTGGGCTACATCCACAACTCTGCAATTTGTTGCTGTCTTGGGCAGAGCTGTCACCAAACCAAACTGCGATGCGACGGCTTCTGGCATCCGCATGTTGGGTTTCAGAGACTTCATCCTCCTCCCTTGACAAAATGTCACTTAGATTTTGTGCCATGTCACTGAGCTGCAGATGGAGTGACACAATAATCCTGAGATAACACAATTGGGATGTTAATGTATGCAACAACTATCAGGGAAACTCAGATGTACTTTTAGATCCCAAGTAGAAATGTTGGCCTTGATATTGGAGAATGCCATGCAACAGAGTGTCACCGTGGCTATGGTCATCCACCACTGTAACACTTGGGAGCACAGAAGGCTTCAGGTCTTTAGTGTAATCCAAAAGGCATTGTGCTACGTGGAATCAAATATTAATTCTTGGAGGCTGCCAGTGTTGTTGGGCCACTTGAGGCCTGGATGTCTTGGTACCAAGAAAAGGCAATGATGGTGGTTGGTGGGAGCTAGTCAGAGGCACCAGAGGGCATTGAACGTAGGTGGCATGGGATTAATTTAATGCTGATTATGTACTGGGGGTGGGAAGAGGTGTGCATTGTCTGATGGAGATGCGATTTATGGCCAGTAGTTTGGCAATGTTTGATTGGGGATTGGGATGGAGATCAGCAGCTTCGGATGGGAGGAATGGAGAAAAAGAACCATGAAAAAGCTGGTAAACTGAAATAAAACACAAAATGCTGGGAAAAACTCAGCAGGTTAGGCAGCATATTTGACAAGAGAAACGATGAATGTTTCAGGCCCAAAACCCTTCATCAGCATTGAGAAATAGAGAACAATGTTAGTTGAAGATGCATGTGTAGGAAGGAACTGCAGATGCTGGTTTAAACTGAAGATAGACTCAAAATGCTGGAGTTTCTCAGCGGGACAGGCAGCATCTCTGGAGAGAAGGAATGGGTGACGTTTTGGGTCGAGAGCCTTCTTCAGACTGAGGTGCTGAAGTCAGGCTGTTCAAACTCATCCAGGAGCTCCTACCCAAACTTCCTGCAAAACATTAACCTGATCAGGAAACATGCTGCCCCTTGCTGATCTACATTGGTTATCATTGTTCTGAAATAAGAGTAAGACAGGATCAGGTATCAATGTCATCTACATGTAAGCCATGGCATAATCCTGGCTTATTTATATATATAAAGTATATCGTCTAATTCTGAAAGTCGCTGCATATGTTGTTTTGTCTTTAGGTTACTCGTACATCTTCTGAGAGCATCACATCTGTTCCAGCCTCAAGTACTTCAGGATCCCCAAGCCGTATAATATTTGTAAGTATATTCAGTATTTTACAGAGATAGAATATCTCAATATTTGTGGTGGATAAATTGACATTAATAAATAGCATAAATCGTGGACAGTACGATAGATAAGCAAAGTACTTAGAGGACCAGCATACGAAGAGTTATGCAGAGACATCTGAGTTTGAATCAAATTGTTGGTTAATAAGCAACATGGGAATTGCTTTTGGTCTCGTTTTGAATTATTCTTTACACATTGAATGAGTCACAAGATGCACAGAGTCTCTTGCCCAGAGTAGGGGAATCGAGGACCAGAGGACTTGGGTTCAAGGTTAAGGGGAAAAGATTTAATAGGTATCTGAGGGGTAACTTTTTCACACAAAGGGTGGTGGGTGTATGGAACAAGCTGCCAGAAGAGGTAGTTGAGGCTGGGACTTTCCCGATGTTTAAGAAACAGTTAGACAGGTACATGGATAGGACAGGTTTGGAGGGATAAGGACCAAGCGCGGGCAGGTGGGACTCGTGTAGCTGCGACATATTGGGCCGAAAGGTCTGTTTCCACACTGTATCACTCTATGACTATGGCATTCAAGCACATTCCCTCATGGGATAGGCCAAAGAACATTATGCATTATGCGGTTAGAGAAATTTGCAGATAGGCTATTCTCTGCAACCTGTCCAATGTAAAGTGGAAAACCAGTGTGGTGTGGAGGTGGTGGGAGGGAATGAAAACTGTGAAAAATGGAGCATCATCTCTGAATTATGCAGCATAATTCATGCAGCATCTCTGAATTATTTGACACCTGTAGTGTATAATTTTATGTAGTCAAAGCTAAGCACACTATTTATCACTAACCATTTTCATTATTGAAAACAGATGTCAGATGTAAAGCTTTGTTTACTCAAGTCATGAAATGTAATTTTAAAGCTTCCAAATTTTGAAATGTAAAATTTCTGACATTTTGTTTTAATAAATTTAACTGACCCAGAGAAACAGACTTAAAGT
>CM075977.1:279145041-279192275 GCA_038087875.1 Malacoraja senta | reverse complement strand
ATTCTTCACATGTTTAAATTATTATGTTTGATTTATTAATTTGTCTACTGTGTATCTGTGTTGTTACGTGCGAGCAAAGCACCAAGGCAAATTCCTTGTATGTTTTCATACTTGGCTAATAAAATTCAATTCAATTCAATGCAGAGCCATGGTTGAGGTGAATGTCCTTCTTATTTTGGTGTTCCAGAGATTAATGTGGGGCCAGGGAGCTGGCATCATCCATGGACTTGTTGTGGCGGTGGGCAAACTGCTGTATATCATGGCTGCTTGGTAGGCTGAATTCAATGTGTGCCATAACAAGTAGGATGGCTCCAGAACTGTGAACACTTCATCCGGTACATGGATATCCTCTGTTCTAGCCCAATTTGAAAATGTTCCAATACTGTCTGTTACGGAGTTTGTACGTTCTCCCCGTGACCTGCGTGGGTTTTCTCTGAGATCTTCGGTTTCCTCCCACAGTCCAAATACGCACAGACTTGTAGGTAAATTGGCTTGGTAAATGTAAAAAAATATTGTCCCTAGTGGATGTGGGATGGTGTTAATGTGCGGGGATCGCTGGTCGGCGCCGACCCGATGGGCCGAAAAGACCTGTTTCCGCGCTGTATCTCTAAAATAAAATAAACTAAACTGCCATGCTTTTCAGAACAAATGTCTGATTTTAGTTTTAATTTAGTCTAAATTAGTTTTCACACCTATTGCATTTTTTTTTTTTTTTTTTTTAATATTGTTTATTATTGGAGATAAGTACACAACCTATTTACATCATTACAGTCTAACATTTTTAAATTGATAATATTGTCAATTATTATTACATTGTCTCCAATACCTTTGCCTTTTTTTTTTTTTTAAACTAGATAGAACTAAAGAGATAGATGAAGTAAAGAAAGAAAAGAAAGAGAAGAAGAATAAAAAAAAATAAAAAAAACAAAGAGAAAAAAAAAAGAGAAAAATAGTTAAAGAAGAATGGAAAAATTTATTGAAATAAAAAACTTCATTCGAGATATATTCGTACATTTCAGAGTATAGCATTTCATCCATTCTTTAGCCCGAGTGCTAGTCAGGTTCCTGTGCTGAACTATTCTGACCCTTTAAGTAATCAATAAAAGGAGACCATGTTCCTACGAATAATTCCTGTTTGTCCAACAGGGAAAATCTGATTCTTTCCACGTTTAAGGTCTCGTCATTTCTATAATCCACATTTTGATTGTGGGGCCGTAGGGCCTTTCCAAAATTTTAGAATTAATTTTTTTCCTGTTATTAAACTATAATCAATAAAGTTTCTTTGTGTTGTTCTAAATGTTTGATTTAATTCTAATATTCCGAGTATTATTAATTTTGGATCGGGTCCAATTGTGTGCCGGTTACTTTAGATATTATACTGAAAATATTTACCCAGAATTTTTTAATTTTTATTACAGTTTGCAAACATATGAGATAATGTAGCTTCTAAATGTTGACATTTATCACATATAGGTGAGATATGTTGAAAATTTTATGTAGTTTTGTTTTTGAATAATGTAACCTATGTATTACTTTAAATTGTATTAGAGAATGTCTGGCGTTTAGTGAGCACTGATGTATGTGTTGCAAACTTTGTAGGTAAATTGGCTTGGTAAATGTAAAAAAATATTGTCCCTAGTGGATGTGGGATGGTGTTAATGTGCGGGGATCGCTGGTCGGCGCGGACCCGATGGGCCGAAAAGACCTGTTTCCGCGCTGTATCTCTAAAATAAAATAAACTAAACTGCCATGCTTTTCAGAACAAATGTCTGATTTTAGTTTTAATTTAGTCTAAATTAGTTTTCCACCTATTGCATTTTTGCATGCAACAGGGAACACCAACTTGAAAGATGTCATCTTGGTTTGTTTTTTCCTCATGGCTTGACTTGCATGTAGGGCTATCAAATGAGATTCATTGCCTTTCAACAGAAACATCAATCTCCTCCACAGAAGGACAATGAAGGTATCAGTCGAACTTGCTGCAGTGAACACATTCATCACAGGTTCATCACACAACGGAATAGCTGACAGCAGCAGGGTCTCGACGTGAAACATCACCTATTCCTTTTCTCCAGAGATGCAGTCTGACCCGCTGAGTTACTCCAGCATTTTGTGTCTATTTTCAGTTTAAACCAGCATCTGCAGTTCCTTCCTACACGGTGATTGTCTTGAACACTGCCATACTCATCAGCAGAAGTGAGAAATAGATCATCTATCCATTTATGATGATTCAGGGACATATATTAAAACCATTTATATTTATTGATTAATACAAACATACAATTTAGAAGCAAGACTATAGCATTCAGCCCTTCAAGTGTGTTTAGGTGTTCATTAAAGTTCTAACATGCTGGAGTAACAGTGGGAAGGAACTGCAGATGCTGGTTTAATCGAAGATAGACACAAAAAGCTGGAGTAACTCGGCGGGACAGGCAGCATCTCTGGAGAGAAGGAATGAGTAACTCCAGCATTTTGTGTCTTATCTTGGACTAACAGTAGGTCAGGCAGCATCTCTGGAGAACATAGATAGGCTCTCTACTCTGGAACAGGGAACAACCCGCTGAGTTACTCCAGCACTCTGTGTCCTTGTGCGTAAACCAGCATTGACAGTTCCTTGTTTCTTCATTAAGGTTACATATGTCTATTTATAATTTCAACCTCGCACGCCCGTTATTCTTTGCATATCACAAATGTAACTGCCTCTGCCTTTATAATGCTGTAAAGAAAGCGAATGGCATGTTGGCCTTCATAACAAGAGGAGTCGAGTATAGGAGGTCCTTCTGCAGTTGTATAGGGCCCTACCTGGAGTATTGTGTGCAGTTTTGGTCCCCTAATTTGAGGAAGGACATTCTTGCTATTGAGGGAGTGCAGCGTAGGTTTACAAGGTTAATCCCCGGGATGGCAGGACTGCCATATGCTGAGAGAATGGAGCAGCTGGGCTTGTACACTCTGGAGTTTAAAAGGATGAGAGGGGATCTTATTGAAACATATAAGATTATTAAGGGTTTGGACACGCTAGAGGCAGGAAACATGTTCCCGATGTTGGGGGAGTCCAGAACCAGGGCTACAGTTTAAGAATAAGGTATAAGCCATTTAGAACGGAGACGAGGAAACACTTTTTCACACAGAGAGTTGTGAGCCTGTGGAATTCTCTGCCCCAGAGGGCGGTGCAGGCCGGTTCTCTGGATACTCTCAAGAGAGAGCATAGATAGGGCTCTTAAAGATAGCGGAGTCAGGGGATATGGGGAGAAGGCAGGAACGGGGTATCTGATTGGGGATGATCAGCGATGATCATGTTGAATGGCGGTGCTGGCTCAAAGGGCCGAATGGCCTACTCCTGCATCTATTGTCTATTGTCTATTATCTATATCCTTTAAGGAAAAGAATTCCATCAACTCAACCTTTTGAGGGGGAAAAAATGGCCTCATCTCTGTCTTTAGTGCATCATGTTTGGCACAAACATTGTGGGCCGAAGGGCCCGTGCCTGTTCTGTACTGTTCAATGTCCTAAGGTGACCAATATAGATGTGGTCCCACCAGTGCTTTATAAAGGAGAAGCATAACCTAACTTTTATTCACATCCCCATCAATAGATGAAACATTGTTATTTTTCCTGATTACATGTAATGTGCATACTTTAGCCAAAGGGTTCCCAACCTGGTGTAAATTTACCCCTATGGGGTAACTTTTCCCTACCCAGGGGGTAAATTTGTTGATTCTGGATTTGTACATATTTTTCTGATTGACTGACTGTTTGGTTCTGGTGTACCGATATCTGTTCATCATTATTGTTCATAAATCGGTGAAATAACATTGTTATGTGCTATTAAAGTTGCCAGGGGAAAACGGGACGAAAACGTTTGGGAACCCCTGCTTTAACCGGTGGCAAAATATGTAATAAGACACAAAACTCCATTATGTATCAGAGTTTCTCTCTACTTCTTTGTTCCTTCATCTTAGGTATTCCTTTGGGATCTGGGGTGCTTGCTTCTACTCTGGTTTGTGGGTTCTGAGGAGACTAACGAGGCCACTCTGATTTTTTTCTTCTGATGTGGCAGGGATTACTTGATACGATGGGCAGTTGTGCCATTTGTGAGATGATTCACTCGTACCTTACATGCAAAGTGTCTGTATACTCCCAGTGAATGGGCCTGCGGTTCTCAATATGATCTCAAATGTTACTCTTTCACTTGAACATAAATGAACCAGAGATTCTCAGTAGATTGACACAAAATCTACTGGAGTAACTCAGCGGGACAGGCAGCATCTCTGGAGAGAAGGAATGGGTGACGTTTTGGGTCGAGAGCCTTCTTCAGACCCATTTTTTGTCTATCTTCAGTTTAAACCAACATCTGCAGTTCCTTGCTATGCAGAGATTCTCAGTGGTCAGTGAGGATGTTGCATTTTACCATGGAGGTTGAATATATTCTTTTTTTCCTCTATCCGCTTAGGAATCTTTTCCAATGCAAAGCTGTGAACAGTCTTTTAGGTGCCTGGTGTCAGGCTTGTGAACTGTGTGGACTGGCAAGCCAACTGAGTGTAGTTAGGGACTCGGTACTATGGATGCTAGCCTGGAGGTGGACCCTGGTTCATTTATTCCTTCCAGTAACTTTGGAGAACTTTGCAGAGGTCCTTCAGAGTGCTTTCAGGTGCCTGCTGTAGGCAGTTTGGTTTTTTAGAGGCATACAGGAGAGGAGTGGTCAGGTGCTATAGACCTGCAAGGGAAGGTAGTCGCTCCCATCCCCACGAGTCTCGGGCAGATGGGGCTCAGCAGCCTGGGAAGGCAGTCCATCTAGGAGAGGGAAAACTCTGATTTAAAAGCTCCACAGCCTTGTGGCCAGATCCAGTCATGGAAAAGGCTCCAGGAGTAAACCTCAAGAAAATCCGGAGTCGGTGCCCCTAAGGTAGTTCGTCGTTGTCTACAACCTCGCTCTGGCAGCTCCTGCAATGGCCCTGGTGCCAAACTGTAACGGCCCTGCTGTTCCTTTGGATCGATCAGCGACGTGGAGAGGGGGGACGTGCTGCATGGGCAACAAACAGCCTTTCCTCTATATTACATCGCCCAGGCTTGCATCCGACCAGGATGCATCACCCATGGTCAGTCATGACCGAGGTGGGCCTACTACAGGAGAGCAGAATCACTGCAGCGCAAATGACCATGATAATGCTCCCCAAAGGCTACCTGACCCGCTTTGTGCTTTGCTCAAGATTCCTGCACCTGCAGCCACCTGTGTCCTCATGAGTTTCTTGTCAGGTTTTATGTCTTGATTTTCAAAAAAGTATTTCCCTCAATTGACCAAAAATTGCACTGATGTAATGAAGGTGATGGTGAATTTTATGTTATCAATTTCTGCAGTCAATGAGAGACAGCTCTCAGGAAATAGGCAATGAGGTACATTTTCCAAGGTCTCAGGACGTTACTTTGTGGTCATAGGGCAGTGTTGTGCAGAAGACAAAAGTTGTTCTAGACTTTTAGCCTCAAAAGATTCAATGTTTCACACACATAAACACATGTCATCCCCCAAAAATGTGGTGCCTAAGCTGGGTGAGGTGGCCGATTTAGACCTCATCGGTGCTTCCGTGGCCAGTCGGCGGGTCAAATTTGCCCCCTGCAACCACAGCTCTGGAACTCCGGCTCAGCCAGAGTTGGTAGATCCATTGCCATAAGCATTTTCCATGGCTGACTTTGTGGGCCGGTACCTCGGCCCTACAACGGCCTGGGCGGACCATTCCAGTACTGTTCAATTTCTCTCGGGGGCCGTGACCCTTGTTGGTCCAGCAAAACGGATATTCCATTCAGGCTCTGGAACCAAGGATGCCGGAAAATTGCTGGTGGACCTGTACCACGAGCAGCTCGTCTGCCATTGAGAGGACGTCTTTCACGAGGACCCTGGTGATGACTTCCATTGCACCAGACAACAGGTATACCTCGGTGTAATTGGCTCAGTCAGACTTTTGACTTCTTGACACGATCATAAGAAAGGTGTCTCAGCGATACTCCTCTTTCCAGTAATGGATTTGTGACCGGAGCTGTTCACCTCTGAATTTTAGAACTTAAGGAATACTGTTTTCCAACGACTCTCGGTTAAGGATAATGGCAACACTGGACAAAATAGCTTGCTGTAGAATAGAGTGAAGCTTATTCATGTCAAGTACATACATAATAATTCTTCTCTCCAACCTGCCTGCCTTTGTACTTCATTAGAATCTCAGCCAGAATTAAGAGCTCAAATCTCTGAAACAGGGCGTAAGTCCAAACCTTGAACCTGAACTGCAATCACCAATCCACACTTAAAGGGCCTGTCCCACTGTATGAGGTAATTCAAGAGCTCTCCCGAGTTTAAAAAAAAATCAAACTCGTGGTAAGCACGTAGAATGTACGTAGCGGGTACGTCGGAGCTCGGGACGTCTCTTAGCGGCTCGTAACGTTAACAGCAGGTACTCGGCATACGCGGTAAGCTCGTGAAGACTCGTGAAGATTTTTCAACATGTTGAAAAATGTCCACGGGAGCCCCGAGTACCTACGAGCGTCCATTACCGTAAATCTCCGAGTTCGAATCAGGGGAAACTCGGGAGAACTCTTGAATTAGCTCGTACAGTGGAACAAGCCCTTAAATCTGACAAAACGTGCAACACAGCAGCGCAGCTGGTTAAGCTGCTGCCTCACAGTGCCATTCCTTACCTCAGGTGTTATCTGTGTGGCGTTTGCACGTTGCCACTGTGGCCACATGAGTTTTCCTCCAGATGCTCCCGTTTGTTCCCACGTCTTAATGATGTATGGAATTGGTGGCTGTAAAATTTCTCCTAGTATACAGAGAATCGTTCCAAAGTGGGATAACATAGAACTGGTATGAAGAGAATTCTCTCCAGAGATGCTGCCTGTCCCACTGAGTTACTCCAGCTTTTTGAGTTACTCTATCTTCAGTTTATACCAACACCTGCAGTTCCTTCATACATAGAACTAGTATAAGCAGGTGATTTAGTTTAGTTTAGAGATACAGCGTGGAAACAGGCCCTTCGGCCCACCGGGTCCGCGCCGACCAGCGATCCCCACGCATTAACACCATCCTACACCCACTAGGGACAATTTTTACATTTACCAAGCCAACCTGTACATCTTTGGAGTGTGGGAGGAAACCGAAGATCTCGGAGAAAACCCACGCAGGTCACGGGGAGAACGTACAAACTCCGTACAGACAGCACCCGTAGTCGGGATCGAACCCAGGTCCCCGCCGCTGCACTCGCTGTAAGGCAGCAACTCTACCGCTGTGCCACCGTTCAGCATGGACACCGTGGGCTGAAGGGCCTATTTCTAAGCTGTATCACTAAACTAAAGTAAATCATGTATACCCAATGTTAACACTCACAGGCTCGATTTTCTTCTGAACGTTGCAGCAAGAGAAAACTTAATTTTGCACCTTGGAACTGCAGTGAACCTTAAGTGTGCCGATTTAGGAAGCCCAATGCAAAACCAATGTTGTAAAGACTGATTGTTCTGAACAGGTGTCAAGATACTAATGCCTACTAATGAGAACATGGGTTTTTATATTTGATAGGACGAACAGGAAGGACCGCGGCAACGTAGAGCTTCCAGTCCTGGATCCTTTGCGTCTCTTGGCTATGGACGCTACACACCAACATGGTCTCGTTCGCCGCAACATTTCCACAAACCAGGTAATAATTGCCCTACTATAGTATCTCTCTTACATAACACCAAACAGAAAATATCATGAGGTTTTCTGCTTCCCAATCACCAACGTTACTAACTAAATATCTACTTCAAGCCAAAGAGTAATTATAATAGTAAGTAAGTAAGTAAATGTTATTTATATAGCACGTTTAAATCAACTCGCGTTGAAACTATAGTGCTTTACATAGAATAAATAATTAGGTATCCGTACATCCATAGAAAAATAAAAAAAATTAAAATGACACAGCACATTTCTTACTATAGAATTTAACATGAACGTCCCCCACAGCAGAATCAAAATTTTCCACTGTGGTCACCCGAGGTCGGGGCCTATTTGTGGCCTCCGCAGCCAGTCCGATGTTTTCAGGCCCTCTTGCCGGATGATGGAGCTCCGGCGTCGGGAGAAACACTCCTCAGCGGCTTGGAGTGTCTGGAATGGCCGCTCCCTCCCCGGAGACCACGGCTCCCGATGTCCACAGGCCGCGCTGGTCGGAGCTCCGACCCTGGCGATCTCGGCGAGAGATCCCAGGCTCCGCGGTGTTTTAAATCCAGCACCGCCCGCGGCAGGATAGGTGGTCAAAAAAAAATTATCAGCTTGGTGGGATTCAGAGTGTGGCTAAAAGTCAGTGAATTAAATGAAAAGGTGGAGCAATTTAGGGACTATAATTCCAGAATAGAAGTGTTGAAAATATTCCATAAATCAGGCCACACTTGTGAGGAGGGAACGGAATAAATGTTCAGGTTCATCACCTTTCATTACATCTTGGAAGATACGTAGGTTTAAGATGCAGAAGAAAGTAGGAGGGGAGGTGAAAAGAAAATGGGTGGAAGACAAATAAGATCAAATGACAGAAAGAAGGCAATACAAGATGAAAAGGTGTGGGTTGAAGGAGCAAGCAACTAGTCGACCGACAGAGCCCAATGCAACTGGCAGAATAGTTATCTGAAATTGTCAAAATAAGATGCTGTCTGGTGGAAAATCCAATGAGGATCACAGAGAATTAGTTTTTATGGTAGAATTGCTCATCTGGAACTTCTGGAGGATGTTTCACTGAACCGGCAAAATAACAACCTGACTCCAGGAAATTCCAACGAGCTTTATAACTACAGAAGCGTAAAAAGATGATGATAAAGTGAATCTTGCTGTAATTCCCAGCATTTCCATTCAAATTCCGGGTCAGGTTCATCCTGGAGCAGGATCAGAGAGACTGGATTAACTTCAATGGAGATTATAGGCCCGTTGATACCAAGCAAAGGGAAAAGTAAGACACAAAATGCTGGTGTAACTCAGGCAGCACCTCTGGAGAGAAGGAACGGGTGACGTTTCTGGTGAAGACGCTTCTTCTGTCTGACGTTTCGGGTCAAGACCCTTCTTCAGTCTGAAGCAACGTCTCGGCTTGAAAGGTCACCCTTCTCTCTAGAGATGCTGCCTGTCCCGCTGAGTTACTCCAGCATTTTGTGTTTTATCTTCGATGTAAACTGGCATCTGCAGTTCCTTCCTACACAAAGGGGAAAGTAATGGGCCTGTCCCACTTATGCGACTTTTGTTGAATGTTGAAATGTTGAACATGTTACATGTTGAAAATCCAGCGGCGACCAGTACAAGGTACGACTCTTTGGGTGACTATTCACGACCATACAGGCTTCACCCCGCGACATGTCGCCAGGGTGTCGCCTGTATGGTCGTGAGTAGTCTCCTCAGTCGCCCAAAGAGTCATAGCGTCTTTCTGGTCGCCGCTGGATTTTCAACATAAGTGGGACAGGCCCATAAGTTTCTTTTCTTATTATTTCTATTCAGTTTTTCGTTTAAAATTAATATCTCTAATTTGTTTTAGTAGCTGATTTGATTTCAATAGTTTTTAGAAGTCTCTGAATGTCAGACATACTTCAAACTGTTAAAAAGAAGGGGTGGGTCATCTAAATTAGAGATGAGCTGAGATTCGTTCTCTGAGGGTCAATAATATTTAGCACTCTCTTGCGCAAAAGGGTGGTGGAAGCATTCTGAATATTTTTGACAGCAGTAAACAGATCAGGGTGAAATGTTACTGGAAGAAGGTGGCACTGTGAAGTTGAGGTTGCAATCAGATCAGCTGTGATCTTTTTGAATGATGGAGCAGACTTGAGATGTTGAGTGGTCTGCCTTTGCTCCTAGTTTGTATGTTGTTAGGGGACAATTGCAACTGCTGACTGGGCAATAGAGGTCATGAACGAATGGACGATGAAGTGGATTGGGAAAATAACAATAGTTGTTGGATGTGTCATGTTCTGAAGCAAATAAGATTTGTTTTTGCATGTTTTCCTACCACTGAGCTAAGGTATAAACCAGCCTGTGGTTACCTGGCTTATCACTGCTGCTTTTCTGAAAGGGAGGAACAATAATCTTCCAGCACCTTACCTGCACAGACGTCTGTCAGGGCCCCAGCTATCTCCACGTTGCTTTACTAGCAACATTCACTTTTCACTTTCATCCAGCCCTGGAAATGTATCAACTCTTATACATCCAATAACATCCTTATTAATACCTAGCCGTTCCACATACCCTTTCCTGAACTCACTCCCATGTCCTCGGTAAATACATTTGAGAAATATTCAAGTCAACACTCGCCCACATCCCTTGGCTCCACACATAAATGACCCCTGTGGTCCCTAAGGGAAGCCATTCTTTCCCTGCCCAACATCTTGCTCCTGGTATACTAAAAAAATGTCTTTAATGTGAAGGATATTTCATAAACTCCTTTTTAGTTTAGTTTACTTTAGAGATACACCGCGGAAACAGGCCTTTTGGCCGACCGAGTCCACCCTGCACATTAACACTATCCTACACACACTAGAGACAATTTTACATTTATACATTTTATACCAAGCCAATTAACCTACAAATGTGTACGTCTTTCGAGTGTGGGTGGAAACCGAAGATCTCGGAGAAAACCCATGCAGGTCAAAGGGAGAATGTACAAACTCCATAGTCAGGGTGGAATCTGGGCCTCTGGCGCTGTAAAGCAGTAGATAGAAACATAGAAAACAGGTGCAGAAGTAGGCCATTCAGCCCTTCAAGACAGCACTGCCATTCAATATGATCATGGCTGATCATTAAAAATCAGTACACCGTTCCTGCTTTCTCCCCATATCCATTGATTCCATTAGTCCTAAGAGCACGATCTAACTCTCTCTTGAATACATCCATTGAAGTTCTTCCGCTGCGCCACTGTTCCGCCCTCTTAATTTCTTTGGGTTCTCTCCCATACTGTATTTCTCTTCCAATCCTAGTTATCTATATCTGCCACATGTTTTTTTTTTAATTTTCCTGATCAATATCCTTTGTCATCCAAGGTTCCCTAATCTTACCCTCGGCATTTCACCCTTTACACATGTTAGCCCAGAACTCATGTCAACTGTCTTTTAAAAGGTTGTCAAATGTCATTTTACCCGCAAGCATCTGCAACCCATCTACCCATCACATCCTCTCCCACGTGGTTGAAATGATAATGAAGTGAGTTTGGGCATAATCCAATGATGGTGAAATGTCCCTCTTTATTTAGTTTCCTGGGCCTGATTTAGCATTGGATTAATTATTTTTAATTTACACTTCCTAATTATAACATCAACTCATTTGATTCGAATGATTCATCTAATTTGCTTCATGGTTCAGGTCCCATATGACCTGTGGTGAACAATATGTTGATCGTATTTCCTATAACACCAATTTCCAATGCAGTTTTACAAATATTAAAAGGACAAGGGAAGATCTAACAAATGTCAGACTCTGTTCATTTGTCGGCTTCACAAATAATGGAACATGAATTTCTTTGAGTCTTTGAGAACGATTTTTGATCTGTAGAAAATTACTCAGGGTCAAAAAATTCCTTTGATGCTCACCAAAATTTCTACAAATTGCCATCTCAAGGCAGTCATATCACAATATATTGTTTAAGAAGGAACTGCAGATGCTGGAAAATCAAAGATAGACAAAAATGCTGGAAAAACTCAGCGGGTGAGGAAATAGTGAAAGAAGGAAGGAAGCAGTGAAGGAAATAGGTGACGTTTCGGGTCGAGACCCTTCTTCAGACTGATTGGAGTAGGAGGAAGATAGCTGGAAAAGAGACATGGGGGCAAGACAAAGCTGGCAAGTGATAGATGGATACAGGTGAGGGGGCAGGATTGGTTTGGTAGATAGGTAGAGTGAGTAACAAAAGCTAGAAGTGAAAAGGAGACTAGCGTGTCAGATAAGGTACAGCAGGCAGTGAAGAAAGCTAATGGCATGTCTGAAGAAGGGTCTCGACCAGAAACGTCGCCTATTTCCTTCGCTCCATAGATGCTGCCTCACCCGCTGAGTTTCTCCGCCATTTTTGACTACACTATATTGTTTAGTGTGTTTGACTGAAACTTTTGCATTAAAAGATAAAGTCAAAAGGTACATGGTTCCCTAACTTTGCATGTCAGGTAGACAATGTGGGCGTAGATGTTTGGCATGCTTGTTTACATTGGGAAGGGTATTGAGTACAAATGTTGGATCATCGTGATGCAGCTATACAAGACTTTGATGAGACCACACATGAACATAGAACTAGTATGAATGGGTGATCGATTGCTGACTTGGATTTGGTGGGTTTAAGGGATTGTTCCATGCTTTACCTTTCAATCTGACTACTGTGTGCAGCTTTGGTTACCCAGCTATAGGGTGGATGTTTTTAAGTTGGAAATCATGCAAAAGAGATTCACCACAATGTGCCGGAGGAACTCAGTGGATCAGGCAGCATCGGTGGAGGGAATGGACAGGTGGCGTTTTGGGTTGGGACTCTTCTTCAGACTGATTGGAGTAGGAGGAAGATAGCTGGAAAAGAGACCTGGGGGCAAGACAAAGGTGACAAGTGATAGATGGATACAGGTGAGGGGGCAGGGTTGGTTTGGTAGATAGGTGGAGTGAGTAACAAAAGCTAGAAGTGAAAAGGAGACTAGCGTGTCAGATAAGGTACAGCAGGCAGTGAAGAAAGCTAATGGCATGTTGGCCTTCATAATTAGAGGAGTTGAGTATAGGAGCAAAGAGGTCCTTCTGCAGTTGTACAGGGCCCTGGTGAGACCACACCTGGAGTATTGGGTGCAGTTTTGGTCTCCTAATTTGAGGAAGGACATTCTTGCTATTAAGGGAGTGCAGCGTAGGTTCACGAGGATAATTCCCAGGATGGCGGGACTGTTATATGTTGATAGAATGGAGCGGCTGGGCTTGTATTCACTGGAATTTCGAGGGATGAGAGGGGATCTAATAGAAACAAAAAAGATATTAAGGGATTGGACACGCTAGATGCAGGAAACTTGTTCCAGATGTTGGGAGAGTCCAGAGCCAGGGACCACAGTTTAAGAATAAGGGGTTGGCTATTTTTTGAAAACCTTTTTCACCCATAGTTGTGAATTTGTGGAATTCTCTGCCTCGGAAGGCAGTGGAGGCCAATTCACTGGATGCATTCAAAAGAGAGTTAGATAGAGCTCTGAGGGCTAGCGGAATCAAGGGATATGTGGAGAAGGCAGGAACGGGTTGATTGTGGATGATCAGCCATGATCACATTGAATGGCGGTGCTGGTTCGAAGGGCTGAATAGCCTACTCCTGCACCTATTGCCTATGTTTCTATCTATGTATGTATCTATAAGGGAAGAAGAGAACGAGTGAAATGTAAAGCTAGAGGCCAGGAAATAGGTGGAGGCGGATACGGAGAGGAGAATAAGGGGGTGATGGAAGTGATGGATGAGCATTTGCAGATATGCGAGCACATGAACCTCTGTCTCAGCTGGAAGAACTGCTTGGTACCATGGATGGAACTGAGCGAGGAGGTACAGGTTACATTTCCTGTGGTTGTGGAGAAAGTAACTGGAGAGGTGACAGGTATGGTGGGAAGAAATTAGTGAAGCAAGGAGTTGCAGAGGGAGTGGTCACTACTGTAAGTGGAACCGGGTGGGGACAGAAAGATATGTCTGGTGGTGGGATCACGTTGAAGGTGGCAGATTATGTCTCTACACTTGTCTACGGAGCAGTGGAACAGCGATAGAGTCGCTGCCTTGCAGCACCAGAAACCAGAGTTTGAACCTGACCACAGGTGATGTCTGCACGGAGTTTGCATGTTCTCCCCATGACTGCGTGGGTTTTTCCTGGATGCTCCGGTTTCCTCCCACATTCCAAAGATGTTCTGGTTTGCAGGTTAATTGGCTTCTGTAAATTGTCCCCAGTGTGTAGGATGGAACTAGTGACCATTGGTCGGTGCGGACTAGGTGGATCGAAAGGGTCTGTTTCCATACAGTATCTCTAAACTAAACTAAACCTCTAGCAGCCCTTCCAGCTGAGACAGAGGTATTGAAGTTTATGTAAAGTGCTGAGGAATGTGTTAAAAATTCATGAGAAGGTGCTTTGTAGTAATTTAATTTTGTAAATAATTCCATGTGTTAACCAGGATCACTGACATCAAAAGGAGGTAGAATGGATAATTCACATATGGATTCATAGAATGGATAATGGTAGAATGAATAATGGTTACAAGGATGGGGGGGGGGGGGGGGGGGCAGGGGAGGGGAGGACCTCATTGAAAGTTACCGAAGATTGAAAGGTCTGGATAGGGTGGATGTGGAGGGGATGTTTCAACCTGCGGGAGTGTCTAGGACCAGAAGCCATAGTTTCAGAATAAAAGGATGTACCTTTTGGAAGGAGATGAGGCAGAATTTCTCTTGTCGGAGGGTGGTGAATCTGTGGAATTCATTGCCACAGATGGCTCTGGAGGCTGTCAGTGGATATTTTTAAGGCGCAGATTTGACATATTCTTGATTAGTACGGGTGTTAGGCATTATGGGGAGAATGCAGGAGAATAGTGTCGAGAGGGAAAGTTAAATCAGCCATGATTGAGTGGTAGAGTAGACGATGGGCCAAATGGCCTAATTCTGCTCCTGTAACTTGTGAACATAATTCCTTAGACAAGCAGAAAAACAGTGACATAGCAATGTATTTTGGGGGGATTATTATTGATTAAGGCCAGGAAGCAGACTGGTTTATTTACATTCCAAGCAACGCCGTGTTTCTGAGGAAAAACTGAAAATTATGAATATTATTTAAGAAATATGTGAGAGACTACACCAGATCTCATCACCAGTCCTTGTTAGCAAATGCATTTAAGCAATCCTTTTTCACCTGCAACCTTTTTATTCTGCTCAGTGCTGACCTCTGGTGGTATTCATTCCCTGCATACTGGTAGTTACAGCTCCTTGTCTACACACTCCAGCCTTCCGTCCTCCCTCACACCTAACTATGTTCCATATTTTAAAGGTAAGTTGCATGTGCTGTACCAGACAAGATGGTCTTTTGTAACCTATCCACAGAGATAGGTGCAATGCATGTTTGTTTAGCAACTTGATGTCAGCATATTGTCGCAGGAATTAATGCACTGATTTCTGGCCCAAGGAACTTTGTATTATTTTTTATAATATTTTTCTTTGTGTATTCAGTTAAATGTTTACCAATCTTCACCTTTGGATACATGTCAGACTGCATTCAAAAAGTGCTGAAATCTGTCCACCAATTTTGCAGTACATCTGTTTTTTTCCAGTGATTAAAATTAACCCTACTATTAATTCATCCCAAATTATCTCAAAAGTGGATAGTCAATATTACCACCAGCCATGCCTATTTTGGTTGGGTTGCTGCAAACATTTTTTACATACTGGGCAGACAAAAATGCTGGAGAAACTCAGCGGGTGAGAGCATCTATGGAGCGAAGAAATAGGTGACGTTTCGGGTCGAGACCGTTCTTCAGATTGGGCATGTTTTTATAATTATGCAGCAGTTAATCCGTCATAGTTTGCACATTTTTTCTAATACAGTGCAACACAGTATGTCCTTCCTTTAATAATTAAGATATTAATTCCAGCTGTAGTCTGATTAAGAATCAGATGAGAGTACAGGAAAGGACTGAAGATAACAAAAGAACAAAGCAAACATAATCATGAGTGTAGTTACTCCAACATTTTGTGTCTATCTATGATTATCACAAGGATACAGATATAGAAAGGAAGCGAAAATCGAAAGGGCATTGTACAAAAACAATTGGAGTTGCTACGGCTTTCGACAGATCCCAAATCTTGATACAATTCCAGCATCACAGCAAGCTCCACTGGGATCTAAAAGAAAAACTGTACCTGGATTATCGACTACTTTTTGTATTGCCCGTTCAGCCTTGGAAGTAAGGCCAGATAAGTTGTGAGGCCATTTTATAGCTACCAAAATCCAGATGCCATTTTCCTCAGAAATTGGAAATGCTTTTATTTAATCACCATCGGCTCAATGGTCCTGATGGATAGATTAATATAAGATCTGCAGAAGCAGTTTCAATGCACAGAACTGACTGAGCATAATAATGTGTAAGAAGGAACTACAGATGCTGGTTTAAACTGAAGACAGACACAAAATGCAGGAGTAGCTCAACGGGACAGGCAGCATCTCTGGAGAGAAGGAATGGGTGACATTTCGGGTCAAGACCCTTCTTCAGTCTGAACCGAAACATCACCCATTCCTGCTCTCCAAAGCATAATAATAATCCATCCATAATAAAAAACATGAAATAAGACGTTATTGGTGCTGCATCACTATATACATTATTCATGAAATAATGCTGCATAACATATATAAACACACTCCTATCGGGGGCTCAGCTCTCTGGCAAATCATGAGCAAATGGCATGTTGAGCACTGCAATATGTGCATACTTGTTATTTGATGGGAACGTTTGAAAGTGCTTGAAATTAAACAGTTTAATTAAAGGGCACATACGCCGATATGCTTGTACATTATCAAATAACCCTAAAACAGATTGAAATCTTTTATTAAATACAGACCTGTTATCATGCAGTAATACTATAAAGGTGCAGGTATTATTTTCTTCCGGTTACTGACAAAATTCTATTGATAGGAATACAAATTACCTCATTTGGTGGATGTTAATTTGTGTTTATTGTGTGTTTTGTCATTTATTATTATATGTATGACTGCAGGCAACGAAATTTCGTTCAGACCGAAAGGTCTGAATGACAAATAAAGGAATCTCTAATCTCTAATCTCTAATTTATTAATAGCTGACATCAAGGTAGTCTTGGTTGTCTTTGTGTGAATAGTGTTGTCTTTGCCATCCCAAAGCTTAGATGGTTATTCAGACTGCCTGCTAGTGTAATTACTGCATCATCTGTTTCAGTTGTGTCGGGTGGCTTTGTGTGTATTTGGTGCTTGTAGTTTGGTGCTTTGGTATGTCAATTCACTGGATGTAACATTTACAAGGAAGACATTTCATTCAAATGTGAATAGTTAGCAATGTACCATTGACGACAAAATGCTTTAAGACTTTTTTTGATAATTTATGGTGCAGAAATAATTTCAGCCAATGTTATTTAATGGCATTATAGAATTATACAGCACTCCATCATTACCCTTTAAAATAGATTTGACAATCTATCTCTCTAATTTGTTCTTTCTGCAAATTTGTTTTTCGTTATCCCCCACTTCCATTGGTTAAGTTGTTTTGAAAGTATCTGCACCATCCATTCAGGCAAAAATATTACAAATCATAATACCATGCTGAATAAAAAGAAAGAAAATACTTTGCAGTTTATTAAATCAAACTCTTCAGGTTATTTGCCATGTGGCTTGTGAAAATAATATCCGTCCATTTTATTTTCATTGTACCTTTGCCTCACCATACTGATGCATTTTATATTAAACTTGACTCGGAATCCCTCATAATCCTTCATACCCTTTGTTAAATATTCCCTCCAAGCGAAGACATGTTCACATCTCCACTTTGTTGAAAAGTCACTAATGCAAGGGCACATTTTGGCAAATCTCCACTGCACATACTCTAAAGCTTTAAAAAAACGTGTTTAAGAAGGAACTGCAGATGCTGGAAAATCGAAAGTAGACAAAAAACCTGGAGAAACTCAGCGGGTGAGGCAGCATCTATGGAGCGAAGGAATAGGTGACGTTTCAGGTCTGAAGAAGGGTCTCGACCTGAAACGTCACCTATTCCTTCGCTCTATAGATGCTGCCTCACCCACTGAGTTTCTCCAGCTTTTTTGTCTACCTTAAAAAAAAAGTGTGATGACCAGAAATTAATTCAGTGCTCCAGTTGATACAAAATAAGTAAACCATTGACATTTATCATTGTTTCCTTATATATATCATTACCACAGAGATCTGGTGTAAAATGAAATGGCTGGAGGAACTCAGAGGGTGAGGCAGCATCTCTGGAGGGAAATAGACAGATGACATTTCGGGTGAACAGTTGGAAGTTATTGAATTGGTGAAGAGTGCGTAAGATGTCCCAGATATGGGTGGAAAGCGACTGGACAAGAGGGAATAGAATAAAATTGAGGTATTTCTAGATGAGCTTTATGGGGCTCTGCAGAGCAGGCAGAAACTATGGCCTTGCTAGTGCAGTCCTGTTTTGGGAATTTTGGGAAGGAGAAAGAAATGGATAATGCATGGTTGGGGATCCCCTAATATTGTGGATGAAGTCCTCACCCACCTTTCCTCTGTTTCCCACAATTCTGCTCTTGCTCCCCCTTGCCCTCAGATGGAACAAGGATAACGTTCCCCCTGGTCCACCCCACCATCCTCCCCATCCAAAATATCATGGTTCAATATTTCTGTCACTTTCAATCTGATCCCACCACCAGCAACACCTCCCCATTCAAGTTCAAGTTCAAGTTCAAGTGAGTTTATTGTCATGTGTCCCTGATAGGACAATGAAATTCTTGCTTTGCTTCAGCACAACAGAACATAGTAGGCATTGACTACAAGGCATTCTATAAATATATACACACATGAATCAATATACTGATAAAGTGCAAATAACAGTACTGGCTAATAAAGTTCAGTGTTATGTCCGAGCCAGGTTTAATAGCCTGATGGCTGTGGGGAAGTAGCTATTCCTGAACCTGGTCGTTGCAGTCTTCAGGCTCCTGTACCTTCTACCTGAAGGTAGTAGGGAGATGAGTGCGTGGTCAGGATGGTGTGGGTCCTTGATGATACTGCCAGCCTTTTTGAGGCAGCGACTGTAATAGATCCCCTCGATGGAAGGGAGGTCAGAGACGATGATGCACTGGGCAATGTTTACTACTTTTTGTAGTCTTTTCCTCTCCAGGGCGCTCAAGTTGCCGAACCAAGCCACGATGCAACCGGTCAGCATGCTCTCTACTGTGCACCTGTAGAAGTTAGAGAGAGTCCGCCTTGACAAACCGACTCTCCGTAATCTTCTCAGGAAGTAGAGGCGCTGATGTGCTTTCTTAATAATGGCATCAGTGTTCTCGGACCAGGAAAGATCTTCAGAGATGTGCACGCCCAGGAATTTGAAGCTCTTGACCCTTTCAACCATCGACCCGTTGATATAAACGGGACTGTGGGTCCCCATCCTATTCCCACCCTTTTCCACTTTTTATTGAGACTTCCCTCCGCATAACTCCTTGATTTGCTCATACCTCACCTCCCAACTCGCTCGCCTCCTCTCCTTGGGCACTTTCCCCTGCAACTGCTGGAGATATAACACCTGTCTTTGAACCTCCTCTTTTACCTCCATGCATGGACAACAACAGCCTGTCCTGGTGAGATAGAGGTTCACTTGCATCTGTTCCAATGCCTATTTCATTTGGTGCTCCCAACGTGGCCTCCCTTACATCAGCGAGATCAAGCTGACATTTT
Organism: Malacoraja senta; assembly: GCA_038087875.1. Taxonomy (NCBI): domain Eukaryota; kingdom Metazoa; phylum Chordata; class Chondrichthyes; order Rajiformes; family Rajidae; genus Malacoraja; species Malacoraja senta. Next base: position 279,172,869 of record CM075977.1, on the reverse strand, counting down.
GACAAACACTTAGGCCAAGGCCTGCTGGAATTCCCAGTTGCTATCATTTCAATTCCCCATCCTATTCCCTTATCCCTTGGCCTCCTCCATTATCAGAGGACGGTGACATGCAAACTGGAAGAACAACACCTCATACTCCGCTTGGGTAGACTACAATCCAATGCATGATTATTGAATTCTCCAATTTCAAAACAACCTCCCCATCCCCTCTATCATACTCCATATGACCCCCCCCCCCCCCCCGTATGATGCGCGCTCCTTTCCCCCACAATCCTCCCATTCATCTCCCAACCCTACATATTCCCGAGTCATACACTTCTGCCCTCTTGTATTTTTATCTGCCCTCTTTCCCCTCAGGGCCTGTCCCCTTCCACCCATTGTCCACCCTCTGGCTTTCCATCTCACACTTCCTCTTTCCGGTACCTTATCTGGCACCCTTTTTTTCCAATTCACCACTAGCCTCTGTTGCTTTCTCCACCCAAGTACTAATCATCCCTCCTCACGTATCACTTTCCATGTTTTGCCCTACCCCTACCATTCTTTACGAGCTTTCTACTCTCTACTCCATCATTCTGAAGAAAGGCCCCAACCCGAAACGCCATCTGTCCATTTCCCTACACAGATGCTGCCTGAGCGTTTGGCACTGGGCCTGTACTCGCTGGAGTTTAGAAGAGGGGGGGACATCATTGAAACTTTTTGAATAGTGAAAGGCTTGGATAGAGTGGACGTGGAGAATATGTTTCCACTGGTGGGAGGATCTAGGACCAGAGGCCAAAACCTGAGACTAAAAGGGCATACCTTTAGAAAGGAGATGAGGAGGATTTTCTTTAGTCAGTGGGTGTTGAATCTGTGGAATTCATTGCCATAGAAGGTTGCGAAGGCCAAGTCAATGGATATTTTTTAAGGTGGAGATAGATAGATTCTTGATCAGTAAGGGTGTCAGGGCTTATGGGGAGAAGGTAGGAGATTGGGGTTGAGAGGGGAAGATAGATCGACCATGATCGATGGGCTGAATGGGCTATTTCTGTTCCTACAACTTGTTGACAAGTTGGCGCTTTGAGTTCCTCCAGAACCTTTTACTCAAGATTCAAACATGTGCAGTCTCTTGTGTCTCCACGAAGATTTGGTGATCTGTTTGTTATGGACTTCTTTGCAGACAGCTGCTCATTTGTGTCAATTATATCCCACAGCCATGATGTCATTAAGCTGGCTGATAAACTAGTCGTAATGACAAATTCACACGGATGACAAACCATAAAGAATAAAGCACAATTTTGCATTAATAGTAGTAAAAAAGCATTTGAATACAGCAGAAGCGCTTATCACACACTTTCAATTTTTTTTACTATATGAAGTCTGGATGTTTCGAAATATTTTACTGAGGGAATTCAAGTTCTCATGGAAAAATTACTCATTCTTACAGTCAGTTTGAAAATTGTTACATGGATTTGTATACCTTAATTTGCTGTCGTTTGTGATTAGAATGATGAAGGCTACTAAACGTAGAAACATAGAAAATAGGTGCAGGAGTAGGCCATTCGGCCCTTCGAGCCATCAACGCCATTCAATATGATCATGGGTGATCATCCAAAATCAGTACCCCTTTCTTGCTTTTTCCCCATATCCCGTTATTCTGTTACCCCTAAGAGCTCTATCTAACTCTCTCTTGAAAACATCCAGTGAGTCGGCCTCCAATGCCTTCTGTGGCAGAGAATTCCACATATTCACAACTCTCTGGGTGAAAATTTTTTTCCTCATCGCAGTCCTAAATGCAGTCCTCTTATTCTTAAACTGTGACCCCTGGTTCTGAACTCTCCCGACATTGGGAACATTTTTCCTGCATCTAGCCTGTCCAATCTTGTAAGAATTTTATATGTTTCTGTAAGATACCCTCTCATCCTTCTAAATTCCAGTGAATATAAGCCCAGTCGGTCCATTCTTTCATCATATGTCGGTCCCGCCATCCCGGGAATTAAGAATGGCTAAATAAATGGCAGCAAATTCAGAATTTCCATGGTTAAAATGGCAGTGTCAAATCCTGAGGTTGCTGATGGTTTTACAGACAAAGGTTGCTATCATTTAAATTGTAAACACAGTCAGTCAATGTCGGTCTCTGAATGGATATCACATTCTAATTCGGCTAAAATGTTTGGATCACAATCACAATTTTTTGTTTTTGTTTTTACTGTTTATCTCCAAGGTCCTTCTTCACAAGCATCTAATAGTTTTGTCCACATTGACGTCTCGTTTTTATTAATGAGAAATTGTTAATTTTTTTTGTATGGTATGCGAACTCAGATATTACGTATATATTTTACAGATAAAATTGACATCTAAATCTGACTATTATTTAAGATTACATTAAACTCCCAACATTTAAAACCCTTATATACGCTCTTCTAGGTTTCCAAATTTTTTACAATATATATTGCTTTAAAATGCTCAGATCACATAAACACTTGGTATATGATAATATGCATAAACAAATATTTGGCAGTTAAGTATTAAGAGAAACTTTAGTAATCTTTCGTTTACCATATGTTTATGGAGAATCAAGCCTTTTGTCCTATTCTCAACAGCTTAATGTAAATATATTATGATTCATTACAGTCGCCATTTAGCCTGGCTTCAAATACTGCCAACAAAATGCATCAAAAAGATTCAAATTATTGGTAAACTGTTGCGAGCTAGAATTTGTTTCATTATGAAATCAAGCTGAAGCCCAATGCACAAAGCAATATTTTACCATTAATGAATGTTTTTGATTGGTATAATTTTATATAATGCCATAGATCAATCCAACTTTTGTTTCAAACTATAATACCCTTTTAGTGGTAAGATGGACAAGGGGAGGTCATGAAGAATAGAAGAAAAATTACATCTGCCAACTGCAATTGAAAGCCCTCGCCACATTATCTTAGATACTATTGAAAAATAAAATCTTAACTTTTCTTGGGAGTATGTTTCTACCGACCTGGAAACATGGACATTGCATCTTGGTTTTGGAAATGCATATTTCTTGCCTAGTTTCTTGATTCTCACTATGGCATTATATCCTTTCATCACTTCCAATTTAACTATATTCCTCTGCTTCCCATTTGCTGTTCTCTACCTTCTTTGCTTTTCTCTTTGGAGGCAGTGAAAGTCGCTGGAGCACTCCCAGCTTATCCATGAACCTAGACAGCAAATCTTATGTCCAGGCTCCCAGACATTTCCATGTTCCAGGTAGGAATCACATGTGCTTTGCTGTTTTTGACAAATATCTCTGCCCCTTTTTTGTTTTAGTTTTTGCGTTTGTACAAGACGATCTCCAATACACTGGCATTGAAATGATAATTTTATGTTATGTATATATCCTTTTGACTTTAAGGACGTGGAAAATGAAATCACATTGAAAGATAATAGAGGATAGAAGTTATTGTTGGCCATATTTTAATTTAAATTGTAACAAATTTCCATGATAGAAGTTTTAACCCATTTAAAATAAGCTGCTTATAATATCAGTTTGCTGTGTGGAAAAAAGACTGCATTATCTAGTTTTGTTGTTGAATTTTTTTTAAATAGGCGTTTTATGGAATGCCAGTTTGACTGAAGACACTCTCAATGTGCATTCATTGAAAGAATAAATTATCTGATTATCTTTACCAAAACAAATTCATTGCACACTCATCAACACACACATCAGGGCGGCACGGCGGCACATTGGTAGAGTTGCAGCGCCAGAGACCTGGGTTCAATCCCGACCACGGGTGCTATCTGTACTAAGTTTGTATGTTCTCCCCGTGACCACGTGGGTTTTCTCCGAGATCTTCCGTTTCCTCCCACACTCCAAAGAAGTACAGGTTTGAAGATCAATTGGCTTGGTATGTGGAAATTGTCCCTAGTGTGTAGGGAGGTGTTAATGTTTGGGGATCGCTGGTCAGTACGGAATCAGTGGGCCAAAGGGCCTGTTTCTGCGCTGTATCTCTAAACCAAACTAAACTAAAAAGCTGAAAGAGAAGTTTACATTTCAAAATTGGGTCATGGTTCATGTACCTTTTCTCTTCTGGGATCTGGTTTCTGTTGATCACTGATTTCACATATTTTTGTACCAATGCCATATATTCTGGTTTAAACCCATGCATTATATTAAAGGGCAGAACATGCAACCATTTATTTATTGGGAACCTGCAATTGAAACATTTGATTCAATACCCAGTCTTGGATTTCTTGATAGATATGTACAGATTAATCCTTGGCAAAATTTCATTAATTGCTTCTGTCACAGGAAGAGACAGGAAGCACACCAGGCCATACAGCTGGCTGGACAAAAAAAAGTGATATTTGATGCAATAGATTATAATAATAAAGACTGCAGTCTGCAGTGTTTTCCATTATTAACGTCTAATGTGAATTTTAAAAACTCTTGATTGTATATGCAATCTGATGTGTGTGTTGATGAGTGTGTGTTTTAATGCTCAGGTATCAACTGGAGAATTGGAAATAAAATGATTTGTAACTATGGGTAAAAAGAAAATGCGTATCTTTATCAGATCTAATTATCATAAACTACAATCTTAAGGTGCAATATAGTCAAATAATGACAAAGATTGTATTTGCATTTTCTAAAATGCTCCTTTTTTATTTTGTTTTTTAATATTTTTATTAGAAGCAGTGTACAGTAGTATAAACCGCGGCATATGACAAAATACATTTATTGTACATCTTCCATTTTTAATTTAACAAAATGCTCCTTTTAAACCTGCAAATTATTCATTATGATACTTTTAGGAGATATGCAAGGTCAGAAAAGGCTTTCACCATTGCATTATGTGTTTGGTGAAATAAACTATATGCTTCATTCATTTTGCTCAAATCCCAGCACTAGATATTATGTGCAAAGTGGTTTCCTGTAGATTGAGATCAAAACAATTATTAGTAATAATCTAGGGACACAAGCGACTTTCGATGTTGGTACCAAGAGCAACAAAAAGCCTGCTGGAGGATATCAGTGGGTTGAGCAGCACCTGTGGGGAGATAAAAAGTCTCAATGTTATGAGTTGAAGCCTGGCATTAGGACATTGGGAAGTACGTAGCTGTGAATAACTTAAGTTAAAGTTCAAATGTATTTGTCACATACACCATAAGGTGCAGTGAAATGTAATTTACCATGTAGCGTTACAATTTAAAAAGGACACAATACTTGTTTTTCCTTTTTTTTTTTCCTTTTTTAAATCTCAAACAAACATAAAATTATACATTTCTTGTACCACTTCTTATTTTAGACTTTAATAAGAAAAAGGATAGAAAGAGTTAGCAGAGATAGTAAGTGAGTGAGTGAAAGAGTGGTCCAGGAAAACCCGTAGGGACCTAAACCACAAGAAAGAGTTAAACACAAAAAAACAACAGAAGGAAAAAGAAAAAAAAGTAAAATAAGATAAGACAATATAAAAGGGATGTACCTACTTCATATCTTTACTCACCCCTCACCAGGTCCTGAAACCATTTGTTTTCAACATTTTGTTGCACCCTATATTTGTAATAAGTCGATAAATGGAGACCAAATCTTTTGGAAATGGTCTGGTTTACCTGCTAAGAGGAATCTCATATCTTCTAGGTGTAGCAGTTCCGACATATTAGAAATCCACATAAAAGGACACAATACACAACATAATTCGACACAGACATCCACCACAGCATTCTTCACTGTGGTAGAAGGCAATACAATTCTGAAAGTCCTCCTCCTCCACCTCCTCCTCCCTTGTTCACCCATGGTCGGGGTCCTGACCCTCCGTAATCGCCGCTACGGACGGCCCGTTGTTCAGGCCCTCTGGTCGGGATGGTCGGAACGCTGACATCGGGACGGGTCGAACACACCCCGGAGCTCCAGAATCGGCCACCTCCTTACCGGAGAGCGCGGCTTCCAGATGTTGTAGCCTTGCAGGCTGATATTCCGTCATGAATTTATGTGATTACAAGATCAACAACTGAAGTTATCAAGCATGCAGGGCAAGATTAGCAAGTTTGCAGATGATACAAAAGCGGGTGGTTTTGCAGATAGTGAAGATGGTTGTGAAAAATTGCAGCAGGATCTTGATCAAATGGCCGTTTGGGCTGAGGAATGGTTGATGGAATTTAATGAAGAGAAATGTGAGGTGTTGCATTTTGGGAAGTCTAACATGGGCAGGACATACACAATGAATGGTAGGGCTCTGGGGAGTGTTGTAGAGCGGAAGGATCCATGAGTGCAGGTGCATAGCTCCCTGAGGTGGAGTTGCAGGTAGATTGGGTGGTCAAAAGGCTTTTGGCACATTGCCCTTCATCAGCCAGAGTATTGAATATAGAAGTTAGCAGGTCATGTTGCAGTTGTATGAGACGTTGATGAGGCCACATTTAAAGTATTGTGTTCAGTTCTGGGCACCGTGTATTAGGAAAGATATTGTCAAGCTGGAAAGGGTACAGAGAAGATTTCTGAAGATGTTGCCAGGACTAGAGGGTCTGAGCTATAGGCAGAGGTTGAGTAGGCTGGGACTCTATTCCTTGGAGTGCAGGAGGATGAGGGGTGATCTTATAGAGGTGTATAAGATCATGAGAGGAATAGATCGGGTAGATGCACAGAGTCTCTTGCCCAAAGTAGGGGAATCGAGGACCAGAGGACATAGGTTTAAGGTGAAGGAGAAAAGATTAAATAGGAATCTGAGGGGTAGCTTTTTCACACAAAGGGTGGTGGATGTATGGAACAAACTGCCAGAGGAGGCAGTTATGGCAGGGACTATCCCAACATTTAAGAACCAGTTAGACAGGTACATGGATAGGACAGGTTTGGAGGGATATGAACCAAATGCTGGTAGGTGGGACTAGTGTAGCTGGGACATGTTGGCCAATGAGGTCAAGTTGGGTCGAAGGGCCTGTTTCCATTTTGGGCAGACTCTAAGCAACAGAAGCTGCCCAAATTAGTATATTTGTTAAGCGATCTAGTAAATGTGTAATTTGTATTATTGAGGAATTAACTGAACCGCATGGGGAATTTGGAGAGATATTATATCTGATTAGTTCAGGGCAACTAATGCTGCTGCCTCACGCGTCTGGGACTGGGGTTTAATTCTGACCTCATCGGCTGTCTTTGGGAAGCTTTCACATTTTACGGTAGCCTTGAGAGTTTCCCCAGGTCCTCTGTTTTCCTCCTACCTCCCAAACATATTACCCATAAGGTTAAATGGACACTATAAATACCTCTTTAGCGAAGAGCATGTTAAAAAGTACAGGTTTCAGGCTTCATGGAAGTGAGGAGAGCTGTAATGGGTCAGATGAGGTTGGTCTGCCAGCCACCTCTGTTATCTAATGTATATGTGTTATACTGCTGTAATCTAATGCCAGTAATCTGGTTTATTTTACAGCAGCTTTAAATTGTGCTGGATAGCACTCAGGTGAATGTAGAAACCTCACTGCATTCCTTGTACACCAAGATCAGTCGCTTGCTTGATCGTAATGGTAGAGTGAGGGATGAGTGAGCCAGACCATGATATTACAGAATGCAATGGAAGGCAGTTCTGCTGCTGGTGGTGGAAAGCTGACCATATTTGAGCTGCATTTCGGTTCTGATTCTACCCACTTTAGCATGAAGCCAGTGCTCCGCAACGTGATGGAGGTACCCTCAGCATAAAGGGATTAGGTGGTTACGGTGGTGACAGCTGTCAATATTTTCATGGCCACGGGATTCAGAGGCAAGTTAACCAGTGATGGCAAAGTTGGGTTGATATTTCCTTCATACTTGTACGTTGACCCTCAGATGTATAATTCAGGGCTAAGTCATCGAACCGATCATTGTTGGTGGTCATGAGTCCTCACATCGAAGTTTCCCTTCCAGTGTAGTCCATTTTCTTGCTACCAAAATTTATTTCAAGTGATATGAAAGTTGCAGCAATATTGTTCATTAACTGAGAATGATTGGTAGGTGATAATCAGAATGAAATTCCCTCACCTATTTTTAACCTGATACCATAAGACCTCATGAGCTCTGCAGTTATGAACTCTTCAAGTCACTCCCTCCTCTCTCTTTATCATTGCTTTAACATTTGATTGCTAAGTCCTGCCTTTGAGATAAACGATGGTGGTAGTGAAGTCTGTGAAATCAACTGGAAGTAGAAACCTGTATATAATCATGCCAGACTGTTGGTTAAAGTGTCTACGGGATCATTCTCTCAACTTTGGTTCAAATCCTAAATGTTAGAAACTTTTTACAGGGTCTGTTGACTTGGGCAAGGATTTGCCTTTGTTGAATTTTGTATCCTGATTAGTATTTGGCACCTGATGGGTTGTCTCCTATTAAAAAAAGATATATATATAATTCTATTGTTTAATACAACTGAGTGAGTTGTAAGGCCATTTCAGAAACGGCTCAAGAAATCAAAAACAAGGCTGTGGATGCTGGAAATCTGAAATAAAACAGAAAAACATCTGGAAGCACTCAGCAGGTCAACCAGCATCTGTGGAAAAATAAACAGAACTGAGTATTTCCAGTGTTTTCTGCTTTTATTTTCGAAGCTGCTACAATTCCTGTCATGAAGATTGCTGTCCATTTTCAGTGGTGGTTAGACCAGACAGGCAGATTTCCTTTCCTACAGGAATTAGTGAACAGGTAAGTTTTATTTTTCGCACCAGCTGCAGTTAACACTAAAATAAAATAATTATGAAGTGGAAACAAGCTTTTTGTCCAATGTTGTCCAATGTCAAGCATTCATGAATCCCATTTGACAATCCACAAATTCCATTAAATTATTTAATATTCTCTCATCACAGCCCTGATGAAACTCTAAAATAAAAGTATGGGACAATTTTGTGCCACATTAAATGTGAGGCATCAAGCTTCCTCTGTTGATAATTTTTAAACATGATTTTATCATTTTGCAATGGAAAAAAATATATTCGTATATACTGTACAGAGCGAATACAAGTACCTGGAAAACATAAGCAGTTCAAAGAGAAACCGGTGTCAGTGATGAGAGAAAGAAACCTCTAGGTTTCACTTTAAATTGTACACAAACGTTAAGTATTTAATCACTCCATCCCAGACTTAACAGTAAGATGGACAGATCTAAGTTACAAATATGTTTTAATGAAAGCTTTGATCTTTCTGTGTTCTTGCATAAGTAAGCTACAAGATGTCTTCACTGAAAGTGAAATATAAATATTATTGCAGTGCATAATGATAAAATGTTGAGCTCAATAGCTGAGTTGTGGAATGAAATCAAAGACCATAATCCAACCGCTGTAATCTTTAGATCTGTTAGTCATAACATTTTATGCATTTATGGAGGCTGTAATTTGGCATACTCTTAGTATTTCAGATAATAAGTATAACCTGAATGAAATATTACTATGCTTCGGTTTTTATATTAGAAAAATTGATTCTGGCCAACAATTTTGCTTTGTTTTTTTTCTCAACTCACAGGTTCCCTTCTTGCTAAATTTTTTTTCTTTTTCTTTTCAGAAACCGAGGGGAAAGCAGATAACATTTACAGAAAGCCTCCTGTCTACAGACAATGTGGTACAGGCAGCTTATTTCATGTTTCATTATTATTCTGCATTGCATTCGAATGCCAAGTTGTCTGTCATTCCGTGGAATCGGCTGCAAAACTAATATCTCAATCTTGGTTACCTCAGTACATTTTGAGTGTAGCGTCTTTTCATTGTGTCCTTTCTCTTTTAAAAAAAAAGAAAGGCAACTTCATTCTTTTTATCATTAGCTGCAGGTGGGACATTGGAAGACTGAAGGGTGGCTCATATTGGGCCTTGATTTAAGAAAATGCCTGAGAGATGTAATGCTGAGGCTCTTTAAGGCACTGGTCAAGCTGCATCTGGAGTAGTGTGAGCAAATCTGGGCCCCATATCTGAGGAAGGATGCGCTGGCTCTGGAGAGGGTCCAGAGGAGGTTTACAAAAATGATTGCAGGAATGAGTGGGTTAGCATATTATGAGCATTTGACAGCACTGGACCTCGCTGGCGTTTAGAAGGTTGAGGAGGGACCTTATTGAAACTTACAGAATAATGAAAGGCATAGATGGAGTGGATGTGGAAAGGATATTTCCACTGGTGGGAGAGTCTAGGACCAGAGGTCATAGCCTCAGAATTAAAGGGAGCTCTTTTAGAAAGGAGGTGAGGAGGAACTTCTTTAGTCAGAGGATAGTTAACCTGTGGAACTCATTGCCACAGAGGGCTGTGGAGGCCAAGTCAGTAGATAATTTTAAGGCAGAGATAGACAAATTCTTGATTAGAACGTGTGTTAAGGGTTTTGGGGAGAAGGCAGGAAATGTGATTAGCAGGCAGAGATCAGCCATGATTGAATGTCGGAGGTGACTCGATGGGCCGAATGGCCTAATTCTACTCCTATAACTTGTGAACTTGTGAACTAGAGCCTGGCCATCAGTGGTGGATAACTTATTAAAGGGGTTTCTGAGGGATGGAATTTGGAAAGGCAAAGATTTGTGGCATTTGTGCATGGGAAATTGTGCCTCACCAATTTGATTGAGTTTTTTGAACAGGTAACAAAAGGTTGATGAGGGCATTGCAGTAGTCATTATCTACATTGACGTTAGCAAGGTCTTTATCAAAGTAGCACATGGATCTGGAAGGTTAGCACATGGGGATTAAAGTGAGCTAGCCAATTATGTTTACAATTGGCTGGAAGGTTGGAAAGAGCTTGTGAAAATAGAGGGTTGCTTTTCAGAATGGACGCCTGCAATAAGTGGTTGAACCATAAGGCTTGTGCCGGGTCCGGTTATGTTTATTACATAGTTATGCAGCATGGAAACGGGCCGTTTGGCCCCACTTGCCCACGCCGACCAAGGTGTACACTAGTCCCTCCTGCCTGCATTTGGCCCATATCCTTTTAAACTTTTTCTATATATGTATCTGTCCAAATGTATTTTAAATGTTGTTATAGTACCTGCTTCAACTACTGCCTCTGGCAACTTGTTCCATATACCTACCACTTCCATATACCTACCACCCTTTGTGTGAAAGGTTGCGTCTCAATCCTATAAAAATCTTTCTCCTCTCACCTTAAACCTATATCCCCAGCTTCTTGATTCCATTATTTCAGGTAAAAGACTGTGCATTTATCCTATCTATTCCCCTCATGATTTTATACACCTCTATCAGATCACCCTCATCCTTCTGCGCTCTAAGGAATAAAGTCCAAGCCTGCTTAACCTCTCCCTAAAAGCTCAGGCACCGAGTCCTGTCAACATCCTCGTGAATCTTCTCTGCAGCCTTTCCAGCTTAACATAATCTTTCCGATAACATGGTGACCAAAACTGAACACAATACGCCGAATTATATTAACAATTGATATTTGGCTGTGAGTGTAAGAGGAGTGGTTAATACGTTATGCAACATGATGGCGCAGCGGTAGAGTTGCTGCCTTACAGCACTTGCCGCACCGGAGACCCGGATTCGATCCCGACTACGGGTGCTGTCTGTATGGGGTTTGAACGTTCTCCCCATGACCATATAGGTTTTCTCCGAAATTTTCAGTTTCCTCCCACACTTCAATGACGTACAGGTTTGTAGGTTAATTGGTTTGGTATAAGTGTAAAATTGTCCCTAATTTGTGTAGGATAGTGTTAGTGTGCGGGGGTCACTGGTTGATGTGGACTCAGTGGACCGAAGGGCCCGTTTCCACGATTATCTCTATACTTAACTACGATGACACAAAAGTTGATTGTTTAATGGACAGTGAAGAAGATTATCTATAATTGCTGTAGGATCTTAATCAACTGGGCCAATGGGCCAAGGAATGGCAGATGGAGTTTAATTCAGGTAAATGTGCTGTGTTGCATTTTGGTAGGACAAAACTGGGCAGGACTTACACAGTAAATGATGAGGCCCAGGAAAGAGAACAGAAGGATCTAGGGAAGAAGGGAACTATGTACATTGTTTCATGATGGTGGCAACACAGACGGACAGGATGCTATAGATGACATGTGATTTGGTCAGGGTATTGAGTGCAGGAGTTGGAACATCTTGTTTCAGCTGTACAAGACATTGGTAAGGCCACATTTGGAGTTCTGTGTACAATTCTGGTGGATTTGTATAGTAATGCCATTAACCGGAAAGGATACAAAGAAGATTTATGAAGATGTTACTGGGTCTGGAGTGTTTGAGGTATAAGGAGATACGAGATAGTCTCAGCCTTTTTCCCCTGGAGAATAGGAGCTGAGAGGCAACCATCTAGAGGTGTACAAATTCAGGATGAGCATACTGTAGGTAAAGTAAGATGAATCCACACAGACATTTCAGATGGGTAAGCAAATCAAAAAGTAGAGGGCATCGATTTACAGGAATGGAAAGATTTCAAAAGAGACCTGAGGGCCAACATTTCACACAGAGAGTGTTGACTACATGAAACAAGTGCCAGAGGAAGTAGTAGAAATGGGTACAATGGTGACATTTAAAAGGGACATAGATAGGTACATGAATAGCAAAGGTTTGGAGTGATATGTGCCAGGTGCAGGCAAGTGGGATGAGCTCAATTAAAAACAACTTGTTTAGCATGATGAGTTGGGCCAAAGTGCCTCCTTCTGTGCTTTATTGTTCCATCACGACTCTGTGATTCTAAAGGCAATTGATTCAACCTGTAAGTAGAAAAAAAATGTAAACCAAAGAGCAGGCACGTCCAATTGGAAGAAGTGGGAGAGGTGGAAATGGAAGCATGAGAGGACCAGTCGGCTGAACTGGATTTGCTTTCATGCAAGGAGTCTCACACATAAGACGTTGAGCTGAGAGCATGGATCGTATTATTGCAATCACGGAAACGTGATGGAGGGAAGTGCAAGATTGGTATATCAATGTTCTGCGGTGTTGAAGCTTCGGCATGGCAGAGGGGAATGAATGAGAGTGAGGTGTGGGGCTGCTGATTAGGGAGAGCATTGCACCAGTGCTCAATTGGACAATAATGCCGTATGGATAGAACTCAGGAATAAGGAAGGGACAATTTTTTTGTTGGGGTTATACTGTTGGCTTCTCAAAAATCAGCAGGAATTAGAAGAACGGATAGGTAGATAGATTGCAGAACGGAGTAAAAGCAATAGGTACCAATAGGGAATGTTAACATTCCCAATATTGACTGGGATTGCCTTGGATGGGAATAAGCTAGAATAGGTACAGCGCAGGAACAGGTCCTTCCTCCCACAATGCCTGTGCCAAACATGATGCCATTCCCTGCAAATCTATTTGCCTATCTAAAAGCCACTTAAAAGCCACTATTCTACTTACTTCTACCACCAGTCCTGGCTGTGTGTTTGAGGTACCTACCACACTCTGCGTGGAAAAAAACATTGCCTCGTACATCTCCTTTAATCATTCCACCTCTGAACTTTTGGGTGGCATGGTGGCGCAGTGGTAGAATTGCTCCCTTACAGCGAATGCAGCGGCGGAGACCCGGGTTCGATCCCGACTACGGGTGCTGTCTGTATGGAGTTTGAACATTCTCCCCGTGACCTGCGTGGGTTTTCTCCGAGATCTTCGGTTTCCTCCCGCACTACAAAGCCGAACAGGTTCGTGAGGTTAATCGGCTTGGTAAATGTAAAAATTGTCCCTAGTGTGTTGTGTGTGTAGGATAGTGTTAGTGTGCGGGGATCGCTGGTCGGCGCCGACCCGGTGGGCCGAAGGGTTGCCGCGCTGTATCTCTAAACTAAACTCTAAACTAAACTAAACTAAAGTTATGCTGTCTATGCTTTGACATTTCCACCCTGGAAAAGATATACTGACTGTAAATTTGTAAAATACTTTCAAAAGTGTTTTCTATGTTCAAAGCCTACTACATTACCATTCCCCACTCATTCTCCACTGCATCAATACCGGCATTGTTGATTCTTCCTACACTTGTGTGTAGGCCATTAATTTCATTAAGTTCGCCGCTAACTTCCATTCTGGCCTCAAATTCACTTTGACCATTTCTGGTACCTCTCGCCCCTTTCTTGATCTCTCCGTCTCCATCTCAGGATACAAACTATCCTCTGATATCAACTACAAACCCACTGACTCCCACATTTACTTAATCTACATGTGTAGGAAAAGATGTGCAGGTGCTGGTTTATAGACACAAAGTGCTGGAGTAACACAGCGGGTCAAGCAGCATCTCTGGACAAAAAGGATCCATATCTATATCCACAACATCTCAAGATGGATATCTGAAATATCCTCCTTTTTCAGAACTCTATTCTCCCCCCCCCCTCCCATACAGACACACACACCATGGTCAACCAAGCCTACATCTGTATCTCCACTCTACCCTTCCCTTCTGAAGTCACCCACCTCCCATCAAACAGATGAGGGGTCGAATTCTCATAGTCTTTACCTATCATCCCACCAGCCTCTTCATCCAGCATATGCATTCCTCAGCATTTCTGTCAGCTACAATGTGATCCCATCACCAGTCACATCTTCCACTCCCCACTCTTTCTGCTTTCCACAGGGACTGCTATATCGAGTAACATCAGCCTTTCATTCTCCACTTATCGCCCAGTCACAATTGCTATCTCCACTCTTATAGAAATATGTAAAATTCTTAAAGGGATTGGACAGGCTAGATGTAGGGAAAATGGTCTCAAGATGTTGAGGAGTCCAGAACCAGGGGGTCACAGTTTAAGAATAAGGGGTAGGCCATTTAGGACTGAAATGAGGAAAAACTTTTTGACCCAGAGAGTTGTGAATCTGTGAAATTCTCTGCCAGAAGGCATTGGAGGCCAATTCACTGGATGTTTTCAAGAGAGGTTTAGATATAGCTTTTGGGGCTAACAGAATCAAGGATATGGGGAGAAAGCAGGGACGGAGTACTGATTTTGGATGCTGAAGAGTGTTTTATTGTCATATGTCCCAGATAGAACAATGACATTCTTACTTGCTGCAGCACAACAGAATATGTAAACAGCCATGATCATATTGAATGGTGGTGTTGGCTCAAAGGGCCAAATGGCCGACTCCTGCACTTATTTTCTATGTTTTCTATATTTCTATGTTTCCTTCCTTCGCCCTACTATTATCTGCCAATCACCCCCTCCTTACCTGTACCACCTATTGCTTGCTTGGTCTTGCCCCACCCCTATCATAAGGTAATAAGTGATAGGAGTAGAATTAGGCCATTCGGCCCATCAAGTCTACTCAATGGTAGATTATACTCTACCTTTTTATACTGGCCACTCCCAAATGGTGTGCAGAAGAAAGGCGGTTCACATATCCTGAATAAAAACAGAAAATGCAGGAAATATTCAACAGGTCAGGCAGCGGTAGATAGAGATACAGATATCACAATTAGATGCACACAGTCTCTTGCCCAGAGTAGGGGAATTAAGGACCAGAGGACATAGGTTTAAGGTGAAGGGGGAAAGAATTAATAGAAATTTGAGGGGTAACTTTTTCACACAAATGGTGGTGGGTGTATGGAACAAGCTGCCAGAGGAGGTTGCTGAGGCTAGGACTCTCCCAACGTTTAAGAAACAGTTAGACAGGTACATGGATAGGACAGGTTTGGAGGTATAGGGGCCAAACGCAGGCAGTTGGGACATGTTGACCAGTGTGGGCAATTTGGGATGAAGGGCCTGTTTCCACGCTGTATGACTCTAATTCTGATTAGTGCTCTAATGTTTTACTTGAACTGCTAATTACTCTAACAATTGTCTTGTTTTATCTTGGATATCCAACATGTAAAGTTATTTTTTGCCTTTCATAGAAACAGAAGGCATATAAATTATCCCTTCAGGTTTGCTCCACCATTCAGCACAGTCACTGTTGGTCATTAACTTCAGCACCGTATTCCCATCTCCTCTGATGTCACAAACTAGATAGTATCAAGGGACTCGTAACTCTATTAGAAAGGAATCGGAGTGTTAGATTTTAGAACTTTTAATGATTCAATTATTCACAACAAGCCTTAGTGTAATAATGGCGTAACCACAATTGATTTTCATGAAGAGTAATACAACTCTCACTCTTGGCTGTGGAAGCCAGCAGAACTTTGTATTGATCCTGTGCATAGCCTAGGGGCAGCACAGGAGTAGAGTTGCTGTCTTACAGCACCGGGGACCTGGGTTCGATCCTGACCACGGGTGCTGTCTATACGGAGTTTGTACATTCTCCCAGTGACTGCATGGGTTTTCTCCGGGTGCTCCAGTTTCCTCCCACACTCCAAAAAATTATGTGCAGGTTTGTAGGTTAATTGGCCTCTGTAAATTGTCCCAAGTGTGTAGGATAGTATCAGTGTATGGGTGATCATTGGTTGGTGTGGACTCGGTGGGACAAAGGACCTTTTTCCACGCTGTATATCTAAACTAAACTAAACTAATGCAGCAAAGGGAAGAATTGATTCAATTCTTCATGTCCCCTTTAGTTCTTACACACATCTCGCATTGATGAAAACGCACTGGGGAAACGGTATTTTACATCATACTTGCAATCTGCTTCACACAGTGTTTTAAAACAGTGGCACGAGGACAGATTAAATGTTCACAAGTGCCACTGGAATTTTAAAAACTAGCTAGATCCCAAATTTCTTTACACACATTGCAGTAATTGCATCTCCAAACCAGGGATTTTGGAGTGCATTCACGTTGTCAGAGACAAAAGCAGAATTTGTTGGATTTGTGGGGTGTCCTGGAGACTTTTGTATGGGCGCCCTTAAAGTAAAAACAGTTTTTTGTTTTAATCAACTAGATTTTAATATTGATAAATGTATTGTGATTTTATGTCCTGTAAGGTGTCCTTGGGTGTCCAGAAAGGCGCCAGCAAATAAAATGCATTATTATTATTATTATTATTAGAATTGAAATCTTATACAATTTTTGACTCTAACTTTAACAATGTTGTATAATAGTAGGTGAATGGCAAAGCAGAGGATTTTGGAGTGAAGACAGCGATGAAGGCGGCGGACAGGTTTACGGGGATCAAGATGGCAAAAAAGTAAGACATGAAATCAACAAGTTTTAACAATGCTCATCTTTATTCCTTTCTAATACCAGATAGTGAAATATACTGATTGCACAAATTATGGCACACTGCTGAACTTTCTCACAAACCTGTTTCTTGTGAGATCCCAATCATCATGTATTCTTATAGATCAATTTAAGCTTGTCTGGCTTGTAGCGTTAACCAGGTGCCACGGATCACTACTACAGGCTTGATCCTGACAGATTTGTGGTCTTCGAAACAGGAAGTTTTGATCTCATGCTTAAGATAATTGAGCATAATCTAGACTAGTAGTATTACCCTGTAGTTCAACAAGGGCTTTACTTTGTGGAAACACAAAGTTCCACAAAAAACTTTGTAGTTCTAGCCCCACAAAGCGTTAGCTTTGTGTGGAGCTACCATGTTTCTGACAAGATGGTATCAAGGCCTGTTTTCCCTATTGGGTGAGCATAAAAGGTACCAAAAGGCCCATAGCCCTATTGGAAGTTTATCTAAACAGATAAAGTGAGCACTTTCTCGTCATGGTTTGTGGACCTGAGTTACCATAATTCCTAAGCAAGAATGTCATTGTCCTATCTGGGACACATGACAAGAAACTCTCTTGACTTGACTTCTTTTCAAAAATTCCTAATTGCCTATATAGCATTTTGGGAAACCCAAGGTTTGTGAAATGCATTATATAAACACAATGCATTACCGTATAAGTTTCTTTGTATAACTGGTATGTATGTGGCAGAGGTTTGAAATATGTTTGCATAAGAATATTTTACAATTTTAGTGAGGACAATAAAGCGATTAAAGTGATAAAATCGTTGTGAGGAGAACAATTCCAGTCCAACAATGTGAGCATTCATTTGCAAGTAAGCCTTGATATTTATAGATGGATGGTTAGTATACCTAGATTTTTGATGACATTTCACTCATGTACTGAATACTGATAATGACTGCAATTTTAAGATTCGTCATTGTGAAAGTGAAGGGAATGAAACAATTACATTCACTTCTATGTGAAGCATTCTTACACCATACAAAGGTGTTTGCTGACAATTATGATTTTCTTTTAGTTTTGTTTAGAGATACAGCACGGAAACAGGCCCTTCGGCCCACCGAGTCGCACCGACCAGCGATTCCCGCACATTAACACTATCCTACACACTTGGGACAATTTACAATTATACCAAGCCGATTAGCCTACAAACCTGTATATCTTTGGAGTGTGGGAGGAAACCGAAGATCTCTGAGAAAACCCACGCAGGTCACAGGGAGAACGTACAAACTCCATACAGACAGCACCCATAGTCAGGATCAATCCTGGGTCTCTGGCGCTGTAAGGCAGCAACTCTACCACTGTGCCACCGTGCCGCACTGTTATGTGACAGCAGCAGTGTGTATCATCAATTTCAGGGCAATTGAAGATACAAGGAAGATACAGTGCATTGCCTCACCAAACAGTGAGAAGGAACAATCACATCAGTATTAAATAGGATGGTTACATTTGGCCTGGAGCAGGTGCTATAGGTCCATCTCAAATAATTCAGTGATATAATTATGCATCAATCACACAATATTAATAACAACATGGTTTTGGTCTGAAGAAGGGTCCCGACACGAAACGTCACCCATCCTTTCTCTCCAGAAATGCTGCCTGACCTACTGAGTTACTCCAGCCCTTTGTGTCTATCTTTGGTTTTATAGGGTGCCTTCACACAGCAAAATCCCCAAAGCACAAGAGTATTATGAAGGAACATTTGACAGCCAAAAAAGGAGACAATAGATTAGTTGACCCGAAGCTTGGTCAAATGGTCGGATTTATGGAGCATGCTATCGTCTGATGAAGGGTCTCAACCCAAAACGTCACCCATTCCTTCTCTCCAGAGATGCTGCCTGAGTTACTCCAGCATTTCGTGTATATCTTATCTTGAAGAGAGACAGAAATGAAAGAGAATTCGGGAAAGAATTCCTTAACATGGGGGTTATAGCAGCAAAAAGGCAATGCCAACAGAGATAGAACAATTAAATTCAGATTTCATAAAGAAGGGCATGGTTATCTCGGAGTAAGGCTGAAGGTGATTCTAGAGGAAAGGCGTACGTAGGCCGTCAAGGTTATTTAGAAACAAAACTGAAGAGATTAAAATTAAAATATTGCTTGACCAAGAACCTATGTCACTCAGTTAGTTCGGATGTGTCTGGTTTTGAATTAGGACAGGGAAGCAGAATTTTGAACATAAGGAAAAGGAGGCTTAACAAGAGCACAGTGGAATAATTAATTACACAGGTAAAAAATGCTTATATCAGAGTTTCAGCAGAGATGAGCAGAGAGATGATAGATCTGGTCAGAAAATACCTCAGGAATAATAATTTTGTTTTAATGTTCAGTTCTTACCAGGTCACAATCTCTCCCCGTCATAGAGTGGTACAGTGTGAAAACAGTCCCTTCAGCCCAACTTGCCCACACCAGCCAACATGTCCCAGCTACACTAGTCCCACCTGCCAACGTTTGGTCCATATCCCTCCAGACCTGTCCTATCCATGTACCCGTCTAACTGTTTCTTAAGCGTTGGGATGGTCCCAGCCTCAACTACCTCCTCTAGCAGCTTGTTCCATACACCCACTACCCTTTGTATGAAAAAAGTTACCCCTCAGATTCCTATTAAATCTTTTCCCCTTCACCTTAAACCTACGTCCTCTGGTCCTCGATTCACCTATTCTGGGCGAGTGACTCTGTGCATCTACCCGATCTATTCCTCTTATGCTTTTATACACCTCTACGCGATCTATTCCTCTCATGATGTTATACACTTGTCATTATCATTTACTTCAGCTCTGCAACTCACAAAGATGGTAATTGAGCCACACAGCTCCGAGATGGGTTGTTTGGCCCTCCATTTACACCTTGCCAATCAATTATCTGTACTAATCAAGATGCTTCTTAAATGTAAGAGTATCTCCCTCCACCACCTTCTCAGGCAGTGCAGTCTAGATGGCATCTATCCTCTGGGTGAAACCGCCTTCCTCAGATTGCCTATAAATCTATCCTTAGCTTAAATCTACGTCCTCAACCTTTGATATTACTGACATGGGGAGAAGGATTCTTACCATCTACCATGTCCATGCCACTTATACCTTTCAGCTTCTCTCTCGAACTCCTCTACTCAAAGAAACAAGCTCAGCCTATCCTCACAACTGTAACATTCCACTCCAGGCATCATCCACGATACATCTTTAAGAAGGAACTGCAGATGCTGGAAAATCGAAGGTAGACAAAAATGCTGGAGAAACTCAGCTGGTAAGGCAGCATCTATGGAGTGAAGGAAATAGGCAACATTTTGGGTCGAGACCCTTCTTCAGTCTGAAGAAGGGTCTCGACCCGAAACGTTGCCTATTTCCTTCGCTCCATAGATGCTGCCTCACCCGCTGAGTTTCTCCAGCATTTTTGTCTATCCGTGATAAATCTCAATAGACAATAGACAATAGGTGCAGGAGTAGGCCATTCGGTCCTTCGAGCCAGCACCACCATTCAATGTGATCATGGCTGCTCATCCCCAATCAGTACCCCGTTCCTGCCTTTTCCCCATATCCCCTGACTGTGCTATCTTTAAGAGCCCTATCCAGCTCTCTCTTGAAAGTATCCAGAGAACCTGCCTCCACCGCACTCTGAGGCAGAGAATACCACACACTCACAACTCTCTGTGAGAAAAAGTGTTTCCTCATCTCCGTTCTAAATGGCTTACCCCTTATTCTCCTCTGTAATCTCCCCGTTGAAATCATGGGGAGAAATCAATTCAAGTAAGAATGTCATTGTTCCACCTGGGACATATGACAATGAAACACTCTTGACTCTTGATGTCCTTCCTGAACTGAACACACTGTTCCTGCTGAACATTCATAAAGTTTCATCAAAACCCCCTTGTTCTTAAACACTGAGCCCCAGCTAATGAAGATAAGCACCCCGTACATTTTTCACCACCTGTGCTGCCAATTTCAAGGATCTTTGGACTTGCCCACCATGTTCTCTTCCATACATTTTAAGAATAAGGGGTAAGCCATTTAGAACGGAGATGAGGAAACACTTTTTCACACAGAGAGTTGTGAGTCTGTGGAATTCTCTGCCTTGGAGGGCGGTGGAGGCCGGTTCTCTGGATACTTTCAAGAGAGAGCTAGATAGGGCTCTTAAAGATAGCGGTCAAAGGATATGGAGAGAAGGCAGGAACGGGGTACTGATTGGGGATGATCAGCCATGATCACATTGAATGGTGGTGCTGGCTCGAAGGGATGAATGGCCTACTCCTGCACCTATTGTCTATTGTATACATATCGTAGCTTTATAAGACCTCCTAAAATGCATCACCTCGCCCTTATTAAAATACATCTGCCGTTCTTCTGCCCAGCTCATCAGTTGGTTTATATCATCCTGCAGTTTAATACCACCCACTTCACCATCAGCAACACCACCATTTTTCGTGTCATCTAAACACTTACTAATCATGCCTTCACTCTGATGCACAGAAAATGTTGTAATGTTTTGTATTTTGTTTGTGTTCCGTCAGTATTTTACTTGCCTTTTTTGCTTGCCCCAGGTGAAGCCAAGTTCATTGAAGGGCCAGGTGGAGATTGCAGATAACTCTCAAGACCTGGACCCTAAATCATCATCTCGAAGCCCTGCTGCTGATAGAGAACCACTACAAAGATCCAACAGCGAATCACTCTTTCAAACAAGTAAGTGTATTCCACACCTCAAATGTAATTCCCACTTAAGTGTCTCACAAATTAATCATTTATTCTTTAAGTTCGAAAACGGAGAGAAGTTATGTCGATGAGAAGCAAGGGTTAAAGGGTCTGATGACCCGAAACGTCACCCGATTCTTCTCTCCAGAGATGCTGCTTGTCCCGCTGAGTTACTCCAGCATTTTGTGTCCATCTTTGGCACGATGGCGCAGCGGTAGAGTTGCTGCCTTACAGCAAATGCAACCCCGGAGACCCAGGTTCGATCCCGACTACAGGTGCTGTCTGTACGGAGTTTGTACATTCTCCCCGTGGCCTGCGTGGGTTTTTTCCGAGATCTTTGATTTCCTCCCACACTCCAATGACCTACATGTATGTAGGTTAATTGGCATGATAAATGTAAAAATTGTCCCTAGTGTGTGTAGGATAGTGTTAATATGCGTGGATCGCTGGTCGGCGCGGACCCGGTGGGCCGAAGGGCCTGTTTCCTCGCTGTATCTCTAAACTAAACAAAGTATTTGCAGTTCTTTCCTACATATTAAATCATCGGAAATGCATGTCATATAAATTAGATATTTGCCAGTTGACTGTAGATCAATCATATTAATCTCTGTCAATATAACCTTCACTACATTTATTATGCATGATACATACACCACCATGTAATCCAGTCCAGGATTTGAGGAAGGAATGCAGCTACTGATAACAGCCTGCTGGTCCCTGAGCTCAGCAGTCTGTAAGATGATACAACGAGTGCAGCAGCATGTATTATTCTCTGCATAGGTTTTAATAAATGCTTTGTGGTTCACCTAGTACTTTAATGGTTTGATTACAAAACATTGACCAAATCATAATTACTTTGTTGCAGAAATTCCTCACTCCAAATCAGCATCCCTGCCAGGTTATGGAAAAAATAAATTACACAAGGTAAAGAAATATTATTTTTAATTTTTTAGCAACTGTTATTTTAACAAAGTAGTAGCACATTGTGTAACAACCACTGAAAAGTCTAGATCCAATTTGTGTGACACAGAGAGTAAGTTGTGATTAAACAGTAAGTTGCGATTAAGATCAATGTAAAATAAGAGAGTAAAAGATAAGAATGTTTCTTGCTCCTAAATTCTGCTGAAGCGCATGAAAAATGGTTGGCACATGTACTGGTTGGCTCGAAGATAGACAGAAAAAGCTGGAGTAACTCAGCGGGTCAGACAGCATCTCTGGAGAAAAGGAATAGGTGACGTTTCGTGTTGAAACTGAAGACTGAAGAAGGGTCTTGGCACGGAACATCACCTATTCCTTTTCTCCACAGATGCTGTCTGACCCGCTGAGTTACTCCAGGTTTTTGTGTCTATCTTTGGTTTAAACCATCATCTGCAGTTCCTTCCTACACATTTTGTACTGGTTGGCTGCTGCTGCTGCCAGAATTTTCTTGGCAATCTCTTAAGTAGGGGAATCTTCATTCACCTCTTAAATGGCATATTAAATCACGTGAAGCCACTGGGGTTCAAGTTCATGGTTCCAGAGATTGGCCATACAGGTAAATAACATGGTGAAGAAGGCACATAGAAAATAGGTGCAGGAGTAGGCCATTTGACCCTTCGAGCCAGCACCACCATTCAATATTATCATGGCTGATCATCCACAATCGGTACCCCGTTCCTGCCTTCTCCCTATCTCCCTTGATTCCGTTAGCCCCAAGAGCTATATCTGACTCTCTCTTGCCTTTGGCATGCTTCCCTTCATAGGTCAGAACATAGAATATAAAAAATGGGATGTTTTGTTGTAATTTTACAAAACGCTGGAGAGGGCAGTAAAAAATCGCCATGATGATATTACCTGGATTAATGGCCCTTAGTTATGAGGAAGGATTGGCCAGGCAGTGTTGGTTTTGCTTGAAGCAAAGGAGACTGAGTGGTGATGTGTTAGAAGTTTATAAAATGATGAGAGACATAGCTAGGGTAGAGAGTCTTTTTTTCCCCCCACAGTCAGGATATCAAAAACAAGAGGACACAGACTTGAGGTGAAAGGAAGGACTTTTAAAGAGGATCCAAAGTGCAGTTTTAATATCCAGAGTGTGCTTGATAGGGGAAGTATTGGAGTCGGGCACAATCACTACATTTAAGAAACATTTATTTTTATGTGAACAGTATAAATAGGCAAGAAGAGCTCTTGGAGCTCTTAAAGATAGCGGAATCAGGGGATATGGTGAGAAGGCAGGAACGGGGTATTGATTGGGCATGATCAGCCATAATCACAGTGAATGGCGGTGTTGGCTAGAAGGGTCGAATGGCCTACTCCTGCACCTATTGTCTATTGTCTATTGATATAGAAGAATATAGAATTAATGGGCAACAATGTAAATATAGACTTGGGTCTGTTTCTGTGCTTTGATAAGAATCTACTGTCCAATGAGTTCTCATTTTCAAGACTTAATAAATATGGGGGATGAAATAGAACAGATTATTAAACTTCACCCATTCCTTCTCTCCAGACAGATGCTGCCTGTCCTGCTGAGTTATTCCAGTATGTTGTGTCTCTCTTCGATTTTAAGCCAGCATCTGCAGTTCCTTCCTACAGATTATTTTTTAACTCAGATTTCTGATTTTTAATATTGAGGCCTAGGAAATACTGCATGTGCCAAGCCAAGGAAGTGGAAGGGGCTGGGAGGGTAGTTCTGAACACAAACAAACTGCTGAAATGGATAGACAGTCGACTTCCTAAATTCCTGGTTGAAGCGTATGGCAGAAACGCGCTTTTGTATTTTTGGTTACATCTTCTAGCTCCATACAGATGCAGTTCCCTCCCACTGAACCCATGCTAGGTTTTCTTCAGCCTCCAGAGACTTTCATCACTGTTCAACTTAAAGCTAAAATGCTGTAGACTTGTTTTCACAGTGGAACGAATCGTTCCACTTTATTTTTTGCTTGCATCTTCCTTTCATTTTCTTCTGCTGAATCTGTCTTCTTGATGGAGTGAATGACCTGCGAATTACCATTGTGTGTTTAGGGAGTCAATATGAAAGTCTGTTTTTCTTTTTCCTAGTTTTGAGGATAATTCCAAGGAAACTCTGGCTTGTTCTCTCGTGATGGGTAATCCTTTCATGTTATGAAACCAGTCAGTCAGTGGGGCTTCAAAACAAGACCTGGCACTGATCTGTGAAATATCGCTCACATTGAGTCATAGAGTGACACAGTGTGGAAACAGGCCCTTCGGCCCAACCTGCCCATACTGGCCAACAATGTCCCAGCTACACTAGTCCCACCTGCCTGCATTTGGTCCATATCCCTCAGAGCCAGTCCTATCCATGTACTTGTCTAACTTTTTCTTAAACGTTGGGATAGTCCCAGCCTCAACTACCTCCTCTGGCAGCTTGTTCCATACACCCACCACCCTTTTATACCTATTTCAATCAATTCCTATATACTTACCTAAGAAGTTTTTTAAAAAACTCGACTCAGATATCACTAATTTTATATGGGACTATAAATCACATAGAATACAAAAAACCCATCTGAATAAATCTAAAGTATTGGGGGGTCTAGCACTACCCAATTTTATGTATTATTATTGGTCAGCAAATATTAAAAACATGATTCAACTGATGGATAACTCCGCCCAGCAAGTAGACTGGATTGTAATGGAGAAAGAGGATTGCTCCTCTAGAAACATTGGAGCGATCATCCTCTCTCCAATGAAATTGAATAACATAAACTATAATAAGAACCCAATTATTCATAGTACAATCCGTATTTGGAAACAAATAAAACAAAATTTAAAATTAAGAAACTTATCACTTTTATTACCTATAGTCAATAACCCTTCGTTTAGTCCTTCTATTATAGATAAAGCTTATACACAATGGGATAGACTAGGAATTAAAACGCTTGGTGACTTGTATGAAACTGGAAAATTACTTTCATTTCAACAATTACAAATAAAATATAAACTCGGAAATAATCAATATTTTAAATACTTTCAAATATGCGACTATTTGAAAAAATATATAAAAGATCATCATAATAACCCAGCAGATGTACTGGACGAGGCAATGCAGACAAAAGCGGAATCAGCAAACTTAATATCATATTTGTACAATATTATCTTAAATGTACAAATACCATCTACGGAGGGTATCAGAAGAGACTGGGAACAAGAGTTAGCCATTAAAATTTCAAAGGAAAGTTGGAATGAATACTTATTAAAAGTACATAAATGCTCGATTAATGTAAGACACACTTTAATACAATTTAAAATTTTACATAGATTATATTATTCGAAAACTAAAATTCATAAAATTTTCCCAAACGTATCATCTATTTGTGATAAATGTCAATCCCAAGAAGCAACTATAGCGCACTCATTTGTCTTCTGTACAAAAATTCAAAAATTTTGGAATGAAATTTTTGAAATCTTTACAAAGTTATTTAAAACAAGACTGATACCCAAAGCAGAATGGATTATCTTCGGAATAACGGAAGATGATCCAGAACTAAATGTGTTTCAAAAGAAATTAATGGATTATGGGTTAATAACTGGAAAAAAGCTAATTCTAAAATTTTGGAAGAAGGCTCCAATACCAACTATAAATATGTGGATTTCAAATATGTTTGAAACACTACACCTTGAAGAGATAAGACTCCTCCTAGCAGGTAAACCAGATCACTTCCACCTGACGTGGTCTGCATTTATAGAATTATTACAAACATAGGGTGCAAAAGTACTTTAAAAAAATAAAAAATTGAGGTCGGGTAAGGGGGGATGATAGTTGAAGAGTTGGTATGTCCTATTTACGTGATGCTCAAAAAAAAAAACATTTGTTTTTCTTTTTTTCTCTCTCTCTTTTCTTTTCTTAGGGCCTATTTCTTAACTCCTTTTTTTTTTTTGTCTTTAATTTCGCTTTCATAGGGTCCTCGTCCTTTTTTTTTGTTTGTTTGTTGTTACATTTTCTACACTTTTCTACACTTGCACTTTTTCCTTCACTTTCTTCTCTCTTTCAATCTTTTCTTTCTTTAGCGTAAAAAAAAAAATAAAGGGAGTACATTAATTGTAAGAAGATATAAATGACGAGTAAAAAAAAAAAAAAAAAAAAAAAAAAAAAAAAAAAAAATATTAATCTCTGTCAATATAACCTTCACTACATTTATTATGCATGATACATACACCACCATGTAATCCAGTCCAGGATTTGAGGAAGGAATGCAGCTACTGATAACAGCCTGCTGGTCCCTGAGCTCAGCAGTCTGTAAGATGATACAAACATTTATTTTTATGTGAACAGTATAAATAGGCAAGAAGAGCTCTTGGAGCTCTTAAAGATAGCGGAATCAGGGGATATGGTGAGAAGGCAGGAACGGGGTATTGATTGGGCATGATCAGCCATAATCACAGTGAATGGCGGTGTTGGCTAGAAGGGTCGAATGGCCTACTCCTGCACCTATTGTCTATTGTCTATTGATATAGAAGAATATAGAATTAATGGGCAACAATGTAAATATAGACTTGGGTCTGTTTCTGTGCTTTGATAAGAATCTACTGTCCAATGAGTTCTCATTTTCAAGACTTAATAAATATGGGGGATGAAATAGAACAGATTATTAAACTTCACCCATTCCTTCTCTCCAGACAGATGCTGCCTGTCCTGCTGAGTTATTCCAGTATGTTGTGTCTCTCTTCGATTTTAAGCCAGCATCTGCAGTTCCTTCCTACAGATTATTTTTTAACTCAGATTTCTGATTTTTAATATTGAGGCCTAGGAAATACTGCATGTGCCAAGCCAAGGAAGTGGAAGGGGCTGGGAGGGTAGTTCTGAACACAAACAAACTGCTGAAATGGATAGACAGTCGACTTCCTAAATTCCTGGTTGAAGCGTATGGCAGAAACGCGCTTTTGTATTTTTGGTTACATCTTCTAGCTCCATACAGATGCAGTTCCCTCCCACTGAACCCATGCTAGGTTTTCTTCAGCCTCCAGAGACTTTCATCACTGTTCAACTTAAAGCTAAAATGCTGTAGACTTGTTTTCACAGTGGAACGAATCGTTCCACTTTATTTTTTGCTTGCATCTTCCTTTCATTTTCTTCTGCTGAATCTGTCTTCTTGATGGAGTGAATGACCTGCGAATTACCATTGTGTGTTTAGGGAGTCAATATGAAAGTCTGTTTTTCTT
>CM075977.1:278916779-279144841 GCA_038087875.1 Malacoraja senta | reverse complement strand
GATATGGTGGCCAAAAATTTCACAATACCTCAAATGCAACCTGACCAACGCCTCATAGAGCCTCAACATTACATCCCTGTTTTTGTATTCTAGCCCTTAATTATGTTATCACAGTGCTCACCCTTCAAAAGTTTTCCCTTCTTGCCAAGGACATAGAGGATCCAAAGAGAAAACTAAATGGAATTACTTATGAAAAGCACTGTCAATGAAAAAAGCCACAAAATATGAGAACATTTAAGCTACTGAGTTTGTGGTGCCATACAATTTTTTGTTAATTAGTGGATTACTCACAAGTGGGATAGAAGCCAAGAATTTGGAAATGTGCACAGCTAATTCAAATAACTTGACAAACTTATTACCTATTATCCATCATGCCCAAATGTCAGAAGTTTGTAGAAGACCAACATTAGTTGAGGGCAATTAAATGTATTGACAGTTACCATTACAATTTTTGTACTTTGCTTTTATTGTTTTCTTTCTATTTGAATCCTGAAATGTTGTCAGATAAGGATTGTGTCAATAACATATTAACACCATTATTGTAGCACCTGGCACACTGAATGCATGATATAGCATTTTGCTATTTCTTTACCGAAAAACAATTCTGCCCTGATTTAAGTTACTGTCGTGAGAAACTACTTCTGCTATTTTCAGTTTAGTTAGTTCAGAGATACAGCATAGAAACAAGCCTTTCGGCCCTCCGCGTCCACCCAGACCAATGATCACCATTACACTAGTACTATCCCACGCACCACGGGCAATTTACAGAAGCCAATCAACCTACAAATCTGTACGTCTTTGGAATGTGTGAGAAAACCAGAGCAGGAGGAGAAAACCCACATGGTGTACAAACATCGTTTAGACACCACCTGTAGTGAGGATCGAACCCGGGTCTCTGGCGCTGTTAAGGCAATTACTCTACTAGGACGGCCATTTTATATTGTTGTTGAATATGATGATGTTCAAAGCAGCAGGTTTATCTGTAGACTTATGCAGCACAGATTCAGACCCTTCCGCCCAACTTCCCACCGAACATGGTAGTGTGCTAGTCCCACCTGGCCACTAGCAGTCCTCGGATTATGTAACGGAACTGACAGTCAGCTGACTTCATGTACGTTAGAACCATCCAGTTTCTATAGTAAATCATATATTGTTATATATATGCATTTGCCATAATTCTTTAACTACATCCGATTACCACCCTAACATTAGCCACAATCAAACTAATAGAATATGCACTGTATCTAGTCTTTAATTAACCCCATGAAACTTTTAATCATTATTATGCTTAACAAATGTTTTTAAAATGATGGGAGAATTTGCATTGTTGGATTTCTGTGAGTCGTGTCATTCATATCCCTGGAGTACCCCAGTAGTTGATAAATATAATACGTTAATCATTTATTCCTTGATTATTTTACGTAAGTAATAAATACCAACTCATTCTCTCCTAAATAATTGTTACCATAAGATTCAGATTCAGATTCAGATTCAACTTTATTGTCATTGTGCAGTGTACAGTACAGAGACAACGAAATGCAGTTAGCATCTCCCGAGAAGAGCGACATAAATATGAGCAGTAAATCAATAAATCTAATAAATCCTGGTGGGAGGAGTGTCCGGGGGGGGGGGGGGGGGGGGTGATTGGCAGTCACCGAGGTACAGTGTTGAGTAGTGTAACCGCCGCAGGGAAGAAGCTGTTCCTGGACCTGCTGGTCCGGCAACGGAGAGACCTGTAGCGCCTCCCGGATGGTAGGAGGGTAAACAGTCTATGGTTGGGGTGAGAGCAGTCCTTGGCGATGCTGAGAGCCCTTCGCAGACAACGCTTGCTTTGGACAGACTCAATGGTGGGGAGTGAGGAACCGGTGATGCGTTGGGCAATTTTCACCACCCTCTGCAGTGCTTTCCGGTCGGAGACAGAGCAGTTGCCATACCATACTGTGATGCAGTTGGTAAGGATGCTCTCGATGGTGCAGCGGTAGAAGTTCACCAGAATCCGAGGAGACAGATGGACCTTCTTTAGTCTCCTCAGGAAGAAGAGACGCTGGTGAGCCTTCTTGACCAGAGTTGAGGTATTGTTGGTCCAAGAGAGTTCATCGGAGATGTTGACCCCCAGGAACCTGAAGCTGGAAACACGTTCCACCTCCCTCCCGTTAATGTGGATGGGGGTGTGCATGCCGCCCCTAGACTTCCTGAAGTCTACAATGAGCTCCTTGGTCTTCTTGGAGTTAAGGGCCAGGTTGTTGTCAGCGCACCATGCTGCTAGGAGCTGGACCTCCTCCCTATAGGCCGACTCATCGTTGTTGCTGATGAGGCCAATCACCGTTGTATCATCTGCATACTTGATGATGGTGTTAGTACCATGTACAGGTGTGCAGTCGTAGGTGAAGAGGGAGTAGAGGAGGGGGCTCAGCACACAGCCCTGTGGAACGCCGGTGTTCAGGGTGAGGGTTGAAGAGGTGTGCTTGTCTAACCTAACAGACTGGGGTCTGTTGGTTAGAAAGTCCAGTATCCAGTTGCAGAGGGAGGGGTCGATGCCCAGGTCACCGAGTTTGGTGATCAGTTTAGAGGGTATGATGGTGTTGAATGCTGAGCTGTAATCGATGAACAGCATTCTTACGTAAGTGTCTCTGTTGTCGAGGTGGGAGAGGGCGGAGTGAAGTGCCGTTGAGATGGCATCCTCCGTACTCCTGTTCTTGCGGTAGGCAAACTGATAGGGATCCAACGTGGGGGGTAGGCAGCCTTTGAGGTGTGCCAGGACCAGCCTCTCGAAGCACTTGGCGATGATGGGAGTAAGTGCAACTGGGCGGAAGTCGTTGAGGCTTGCCGCAGTGGAGTGTTTTGGCACCGGCACGATGGAGGTGGATTTAAGGCACGTGGGCACAACTGCTTGGGCAAGTGACAGGTTGAAGATGTCAGTCCAGACGTCTGTCAGCTGCGCAGCACAGGCCCTGAGGACGCGCCCGGGGATGCCGTCAGGGCCAGCAGCCTTACGTGCATTAGTCCTACTCAGTGCCACGTACACGTCGAAGGGGGTGAGTGAGAGGGGCTGGTGATCGGCAGGGAGCACCGCCTTGATGGCCAACTGCCGATTGTCCCTATCGAAACGGCCATAGAAGTGGTTGAGCTCCTCAAGGAAGGAGGCGTTACTGGATGTGGGGGTGGTGTTGGTGGGTCTAAAGTCCGTGATGGCCTGGATGCCTTGCCACATGCGTCGGGGGTCGGAGTTGTTGTTGAAGTGCTCCTCAATCCTGAGTTTATGGCAGTGCTTGGCCTTCTTTATGCCCTTCTTCAGGTTAGCCCTGGATGAACTATAGGCTCGGGCATCGCCTGACCTGAAAGCGGTGTCCCGTGCTTTCAGCAGTAGCCTGACCTCGCTGTTCATCCATGGCTTCTGATTCGGGAATATGGTCACCTGTTTGAGGGAGGTGACACTGTTGATGGTGGAGTTTATAAAGTCCAGAACAGATGATGTATAGGAGTCAATGTCCGTGTGGGAGTCAAGGGTGGCCTGGGCTGCAAACGCCTTCCAGTCAGTGTTTCCAAAACACTGCTGAAGTGTGGAGTCCGCATCCTCTGACCAGACTTTAACTGTCCTCACAGTGGGTTTAACCCGTCTGATGAGTGGGGAGTACTTTGGGAGCAGGAACAATGAGAGGTGATCAGACTGTCCAAGGTGGGGGAGGGGGACGGCTTTGTAAGCTTCAGCCATGTTGGTGTAGACTTTGTCCAGTGTCTTGCCTTCTCTAGTGGCGAAGGAGACATGTTGGTGGAATTTGGGGAGTACAGTCTTCAGGTTGGAGTGATTGAAGTCACCCGCAACAATGAAGGCTGCCTCGGGGTTGTGAGTCTGTTGTTTGCTAATGGCAGAATGCAGATCTTTCATTGCAAGCTTGGCATTAGCATCAGGAGGAATATAGGCTGCAGTCACAACAGTGGAGGTAAACTCTCTGGGCAGATAGAACGGTCTGCATCTAACCAAGAGGAACTCTAGGTTAGCTGAGCAGTGACTCTCGATGATGGTGGTGTCCGTAAGGAAGCGTTTCTTTTAAATAAGGTGTAAATAAATGTTAGAAATGGTAAGGAGGGAATTTGATGACACGGTGGAATGATTGGAGTTCAAATGTCCATAATGGGGGGGGGGGGGGGGGGGGGGGGAGGGATTCACATGAACAAGGTAAAATTAAATGAGGTAAGGCAAAGGATACAACCCTTCACTGAATTGTGCTTTCCATTGCAGTAAATTTCCAACAATCTGCTATCAATCGTTCAGAAATCCCAATTGTTCAGCATTTGGCTCGCCGATTCCCACGCACACTTTAAACTCGCAAGGGCCCCATTCCAAATGATCTTTTAAAGCTCTCTACAGCCCAGTTCCCAAGCTCTTTATAAACTCACCTAGGCTCCGTTTCTTGCATTCACTTTGAAGCTACCAGATTTTGTTTCCCACGCGTCCTTTAAATTTACCCAGTTACATTTATTATACTACTGTGTAGCATTTTCTTTCAAGTAGAAGTGAGTTGGAGTGCAATCTTCCAGTCCAGCACCACCAAATTCCAGAATTTCATTGTATGCAGAACACTTTGTAGTTTAGACATTCCTTGGTGTTAGGATGATGTGCTAAAGGATTGTTGCGTGACACTGTTCTAACAGTTTTGGCCCTGGGCCTACTGCTACAAAATTCATTGGCGCCCAAGGCTTCCAAAAACAAGTATCAAGTACGGTCAGGAACAAATGTACAGTGGGTTTTGGAGGAAGAAAAGGTTTATGTTCAGGGGTTGGACTGCAGCCTCAGTGGAGTCACAGATCAGAGCCTCATTTGCCAATTGATGGCAGGTGCTAGAAGGTGAGGATGTGGGATATCAGGCCAGCAGCCGTGGGTTAGATTGGGAGATGGAGGTAAATCAGACAGCCGCAAGGTTGAGGGCAATGGATCGGTCTGAAGTGGGGATTGGTGTGTGGTGGGGGAGAGATCCAAAGGAGATTACGGTGAACTATCTGAATGTGATCCCCTGCTCCAGACTGGGATGTGCTCAAGGGACCCCATTGTTTAAATGTGTAGGAAGGGACTGCAGATGCTGGTTTACATCGATGATAGACACACAATGTTGGAGTAACTCAGCAGGACAGCCAGCCTCTCTGGAGAGAAGGAATGGGTAACGTTTTGGGTCGAGACCCATCTTCAGAAGGGTGACATATGAAGAAGGGTCTCGACTTGAAACATCACCCATTCCTTCTCTCCAGATATGGTGGCTGTCGCTCTGACTTACTCTAGCATTGTGTGTCTACCTCCCATTGTTTAAATGCCCTCATTCACAATCGGACATGCCCAGTTCATCTCTAATCGATTGGTCCAATTCAATCCGGAATTAGTTTCAGTCACGTTTCACTGTGGAAATAATTGATAATCATATGTATCCTAGTCATAACCAGGATGGAAACAGACTCTTCTGCCTAACTTGGCCATGCCGATCATGATGCCCCATCAGCTAGTCCAACCTGCCTGTCTCTGGCAGTCTGAAAGGTTCTTCATCAGTCTGAAGAAGGATCTCGACCCGAAATGTCACCCATTCCTTCAATCCAGAGATGCTGCCTGTCCCGCTGAGTTACTCCAGCTTTTTGTGTCTACCTGCCTTTGGCCCATATCCATCTACACCTTTCCTATCTTTGTACCTGTCCAAATGTTATTTAAATGTTCCCATGTGAGAAAATAGAATGAAATGCATACAAATTTCTAGGCCAGTGTACACAATGTACATATTCCCAGCTACAGTGCCACTTGAATAGACTCTATCCCGTACATTTTTACATCGGTGTAGGTCTGCGTACATCAACATTTTTTGCTGTCATCATTTAACATTTTGGATCCTTCCATTGGATACCAGAGTCACCAGTCAGGAAGCACTCATTCATGGGTTGTGACATCAATGCTTCCCTGGCTCACGTTGTACTTGTAAAAGACCCACAAATTATTTTTATTGTTGACTGTTGTTGTTTTTCGCCACTCTTTCTCGAGTAAGAGCATTACATCGAGTCTATAATGTTGCGATGTGTACAAGATGGCTGATTAGACCAATTTGACCTCAAAGGTTCCTTCCATACAAAAACATAGGGATGTTGACTATAATGATTCTGTGAAATGTTTTGAACAATCATGACACAGTTAATACCAACAGCGTTTCAAAAATGCCTTTTGATCAATATTAATTCAGCAATCTGACAAGAGTCTATGATCATAGTTGCTGTTTCATAGTTAAATATAAAAGGGTGTGGGGAAGTCGTGAATCTATGTTGGCACAGCCATAATGGTCCCTTTGAGTTCAGAATAAGGCTGTGTCTTGAGTAGTATGGAAAGTAGTTCTGTTCCAGAAAGTAGAGTGTGCAGAGGAGATTCACCAGGGTATAGCCTAGGATGGAACGTTTGATCTGAATTTGTTTATTATTTATCATTATTCCTCAATTCAAATACACTGGGCAGCACGGTGGCGCAGCACCAGAGATCCAGGTTCGATCCCGACTATGGGTGCTGTCTGTACGGAGTTTGTACATTCTCGAGCCTCCACTCCCTTCTGTGGCAGAGAATTCCACAAACTCACAACTTTTCTGGGTGAAAAAGTTTTTCCTCATCTCAGTTCTAAATGGCCCAGCCCTTATTCTTAAACTGTGGCTCCTGGTTCTGGACTCCCCCAACATCGGGAACATGTTTCCTGCATCTAGCTTGTCCAATCCCTGAATAATGTTATATGTTTCAATAAGATCCCCTAAACTCCAGTGAATACAAGCGCAGTTGTTCCATTCTTTCATCATATGACAGTCCTGCCATCCCAGGAATTAACCTGGTGAACCTATTCTGCACTCCCTCAATAGCAAGAATGTCCTTGAACAGACCAAAACTGTGCACAATACTCCAGTGGTGGTCTCACCAGGGCCATGTACAACTGCAGAAGGACCTCTTTGCTCCTATACCCAAATCCTCTTTTGAAGGCCAACATGCCATTAGCTTTCTTCACTGCCTGCTGTACCTGCATGCTTACTTTCAGTGACTGATGTACAAGGACACCCAGGTCTCGTTGAACCTCCCCTTTTCCTAAAGAGAAACAATTGTACATTTTGGATGTCTACACAGCTATTAAAGCTTGCAATTTAAGCACCTATATGTTTTCTCCTTATATAGTGAATGCAGAGAAGCCTGTAGATTTTAATTTTCTGCCACCTTTGATTTATTGATTGTAGTCTCAAATTGATAACATTATGGTCGACTACATCATCATGAAACCTACTTGCCTGCCCTGTGTAGCTATTGTACATTGTACTGTCCTGGGATTTTGAGGCTTGGAGTTTCCTATGGCACATTCACAAATATTTGAAAGTATACTAGGAATAAGAATCTGAGGGTTAACATTTTCACACAAAGGGTGGTGGGTGTATGGAACAATCTACCGGAGGAGGTAGTTGAGGCTTGGACTATCCCCACGTTAACGAAACAGTTAAACATGAACATGGATAGGACAGGTTTGGAGAGAAATGGACCAAGCGCAGGCAGGTGGGACTAGTGTAGCTTGGACATGTTGGCTGGTGTGGGCAAGTTGGGATGAAGGGCCTGTTTCCACCCTGTATCACTCTATGATTCTATGACTGAGCCTCAATCTGTTCATTGTATCAGTGATCAGAATACAATTGATCACATTATCCTTGAATAACTATTTTAAATGGTCATCGCTGTGAAGTGGCAGAGGTCCTCTCACAATTGTCACATTATTGTCATCGTAGTTAAAATAATTCATTATTATAACAAGATATTGGAAGTCTCATCTAGATGTTAGAATGTATATTGGTGCAAGTGAATGTCATAACCAGATGGAAATTTTATTCAACAATGAACAAAAATGTCCAGGAACAGTGTGTGTATATGATGTAATAACTATATGTGAATAAAACTAACATATTGTTACAACTTGATTCCTAAATTTGGAACTGTACGGGAATTAATGCTCTCTCTCCCTCTCTCCTCCATTTTACTTTTTATAAAATGCCTTTTAATGTAAATCATTCGTTTCAATTTCTTAACACCATGGTAAACGCTAACTGAGTAATTAACATGCGATATCTAACATTAATAAGTCATAAACCTGATCCTGGACACTGTCCCAACACTCACCACTGCTGTCTTACAATTAGGGCTTGCTAATTAACAAAATACTCACATTGACCAGTAAAATGTATGTTATTCATAGCATCGTCTGCATTGCTAATGTCTGGTAATGCAAACAGATTCACTGTTCAATGCTACTTTACATCGGTAAATTAGAGCATTCTACATCATGGAGTAATCATATAAGCCTGCAATAATGTGAAAATTGTGCTGAAATTGTCAGATTAAATATATTCAAACTTCTTGAACTAATGTAAGGTTTTCTTCCCATTTCAAGAGTCAAGAGAGTCAAGAGTTTTTTTGTCAATGGATTGGACAATTAAATTCTTACTTGCTGCAGCACAACAGAATGTGTGAATATGTAAACGTAGTACGTAACGGGGGAAGAGGGGAAAAAAAGTTCAATAAATAACAAATATAGTGCAATAATAATATAGTCTTCTACAGTTCAGAGCTTATTTGTTGTTGTGTTTAAAAGCCTGATTTGATCTTGAGCCCAGCTGACAAAGATATGGAAATAAACTGGAAGCTGCCAACAATGATTGAAACGCAGCCCCGGCTGAACTTGCTGTGTCCTGATTATCAAAGTCAATCTGTGTTGTACTAAACCAGGTGGTAGCTTGATCTGTTACTTCCCAAAGGACCAGTGGCAGTATAAACAGAATAATAATGATACTATATTGTTAATATTTATGGATGATAATAATACAGGAAATTTAGTGGTTCAATCATCAACACTACCTAATCATTTGTTTAAAGATACATTTCTAAGAGGAAAGGAATTGTGAAGTTTGCAGTATTTTGATATAAAGTTTTTCAATGTAGCATTTTGTTGAATCTAAATTTATAACATCATGTGACAACAGCCATGTTATTATATTTGTTAATAAGCATAGTTCATTTTTTTCATGTCTTTATTTTAATCAGTCACAGGTCTTTGCGTTTCAAATTCTGAGTCTGCACCATCTGAATTTGTGATATTTTAAATTAACGGTTAATTCAGGCAGTGGAATAATTTGAGTTGCCGTCATGGTATCAATGCTCAAGAAGTTTGAATGATTGTAATTGAACTTAGAAACATGTCATTATAAAGGCTTTCATTATTTTGGATCTAAAGAGCATCTAAACTTTAATTATGATGAAGTCAAAATTACTTAGGATGGGTCCTTTACTTACTGAGTTCCAAGGGCAACATTAATTCCAATTCATTTCAAAACTCTAGAAATCATAGGGTTAGATCGTACTGGACAAGGTCACCACTGGATGAGAATCACCACTCATCGTCCTGCACAACCCACCTCTCAGTGGAGCAGATGCTGAGAGTTTAGTTTAGAGATACAGCGCGGAAACAGGCCCTTCAGCCCACCGAGTCCACGCCGACCAGCGAGCCACATACATGAGCACTATTCTACACACACGGGACAATTTACAATCTTCACTGAAGCCAATTAGCCTACAAACCTGTATGTTTTTGGAGTGTGGGAGCACCCGGGGAAAACCCATGAGGTCACGGGAAGTACGTACAAACTCCGCGCAGACAGCAGCCGTAGTCAGGATCGAACCCGGGTCTGTGGCGCTGAAAGGCTGCGACTCTACCGCTGCGCCACCGTGATGCCCTACGTGGTCCTTCACATTTTTCACAGAAGTGACTGGGACTCAAGTGGTGCTACTTGTAAGAAGAGGATTTAGCAGAAGCTAAAGCTGTATCTTCTGTCAAAAGCAGCTATTGAACAATAGTATTTACAATATATCTTCTAGAAATTGAAGTGAACATCATAAATACATTTCTTAAAAAAGTATAAAAATGAAATAAACTAAAACAATTAACAACTGAAACTAAACCCAAATTCTGTTTTTTAAAACAATGTATCTTCTACTTACGTCTCAATCAACAGTCCAACGAATGCAGTTTAAATTAGGAGACCTATCCCAATTTATACTGAAGGTAGCCCTCAGGGTAAAATCATGATCAATGAATCGTACAGTACTGAAGCCACCTTAATGGACTCTCCAAGTAGTCTCACACCTAAGATAGATGTAAAATGTGGGAGTAACTCAGCGAGACAGGCTGCATCTCTGGAGGGAAGGAATGAGTGATGTTTCGGGTCGAGACCCTTCTTCAGGCCTGTTCTTATCCAATCAGCCTGCACACCCATTTCTTTTCTCCAGAGATGCTGCCTGTCCTGCTGATTTACTCCAGCACTTTTTGTCCATCTTCGGTTTAAACCAGCACCTGCAATGTTTACTCTTTTCAAGCATATATTCTCTCGAGATAATTTAACTCGAATAGTTAACTGAATTGAGGACATTTTTTATCACTTCATGGCACATTTGAGCATTTCTGATAAAGCTATGATTGATTTGATTCCCCCATGGCAGGTCTCTCTTGAAAAAGCCACAGAACAGTAGATAGATCACTTCATTGTAGCATTTTAAAAAAACAACCAAACTTGCATATCTGAAAAAAACCTTACAGTAGGTGAGTGAATTGGGAAGATCAAAGGCAGGTTATCGGTTTCCGTGTGTTTCAGGAGACAGGTCATCTGAAACCACATCTGGAATTTTGGAAAATCCCTACGATAACCATGGGAAAATTGCCAATCTTGACTATCCAATTTACCAAGTTGAAGGTTTGCAAAATGAAAAGTCAGATCCCAGCAATCCCTTTGCATTGCATTGCATTGAGTAGGGCTGTCAATGCAATGCAAAGGGATTGCTGGGATCTGACTTTGTATCCAGTTTGTATTGTTAACATGACAATAGAAAAATTAGTTTAGGTAGTTTCAGCTGAAATCATAGCAATGCCGGCTCATTAAACAAGCACAGAATTTGCAGATTTCATGAAGGGCACACTACTGGAGGAGTGTGAGACCCAGATGCCAGACCAGTCACGGGGTGTCAGGGTGGCGCAGCGGCAGAGTTGCTGCCACACAGCGCTTGCAGCGCCGGAGACCCGGGTTCCAACCCGACTACGGGTGCTTGTCTG
The DNA here is from genome assembly GCA_038087875.1 of Malacoraja senta. Classification (NCBI taxonomy): domain Eukaryota; kingdom Metazoa; phylum Chordata; class Chondrichthyes; order Rajiformes; family Rajidae; genus Malacoraja; species Malacoraja senta. Next base: position 279,133,703 of record CM075977.1, on the reverse strand, counting down.
TACGGAGTTTGTACGTTCTCCCCGTGACCCCGTGTTTTCTCTGAGATCTTTAATTTTCTCCCACACTCCAAACACTTAAGGGCCTGTCCCACGTACGTGTCCTTGGCACGCAAATTACGCAACCTCGTGGTCGCGCGCGATTTCATGCGTACGCACAGCTGTCTGGAGCACGTGACGTAATTTGAAGATGGACGCCAAATGCCGGAGTAACTCAGCGGGACCGACAGCATCTCTGGAGAGAAGCAATGGGTGATGTTGCGGGTCGAGACCCTTCTTCAGTCTGAAAGAAGGCTCTTGACCCGAAACGTCATCCATTCCTTCTCTCCAGAGATGCTGCCAGTCCCGCTGAGTTACTCCGGCATTTTGTGTCTATCTTCAATTTTCTTGGCCCCGCTCTGGGAGTAGGAGTGGGGGCGGATTCGGACCGCAACGGCTGTGAGCCCCAGGCCGAGTTCGGCGATTGATTGCCTGCTTCTGCTGCTGTTAGAGGTGAGACGTTACGTCGCGCCAGGGTCTTGGGCCTGTCCCACTTTGGCCGTCAGTTACCAGACAGGCCGTTGGCGCGCAAAGATTTTGTTCGCTACAAAAATTTCGGAGCCCCGCGCGATATCGCGCACAACTACATACCCCTCCGCGCTTCTCAGTGGGACCGGCCCCAGCGGCCATACGATGCCCGTGCGCCTCAACGCGACCACGAGGTAGTGTAATTTGCGTGCCAAGGACATGTAAGTGGGCCAGGCCCTATACAGGTTTGTTGGTTTATTGGCTTGCTGTAAGTGTAAATTGTCCCTAGTGTGTGTAGGATGGTGTTAATGTGCGGGAATCACTGGCCGGTGTGGACTCGATGGGCTGAAGGGCCTGTTTCTGCACTGTATCACTAAACTAAACCAGTCAAGGTAATTTTAGTTTTGATTACAAGAGAAGTGAATATAATCATATCTCTAACCTACTGCACCTGACCAGAGTGTGAATATTCCCTTATGTATCTATACACCTGTAAATATATCAATTGTAATCATGTATTGTCCTTCTGCTGACTGGTTAGCATGCAACAAATGCTTTTCACTGTACTTCGGTACACGTGACAATAAGCTAAATCAACTAACTAACAAGGGTCTGAAGAAGGGTTTCGGCCCGAAATGTTGCCTATTTCCTTCGCTCCATAGATGCTGCTGCACCCGCTGAGTTTCTCCAGCATTTTTGTGTACCTAACACAATAATACTGTATGCTGATAACCACAAATAGTGAAAATAGCAGCTCAGAGATATTTAAGAGATTGATTTAAATTTAATGCTATGTGAAACAGAAGGGAAAACTGTAGTTAAAAATTTCCCTACCCCTACCCGCACAATCTTCTGGCACTCGAAGATTAGAAATTAATTGCGGAGGGTGGGAAAATCACGAGTACTAATCTCAGTCTGATGCCAGGTTCTTAGTTCTTGGTCCACCAAAAATATTCCAAATGGAATTTAAACTGAAGGTGGTGGAGGGTGGACTTAAGCATTTAATTGCGTCTGGTTGGGAACTATTTTAGGGTGAAGACTATTCCATGCTTTAATTGTGCGGGGGAAGAATGAATTGCTCTACCATACCCATACTGGAACCACTAAAGATTTTGCCTGTCAATTTGTGTGACATCTAGAGAGACTGTTGGAAGAGAATAGTTTTAAATTATGATCATTGCAGCAGGGAATATTGTTCACCCAAGATAATCTACTGAGAATTAAATGTATACATTGCACATCAAAGTGTTGAGGGGAAGAATGAGTTATGGCTGAATGCCGAATGATTGAAGTTGGGCACCAGAAACATTCATGTGTAAAAACAACCTTTCAAAGCCAAGCCTTACTTCTTATTGAACTTCAGAGACTAATGTCATGCATTTTTTTTCTCAAATAAGTCTTTATATTGTGCTTTTTGTCGTCTCAGGCTATGCCAAACTGCTTTGGAGATGGTGACATGTTCTTTAAAATGTATTCGAACATAGACGAGTACAGCACAATGTCCAGGACAGTACGATGATTCTTAAAATAATTTTCTCTGCCTACATGTGATGCATATCTCTCCATTCCCTGAATATCCATGTGCCTCTTTAAACGCCTCTTAAATGCCGCTATCATATCTACCTCCTGGCAACGCGCTCCAGGCACCATAGCTTTCCGTGTTAAAAAAGAACTCGCCGCTCAAATTTGCTTTAAACCCTGTCCCTCTCACCTCGTCTTTGACATTTCCACCCTGGGAAAAAGATTCCAACTATCTACCCTATGCATGCCTCTAAAAATTTAATATGCTTCTATCACATCCTCCCTCAGCCTCTGATGCTCCAGAGAAAATAAACCACGTTTGCCCAACCTTTCTTTATAGTTAATACACTCTAATCCAGGCAGCATTCTGATAAACCTCTTCTGTTCCCTCTCCATATAATGAGGTAACCAAAATCTCACATGTGGCTGAACCAAAATCCTATGAAACTTCCTGATTCAAATACTCAGTCCCAACTGATGAAGGCAAGCATACCATATTCCTTCTTTACCAGTCTATCTACTTGAGTCACCACTTTCAGGGAGCTCTGGATTTGGACCCGAATATCTCCCTGTACATCAGGGGTTCCCAACCTTTTTCGTCCTGTTTACCCCTGGCAACTTTAATAGCGCATAACAATGTTATTTCACTTATTTATGAACAACTAATGATACCAGAACCAAACACAGTCATTCAATGAGAAAAAATATGGACAAATCCAGAATCAACAAATTTACCCCCTGGGTAGGCGAAATTTACCCCCTGGGATAAATTTACCCCAGGTTGGGAACCCTTGTTGTACATCAATGCTGTTAAGGATCTTGCCATTCATTGTATACTTTACCCTTACATTCAACCTCCCAAAACGCCACTTCTCAGGTTGAACTCCATCTGCCATTTCTCTCCCCATCTCTGTCGCTGAACCTTATCCCATTGCATACGTTGACATCCGTTCTCACTCTCCACAACTCCGCCAATGTTGGTGTCGTCAGCAAACTTACTAACCTAACCCATCTATGTTTATGTCCAAGTTATATATCACAAACAACAGATGTCCCAGCACAGATCCCTGCAGAACTACACTAGTTACAGATGTCCAGTCAGGATAACACCAATCCAGCACAATCCTCTGTTTTCTATAAATTCAGAATCCAAATGACCAATGCACTGTGGATTCCATGCATCTAAATTATTTGGATCAGCCTTCTATGAGGGACTTTATCAAATGCTCCACTAAAATCCACGGAGACAATGTCGACTGTCCTACCCTCATCATTTGTACTTGTCACCGCCTCAAAAAACTCAGTCAAGTTCATAAGGGGTGACCTGCTGTGACAAAGCCATACTGTGACAGTAAAGGGCCTGTCCCACTTGGGCGCCATTTGCGCATCATTTACGCGTCACGATGCACGACGCGTGCGTTGTGACGCGCACGTGATGCGCACATGGTGCGCGGTGACGTAAGCAGTGATGCGCGAGGCACCCAAGGATTTTGGAATGTACAAAATCTTCGTGCGCCATCTGCAGTTTTAAATTTTAAACATCTGCAGTTCTTGTTTGATTTAAAATATAGAAATTGCTGGAAATGGGCAGCAGATGCACCAGGCTGGTAGTTAGATGTTTTTAAAAAATGACACAAGGTCAAAATAATTTTGAATAAAATTATAAATTTCATTGAAATATATTCTGCTTTTATTTTGTGTAAAACAAAACAAAATGTTCTCTTGGTACAATACAGTATCTGTTTCTCTTTTCCAGCGACATTTGTCTCCAGAGGAATTCTATCGGGTATTTGGATTGACAATAGAAGAATTTAATCGACTTGCATTATGGAAGCGGAATGACATGAAGAAAAAAGCAAGGCTGTTTTAACTGGAAATTAATACATAAATTTCAACAGGAAAATTCCTCCTTGGCAGTCCTACTAAGAAAAATAAATGTCTCCGCTCAGAAATGGAACATCCAATGTGTTATATCATCAACAGATGGATTTTGAGAATGTGCGGGCCTTGAAGTTATGTTTCCGCTAATCTTGCATGAAAAGCTAGGTATTGCAGCCATTAAGCTCTAAGCTTAGACTGTTGTTTGCTGAAGACATGTATAAAATTGCCATCTATTTAAATTAAAGTGTAATAGAACTGCTTGTGAAAGGAGAGGGGAAAATGGGAAATTCAGGATGTTAATATATAAAAGTGCATATTATTCCGATGAAAAGAAAAGTGAAAATCTCCGACCTGGCAATAATTTGTTAACATCTCATTAATTGCTCCAGGTTTTTTAACAATGACTCTGGTACAATAATTTGTTATTGCAAATAGACTAGTTGGTCGGGAGCATACTTGAGATCAATTATAGAAATTAATATAGGTATAATTACTGCTTCTTGCTAATACCTGTGGAAAATTTGTTTGGTGGAAAGCAGGAGATAAAACAGTTAGTACTGCACTTTATTCATATATACAAACATATACTCAAGATTCTAACACCTTGTGCAATTATCTGGATTGGTGTCCATTAGTACACTAACATTTTTGTAAATGTGCAATATCTATAACACTCACAAGAACTAAATTTAAACCTGCTGCAATGAAATGCAACAAAACATTATGTCTGTAGTAGTTACATGTTAGCCGGTCATTTGTTAGAAGGCCCTTTTATAAAACTTGGGCCCAGATAATATTTACATCAGTAACAAAATGGTAACATTTCTGGTTTGATTTATTTTACATAATACTGGTGGAATTTTCCGAGTCTAATTTGAAGTTGTCATGGAATAACTTTAGTTTCAATGAAATATTAAGAAGGAAAATATTCAGGATTAATTGCACCAACAAAAAACCCCAACCCCAAAGCAATATTTAGGGCTAGAAATTGAGTTGAGAAGCATTAATCTAAGCTAGATTAAAATGGGTTTCATAATGGAAGCACATACTTATTCATATAAACATAGAAAATAGGTGCAAGAGTAGGCTATTCGGCCCTTCGAGCCAGCACCATGGGTGATCATCCAAAATCAGTACCCCGTTCCTGTTTTCTCCCCATATCCCTTGATTCCGTTAGCCCTAAGAGCTATTATCTCTCTCTCTCTATTCAATTGGAAGTATTCTAGTTATGATATTGGTTAAGGACAAACAAAGGATGTCAGATACCCATGGCAGGAGCATCTGCCGAGCTGCCTATCCCAATATCTGTTGCCTCAATGTGTCATGAGAAAGCCAGCAATAGTAGTTCCTGTACTCTAGCAACGTTGCTATCTACGTGGCATCATTCTTTCACCAGGTTCCAGAACCCCAATATTGATCATCCTATTCCTGACTGCTAATTTTCTTTGTAATGATCCCTATCTCCATACTCAATCCTGTGAAATGCTGTCTGCTGATACGACTCACCCTCAGATCTTTCACCCTCTCTCGACCCCTTCACTCACCCTCAGCTCTACATCTTGCCCTCACCAATAACACTGAGTTTAAGGACTGGTATTATTTCATGATTATACATTAACATAATCGCTTCACTTCCTATGAACTTCCCATCCCCCCTCTTCTGACAAATTCTCTTAGAATGTTTTTTTGTCATCCTTTCTAAAATTGCTTTATGTGACTGTTAAAATTCTATTTAAATAACTCTTCTGCAAAGTATTTCGGACAGTTTGCTTTGTTAAAGTTATTACATAAATACAATGTTGTATCTGCTTTCTGCATTTGAAGTAGAACTAGTCAATGGATACTGGTGCTCTTTGCAAAACAAGGACTGATTGCTAAGCCAACAAAATGTGGTCATAGATTCATAGTCATACAGCATGGAAAAAGGGCAGCAGGCTCAACTCATCCATGCAAACCAAAATGCATCATCTAAGTTAGACTCATTTGCTTGCATTTGGCCCATATCCCTCTAAAATGTTCCAATGCATGTACCTGTTCAAGTGTTTTTTTAAATGTTGTTATTGTACCTTCCTCAACTACCTCCTCTGGCAGCTCATTCCATGTACCCACCACCCTCTGAACGAGAAAGTTTCCCCTCAGCTTCCTTTCAAATCTTTCTACTCTCACGTTAAACTATGTCCTCTGGCTCTTTATTCTCCTCCCTTGGGTAAAAGCTACCTAGTCACCGTATGATTTTACACACCTCCCAAGATCACCTTTAGCCTATGCAATCTCTCTCTATATTTCTGGCCCTTCAGTCCTGGCAACATCTTACTGAATCTTCTCTACACTCCTTCTAGCTCAATGACCTCCTTCCTATAACAAGGTGTCCAAAACTGAACACAATACTCCAAATGCAGCCTTGCCAACGTTTTGTAAAACTGTGACATTACGTCCCAGCTTCTATACTTAATACCCTGAAGGGCCTGTCCCACTTGGGCGTCATTTGCGCGTAATTTACGCTACATCATTTACGCGTCACGACGCACGTGTCGTGCCGCGCACGTGATGCTTGCATGGTGCGTGGTGACGTGGGCAGTGATGCGCGGTCGTGCGCGGCTCCCCAGGATTTTGAGGTGTACAAAATCTTCGCTCACCATCTGCGTGGCGCCCAAATGACACCTAAGTGGGACAGGCCCTTGACTGATGAAGGCCAATACCAAAAGCCTTCTTTACCACCCTATTTATCTGTGACACAATTTTCAGCAAACTGTGTCCGTATATTCCTAGATCCCTCTGCTCTACAACACTTCCTGAAGCCCTACCATTCATTGTGTTGGTCTTCCCTGGTTTGACTTCTCAAAACGCAACACCTCGCACTTAACAGCATTAAACTCAAATAGCCATTCTTCTGCCTACTTGCCCAGCTGATCAAGATTCTGTTGTAATCTTCACTGTCTACGAAACCACCTACTTTAGTGTAATCTGCAAACTTATCATGCTTTAAATTACTAATCATGCCTTGCACATTCTCACCTACATCGCCCTCCATAATGTTTGGGACAAAGACCCATCATTTATTTATTTGCCTCTGTACGCCACAATTTGAGATTTGTAATAGAAAAAAAAAATCACACATGGTTAAAGTGCACATTGGCTGATTTTAATAAAGCCATGTTTATACATTTTGGTTTCACCATGTAGAAATTACAGCAGTGTTTATACATAGCCCCCCCATTTCAGGGCACCATAATGTTTGGGACACCGCAATGTCATGTAAATGAAGGTAGTCATGTTTAGTATTTTGTTGCATACCCTTTGCATGCAATGACTGCTTGAAGTCTGCGATTCATGGGCATCACCAGTTGCTGGGTGTCTTCTCTGGTGATGCTCTGCCAGGCATGTATTGCAGCCATCTTTAGCTTATGCTTGTTTTGGGGGCTAGTCCCCTTCAGTTTTCTCTTCAGCATATAAATTGGGTTCAGATCGGGTGATTGACTTGGCCACTCAAGAATTGACCATTTTTTAGCTTTGAAAAACTCCTTTGTTGCTTACGCAGTATGTTTGGGATCATTGTCTTGCTGTAGAATGAACTGCCGGCCAAGGATTTTGAGGCATTTGTTTGAACTTGAGCAGATAAGATGTGTCTATACACTTCAGAATTAATTATGCTACTACCATCAGCAGTTGTATCCTCAATGAAGATAAGTGAGCCATACATGCCCAGGCCATAACACCCCCACCACCATGTTTCATAGATGAGGTGGTATGCTTTGGATCTTGGGCAGTTCCTTCTCTCCTCCATACTTTGCTCTTGCCATCACTCTGATATAAGTTAATCTTCGTCTCATCTGTCCACAAGACCTTTTTCCAGAACTGTGGTTGCTCTTTTAAGTACTTCTTGGCAAACTGTAACCTGGCCATCCTATTTTTGCGGCTCACCAGTGGTTTGTATTTTGCAGTGTAGCCTCTGTATTTCTGTTCATGATCTTCTGCGGACAGTGGTCATTGACAAATCCACACCTGGAGAGTGTTTCTGATCTGTCGGACAGGTGTTTGGGGATTTTTCTTTATTATAGAGAGAATTCTTGTGTCATCAGCTGTGGAGGTCTTCCTTGGCATGCCAGTCCCTTTGCGATTAGTAAGCTCACCAGTGCTCTCTTTCTTCTTAATGATGTTCCAAACAGTTGCTTTTGGTAAGCCTAAGGGTTGGCTGATGTCTCTAACAGTTTTATTCTTGTTTCTCAGTCTCATAATGGCTTCTTTGACTTTTATTGGCACAACTTTGGTCCTCATGTTGATAAACAGCAATAAAAGTTTCCAAAGGTGATGGAAAGACTAGGTGCTGAGAGCTCTCTTATACCTGCATTAAGGAGGCAATTAAACACCTGAGCAATTACAAACACCTGAGAAGCCATGTATCCCAAACATTATGGTGCCCTGAATTGGGGGGACTATGTATAAACACAGCTGTAATTTCTACTTGGTGAAACTAAAATGTATAAAAATGCCCTTTAATAAAATCTGACAATATGCACTTTAACCACATGTGATTTTTTCTATTACAAATTTCATATTGTGGAGTACAGAGGCAAATAAATAAATGATGGATCTTTGTCCCAAACATTATGGGCCCAGCACCAACTCTTCTGGCACATCATTACAGGCCACTGTTCTCCAGTCTACAGTTGGAATCAGTTCAAATTTGGCTACCTTTATTCTGTAAATTGGGTTAAAGTTGATTGAGAGACTTTTGCATCCAATTGTACGATCTTGTATCTAACTGTTGCATGTCTCATCTGGAAGGGCTTGATTCTGGCAGTGCGTGTCTGATTTAGGAAATAACTACATGTACTAGTTGTAGTACTGCTTACAAAAACAGATTGAGAGATTTTTTTAATAAATTAGTGATGGGGAACAGATGGCTGCAAACTTAGTGAGGGGGAATAGATGGCCGCAAATAGATGGGCAGCACAGTGGCGCAGCAGTAGAGTTGCTGCTTTACAGCGCCAGAGACCCGGGTTCGATCCTGACTACGGGTGCTGTCTGTACGGAGTTTGTATGTTCTCCCCATGACCTGCGTGTGTTTTCTCTGAGATCTTCTGTTTCCTTCCACACTCCAAAGACTTGTAGGTTAATTGGCGGTGTAAGTGTAAATTGTCCCTCGTGTGTGTGTAGGATAGTGTTAGTGTGCGGGGATCACTGGTCATTGCAGACTCGGTGGGCCGAAAGACCTGTTTCCGCGCTGTATCCCTAATCTAAAAAATTAGGATCACCCCTGATCCTCCTGTGCTCTAAATATAAAGTCCTAGCCGGCCCAACCTCTCAGGCTCCCCGTGACCGCGTGGGTTTTCTGTTTGGATTCCTCCCACACTCCAAAGACGTACAGGTTTGTAGGTTAATTGGCTTGGTATAAAAGTTTTTTTTTTAATTGTCCCTAGTGTATGTAGAGTAGTGTTAATGTGCAGGGATCGCTGGTCGGTGCGGACTCAGTGGGTCAAAGGGCCTGTTTCCGCGCTGCATCTCTAAACTAAACTAAACTTTACGGATTCTATTGAAATGCTCAAGACTTTATCCAAACTGCAATAAAATTAGTCTCTATATATATCACTTAAATTTCAAATATGTGCATAAAATCAATTCATTTAGAGAACTGGAAACATGTTATATGAATGTGACTGTTGCATTTCACCACCTTCAATTTGGTGCAGAGAAGATTGGATTTGTAATAAGTTAATCTTTAAAAAAAAAAAAAAAAAAAATTGATTTTTTATTTATTAGAAGTACATTACATTACAACCACATACATTAGTACTCGTCACTTATGTCTTCTTACAATTAATGTACTCCATTTGTTTTTTACACTAGTAAAAGGAAAAGATAAGATTGAAAGAAAGAAGAAAGTGAAGGAAAAAGTGAGAGTGTAGAAAATGTGACAACAAAAAAGGACGAAGACCCTATAAGAACAAAATTAAAAACAAAAGAAAAAGAGTTAAGAAATAGACCCTAGAAAAGAAGGTGAAAGAGAAAGAGGAAAAAGAGAGAAACAAATAGATTTTATGAGCATTACGCAAATGGGACATACCAACTCTTCAACTATCATCCCCCCTTACCTGACCTCAATTTTTTTTAAGGTACCTTTGCACCCTATATTTGTAATAATTCTATAAATGCAGACCACGTCAGATGGAAGTGATCTGGTTTACCTGCTAGGAGGAGTCTTATCTCTTCTAGGTGTAATAATTTAAAAGAACAAGATGAGTAGTCAGTAATGGACAGGGTTATAGGATGGTGATTGTGAGTGTTTGACGGCACTGGGCCTGCACTCTCTGGTTTAGAAAAATGAGGGAGGGGGCCTCATTGAAACGTACCAAATTGTGAAAGGCGAGTGGATGTGGAGAGGATGTTTCCACTAATGGGAGAGTCTAGAACTCGAGGCCATAGACTCAAAATTAAAGGACGTTCCTTTGCGAAGGAGATGAGGAGGAATTTCTTTAGTCAGCGGGTGGTGAATCTGTGGAATTATGCCACAGATGGCTGTGGAGGCCAAGCCAATGGATGTTTTTAAGGCAGAGGTAGATAGATTCTTGATTAGTACGGGTGTCAGGGGTTATGTGGAGAAGGCAGGAGAATGGGGTGAGGAGGGAGAGATAGATCAGCCATTATTGAATGACGGAGCAGACTTGATGGGCCAAGTGGCCTAATTCTGCACCTATCATTTATGACCTTATGATTCATATGATTTTGCAGTGGTAATGAGGAACATGGCTCTTTGGCAACACATATTGGTCATGGGCTTGTTGCCCATTATGTTCTCATCATTAGAAAGCTCTAAGCTAGCAACACGGTCTTGTAAAATCACCCCTTAATATCTGCTTTGAAATATTTATATACTGTATTAACAGTGCACATAAAAATAATCTAATGCAGTACATGTGCACGAGCTACAGTTTGTTGTTTCAATCTGCAACCAATTATAAGAAGCAGATGCAAGAAACATACACGGTCAACAACAAAAATCAAACATTTTATTACCAGCCAGGATTACAAAACCATTAGTTATAGACAAACCACTTTCAAATTACTGTTTGAAGTTGATCTTTGTTTTTAAACAGATATTTTCATAAACCTGTATTAGTTGAATAATAATGTATTGAAGTGATTAATACAAGCATTTGAAAATTCTTAGATTAACACTTTACATTGACACTGGTGAGCCTTCATGCAGAAGTCTGCAACTGTGTAAGATTGCAGCGGAATCTGGATCGATTGGCCGGGGGGGGGGGGGGCGGAGGAATGGTTGACGGAATTTAATACAGAAAAGTGTGAGGTGTTGCATTTTGGGACGTCGAACAAGGGCAGGACCTACATGGTAAATGGTAGACCTCTGGGTAGTGCTGTAGAGCAGAGGGATCTAGGAGTACAGGTGCATGGTTCCTTGAAGGTGGAGTCGCAGCTAGATAAGGTGGTCAAAAAGGCTTTTGGCACTTTGGCCTTCATCAATCAAAGTATTGAGTATAGAAGTTGGGAGGTCATGTTGCAGTTGTACGTTGGTGAGACTGCATTTAGAATATAGTGTTCAGTTCTGGGCACCATGTTATAGAAAATATATTGTCAAGATTGAAAGGGTTCAGAGATGATTTACGAGGATGTTGCCAGTTTTAGAGGGTGTGAGCGATAGGGAGAGGTTAAATAGGCTGGGACTCTGTTCCTTGGAGCGCAGGAGGATGAGGGGAGATCTTATAGAAGTGTATAAAATCATGAGAGGAATAGATCGGGTAGATGCACAGAGTATTTTGCCCAGAATAGGTGAATCGAGGACCAGAGGAAATAGGTTCAAGATGAAGGGGAAAAGATTCAATAGGAACATAAGGGGTAACTGTTTCACCCAAAGGGTGGTGGGTGTATGGAACAAGCTGCCAGAGGAGGTAGTTGAGGCTGGGACTATCCCATTGTTTTAGAAACAGTTAGACAGGTACATGGATAGGATGGGTTTGGAGGGATGTGGACCAAGCGCAGGCAGGTGGGACTATTGTAGCTGGGACATTGTTGGCCGGTGTGGGCGAGTTGGACCGATGGGCCTGTTTCCAAACTGTATCACTCTATGAAGACAACTCTTATTGGTATAATCTATCAGCATTTTGTTTTTGAGGAAATACAAGATTCAGATACTATATTTTTTTATTTAATTACAAAGAATATATGTTTTGCATCACATTTTTATCATCTGCCATTGATTTAAGCAGAAACCTCCAATCTTCTGCCAATCAAACCCATCTCACCTGTATCTACCTTTCAGTTTTTTTCCAAAAAATTAAACTTGTATCTAACTATCAGTTGTGTAGGAAGGAACTGCAGATGCTGGTTTTAACCGAAGATAGACACAAAATGCTGGAGTAACTCAGCGGGACAGGCAGCATCTCTGGAGAGAAGGAATGGGTGACGTTTTGGGGGTTGAGACCCTTGTTTTCATTTGCCTGGCTTTGTCCTCTTCCAGCTTTCTCCCCTCCATGACAGTCAGTCTGAAGAAGGTTCCCCACCCTAAACCTGGCCTATTCATGTCTTCCAGAGATGCTGTCTCTCCCGTTGAGTTACACCAGCATTTTGTGTCTATCTTCGGTTTAAACCAGCATCTTCAGTTCCTTCCTACACAACTAAGAGTTAGATGCAAGTTTAATTTTTTGGGAAAAAACTGAAAAATAGATACAGGTGAGGAGGATTCGATTTGTGTCTTTTTTAATGTGTAAACCAGCGTCTGCAGTCTCTTGTATCCAGAAATACTTTTGGCACGTCGCGAACCATTTACAAATAGGCAACTTTGATGACCTTTGATTTAAGAGGACATCAAAATGGGCAGTCTGAGTTGTCCTCCAAACTTTGGACTCCTGCTCCAAATTAGCGACAGAACTGACCTGCTCCGGCACTAGGGGGTGGGCGGTGTACATTATTCCGCTGCCCTTCCTCGCCTTGGGTGATCAAAGGCATATCCCGCCACCTACAGGGCACAGTGCACTTTTATTTTAAAATTGTTCTGAACTCGGGGATACTTAAAATGAGCTTAAATAGATTTCAATACTTTAAAATATTTTGAAACTAACTAACAGAAAAATAGATATATTTAGAAGCCATTATAAGCCATGATTATAAACCTTCATATGAAAAAATAAATAAAAGTGAACGAAAACAAAGTAATCAGAACACACCGTTTTGGAATGAAGGTCGACGACCCCATTCTAATCAGTGAGGCAGCCTTCTCACCGAGTGTCCCTGGGGTACTGCATGCGAATTGCATCTTGCTCTGCAGCTCAGCAGGAATGCAGAACTCGTGCGTGCAGCGGCTGGGCAGGAGCTCAGTTGCTCTGGCATCGAGCCTCCAGTGTATTTCAATTCTCAGCGTTACGATAGGTAAAGATCTGGTGCTGGAAATTGATGATCGGACATTAGAGATCAGTCACCTCACCAGCCATCAGTGCGTGTGTCTGTGGTCCACTCAAAGCCCCAAGCCTCGTGTGATCATAATTCATTTCTAAGGTTTGATGTTCAGTAATGGAGTTGACATAGAGAATTGAATTGAATTGAATACTTTATTGTCACATGTGACAAGTCACAGTGAAATTCTTTGCTTGGTATGGAAATATTCGCCACATAAATGATACTGACAAAGTTACAAAGTACCCCCGCTCCTCCATTGCTTTCCCCCTTCACGACCCCTTCATGATGCCCCCCCCTCACGCCACGTCTTCCATTGTCCCACAGAGGTTACGTGACCTGTATTTGTACTTTAAGGCCCTTCTCTTATATGCAGTAAGTAACAGACCTCTTCGCAACGATCCAAAATTCATCATATATGCAAAGTTATATTTTAATATAAATAATTGCGGTAGATTTTAGTGAATGTACTGAAAAGGTGCATTTCCCTTGATGTATATTATGTTATGCAAGACATATTGCAGTGCACATTAAAACAGTGGAATCATTTATTTTGTTTGTTTACAGACGCTTCTGCTATATTTTGCTGATAAGTTGCTTGATTTTAAAACTAGAAATAAATAAGCAGCAGAGGTTTTTCTATGGTCAGCTGTGGATCGGAGATTTTTTTTAAATTTCACTGCGCCATAGGCACCCTTTGTAAGATTAATGAATGGTCCTGAATGTGGTTAGGTGAATCAGTGATGTATCGCTGCACACTGCTGCCTTCTCCGGTGCCTCGCACAAGTTGTGTGTCATTGCCCTGAATGTAATTGTAGTTTGTCAAAGCAAGATACCTTTGCAATCCGAACCCATTCAGCGGAGCTGCTGTATTGTTGTTAAATGTATTGTTGTACTGCTGCTCACCACAAATATCTATTACACATTTCCATTAACCCAGTGTTTGGAATTTTTAACCCAATTAATTAAAGTCTGCATGCATTTTCATCAAAAAAATATTCAAATGTGTAGTGCGACAGAGCATCTTGAGTAACAGAGACACAAAATGCAGGCAGCATCTCCGGATAGAAGAAATGGGTGATGTTTCGGGTCGGGACCCTTCTTCAGACTGATGTTTCGGGTCGAGGCCATTTATCCAGAGATGCTGCCCGTCCCGCTGAGTTACTCCAGTATTTTGTGTCTAAATTCGGTGTAACCCAGCAGCATCTGCAGTTCCTTCCTACACATCTTGAGTAACATGGTAGGTTCGCAACATTTCTTTGGTGTATCTGATACTGCAGAGACATGAGAACTCAGTACAGTACAAGCACAGGCATCAACTTGTCCGAGCAAACTACAGCAATGTCTTGTGCCTCTGATATGCTGCATTGTCTTCTTCTGATATCTGGCACTGTTTATCTCTCAGTTATTTAAGAGTTTCTGCACTTCAGATGCAAGCCTAACCTTGTTTTGAGCAAATGTGTTTGTTGTTAGAAGCATTGAACACATGGTTGTCGAAGAAGGCAATTGGTTCTCGCTCCTAAAAACCAATGGAACCCTGACAGATTTGATTAATATTAAATGAATCGAGCTGGAGCAATCAGTAGAATAATTCTGTCTACCAGATGTTGTAATGACTTGCTACTGTTGGAGTCAGTCATGTCAACACAGATAGTGCATTGAAATTTAGGAACTGAAGATTAGAGAAATACTCTTGATAACAAAGCAGTGCCTTGTATGTTTTTAACCCCAAAAATACTTTTTAAAAATTTTGTTTAACTGAAGATTTGGAATGAGTTTCCCACCAACGACAATTTAAAGGATAAGATAGAATCATGTTTATTCAAGAGAAATTGCCAAAGGCCACTTTTATTAAACTAAGTGACTTGGCCTGTTCAGGGGTCACAAGAGTTAAATAGATTGTGGGGTTGTACAAAGTCAAACAGTTTCATTTCTTCTCTGGAGGACATGAGTGAAACAAAAGGGTGGCAACCCTGGTTAGATCTGACTCCCACTGCTGTCTATACAGTGTTAACATATTCTCCCTGTTACCAAGTGGGTTTCCCCAGGTACTCTGATTTCTTTCCTTATTCCCAAAAATGCTCGTTGGTATGCTAGTAGTCTTTGTAAATTGCTTCCGGTATAGGCAGGTGGCCAAAGAAAACAGGGTAGAGTTGATAGGAACTTGAGAGAGTGACAGGGAAATAAGTAGATAAATTAGACTGATGGGGCTCAGAGAGCTGGCAGAGACTTGATGGGTTGAGTGGCCTCCTTCTATGCCATTTAAAACATGAGAAAGGGTTGTATAACTGCTGGTTGTTTCATGGCCATTTATACTTATTTATTCAACAGAGAGGTTTCCAGATGAGATTGGAAATCATAACACTAGATTCTTAGTTGAAGTTTATGGATACCTAGTCCAGTAACCAGTAACTTAACCAGTAAATAACTATACCCCAGAAGTGACTGAATATTTTGTTCATGTGATTGCACTGCAGTTTACAATGACATTTTATACTGGAGGATGAATTCTCACATTGCTTGAAACAGGCCATGTTTACAATGTAACTATCAAGGATCTGGTGCAAAATGAGTGTTGAGTAAAATAGGAAAACTAGTTAAAGGAAGAAGTTGATTGAAGAGAAGGTGGCAGCTGGTGAGTGTGGTTGTGTAGTTTGATGACCAGCCCGGTTATTGTGTGGAGGCAGGAAAAGACTTCTATTCATTTGTAGCTGAAAATTCACAGACCTGATTTGTACCCAAACACCCCAGGCATGAAATAAGAACATGGCACAGTACAGCAAAGGAATTGGCCCTTAGGCCTGCAAACCTTGCAGTAAATATGATGCCAAGTTAAGATGATCTCATCTTCCTGACCATGATTCAAATCCCACGAGTCACGTTCACAAGTTATTGGAGTAGAATTAGGCCATTCGGCCCATCGAGTCTACTCCGCCATTCAATCTGCCTCCTAATCCCATTTTCCTGCCTTCTCCCCATAACCCTTGATACCCGTTCTAATCAAGAATTTGTCTAACTGCCTTAAAAATATCCACTCACTTGGCCTCCACAGTCCTCTGTGGCAATGAGTTCCACAGATTAACTGCCCTCTGACTACAGGAGTTCCTCCTCACCTCCTTTCTAAAAGAGCAGTCTTTAATTCTGAGGCTATCATCTCTGGTCCTAGACTCTCCCAGTAGTGGAAATATTATTTCCACATCCACTCTATCTATGCCTTTCATTATTCTGTAAGTTTCAATGAGGACCCTTCTAAATCAGGTTCCACAGAATAATTTACTCCTGGTCATTTCTCTCTATGTTATAATATTCAAGGAGTATTGGTAGTCATAATGGCGTTGAAGTGCAGTGGGATAGGAGTGCACGATTGCTTCAGTTCACTCAATGGCAAAATTGATCAGAGCAAGTCGAGTTGAAGATTCCAATCTCACCAGGGCATCAACACAAGTAAATTAGGAATCTCCTAATTCAGGAATTGTTCAACCACTGGTCTCATTCAAGGCACAGCTTTGGTAGGATTAGTGCAGGTCTTACCAGGTGAGATTGACTAAAAGCATTGACTGTGGGTGCCACAGGGCGCCAAGGTTGGAGCTGAAGCCTGAAAGTTAAGGGCCTGTCCCACTTTCGCGACCTTGACAGGTGACTGCCACGACCCGTGATAGTTCGCCGGAATTTTCAACATGTTGAAAATTCAGCGGAGACCAGAAAGACGATACGACTCTTTGGAGACCTCTCACGACCATAGGAGACCTCTCATGACCATAGAGGCGACCCCTGGCGACATGTCACGGGTGACCTCTCACAACCATAGGAGACCTCTCATGACCTCTCACAATCTATCACGGATCGCGGCAGTCACCTGTAAAGGTCGCGTAAGTGGGACAGGCCCTTTAGGAATGTATTTTTGAAACGTCGAGAAGTCTTTGAAAATTGCAGGTCAACTTGAAAAACAATTGAAGAGCTTTTAAGAGCTTTGGTTTTATAAACAGAATTTACAAGTTATGGTAAATTTTTATATCGCTCACCGGTTTAGCCTCAGAATAGTTTGTCCAATTTCACATGCATTCAGTTAAGATAAATGTTCTGACCCTGGAGAAAGTGCAAAGAGATTTACTAAAATTATACCCAGGATGAGAGAAAAATGGGATTATGTGGAATGGCTCACGAGCGTGGGAATTACCGTTTAATTTAGTTAATTGTCACGTATACCGAGGTATAGTGAAAAGCTTCTGTCGAGTGCTATTCAATCAGCAGAGTGGTGCGATTTTCTATAATGTGAGGTTACTTAGGAACACAAATATTATAATACCACTGAACCTCCTGTATCATGCAACAAAGAAGAATTTCAGGGGGAAATAGGAATTCATTATTATCAGTGGATGCTTTGATCTGGAATTCATTTCCACAGCAGAAATTGACTCAGTACCAAGTTTCAAAAGGGAGAAACGAGGAACTGCAGATGCTGGAATCTTGAGCAAAGCTCAAAAGGTTATAATAACTCAGCAGGTCAGGCAGCATTTCTGGAGGACATGGACAGGCATGACCTCCAATTATGCTGCCTGACCCACTGACTAATTCCAGTTTTGAAAGGGGTTGGTGGACGTACTTAAAAAGAAGAAATGTGCAAGTCTATAGGGTGTGGAATTGTTAATTTGGTCCAAGAAAACAATTGTGTTATACGTTGAGCTGAATGATCTTGTAACGATTTTATTGATTATACCTTTTACTGGTAAAAACATCTTCTTTTGCCAGGACTGTGGTTGTGAGGGGCTGAAGTGGGTTAAGGACATCATCTAATTCACTGACTACAGCTGCTATTCACCCAGAAAGTCAAAGAAGTCATAGTCACAAACACATGCTTTAACCATGTAATATTTAGAGATTGAGATTGAATGAGGATGACAGTGTTGAGGCTGGCACACATGCTGGCATTTGCACCATGTCCGGATTTTCTTCTGCACGTTTTCTTTGAACCTAATTGCACTTAACATAAATTGATACAAATCAATCCAAGCAATTGTCCGTCTTATTTTTTCATTGCTATCACTCAAAATACTTCCAATAATGTATTTGTTCTAAGCTTATAGGCAAAAATCGAAATAGTACCTTTATTCACTATACTGCATTTAAATGGCAGACTGTGTTGAATTCTAAGGATCCTTTTAATTTCATGAATTACACTACGTTGAGATAATTGCCATTCCTTTGCATTAATTTTTCCAAAGACATATGTTATTCTTAATGATGAAGATTGTTCCAATTTCCATATGCAGTAGACTTCAAACAGTTTATCAAAAGACAACGAGATGGAGTAACTCAGTGGGACAGGCAGCATCTCTGGAGAGAAGGATTGGGTGATGTTTCGGGTCGAGACCCTTCTTCAGACTGGAGAAGGATCTCGATCTGAAACGTCATCAATTCCTTCTCTCCAGAGATGCTGCCTGTCCTGCTGAGTTACTCCAGCATTTCACAGTATGTCTATCGACAGTTCCTTCCTACATATCAAAAGATAATGTTCATTTCTTACTCCCTAAATATAACTTACTCAAAAATAAACCTCTTCGCACTTTACATAGATGCTTGTGATATTTAATATCTGGCAACCTTAATGAATTTGTTTTGATAACTGGCAAATTTTACCTCAAATAAAATATTTTAGATTAATGCTGTTTAAAAGTAGTATATAACTTTCCTACTATTGTCGTGGAAGTAAATGCAAAATGGTGAGAACGTTTAAAAGGATAAACTGGAACATTTCAAGTTGTATAAGAATATAGATAAATAGCTTTGCAGGACAACGAGCTTTTCATTGGGCAATTGCACATACTGTTATGCTGTATGTAATCACTAACAAAATAAACAAACAATTCAATTAGTTTTCTTGCCAAATCTGACTTTTCATTGCAATTCTGGTAAAGATTCAGACACATTCTAAGAAACCATTAAATGAGTAGAAGGCAGGCAGAACTGTTTAGTTTGCCTTGACCGTTTTTGCATGTGGGACTTATCAGAAATCCCTTTTATTTCCCAAGGAGGAATACAATGTCACCAAATGAAACATCCTCTATTTGTAGCCCAGTAGATAGTGGATGCAGCAGACAGTGGGCACTAATAAGATGAAAGTACCGTTTCACTGTCAGACATCCTGTACTGTGTTGGCTATTATTTTTGACATGGATGTTATCAATATTCTATCTATAGAATATGTTTGAAATCATTGATCATAGTGTGTGCTGATTAATGTTATTATACATTTTGAATTTGTATGCAGACTTTATCACATTCATAGTGCCACTCATCAAAGGGGAAAATCAGTTTCATCGCTGTCATTCTAAACAGCCAACATGGTTAAATGAAATGCCCAGCTTCAAACAAAGACTCAATGATAAAATGGCAAAAGTTGCACATTCTTTGTTCCTCTAGTTGTCCTTTTTACAATAACCACGTCTGATAGATTGTACTTGCTACCAGATTATTTCACTGTTGTGTAATCAATATAAAAAACTGCTATGGCACTAAGCAGGGTGTATTGTGAGAGAAAGGCTCTGCTTTAAAGTAACTGTTCTAGTGTTGACATTATCAAACCTTGCTTCATATGTAATGAAATATAAAGTTTCGACTATATATCCAGTACAATGTCATGCTATTTAACTTTAATCCGGTTATGTATTGTGTTTTTGATTATTATCTCTGTTATTTCTGAATAAGGTGTGATTTTGTGATGTAGCACTCCAAGAAGGGAGTGTACCTCAGAAAATTGCTGATCCATATGTCATATTTTCTTGGGATTTTCAGCCTCTTGATGTTGCATCGTTCAAATCACTGAATCACCTTGTCTGTAATTAATATGTCTCTGTAGCCCAATACACATGTTTAATTGTGTTTTATTTTAGTTTTTGGAGTTTTGTTTCCTTTAAAGCTGAACATACAGTACCTTGTTCACTATTTAATAAACCATTATCTCCTCGAGAATATTGATTTGCTTCTTTCTGTGGTTAGTTGTTGATGAAGGTATGGAAATGCTGACTGTTTGTAGAAATTCATAATTAGCTGAATTTACGCTGATAAATGGCAGCTATTTCAGGACTTCACTAACTGTACACCTGTATTTTGGGCACCATATCTGAGGAAGGATGTGCTGGCTCTGGAGAGGGTCCAGAGGAGGTTTACAAGAATGATCCCAGGAATGAGTGGGTTAGCCTATGATGAGCGTTGTCGGCACTGGGCCTGTACTCGCGGGAATTTAGAAGAATGAGGGGGGACCTCAGAACGTACAGAACAGTGAAAGGCTTGGATAGAGTGGATGTGGAGAAGGTGTTTCCACTAGTGGGAGAGTCTCGAACTCGAGGTCATAGCCTCAGAATTAAAGGACTTTCTTTTAGGAATGAGATGAGAAATTTCTTTAGTCAGAAGGTGGTGAATCTGTGGAATTCTTTGCCACAGAAGGCTGTGGAGGCCAAGTCAGTGGATATTTTTAAAGCAGAGAAAGATAGATTCGTGATTTGTACTTGTGAAAGAGGTTATGGGGAGAAGGCAGGAGAATGGAGTTAGGAGGGAGAGATAGATCAGCCATGATTGAATGGCAGAGTAGACTTGTTGCTCCGAATGGCCTAATTCAACTCCTATTCCTTATGACCTTATGAATACAGAAATCCTGAACTTGCTCCAAATTTCTGCCAGCGACACACTCTATGGAGTCCAGCAGAGGCAGTACTAGCTTGCTGAGTAATTTCCCTGGAACTTGCACTAGATCATCAACATATTGATCCTGTTCCACGTTAGCTCTGGTAAAAGTCCACAAACTTATTCCTTTCAATGGAAATATTGGAGCTGGAATAAGAATAAGGTGCGTTATAACGTTTATCTATTTGTGTTTGCTGTAGTGCTAAATGTATGTTGGGTGATTTTATATCTCTTTATATTTTTCTAATAGTTTTGTGCAGTTTAAATTGTTTTCTTTTAGGTCAGGATCATTTAGGCATTGTAGAAACTTATCAGCTTGACAGACAATAACCTGGGATATTCTGCAGCTCTGCCATCATTCAAAGATTTTCTCACCAGGTTCATGGGCAAGGTGGCGCAGCGGTAGAGTTGCTGCCTTTCAGCGCGTTCAGAGCCAGAGACCCAGGTTTGATCCCGCCAATGGGTTCTGTCTGCATGGAGTTTGTACGTTCTCTCCGTGATCACATTGAATGGCGGTGCTGGCTCGAAGGGCCGAATAGCCTACTCCTGCACCTATTGTCTATTGTGACCACGTGGGGTTTCTCTGAAATCTTCGATTTCCTCCCACACTCCAAAGACGTACAGGGTTGTAGATTAATTGGCTTGGTATAAGTGTAAATAGTCCCTAGTGTGTGTAGGATGCTGTGTGTTAATATGCGGGGATCGCTGGTTGGCGTGGGCTCGGTGGGCCGAAGGGCCTGTTTCCATGCTGTATCTCTAAAATAAAATCCTCCAATGCACTGATGCTAAATGTTAGCTTGATAATCATGGTTAGGGTGCAATCCTTCAGAAATCCCACCCTTTGGCACAGCCAAACCAGTTGATGATGTGACAACATTCTGGCAGCAGGATCTGAACCTAAAAAAAACTGGGGCATGTATCTTGATAAAACAGAATTCGGAAAATTAAAAAAAACCTAACTTAAGATAATAAGTATACAAATAGCCAGAGACTAGCTGAGGTTTTGAGTGAGGTAAAATAACTGCTAAACACAAAAGAGAAGAAAAGGGTATTTTATTGTAAGTAAAAGAATAGTAAGATTAAACGAGAACTTACCAGTTTGAAGTTTGATCTTTATTTTATGAGGAGTTACGTTGGTGATTACGTGAAGAACCCCGTCAGGGCGCATGCGCGTCAATCTTCAAAGCAGCGGTATGAAATCACAGACAAAACCATAATTGAAGTAACATATTAAGATGATCAACATGAGAACTACCATTATGACCTTTTTTCTATGAGAGAGGGTTGGGCGTGGCGGGCACGTAATCACCAACGTAACTCCTCATAAAATAAAGATCAAACTTCAAACTGGTAAGTTCTCGTTTAATCTTACTATTTTACTTCGGAGTCACGTGAGTGACTACGTGAAGATTTTAAAGCTCTGTGATTTTTATGCCGCAGATCAAAATCCCGGCTTCTCACTGCATCGATTGACTGAGTATCATCAATAATGCTGTAAACATGACATTGCATATCATGCAAAAACAAAACAGTTTTATTTTTGGTCATAAAACAACCAATAAACCCTCTTAATGTAGGGCAACAAACGAAACAGAGTGAAACAGTATTGAAAACAGACTTTAAACAATAGCAACAGCACTCAATATTGAGTTAGCAAACAGCCCTCCATCGGCAATCGGCCGATGGTAGTATTGCTGAAACACAAGTTCATTTTTCGAACCTGCGGCTTTTAATATATGGTCGATGGGAACGTCCATCGCCCTGGCCGCGGATGTTGCTACTGCGCTAGTGGAATGAGATGTAAACACATAAATGTTAATTCCTGCCTGAACCAACTCTTGCTTTAACCACCTTGAGATAGTCTGAACTGCCACTCTTTTATGTTGGCTTTTTGTAACTGACAAATAATCCTGTTTCTTCTTGTCTTAAAGCCCTTGCGGCTTCAATGTAATGTAACAAATGTGTCCTTACACATAAACATGGAGCTGTAGGATATGCTGAGAACACAATCTTAAAACCTGTCACACCTGGCCTGCTTTGTTTGAGCAGGTCAGAAATATAAAACAGAACATTCTCTGTATTCACTTCCATTCTCTCGAACTGAAGTTTTTTGGAAAGTCTGGACTCTCTGTACTGACACCAATGCCATTAGCATAGCCAATTTCATGGTTAATTTTAACAAAATTATAGCCGTGACAGGGACCCAATGACGAAGTATGTTACGAACAACGCTTACCTCGCAGATTACCATATACCTAGGCTTAGGCGGTTTGGAATTAGATTCCTTTCATCAACCTAGATATGAGAGGGTGAGAACCTATACTTTGTGTCCGTGTACCTATTACAAGATATGCGGACAAAGCACTTCTAGCTGTATTGATAGCAATATAGCTAAGACCTTCATCATAATAAAGTGTAGATAAACTCTAACACATTTTCAATAACTACAGTATCATATTGAATATTCTTTTGAACACAATATTGTTCCTTTTTTTTTTTTTTCATAAGTCATATACTGTTTTTGAGTACTCTTTCTCCAGACTGCAGCGAGTATATACACCGTTGGCCTAGAAAGTCCTCGACCAATGTCAGGCATTCTTGAAACCTGCAAACTAACAGATCCATACCGTCACATAACGGATGAACTTAATGCGTTACTGGATGCTCCAGCAAATTCCTACTGTTTGGAATCAGCAAAAAGAGGTTGGATCGCTATCTGTAACATCAAAGGGAACCATGGTTGAATCAGGCAATTTGGTATCACCAAAACCCCTGAAGCGGCATCCTGCTTGATTTTCTCAAACACCGACCTATGAGGCAGAATGGTGGGAAAATGTACACCAACATATCATCCCAATTTAGTGAAAAAGCATCAATTGCCACTGCCCCTGGATCTGGTGCCTATGAAACATATTTTGGCCTTCCATATAGAAGTACTATGTCCTTGAACACATCCTGGTTCCACATCCACTCTGTGTTATGATGGAATTTTCGTGAGCTGCCATCTGGTACTACATTAAGTTTCCCTGGCAGATAGATAGCTCCAATCCAAATCTCTCTATCCCTACTCCAGGTCCAATTGTATTTGCCAACCTGTCACATGATAACGATTTGATTCCACCCATGTGATTCATATCAGCAACTGCTGCAGTGTTGTCTATTTTGCACTGCACATGCAAACTAGTTTAGTTAGTGCCATAAGCCGTGAGTCCATAAAATACTCTTGGTTAATTCCCCATGTATGCAGAAGCAATGTTCATCTGTCTCCACCGCTGGATCTTGTATCAGTAGCACCCTACCGAAGTGCTCTGACATCTGTCTGCAAATCATGGAAGCTTGGTCCAATAACACTTTGGAACTACTAGTGGACACATGCTGAATCCACTATTGTACATCAGCTTCTTTTGATAGAAGCATAGGTCTATTATAATGACCCCAATGTATCCTCAATGCTTGTTCCTTTGACCTTTGTAATTGTAGATAATAAAGTGGCCATATTGAACTGCTGGAAATGCTGCCAGCCATTACCACAGCAGTCTTGTCACCTGGCTAATTGAAGGCTGTGCGTTAGCAATTAACTTGATATAGCTCTTAATTAGCTGTACCCTTTTTTGCCTGGGCAAGGTCACAATGATGTTGATTAAGTCCATTGTGAACCCAACTAGTCAATTTGTGTCACAGGTATAAATTTAGATTCCTCAGAATAGCTTATAAAGCCCAATTAAAATTGGTTTTTACCAACTGCCACTGATGCTTCAGCTGTTTCCTTTGATTGTCCTACAATCAAGATATTATTTAGCTAAGCAATGAGCACATGACCTTGACTTCTCATCATGCCTAGAATAGGTTTTAACAACTTTGTAATCCCTCTAGGAGCTGAAGACAAACCATTAGGCAGTGGATTGTATTGGCATAATTCCCCATCCAGCTGAATTTTAAATCTTCTATCCTGCAAATGAACATACACTGAATCCGCATCTTTAAGATCTCCTTCACAAACGTTTCCATCTTAAAATGTCTATACCGTACAAAAGGGTTAAACCTATTCAGGTCTGTATAATTCTGCATCCCCCCATCCTTTTTTGGTCTGGGAAAGATATTGGACACAAACTGATGGCTTTGGTAAACTGCCTTAGCAATTACACCTTTATTACATAAGCTTGCAAGTTCCAGCTGAACTTCCAATTGTTCAGTGATACTGAAGTCAAACTCCTTTTTTGGAACATGTTGCATGGGTAAATCAGAATTTGCATTTAAGCTTTATTCGATGCCCTTGAATAACCTTCAGTATAAACATATCTGAGGTAAACATTTAATTGTATCACATTAGATCTGTCTACATGAGAACCAGACCCTCTTACCTCCTTACCACCTGGCATTCTTCCCCGGCCTTGAGCTGGATATCTCACCTCCGTGGCGGTGCTACAGCCGAACGCCAACTGCGCTGCATCGTAGCTGGACTCGTCCCTTGCCCGGACCAGTCTGCTCCCTTATAGGGATACTTCCGCTTTAGTGAATATGTGGCTGCCGTCTTAGCCTCCTCCTCCAGCTCCTTCACCTGCTGTGCGAAATCCTCGCCAAACAGCTGTGCCAGTTGCACTGTGCCAGGCTGGCATTTATGCTGGTGGCAAGTTCCTCACCCAGAGGCTCACCAGCATCCGACGACATGGCACACCATGCTGCACACGGTGTCAGCTCTGACAGCTGCCTGCCCTCCCTTTGGAAGTCGTCGGACTCAGGGTCAGAGCGTATCTGCCCTTCTGCACTCACCTCTTGCAAAGAGGGTGCTTTCAAGCAGGCCTCTACTAGGCACTGCCAGCGGAGCCGTCCCCACGGCCTCCCGCCTGCACAACTCCTCCTGGAGTATGGCTTTATGAAGCAGGCCTCTCCAAGGCACTGCCAGCGGAGCCTTCCATAAGGCTTCCCACCTGCACTACTCCTCCTGGAGCGTTTCTGTGGAGCAGCCCCTGTATGAGCTGCTCCTTTTGGATAACCGCTGGGGAACGGTATCCTGTCCCCGACGGGACTCTCGTGGCCCGACTCTGCGGAGTCTATAGCCCTTACTGACTTAACTTATGCCGACCGCCCGACTGGCGTTGGCTGTGTTCCCGGCTGGGCACTTTCTGAAGTCTGTCGCCGCACCGCTACCGGCTTGCGACTCCCCCGAGGTGACAGGCTGCCTTTCAGAGACTGCGCTCCCGCAGCTCTCTCTCTCCTTGTCGGCAGCAGCCTGCACCTTTCCCTTGTTCCTGCATATGGGGGAAAAAACAGACAGAAACAATTTCTATACTTTCTTATAACTCCTCCAAAGTCTCCCCGACTTTGGTGGAGCTGTATTTACTCACGTTGCAGCAGGAGGTCCGAGCTCCCGCTGCCGTTCGCACCAATGCGTCCGACGTAAAATGACGCGCATGCGCCCTGACGGGGTTCTTCACGTAGTCACTCACGTGACTCCGAAGTAAAATGTACCATAAAGTCTATTGTTTACCTCTGCACACTCACTTTCATTAATTTGAACCAGCAGCTGATATTTTCATATTGAGCACAAGCACAATAAATTAAATGTGGTAAAGAGCAAAGAGATCCAAGAAAACAGATGAATATGATGTCAAGTAAGTGAAGCAATTAAAAATGCTAACAAAATCCCAACATTTACTTCAAGAGATACAGAACTCAAACAAGTGAAGTTATGGTAAGCCTTTGTGAGGCCTTGCTTAAGCATCCTTAAGGGCCTTGGCGATTTTTTCGGCGACTGCCGGCATCATTAACTGACGCATCAGGTCACTGAAAAATTGCGGGGGTGATGACATATGACGCGCGGTGTTTTCTCAAGTGTCGCAACATTTTTTTTTTTATCTCAGCTGGATTTTGAAAATTTCAAAATCTTTTGGCGACACTGATATGATGCCGGCAGTCGCCTTCATACAGGCCCTTCATACATCACACAGCCAGGTCTCCACACTGCAAAAAAGACAGGTGTCTCCTCCGACCAAGATATGTTTACAATGGAAAGCCAATTAAAGTACCACCAACTGTGCAAATGTCCCAATGATGGATTTTTATTTGAAAGACAAGGAAGCAAAATTCCTTATTCTGAGGTAAAATATGTTGTGTTGAGTTTGATAGATTACAGAGATCTTACTATAACAACTAATGTAAACGTACCCTTTTCATGTTATCTATTGGTCTGTGTTACAGGCTAAATCCTTTATCTACTTTGTCCTGAAGATCTACTGAGAACCGACTTCACTGAAAAGGTTATGACAATAGACAATAGGTGCAGGAGTAGGCCATTCGGCCCTTCGAGCCAGCACCGCCATTCAATGTGATCATGGCTGATCATCCCCAATCAGTACCCCGTTCCTGCCTTCTCCCCATATCCTCTGACTCCACTATCTTTAAGAGCCCTATCTAGCTCTCTCTTGAAAGTATCCAGAGAACTGGCCTTCACCGCCCTCTGAGGCAGAGAATTCCACAGACTCACATCTCTCTGAGAGAAAAAGTGTTTCCTCGTCTCCGTTCTAAATGGCTTAGCCCTTATTCTTAAACTGTGGCCCCTGGTTCTGGACTCCCCCAACATCGGGTTAACATGACTGCAGTGTTTTCATTGCTGAGAGATCTCATTATGAAGGTAAAAGCCATTGTAATAGTAAGATTAAACGAGAACTTACCAGTTTGAAGTTTGATCGTTATTTTATGAGGAGTTACTTTGAGGGATTACGTGAAGAAGGCCGTCAGCCCGTATGCGCGTCAATCTTCAAAGCAGCGGTGTGAAATCACAGATAACAGTTGATGAACTGAATATAGTAAGATTCGAGAAACTAGAACTACCAGCTGATCTTTATATGAGAGGGTTGGAAGCGGAGGGCACGTAATCCCTCAACGTAACTCCTCATAAAATAAAGATCAAACTTCAAACTGGTAGGTTCTCGTTTAATCTTACTATTTTACTTCGGAGTCACGTGAGTGACTACATGAAGATTTTGAAGCTCTGTGATTTCATGCCGTGGAAACGAATCCATGCGTCACACACTGCATCAATTGACCGGGGATGAGTGAAGTTTAATAAAGCATGATATGAATGTAAACATGCTGATGCTTTTTAATGATGAAATGATAACCATAGTAATCTCACTCATCCAGGAGGAATTATAAACAGAACCTAAAATTAGAGTGGCAAATACCCCCGGTCTGGCAATGGGTTAAATATAACACATTAGGGAATTTGCTTGTTTGACCAACCTGCAGCTGCTAGGATATGGTCCAGCGAAACATCCATAACCCTCGCTGCTGATGTTGTTGCAGCCCTGGTGGAGTGAGATTTGAAAACATCAGAGTTAACTCCTGCACAAGCCAGAACCCATTCTAATCACCTGGGGATGATCTGTACTGAAACTACGTATGAGGTTTATTGTAACTAACAAACATTGCTAGTTCAGAGCCTCTAAGGCTCTCGGTGACATAATGATTGTTGTAGATGTGTGACCACACACACAACCAAAGGTCCATGGGGTATGCCATGAAACTAGTTTGAGACCTGATGCCCCCGGTCTACTCTGCAAGACTAAGTCATGAACCTAAAGTATGATATTATTTGCAGATGTAACCATCCTGTCCAGTCGCAGCTATGCAATGACTGGACCCGTTGCGCTGAACCCAGTGCCATGAGGATGACTACTTTGTAAAGTGAATTTGACCGAGGACAGGGATGAAGCTGGAGCCCTCCGGCAACGCAGTGTCAGGAAGGAAGACATTAACATCCCATCTCCGAGTACCTGGGCCTGGGGGAATTTGAGTTAAAGATACCCTTTATAAATCTGGATATCAGAGGTCGAGACCCGACAGCGTGGTGTCCCGACCCCAGCAGGAAGTATGACGACAAGGCACTTCTGGCACAATTATAGCACTATAACTCCATCTCATGAAATATAGCTTTGAGAGGAATTCAAGACATCTGTTATACGTACTGTGTCATACGATAAATTGGACTGTAAAGAGAACACTTCCCTTTCCTTGATATAGGAGATGTACTGTTTCTTGGTACTATCTCTTCAGGCCGCAGTGATACATCCACCGTACAACCTGACAGTCCGTACCCCAGGAAAGGTCTTCTCATAATCTGTAAACCAACAATTTGATTCGCTCATGCAGTGGATGGTTCACCCCAGTCACGTGGTAAACCAGCAGATTTCTGCGTTTGGGAACAGCCATAAAGGCTCTGTTATTATTCCCAGTATGAGTAGACCCATGGCTGTGTAAGCCAGTCAGGCACTATCAAAAGCCTGTGGCGGAGTCTTGTTGATTTTTAGGCAAGCACCGACTGATGAGGCAAAATGGAGGAAAGACATAAAGAACATTCCTCCCCAGTGTAGCGAGAATGCATCCATCGCCACTGCCCCTGAGAATGGCCGCCATGCCAGATATTTTTGCAACTGGTGTTTGAGATTAGATGTAAACAAATCGATATTTGGTGTTCCGTCAAGCCACAATGTCATTAAATACTTTGTGATCCAACATTCATGTGTCGATTTACGTGATGATACACCAACGCCAAATGAGGTTAAGTAAATTATCACAGGATATTGACTTGATTGTACCCATGTGATTAATATATGCCACCACCATAGTGTGTCAACTTGTAGTTGAGCATGCGGATATGCATAATCGCCCAATAAGCCTTTAACCCATAAAACGCACCTAGTGACTTTAGGTAGTTGATACCATATAACTGAGGGATTGGTAACTCATGCACATCCCATCCGCCTCTGGGACTAGAGAAGGGATAGTAATTTCCCATCTTTGAGCACTCGCATCAGTTTGAAATATAACTGAAGGTTTAATGACCAAAAGTACTGGAGAAATGCTGAATACTGTTTGTCCATCATTGTGACTTACAGCTACAGTTGGTAATAGTATAGGTCTGTTAACAATGACCTACATGGTACTTGAAAACTTGCTCCTTTGCACGATGTAAGTTCTGATAATGCAAAGGCCCCAATTACGCAGCTGAAACATTGCCAATTACACTGGCCACATGATGAATAAGCAACAAGATTGTTACAAGCTTCCATTAATTCTAATCTCTTGCCCCAGGGCGGAGTCACAGACAATTAATAGGGTAAAAGGTAAAACGCAATCTGTAACTCTAGTTGGTATCAACTTAAACTTAACTGGATGGATGAGCAAAAAACGCAATTCCTCAATGTTAGTTATGTGGCTGAACCAGCTAATTTAGCAAGATTCAGTGTTTTTAGAATATCATCCAGCTAAACCATAATATGTATTTTTCAGCTTAGAACAGCCCAAACACTGGCTTGGTAATGTGGTAAATAACCTGGGAGCTGAAGTTAGCCCATTTTGCAATGCTTTAACTACTATCGTTGCCCATCCAGCTAAATTTCCAATATCTCCGGTGAACCCTGTGAATGGGAACTGCCATTCTAAAATTCTATACTGCACATGTGAATGTGGCCTTGTAAACTGTGCAGTATAAACTGACTGATGTTATCTTTTCAGTTATAAACGGATCTGAATTTATCCGTCAACATTCGTGCAAAAATAAGTGTAATCTATTACCAACTCGTAACTAGTCCACACACCCCGTGTTTCGGAAAACAGACCCACCTACCTCCATGTTTGCCGGTGGTCTAGTGGTAAGCGCAAAAGCCCCTCGAATTGGAACTGCTGGGGTGCGTGGATTGCACTTTTTTTTTTCTGGCCTCCGCATGCACTCCAGTATGTTTCACGGACATACTTCCGAGTTTGGAGTCAGTCACACACTGACTGCCTACGCTCCCCTCCTCAGAGAGGGAGATATAATGCAGCCCTGCACCAGGCGCTGCCGCGGGCCCCGAGACCCGCGCTGATGTGACTCCGTTTCTTGGAATGTATTATCTCAGGATGCTCCCACTGCAGGGGCGAACCCTGACCAGTTGACTTGTCTGGGTCATCCGGCCTGCCGAGCCGGGTCTTGCCACGGAGCTGGGATTTCCCACGGTCTCTGCAGCCTGGTATCCCCGAGCCGGTTTTTCTCCCATGGAGCCAGGATTTCCCGCGGTCTCCGCAGCCGGGTTTTCTGAGCAGGGGTTCCCCACACGGAGCCTGCTTCCCCGTGGTATCCGCAGCCGGGTTTTCCCAAGCAGGGGTTCCCCACATAAGCTGTCATTCCCCGCTGTCTCCGCAGCCGGTTTTACCCCGAGCAGGGGTTTCCCACGATGAGCCGGGATTTCCCACGGACTCCGAAGCCGGGTTTTCCCGAGCAGGGATTCCCCACGCGGAGCCGGGATTTCCCGCGGACTCCGCAGCCGGGTTTTCCCGAGCAGGGCTTTCCCACGCAGAGACGGGATAACCCGCGTTCCCCGCAGCCGGGTTTCCCCGAGCAGGGGTTCCCCACGCGGAGACGGAATACCCCGTGGTCTCGACCGAACGTCAGTTTACAGGAACTCTATAAAAGAGCTTCCTGCCGGAAAAAGCATGACCTGAAATATAAGTTCAAAACTTACCTTCAGGTTTTGAAACTTACCGCTGGAGGAGCAGCGCCTGCCAGCCAGTCGTGCGCCATGCGTTAGACTAAATGCCGCGCATGCGGGCTGACGGCCTTCTTCACGTAGTCACTCACATGACTCCGAAGTAAAATTGTTGTTTTCTCCTTGAGCTAAGATTAAGTTTCATATTATCTCTGACCTGAAGGCTTGAGCAAACTGTATTTAAACTCTTTTCCCTTATCCGGTCCTGGTACCTGCACCAGCTGTTTGATACCGTTTTAGATTAGTTTAGAGATAGAGAGTGGAAACAAGCTCTTCGGCCCATTGGGTCTGTGCCGACCAACAAATGGTTAGCAACTGGGAGATGCAGCAAGCCTTGGCAGACTGAGCACGTGTTTGCCAAAATAATTGCTTAGTCTCCTCTTGTTTTTGCTGATGTAAAGGAGGCCACGTTGATAGCACCAAATGCAGCAGATGAGATTAGAGAAGGTGCACGTGAATCTCTGTCTCACCTAGAAACACTGCTGGGATCTCTGGATTGTGAGGGAGGAGGTATAGAGACAGGTGTTGCATCTCCTGTGGTTGCAGGTGAAATTACCTAGGGAGAGGGTGGTTTGTACGGGAAGGGATGAGTGAAGAAGTAGTTGTCGCTGCGGAAAGGGGTGGGGGATGGGGAAGATGTGATAGGTCGTAGGATCACATTGAACTTAACGAAAATCCTGGTAATAAAAGTTGCAACGAGGAGAAGACTTTATAGGTTGACATTATTAAGGAAAGTAATGAAGGAAAATTATTGAATTTTTGAAATTTGGTCTTCTCAGCTCCAGGATGTTGTTGCAGGGATTTATCACAGTCGGGTCCAAGCCCAAGCCATCTCCAGCAGGCTTTAGACTTTAGAGATACAGCGTAGAAACAGCCCTTCAGTCCACAGAGTCCACTCCGACCAGCGATTACCCCGTACACTAGCATTATCGTACACACTAGGGACAATTCACAATTTACGGAAGGCAATTATATTACAAACCTACAAGAGTTGGAAGTAAACCAGAGCACCTGGAGAAAACCCACATGGTCACGAGGAGAGCATACAAAATCCGTGCAGACAGTGCCCGTAGTCAGGATCGCACCTGGGTCTCTGGCCTTGTAAGGCAGCAACTCTACCATTGCGCCACTGTGATCCCTTCATCAATGATATTCTTGCTAACATAAAAGAGAATTTGTGATGTACACTGATGCTTGCAATCATAATATAAGGGTGGCACAGTGGCGCAGCTGGTAGAGCCGCTGCCTCACAGCATCAGAGACCGGGGTTCGATCCTGACCTCTGGTGTTGTCTGTGTGGAGTTTGCACCTTCTCCCTGCGACCGCGTGAATTTTCTCTGAGTTCTCCGGGTTCCTCCCACATCCCAAAGACATGCCGGCTTGTAGGTTAATTAGCCTCTGTACGTGTGTAACAGGCACGTGCCATCAGGGTAGGCAAGGTAGGCACTGCCTACCCTGACTAAAATTATAAAATGGTAATAACTAAATATAAATAATAAAGGCATGGGAAAATTATGCCTATCTAAGAAATAGATCTCTTAGGTAGGCATAATTCTCCCATGCCTTTATTATTTATATTTAGTTATTACCATTTTATAATTTTAGTCAGAGATAGGTAGGCATAATTCTCCGTGCCTTTCATCCGCAGCGCTTGTGACCCTTGAAGGTCTGTGCAGCCCACGTGCCATCAGCGCTGCTTCAAGCCGTCATTGACAAGCGGGGCTGAAGGCAGCAGAAATTCTGCCTTTGCAGCCTACTGCGCATGCGCAGCGCTGGTTTCTTGGTGGGGTTTTCAAATATGGATTGTCAATATTTTAAGTGTATCTTAGGAAACAAAGAGAGAAGAATGGAGTTTTGTACCAATAATGTGGTAAGTACATTTTGTGTTTATGTTTTTAAATACCGTAATTCCCG
Source organism: Malacoraja senta (assembly GCA_038087875.1). Lineage (NCBI taxonomy): Eukaryota > Metazoa > Chordata > Chondrichthyes > Rajiformes > Rajidae > Malacoraja > Malacoraja senta. The sequence continues at coordinate 279,100,269 of CM075977.1, read as the reverse complement.
GGGTGGGGGGAGAGCTCCTTTCACAGCGTTTTGGGGAGTCTGGCCTGGGGTAAAGTTGCGGGGAGGGCACGAATGTTGTGAAGGAGGGGGTCGGGAGCATGCCACTTGCGACGCTCCTTGCACGGAGGCATGCAATGCCACCGCATTGAGGCCGGGGGGAGAAGTAGCTCGGGTGGCTGTGAGTGGCCGCCACCTTAGCTCCTTCTGCCGGCCCCCGCTCACCTCTGGCAGCTCTCCGTCTAGAAACCTCTCTCCTGCCACTCGCTGGCCTCACTCATGTCAGGTTGAGGTTACTCGGCTGTGTGAATATTTAAGGATTTGCAGGAAGCCGCTGACATGAGCGAGCGGCAGGTGAGAGGTGTTCAGATGGAGAGCACTGCCAAAGGTGAGCAGGCCGGCAGAAGGCGCTGAAGTGGCGGTCTGTTCTGCTGTCGGCTCCCGGCGGCCGCTCGCAGCTCCCCGAGCTGCTTCTATCCCCGGCTACAATGCGGTGGCGCCCGGAGCGCCGCAGCAGCGGTGAGTGAGTGAGTTACTGCCATTATCCCCGACCCCCTCTTCTCAACACTCCTGCCCTCCCCGCAACTTTACCCCTGGCACAGACTCTCCACACGCTGTGAAAGGAACTCTCCCCCCAATTGGTCCCTTGAACAAGTGTTGTCATTCAATAAGATGACAACTGATTCAACTTTTCCCTGTGCTCCCGTTTTTCCCACCATCTCTCCACCTGCCATCACCCTTCACACCCCACACATTCAGTAATTCAGAATAAAGGAGACTAGGAAGCCTTGGGCAAATTGAATTGTTATTGTCTTTATTTTTATTTTTACGAAGAGAACAATCTGCGCATGCGCAGTTTAATTTTTTTTTTAAAGCCGACTGACTGCCTACCCTGAGTAATTACTCACGGCATGTGCCTGGTGTGTAAGGAGTGGATGAGAAAACGCGATAACATAGAACCAGTGTGAACTGGTTGGCGTGGACTCGGTGGGCCCATGGGCCTGTTTCCATGCTGCATCTCCAAGCAGTCATTTCATGCACAGCTCATTCACAAATGAAACAGTCTGCATCTGCCTACAGCAGGACACATGCATGGGTTGCTAAGCGGCGATTCAGGTTTGTGTCTGAAAATGGTCATCTCCAGCAGGATAATCACCTATCTGTATTACGAAGCTCCCACCATTAACGTCTGTGGGCCACTGTTGAACAGAAACTTTGCAAAATCTAGAAAAAAATCACTGTAATCACAAGAGCATATCACGAAAGAGGTATCCATTGCTGAAACTCCTAAACCTGCGCTAAAAATGGCTTTTTTTTTTTAATGTTTATTTTATTAGAAGCAATTGTACAAGAATAAAGCAACCGGCATGAGAGTTATACAATTTTCGTACAGCTTCATTTTTAACATTTTATAAATCGATACATAATCTTTAAATTGCAACATTTTGGAAACTAATGGTTTTGATGTAAATATGTTTGGGTCGTGATCAGTTTAGGCATCAAATAATTCGGAATGTTTAAGAATATTTAGAAGAATCATCCAAAATTAAAACCCTACTTTCTCCTTTATACAACAAGGTTGTGTGATAAGCCGTTACGTTATTTGAGACATATAGCACAGAAATATATCCTTCGGCTCAATAGTCCAGTCCAAACTAGGTGCCTATAAATGCTCATCCCATTTGCCCACATTTTACCCATATCCCACTGAACCTCGCCTGCCTATATACCTGTCCAAATGTAGTTTAAATGCTGTTATTGTTCCTGTCTCTACCAATTCTTCAGGCAGTATGTTCCATTTATGTGCCAAACTCTATTTGAAAACGTTTCCTCTCGGTTTCCTATTAAATCTTTCTCCTTTCACATCAAGCCTGTTGCTTCTTGTTCTTGGTTCACCAACCTTGGTGGGGGGGGGGGGGGAAGGCTCTGTGCATTCTTGCTATCTATGACCCTCATGATTGTATACACCTCTACAAGATCAGTTCTCAGAATCCTGTGTCACAAGGAATAAAGTCCTAGCCTATCTAGGGGTAGACCCTTTAGGACTGAGATGATGACAAACTTTTTCACCCAGCGAGTTGTGAATTTGTGGAATTCTCTGCCACAGAAAGCAGTGGAGGCCAATTCTCTGGATGTTTTCAAGAGAGAGTTAGATTTAGCTCTTAGGGAATCAAGGGATATGGGGAAAAGACAGGAACGGGGTACTGATTCTGGATGATCAGCCATGATCATATTGAATGGCAGTGCTGGCTCGAAGGGCCGAATGGCCTACACCTGCACCTATTTTCGATGTTTCTATCCAACCTCTCCCCATATTAAAAGCTGTCAAGCATCCTTTGACAGCCTGAGGACTATTTGCCATCTGGTGCATAGAACACTTGGACTGTGTAAGTGTGGGTCAGCTTATTCAGCTTTTCTGTTCACAAATGCAACTGAGCATGGCTAGGTATCAAGGGCGACATGGTTGAGTCAATGCGTTGAGTCCAGGACAACAGGCACATTATAATCAGTCTGAAGAAGGGTCTCGACCCAAAACGTCACACATTCCTTCTCTCCAAAGATGCTGCCTGTCCCGCTGAGTTACTCCAGCATTTTGTGTCTATGACCCATTATAATCTCTCTTGGCTTTGGCTCTGAAGGATCCACATTTGCTTTCACCAATTGCTAATTTACTTTCTTATTTTAGTTTCTGTTTCTTTGTCATTTTTCGATAATCATTTGTTAAATTCTAAAATCTGCTACATTCTCACACTTGTTGTGGAAGCCCATTGTTTTTATTAAATATTTAGGTTATTCATAGGTGATCCATATGTTTTTCAGATTATGTTTATTCTGGAGTTGGTGTGCATTAATTGAATGATAATAATGCCTTTTCTGGATCGGCGGAGCCTCTCAGGAGACGATGACATCTGAGTTGGATGACGGGATCAATGTGAGAATTACAGTCTCGACCAGAGGTGGAGCAGATGCTTCATGGTGCTGGTAGCTAGGGTTGCCAACTGTCCTGTATTAGCCGGGACATCCCGTATATTGGGCTAAATTGGTTTGTCCCATACGGGACCGCCCTTGCCCCGTATTTGACTTCTACCCGGGTCGAGGGGGTCTGTCGGGTCGGAGCGCCGCGTCCGGCCCCACCTCACCCATCCCGACCTAGTGCAGCCCATGGAGTGCAGCAGCAGCACCTCGCCCGTGGCCCCGTCGGTCGGCAGCCCGGCCAGCTGTCCGACATTCGGACCTTCACTTACCGCCGACACCATTCTTCAGACTGATGTCAGGGGAGTGGGCAGTACAGAGATAAAATGTAACAGCTAACAACGGCCCGTTTCCTTTATCATTGTTGCTTTTTTGCATATCTACCATTCATTTGTTCTATATCTCTCTACATCACTGTCTATATATCTTGTTTCCCTTTCCCCTGACTCTCAATCTGAAGAAGGGTCTCGACCCAAAACGTCACCCGTTCCTTCTCTCCAGGGAAGCTGCCTGTCCTGCTGAGTTACTCCAGCATGTTGTGTCTATGCACAGCAGATATGATCTTCATTGTGCAACAACTCCAAGAGAAATAAAGGGGGCAGCATGCCACAGTCAATGTACTTTACTGTCTCTATAAAACTATCAACTGAGATGAACTCTGGAGCATTTTCTCAAATCTGGCTGCAAAAACTTATCTTAATATTGCCACATGATAGCTTATGTGCTGCAATCATAATCTACCAGGTCCATATCAAAGCCAATCTCTATGCAGTCTAGGATGAACGAAGACTGCATAATCATTCTCATAGTTTGCTCACCCTTCTTCTGTTGATATCTACAGCTGACTACCCACTTGCTTTCCACTTGAGTGGAGTTGTATGACAAAGGGTAACTGCTGAACCATAAAAACATAGAAAATAGGTGCAGGACTAGGCCATTCAGCTCTTCGAGCCAGCACCGCCATTCAATATGATCATGGCTGATCATCCAGAATCAGTACCCCGTTCCTGCTTTCTCCCCATATCCCTTGATTCCATTCGCCCTAAGAGCCATATCTAACTTTTTCTTGAAAACATCCAGTGAATCGGCCTCCACTGCCTTCTGTGGCAGTGAATTCCACAGATTCGCAACTCTTGCTGAAAAGGTTTTTGCTCATCTCAGTCCTAAATGGCCTAGCCCTTATTCTTAAACTGTGACCCCTGGTTCTGGACTCCCCCAACATGGGGAACATTCTTCCTGCATCTAGCCTGTCCAATCCCTTAAGAATTTTATATGTTTCATGTTTCATGTTTTTTTTGCCCAGAATGCCGGTCAACCCAAATTTAGTCACTGAACTAAAGTATGAATTTACTACTAAGTTCTGTGCACGAATGAAGACTATGCTCCAAGACATTGTACCCCCATAGATAGGGGGGTTGCACGTAAGGTCATCGGGTCAAAGGGCGTGACGCACGGAGCAGCTCAATCCTTCTGGAGGACATGGCAGCCTCCGGCATACACTGTGAATACACGAAACGCGTACTTTCTTACCAGTTAAAAAACGCCGAAATGGTCAATTTCTGCGCTATAAATAATTGTGGAGGGTGGAGCGCCCTGAACCAAATGCTCTAGTATCTTTGCTCTAAACCCGAGCACCAAGGTGTAAGCGGCCGAAGGAGCGCGTCCCTCGGGACAGCCCCTCACTCTGCTCCCGGGGTCAGCGCTGTCCGGCCACGGCCGTCCTCCACCCCGTCTCCCCCTGTGCGGCCGCACTGTCATGGGCTGTGGGTCAGCAGCGCCCACACACACGGGGCCGGGTGGAGCGGGGCCGTGGCTCCGGGCGGCAGACACACAGGGACGAAAACACGGCAATGTCCCCGTCAGCTGCAGCTGGGGTCAGTCAGTTGGGGTCAGTCCGGGCCCTCCGTCCACCCAGAGTCACTGACCACTGCACCAGCATCGGCGCCGGCACCACGACCTCCTCTCCACCCACCACCCCCCCCCCCTTCCGGCCGCGGGGATAGACGGCCTGGGGTCCGCGAGTGTGGAACCAGTCAGCGTGGAGTCCGGATGCTGGGACAGAAGGGCCCGCTGTACTGACAGCCAAAATAAGTGCTTACCTGACTTCACTGCGTGTACTCCAGAAGGCGTTGCGTGGTAACAGTATAGGTCACGGGTCGTGACCTCGACTGCCGTGCAACCTCCCTATTGAAACATCTGAGAGAATGCGCCTACACTTAACATTCACTAATTCAATTCAATTCCTTTATTGTCATCTTGCAAGCAACAGTTGTGCAGTGCAAAACGAAAAGACGTTTCCCAGGGAATACCGGAGCATCGCACATGACGTTTAAAACATTTCACACATAATAACACTAAAAACAATCCAGTCCCTGATGAAACAGTATAAAGTTAAAATAGATAAAAACAACGTTAAAATACAGTAAGACCAATCATAAACATGTCCGGGGTGGCTGATTTGAGTGGCCAGTGCCAGTTATTGAAGTGGCCAGTGCCAGTTATTATAGTGTCCGTGCCAAGCCGCAGAATCAGGTGACTGTGAGTACAGAGTGGCTGTTTAGCAGCCTCACAGCATATGGCAGGAAGCTGTTTAGCAGTCTTGTAGTCCGGGCTTTGATGCTGCGATATCTCTTGCCTGATGGCAGGAGATCCAGGTGCATGTGGAGGGGGTGCAGTTTGTCCTTAGCAATTCTCTGAGCTTTTTTCCGACAGCAGCACTTTAACAATTTTCCCCATTGTAAAACACCACTTCTGGAAAATTAAGATCCACTATTCCAAGACCTGGATCACTTCCCATACAGAGTCACAGAAAGGGTCATGGATTCATACAACATGGGCGCCGGCCCTTTGGTCCACGAGGTTCCTGCCACCGCCGAGGCTCCCGTTGTAGTCGAGGCTCAAGCTGCCGCCACTGAGGCTCCTTCGACCGAGGCAGGCCTCACCGCCAGGCTTCTCCACAGTCCCCTGGAAGGCCTGTGGGGCGAGTTGGACGCTTACCTAGGAGATATTAATAATAACTAATTAATCCAATAGCTCTAGGAGAGTCATCTTGTAAACCTTCTCTCATCAACGGCAAATATCCGCAGTGAAATTCACCATCACCTTAGTGTGTGCAAGAGAACAGGTAGTCAAAACTCGAGATCTTCAAACCGTCACTAAGCTCATGGCAGCAGTGATTTCTACCTTTCTCTACATCAGAGTAAAGTGATGCCTCCCGGCGGGCTGCTAATAGCCGAGGATGGACCCCCCGCGGGCCTGAACCCCCAGCTGACGAACAATGGACAATGGGGACCCGGCGTGGGGGGCACGCCATGAAGGGGGAGTGGGGGTGGGGTGGGGGAAACAAAGGGGAACCTGGCGCGGATATTGTGTGTACTTTGCCAGTGCCCTTTATGTGGCGTCTATTTGCATACCTTGGATATGCAAGTAAAGAATGTCACTGTGCCTTGTCACATGTGACAATAAAGTATTCATTCACTCATTCACTCATACATTCATTCAGTGATATGGACTACCTATTGTAGGTACTTCAATGTACTGGAGAAATAACACAAACATGACCTTCATAAAACGCTCTACCTCCATGGTCAGGAGAAATGAAGAAACGTTAGAAACCCCATAAAGATGAACATCCCCAGCATCTAGTTACACACAGTGGGAGGTCCACATCACACGCATGTCTAACTTGCTGCTCCTTGCTCTGCCATGGCAAGAGATTACTAGGTGGACAGAGCACAGTTTCACGGATGTCCCAGTAATTAAGAAAGAAGTGGCGGCGCTGTCGTACAGCAGCGGCTCGCCTGCAGTCCGTCTGTTTTTACTTTTTTTGTTGTTTTCTTTTGTCCTGTTTCAGTTAAATTTTAGTTTATTGGGTTGTGTATGTGTGGGGTGTGGGGTGGGGGAAACATGACTTTTGTCTCTTCCTTCGGGGGAATGCGACTTTTTCTTGTCGTGTCCCCCTTCTCTGCCTCCGTCTGCGCTGAGGCCAAAATGGCGGAGCTGCCGGCCTCCAACTCCAACTGCGAGCGACCGTCGACCTCGAGGCTCCGGAGGCAGAGCCAGGACTTACCAGCGCGAGGCTGGCCAACTTCGGGGCTGCGGTGGCGTTCCGGCGGTGGCGGTGGCGTTCCGGCGGTGGCGGTGGCGTTCCGGCGGTGGCGGTGGCGTTCCGGCGGTGGCGAACGAGGACACTGGTGGCGACCTGAATCCGGAGGCTCGGCCGCGGGCCCAGTGGACGACATCGTCGGGAGCGCGCAGGTCACAGGTTGGTGACCTGTTTTTCTGGGGCTCCCGCAACTACAGCTGCGTCCGCTGGACTGGAGGGCGGCAGCTTCGACCACCCCGGGCCGCGGAATTTGAACCGGCCCGTCGCGGAGCACGGATTCGGCCGCTGGACTGGCTTACCGTCGCCCGGCGGGGTCACAACATCAGAAGCCTGGATCGCCTCAGCGCAGAGGGAGAAGAAAGCGGGAAGAGACAGAGACTTTAAGACTTTTGCCTCCATCACAGTGAGGAGGTACCTGGTGAACTCACTGTGGTGGATGTTAATTTGTGTTTATTGTGTGTTTTGTCATTTATTATTATATGTATGACTGCAGGCAACGAAATTTCGTTCAGACCGAAAGGTCTGAATGACAAATAAAGGAATCTCTAATCTCTAATCTCTAATCTCCATTGCTATGAAAATGAAATATAAGTGGGAGTAGTAATCCCTCAGGTATGTTGGGCATTGATGCCCACATCTTGAGCATTGTGTACAATGCTTGTTTCTTTACGTAAGGAAGGATATCAATTTATTGGAAAAAGCTCAGAGAAGGATTATGAGAACTAATGCCAGGTATGCATGGTTATCTTATGAGGAAATGTTAGGCGGGTTCAGCTTATACCTTCTGAAATCTTAAAAATATAATTGGGGACTTTATTGGAACATACGCTGTAACCTACATTGTCAGCCCCACCATTCTGATTTATCCATCCATGCCAGAGTCTATGAGTCCCATTTTGGCCTCATCAACCGGAGTGGAAGCAACTCATCCTAAATCCCAAGGCACTACCAAAAATACATTTTTTTTTGTGAATGGATATTATTTGATAGTACAGTGGAAAATGCCTTCCGTTACTTGACTGATGACTGGGAGTACACTAATTGGATAGTACTTAGCCAAATGAGATTTGAACTACTTCCAATGGACATGATATACCTTGGTCAGGGGTCGGCAACCTTGTTCTGCCTAGGGGCCGGGACGCATGACTGTGAGCGGATGGCGGGCCACATCTATCACGTGTACACGTGGATCCTGCCCCCATCCAGCCCCGCTGGAGAATGCTGGAGAAACTCAGCGGGTGAGGCAGCCTCATGCAATCCTTACATGTCTCACCCGCTGAGTTTCTCCAGCATTATTGTCTACCTTCGATTTTTCCAGCATCTGCAGTTCTTTCTTAAACGTGTTCACAAAAGGTGCGCGGCCGTGCCGGCGGCTTTGCGCAGGCTGCGCTCGGCGGGCAGGATGATTACAAGAAAACAAATCCGCCTGCGGACCGGATGATAGGAGTGATAGGAGTAGAAGTAGGCCATTCGGCTCATCAAGTCTACTCCACCATTCAATCATGGCTGATCGATCTCTCCCTCCTAACCCCACGTTGTCTTTCCTGTTTAGATTGCACAGCGTGAAGCTTAACCAGGGTTGTCCCCTCATTTCTCAGTGTGGTTGTTTATCTAAAGGGGTTGACCGAATTTCACTGCAGGTTTTGACTGCATTTCAACCCCACACACCTGATCAATGTTCACCTGAGTTTGGGACGGTGGAGTTATCTCCCTGTCAGTTTGCTCCTGGGTTGGCCAAGATGGTCATTCACCGGTCCAGACAGCAGACACTTGAGGGTTCTACCCGAGTCGATGGCCTGTCCCTCTTCTAGGCTTATGTCCACATCCTGTGTGTCCCTAGAGAGGGAACACGCGGTGTCCACGGAGACTTTGGAAGCTTTCCATGAATGCTGGTCACCACAGGGGCTCGAGTGCATGGCTGGCAATGTTGTACACTGATGATCAATGTTTGCAAACTGCATGAATAGTAGTTTTAATTAATGCAGTACTTTGCAAATAGTGAAAATGTTATAAAAGCTCCTAGTTAAGGAAGAAAAAAAGTACGATGTTGTCGCTGCTCCTAGCATATCCTACTGCACCCCTTGCTGAACCATGATTGATACCAAGCCTGATGGTAATGGTGGAGTGAAGGATGTTCTGAACAGTGAAGCTGCAGATTGTAGTTGGAGGTATTTCTGAAGATGTCGAGTGTCTCTTGAATTCCCAGTTTTAAACTCCTGGATCTGTTCTGAGTCTTTCCTATTTGGCACATGCTAAAACCGTCCCTTGACTCCACTAGCCCCTAGAGCTCTATCTAACTCTCTCTTAAATCCATCCAGCGATTTGCCCTCCACTGCCCTCTGTGGCAGGGAATTCCATAAATTCACAACTCTCTGGGTGAAAAAGTTTTTTCTCACCTCGGTCTTAAATGACCTCCCCTTTATTCTAAGACTGTGGTCCCTGGTTCTGGACTCGCCCAACATTGGGAACATTTTTCCTGCATCTAGCTTGTCCAGTCCTTTTATAATTTTATATGTTTCTATAAGATACCCCCTCATCCTTCTAAACTCCAGTGAATACAAGCCTAGTCTTTTCAATCTTTCCTCATATGACAGTCCCGCCATCCCAGGGATCAATCTCGTGAACCTACGCTGCACTGCTTCAATCACAAGGATGTCCTTCCTCAAATTAGGAGACCAAAACTGTACACAATACTCCAGATGCGGTCTCACCAGAACCCTATACAACTGCAGAAGAACCTCTTTACTCCTATACTGAAATCCTCTTGTTATGAAGGCTGACATTCCATTAGCTTTCATCACTGCCCACTGTACCTGCATGCCAACTTTCAATGACCAGTGTACAAGGATACCCAGGTCTCGCTGCACCTCCCCCTTACCTAACCTAACCCCATTGAGATAATAATCTGCCCTCTTGTTTTTGCCGCCAAAGTGGATAACCTCACATTTATCTATATTATACTGCATCTGCCACGCATCTGCCCACTCACTCAACCTGCCCAGGTCTCCCTGCAACATCCTAACATCCTCTTCACAGTTCACACTGCCACCCAGCTTTGTGTCATCCGCAAACTTGCTAGTGTTGCTCCTAATTCCCTCTTCCAAATCATTAATATATATGGTAAACACTTGCGGCACTCCACTCGCCACTGCCTGCCATTCACTCCTACTCTTTGCTTCCGGTCTGCCAACCAATTTTCTATCCATGTCAACACCCTACCCCCAATACCATGTGCTCTAATTTTAGTCACCAGTCTCCCGTGCGGGACCTTATCAAAGGCTTTCTGAAAGTCTAGATACACTACATCCACTGGCATCCCTTCATCCATTTTACTTGTCACATCCTCAAAAAATTCCAGAAGGTTAATCAAGCATGATTTCCCTTTCATAAATCCATGTTGACTTGGACTAATCCTTTTACTGCTTTCCAAATGCCCCATTATTACCTCTTTAATAATTGACTCCAGCATCTTTCCCACCACTGAAGTCAGGCTAACTGGTCTGTAATTCCCCGATTTCTCTCTCACTCCTTTCTTGAAAAGTGGGATAACATTAGCTATCCTCCAATCCACAGGAACTGATCCTGAATTTATTGAACATTGGAAAATGATCACCAATGCGTCCACTATTTCTAGAGCCACCTCCCTGAGGACCCTGGGATGCAGACCATCAGGCCCAGGGGATTTATCATCCTTCAGTCCCATTAGCCTACCCAATACTATTTCTCGCCTAATGAAAATTTCTTTCTGTTCCTCTACCCCCTTAGATCCTCTGTCCTCCAGTACATCTGGGAGATTGTTTGTGTCTTCCTTAGTGAAGACAGATCCGAAGTACTTATTCAACTCTTCTGCCATTTCCTTGTTGCCCATAATAATTTCACCCATGTCTGCCTTCAAGGGACCCTCATTTGACTTTGCTACTCTTTTTCCCTTAACATATTTAAAGAAGCTTTTACTGTCCTTCTTTATATTCCTGGCCAGCTTCCCCTCGTACTTCATCTTTTCAGCCCGTAATGCCCGTTTTGTTTCCTTCTGTTGTCCTATGAAAGTTTCCCAATCCTCTGGCTTCCAGCTACTCTTTGCTGTGTTATACATCTTTTCTTTTAGTTTTATTCTATCCCTAACTTCTCTTGTCAGCCACGGTTGCCTCCTACTCCCCTTAGAATCTTTCTTCCTTTTTGGAATGAAATGATCCTGCGTCTCCCGAATTATGCCCAGAAATTCCTGCCATTGCTGTTCCACCGTCATTCCTGCTAGGATCCCTTTCCAGTCTACTTTGGCCAGCTCCCCTCTCATGCCTTCATAGTCCTCTTTGTTCAACTGCATCACTGCCACTTCCGATTTAACGTTCTCCTTCTCAAATTGCAGATTAAAACTAATCATATTATGATCACTACCTCCAAGCGGTTCCTTTACCTCGAGTTCTCTTATCATATCTGGTACATTGGACAACACTAAATCCAGAATTGCCTTTTCTCTGGTCGGCTCCATTACAAGCTGCTCTAAGAATCCATCTCGGAGGCATTCTACAAACTCTCTTTCTTGGGGTCCTGAACCAACCTGATTTTCCTAGGGTGGACGTAGGTTAACTTCGATTGTCGTATGTTGTCGCATGTGTGGTCGTAGTTGTCGTAGGTGTGGTCGTAGGAGGACGTCCTAATGTGTCGCTGGTTGTCGGTAGCTTGCCGTAGCTTGACGTCGATTAGGTGGTAGCTTGTTGTAGACATTGCCATAGATATTGTCGTAGGGGGGGGTCCAGTCGCCGTTTTTTCTGCGACCTGCTACGGCTATGACAGTTGCCGGCAGTCGCCTAAAATGTGTGCATTTTGACCAGGATTCCAGCATCTGTAGTTTCAAGTACGTCCTAGATGTTTGTGCCTGGGCTTCCATCCACATGAGCTTTGATTCCTCCTCTCTTGATCCCCGGTCCTTCTGATATTTCTTTAAGTAGTGATCTTATCTTTTTTTCCCTTTTTTCTTAAATGTATAATGTATGGATAGAAATTCCACATTTCAACCGCCTTTTCAATGAAGAATATTTGACATCAGTACACATTATTCATCTTAAATTTATGTTTTTTGTTCCAGAACTATGGAAACAAACCTTCATAACTGTGAAGGTGGAGTCAGCATCATATTTTACACTCTGGCAAAAACTTCTTATGAACACCTTGGGCTTAAACATTACCCTCAGCAACATTCAAGCGAATTTGGGTACTTTTTCCACTGGTAATAGATTTCCACAACTAAACACCGCATTAATTAATGTCTGCTTTTGCGTAAACATACATTTGTCGATTAGTTTGGTTTATTTTAGAGACACAGGAAGGAAACAGGCCCTTCGGCCCAACGAGTCCACACCAACTAGCAATCCCCGCACATTAACACTATCCGACACTCACAAGGGACAATTTACACTTATACCAAGCCAATTAATCTACAAACCTGTAGATTAAGTGTGGGAGGAAACCGAAAATCTCGGAGAAAACCCCTGTGGTCACGGGGAGAAGGTAGAAATTCTCCGTACAGACAAGCATCTGTAGTCAGGATCGAACCCGGCTTGTAAGGCAGCAACTCTACCTTTGCGCCACCGTGCCGATTACGCATCATAAATACTTGTCATGGAGACTCAAGGTTTTGCAGATGTTGGAACCTTGACCAAAATAAACAAAGAGCTGGCGGAACTCAGCGGATCAGGCAGCATCTGTAGTGGGGAATGGACAGGTGAGGTTTCAGGCGGGGACCCTCTTCAGATTCACAAAGGGGGAGCAACCAGAGGGAGGAGGAGAATCTCTTCAAAGCAGGCATATGTCAAAGAGGTTCAGCAATAGAGCAGTAAATTAAACATGGAAGGAACTGCAGATGCAGGAATCTTGAGCAAAAAACAAAGTGCTGGATACACTTAGTAGGTCAGGCAGCATCTGTGGAGGGAAATGGACAGATGATGTTTCGGATCCATTAAAAAAGCCATTAGTTTGAACATTTTATATTCCATCGGCCACTTACTTGCCCATCCTGCAAACTTATAACTTCCTTGCATTATTTCCTTGGCCTTGCCACAATTTGCCACCACATAAGGTCATACGTGATAGGAGCAGAATTAAGCCATTCGGCCCATCAAGTCTACTCTGCCATTCCATCATGGCTGATCTATCTCTCCCTCGCAACCCCATTCTCCTGCTTTCTCCCCTTAGCCCCTGACACAAGTACTAATCAAGAATTTAAATCTCTCTTTGCCTTAAAATTATCCATTGACTTGGCCTCCGCAGCCTTCTGTGGCAAAGAATTCCACTGATTCACCACCCTCTGACTAAAGACGAGAGGCCATTGTTGGTCTCATCCACAAATGTCAGCATCGAAGGGTGGCACGAGGGCATAGGTCATGTCAACAATGCTCCCTGTAGTTTTTATAGCCCACGACCATCTTTTTATCCTGCGTTTTGATTTACGTCCACGAATGATCTCTTGATTTTGTCTCTCGCATTATGGAACAAGCTGCTAAAGGAAGCTGTAGAATTTGGTTCAATTATAACATTTGTGCAGGAACATAAATAGAAAATCTTTAAAGCAATGTAGACAAATTGGACTAATTCAGGTAGACATGGGCTAACATATGATGAGCGTTTGACGGCACTGGGCCTGTACTCACTGGAGTTTAAAAGAATGAGGGGGAACATTGAAACGTATTGAATAGTGAAAGGCTTGGATAGAGTGGATGTGGAGAGGATGTTTTCACCAGTCGGAGAGTCTGGGACTTGGGGTCATAGCCTCTAGGACTAGAATTAAAAAACGTTCCTTTTGGAAGGAGGACGAATTTCTTTAGTCAGAGGGTGGTGAATCTGTGGAATTCTTTGCCACAGAAGGCTGTGGAGGCCAAGTCAATTGATATTTTTAAGGCAGAGATAGATAGATTCTTTATTAGTATGGGCGTCAGGGGTTATGGGGAGATGGTAGGAGAATGGGGTTCGGAGGGAGAGATAGATCAGCCATGATTGAATGGCGGAGTAGACTAGATGGGCTGAATGGCCTATTTGTGGTCCTGTCACTTAAGACCATATGACATCTTGGTCCACATGGCCAAGTTTGGGTCAAAAGGCCATATATTTTTACAAGAATGATCCCAGGAATGAGTAGGTTAACCTATGATGAGTGTTTGTCGGCACGGGGCCTGTACCCGCTGGAGTTTCAGAAGAATGAGGGGGGACCTCATTGAAACATACAGAATAGTGAAAGGCTTGGATAGAGTGGATGAGGAGAGGATGTTTCCACTAGTGGAAGAGTCTGGGCTAGAGGTCATAGCCTCAGAATTAAAGGACATTTTTTTGGGAAGGAGATGAGAAGAAATGTCTTTAGTCAGTGGGTGGCGAATCTGTGGAATTCTTTGCGGAGGCCAAGTCGGTCGAAATTTTTACGGCAGAGGTAGATAGATTCTTGATTAGTACAGGTGTTAGAGGTTATGGGGAGAAGGCAGGAGAATGGGGTTAAGAGGGAGAGATAGATCAGCCATGATTAAATGGCATAAACTGGATGGATCGAATGGCCTAATTCTGCTCCTATCACTTATGACCTTATGAAAGTTAACCAAAATATAAATTTATTGGGTAAATTTAGCATCGTAATAGTTTCAAGGAATCTCACTTTGGCTGGAAAAGCCAGAAATAAATTTTGGATCGTCCAAAACTGACACTATGCTGTGCACACATGTCTCTGGGATAACATTCACTGTATTCTACCTCCATCACCACTTAAAGCATTACCTTATATGGCTGATAAATATGATATCATTTTTAGTTTAGAGATACAGTGTAGAAACAGGCCCTTCGGCCCACCAAGTCCGCGCCGCCCAGCGATCCCCACATATTAACACTATCCTACACACACAAAGGACAACTTTTCACATTTACCAAGCCAATTTACCTGCAAACCTGTACGTCTTTGGAGTGTGGAAGGAAACCGAAGATCTCGGAGAAAACCCACGCAGGTCACGGGGAGAACGTAAAACTCCGTGCAGACAGCACCCGTAGTCGGGATCGAACCCGGGTCTCCGGTGTTGCAAACGCTGTAAGGCAGCAACTCTACCGCAGCGCCACTGTGTCGCCCACGGTGGGATATAGTAATGGCATGTTGATCATACAATCTCTGCGTAAAAGTTGTTCTTATTTGCATGATCATTCATAGTAGTTGGATGAAACAAAAGTACAACATTTAAGTAAAAGCTGCTTTTTGGTAATCACGTTAATAATTATGTTCTCTTGCACGGCCTGGGATGGGCAAATATCACTCCTTTTGATTTCACGACTGTGTTTTAAAACAAAAAGAACATTACATTTCAGTTTGTTCAAAAGTGTTCAACTGATAAGAAAATTAATATAGTTGTACAACATAGAAATAGGCCCGTGTAGGAAGGAACTGCAGATGGTGGTTTAAACTGAAGATGGTTAAGGATGGAAAAGGAAGACTGTTCACCTTTTGAAATTGGTTTGATTATATTTGCTCCAACAAAATTGCATAAAAAAACCTATAAGGCAAACCCTATAACACATAGTGGAATACGAATTTGGAAACAATTAAAGAAAGCTTTAAAACTGAATAATATACCACTATGTCTTCCCATTGTAAATAATCCTTTATTCAAGCCATCCATATTGGATAGAGGTTTTATACAATGGAAACATTATGGAATTAAAAAGATTGGACATCTTTATAGGGAAGGCATGTTTTTGTCATTTCAAGAGCTACAACAGAATCATGGACTGCACTCAAATAATTTTTTTAGATATCTACAAATTAGGGATTATGTTAAATCTAATACACAAGTATATAGGACTAGGGAACCAGAAATTCTTGATGAATGTTTGAATAAGCATCCTAACACTGAAAAATTAATAGCTTATATTTATAACACCCTCTTAAACAATGAGGTACCACCGATGGAACTATATAGACACACATGGGAAAAAGTTTACAACATATACATCAATGCTCGTTAAATGCCAGACATGCTTTAATACAATTTAAAGTCTTACACAGATTACATTATTCCAAAGTAAAACTAAATAGAATCTTCCCACATATTTCTTCTCTGTGATAAATGCTTACATCTAGAGGCCAATTTAACACATACTTTTGCCAATTGTATAAAAATTAAAAACTTCTGGATTGATATTTTTGAAATAATTTCTGAAGTTGTTAATACAAAATTGGATCCAGACTCAAAATTAAAAATACTTGGGATATCAGAACAAAGTTTAACACTCACAACAAACCAAAGAAACTTCCTTGACTACAGTATAATAACAGGGAAAAAATTAATATTAAAATTTTGGAAAGGTCCTATAACCCCCACAATTAAAATGAGGATTGTGGAAATGTCGGAGACCCTACACCTAGAAAGAATCAGACTTGTCTTAATGGACAAACAAGAACTTTTTGTTAAAATATGGGCACCATTCATTAACTATTTGAAGGGATAGATGGGCCATGCACGAAAACCCAACTAAAGCTTTGAACTCAGGATTAGATGGAAAAATATATTTCATAACCTACGAACTTATCTCCAAAGACGTATTATAAGTAGTTCATTCCACCTCTTTTTTTTTTTCATGATATTTGTAATGCTTTTTTTTTTCTATCTTTCTTTTTCTATCTATATAAAAAAAACATTAGAAGCAGAATTAATCGACAATTGACAATTTTAATAATGTATGATTGATGTATATGAAAAGCTTTTATTTCTATTATAATATGTTACCATACCTTATAATATGTTTGCTTCTAATAAAAATATTTTAAAAAAAAATAATAATTAAAAAAATAAAATAAAAAACTGAAGATGGGCACAAAATGCTGGAGTAATTCAGTGGGACGAGGCAGCATCTCTGGAGAGAAGGAATGGGTGACATTCCACGTCGAGACCCTTCCTCAGACTGAGGGTCAGGGGAAATGGTTCCATCAGCCCACCACGCCCATTCTGACATTTGGGCAGCACGGTGGCGCAGTGGTAGAGTTGCTGCCTTACAGCGAATGCAGCGCCGGAGACCCGGATTCGATCCCGACTACGGGTGCTGCCTGTACGGAGTTTGTTCGTTCTCCTCGTGATCTGCGTGTGTTTTCTCCGAGATCTTCGGTTTCCTACTTCTTCTTCTTATTATTATTAAGCCCTTTGCTCGTCTGGGGAGCATAGGCCATTGACAAATGTCATCCACCTCACTCGCTTGTTGGCAGTTCCTTCAAGATCTCCCCAGTTGAGCCCACACTCAGACACTTTTGTCTGGGCACCTCTTCTCCAGCTGTTCCTGGGGCGACCTCTTATCCTTTTTCCTTGGGGGTTCCATTTCAGGACTTGCCGGGTGATGTTTGTGGCAGGTTTTCTGAGGGTGTGTCCAATCTTCGGTTTCCTCCCACACTCCAAAGACGTACAGGTTGGTAGGGTAATTGGCTTGGTATAAATGTAAAAATTGTCCTTAGTGGGTGTTTGTCTAAAACATGCTGTATCTCTAAGCTAAACTAAACCTTTATGCCCAGCTTCTTAAATTCCATTTCTCCACATCACACTTCTATGCCTTATCTATTAGTGTGACTGTCTAAATTGTTCTTAAACATTGTGATTGTATCTGACTCCATCACCTCCTCTGGCAGCATGTTCCAGATATCAATCACCTGTGTAAAATGCTTCCGCTCAAATCATTTTTAAAACTCCTTCCTTTCACTTTGAACCTATGCCTTTTGTTTCAGCTATTCCCTATCATGGAAAACAGATTCTCATTATCTCCTCATATATCGCATGGGTAGTTTACACCCCAGCGGTATGAACATTGACTTCTCTAACTTCAGAAAGCTCTTGCTTTCCCTCTCCACCCCTTCCCAGTTCTCCCACTAGTCTTACTGTCTCCGCCTACATTCTATCTTTGTCCCGCCCCCTCCCCTGACATCAGTCTGAAGAAGGGTCTCGACCCGAAATGTCGCCAATTCCTTCTCTCCAGAGATGCTGCCTCAGTACCTCCAGCATTTTATGTCTACCTTCTCATTATCTCCCCAATTTTTGCCTCTCAGAATTTCAGATAAGTCCAACATGGTGGCTGGTCCAGAAGGTTAAGGTACTGTACATTGGATCCAAAGCAAGCTGGTTATTCGGATGCACAATTGGTATGATGCTAGATATCAGAGGGTAGAGTTGAAGGTTCCATTTAGTTTATTGTCACGTGTACTGAGGTAGAGTGAAAAGCTTTTGTGGCGTGCTATCCAGTCAGCAGAAAGACAATACACGATTACAATCGAGCCATTTAGTGTGTAGATACATGACATTGGAATAACATTTATTGTGAGGTAAAGCCAGTAAAGTCCGATCAAAGATAGTCCGTGGGTCACTAATGAGGTAGATAGTAGTTCAGCACTGCTCTCTGGTTGTGGTAGGATGATTCAGTTGCCTGATAACAGCTGGGAAGAAACTATCCCTGAATCTGGAGGTGTGTGTTTTCACACTTCTATACCTTTTGCCTGATGGAAGAGGGGAGAAGAGGGAGTGGCCAGGGTGCGACTCATCCTTGATTATGCTGCTGGCCTTGCCGAGGCAGCATGAGGTATAAATGGAGTCAATGGAAGGGAGGTTGGTTTGTGTGATGGTCTGAGCTGCGTCCACAATTCGCTGCAATTTCTTGCCGTCTTGGATGGAGCTGTTCCCAAACCATGCTGTGATGCACCCTGATAAAATGCTTTCTATGGTGCATCTGTAGAAGTTGGTGAGAGTTGTAGGGGACAGGCCAAACTTCCTACGCCTTCTAAGAAAGTAGAGGTGTTGGTGAGTCTACTTGGGAGTTGCTTCAATATGGGTGGTCCAGAAAAAGTTGTTGGTGATATTGACCCCAATGAATTTCAAGTTTTCAACCATCTTTCATGGAAAGATGGGTTATTTTTATTGAAAGTCATAGAAACATAGAAAATAGGTGCAGGAGGAGGCCATTCGGCCCTTCGAGCCAGCACCGCCATTCATTGTGATCATGGCTGATGGTCCCCAATCAATAACCTGTGCCTGCTTTCTCCCCATATCCCTTGATTCCACTTTTCCCTAGAGCTCTATCTAACTCTCTCTTAAATCCATCCAGTGACTTGGCCTCCACTGCCCTCTGTGGCAGGGAATTCCACAATTTCACAACTCTCTGGGTGAAAACGTTTTTTCTCACCTCAGTCTTAAATGGCCTCCCCTTTATTCTAAGACAGTGGCCCCTGGTTCTGGACTCGCCCAAAATTGGGGAAATTTTTCCTGCATCTAGTTTGTCCAGTCCTTTTATAATTTTATATGTTTCCATAAGATTCCCCCTCATCCTTCTAAACTCCAGTGAATACAAGCCTAGTCTTTTCAATCTTTCCTCATATGACAGTCCCGCCATCCCAAGGATCAATCTCGTGAACCTACGCTGCACTGCCTCAATCACAAGGATGTCCTACCTCAAATTAGGAGACCAAAACTGTACGCAATACTCCAGATGTGGTCTTACCAGAGCCCTATACAACTGCAGAAGAACCTCTCTAAGTCAGTGGTGTACAGCTATGATTGATGCTGTGACCAATACTGCTTGTACTATATATTAATAACATGTATGTGAATGTAAAAACATGATTAGTAAGTTTGCTTAAGGATTCTTCAGACTGAAAGGTGAAAGGGAAACTGGGGATGTGAAAACAACAGATCAAAGCAGACGTTGATCTAAGAAAAGTAGAAACGTTCATTGTGTAAGAAGGAACTGCAGATGCTGGTTTACGCCGTAGATAGACACAAAGTGCTGGAGTAACTCAGCGGGACAGGCAGGGTGACGTTTCGGGTCGGGGCTCAAGAAGGGTCTCAACCCGAATCGTCACCCATCTCTTCTCTCCAGAGATGCTGCCTGTCCCGCTGAGTTACTCCAGCACTTTGTGTCTATCTTTAGAATAGTTGATTGTTAGCTGAGGGGAAGGAGACAACGAGGCGTACAACTAGTAAAATTAATCAGGACAGTGAAACTAACGGGAGAACTAGGGTGGGGAGGGAGCGGGACGGAGAGAGGGGAAAGCAAGGGTTACTCGAAGTTAGAGAAATCAACATTCATATCGAAGATAGACACATAATGCTGGAGCAACTCAGCGGGGCAGGCAGCAATATTGTTACCGTTGTGCTGTAAGCTGCCCGAGCGAAATTTGCTTATAATATGCAACTGAGCGTTGCAACATCCTTCATCGTTCACTTCGTGATTGGACAAGTAGTTTTCTTTCCCCAGTTAGGATTAGATCTTGGCAGCATCAATCAGTTTACACGAAAGCTCGCACACTTCGTTTCAGCTCGGATTGGTTGGGTGGAGAGCGGCCCTTGATTTGTTAAGGCGTGTGTAAATCCCCGCCCTGGGGGCATTTCCACATCTGCGTCCACGTCTCGGCGCTGGATCAGATTGGCGGCGCTGAATCACACTGGACATTCACAATTGGGCAGCGGTGTTTGTCAGTCATTGCTGGATCTTGACAGCTGGCGAGGCGAGGGAGGGAGGGAGGGAGGTTGGAAAGGCGAGACAAGGAGCAGAGAACACAGCGGACACCGACCCACAGCAACGCGTAGCCGCGCAACTCTCCCAGCCATGGAGCAGCGAACAAAACTGGAAATGGAAACATGCTTCAAAGGTAGGCTTGGGTGTGAGCCGCTCCAACGCAGTTTGGAGGCGCTGGCACGTCTGCCAGAGAACCAGCCGCTCGGATTCAATGCCTTTTTGTTTTTAGCTGACATATTCAAACGTGTTCTTCCCTGACACTCCAGTACAAGCAGCCAGGATGGTATGGAGTTCATGTAAAGACAAGTCGCCAAAGAACCGGCCACATTTTACTTGTGATTTCAGGGGAGAGGGGGAGAGAGCAGTAAAGGCGCTTCCTTAACTCGGGAAATCTTGCATGCACGTTTGTAATCGAGTGGAAACGGCATTTCCCTCCCCCTAGATTCTGGGGATGATTTTTGAAAAGATGAATAACTGTTTCTGACATTTGTGATACTTTCAATTGGCGCCTGATTTTTCGTTGTGTTGGTCATTTCCAACGGCAGTGACTATCAAACCAACGAACCCTGGAAAAAAGGAACAGCTCCACATATCGCCTGGTGCACGCTGCAAATCAGAAACATTAAGGAAAACAAAAATCAAATAATTCTGCAGCAGAATTGTTAACTATGTGGCCCCTTACAGTATGAATTGGTCATTTTCCATTACGGCATGTCAGATACCTATTGTTCATTTATGTCAGTTATTGGAGAATGAATACATTAATTGTGCACTGATGATCTCTGGATGTAAGGAGAACAGCGAGCAGCCAAACAAAGCGTCAAAGGGCGGGTTGTACATGATGTATTGTTTGAAGGGGTAATGATGTTCAGATTCGATCTAGAGGGTGCTTATTGTGTATGCCGGACACACACCCACACGTCTGGAATCACCCAGGGGACAGGGGAAATCACCTGCCCAGAGGGGAGGTGTAAAGACGTCTGCACAGATTTCTGTCACTCCATTTCTGCTGGTCAAAGAAAGTATCGATTGTCATTTAGATCTGCCGTAATCAATCACACATGTCCGGATTCACGCAGTTAATGTCTTGCCAGTGAGTGAGAGTGGGCCAATAAATGCAATCGCTTTTAAAGGGGAAAAAATACTGATCTCAATGGACTTATGGTACATTACTTCATTGCCGGAAATGATTGTTCAGTGTTATCCTTGGTTTGATGAAAGACTCACTAGAATGGGAGGAAAGAATATCTCTTGAGAGCAAACCGGCTATTTGAATGGCTTGCAGGAGAGGTGATGGTTGTGTGATGTAGACAGTTTCACCCTTGCAAAGCGTGATTGATCTCATGCCTTTGGTAGATAAGGGCACGGGAAAGATAAGCAGCCTTTTTTTGCATTCTTTGTCGATTGAGATATGTGTTTCTTCCTCTACGAGATAGTGCTTCGTTATTTTCAGCAGTGAATCTCTTTGTGTATTAAAAAAAAAATTACAATCTAAGACAAGTGTGCTCCTCGGACTAACTTTGTGATATTCAATACTGTACCATTTCACAATTGGCTGAATGATGAACACCATTATGGAGTTACTCCAGCATTTTGCGTCTATCTTTGGTTTAAACCAGCATCTGCAGTTCCTTCATACACATTTCGCTATTCGGCTTGGTTTCTGAACGAGCACTGCATAATAATTTCACAATACTGTTTAATTTGAGCATTAATATAAATGGGACTGATACAGATGCAGAAATTTACCATGGTTATGTTGTAAAATGAATTAGGGACTGTAAGTTAGAAACTTTTTCAAACAAGTGCTTGTGGAAAATCTAATTCAATTATTGGAGAATCTTAAACTGGGAGATGCATCAAACTAAACACGCAAACCCATTGTCCAAGAAGTGAAAAGAGAGAGGAGGAGATGCCTTGGGCACTTGATGTCAGCCAACATGTATTCTGCCCCCATGCTGATCACCAGAAGGGAAGCATAAATTGGGTTGTTCCAAGTTGATGTAATGGAGAAAGTACAAAATGAGCTAATGCGGCCTGATGCAAACATCACAAACCAGCTGGAGGTCAGCCTCAAAACTGCTCTCCTATACAAGTGCAACAATTATTGAACGTTGAATGCATTATCAGCAGCAAAACAAAGAACATTAGGATGGCGACTGGTAAAAAATCAGTTCAAAATGAAACATTATGTTTGTCGTAAATACCACGTCAACGGATTTCCCTTACAGCAGGGGGGAGAAGAGAGCTCTGGTTTGGATTAGTGCCATCATTCCCTTGAGTCATTGATACACTTTACTGGTGTCGGGAACTTGCCTTATGAGAAACTGAGGGTATGTTCGGGGAAAGGTGAAAGGAATAAAATAATTAGGAGTGAATTAGCAATTTACTAGGGCAGCACGACAGCAGATATGGAAGCAGGGAGCTTCAACTCCAGCACCAATGCTACCATTAATGCTGTGCAGAGCTTCAAATGGTTATGCTCAAAATCCTAATCCTGCTGAGTTCAAAGGCTGACGGGGAGCTCACCTCAACCTCCCCTTGCAACAGAAAGGCTGCTGGTGACGGAAATTCCAATTGTTTTGGTGGGCTCTTCGCAGTGCCCCTACCTGCAGTGGAAGGCTCACCAAGCACACTGTTAACCAGCAGTGGATGGTTTTGACCACTTGCAGAAGTTCCTTCCTTCCTCATCTCTATAGTTGTTAGATAAGGAATTGCTAGCTGTCTGAAGAAGGGTCTCAACTAGAAACGTCACCTATTCCTTTTCTCCAGAGATGCTGTCTGACCCGCTGAGTCATTCCAGCTTTTTGTGTCTATTTAATTGCTGGATGACAATGGGCTCTTTAATTGTTCTTCTGATTTCTTGGTTAATGATGCGACAATAGTTTTCGTATTGGTAATTTATCTCAACAGTTTGGTTCACAACAGAGGCAGAAACAAAAGGAAAACAAATCCCCGTGGTCTTATTCTTCTTCTTGCGAATGAAACATAAACCAAAGGAATAGTTAGATCTCAAGCCGGGCGTTGAGCAGCCAGGTTGTTGTCTCTGCGTCAATGTCTGCCAGGCCCTGAGCTCCATTTGGTGGGTGGTTGACGGGCACCCAGAGATGGCATGGTTGGCTGTCTATTGTTCTGCTCCGCATTCACATGCTGGGCTCTGGCAGAGTCCCCATCTCCACATGCTGGCATTGAAATGCCCAACTCCAGTACCAAGTCTGTTGAGCTTCACCCATGCTCCTCTGGGGAGGTCAGACCCTGGACAGCTTTTATCAGGAGACAAAAGACTGTCCCTGTGGTGACAGTCTTTAGGAAGCGTAGGTTCAAATTCATTTTTCTTCCTTGCAAAAAGGACTCGATTCCTACATGCCATATCTCCAGTTAGTCAATGATGGATTTTACACTACCAGCACAATCTGCTGATTTTAAGAATGCTTTGATTTGCTTGACAGTCAAATGCAGTCAGCAGGAAGCAATTCCAGGCTTGGAAAGACCAGATGCTATATTGGCCTTAAGAACTTGAATGCTATTATAATAGCAGTGTTGAAAGATAATGCATAATATCACCGCATGTATAGTATGTTTTGGATAGCAAGTTTTTCACTGTATCTATCTCTGTGCATAAAGTCATACTGTGTGGAAACAGGCCCTTCGGCCCAACTTGCCCACACTGGCATGTGACAAAAAATAAACATACACCAATACCATTGTATTATAAACATGTCAATAATGCATTAAAGACGGACACCAAGTGTTGGAGTAACTCAGTGGGTCAGATAGCATCTCTGGAGAAAAAAGGATGGGTGACTTTTCAGGTTGGGGACCCCACTTCAGACTGGGTCTTGACCTGAAATGTCACCCATCCATTTTCTGCAGAGATGCTGTCTGACCACTGAGTTACTCCAGTATTTTGTATCTATCTTTGGTATAAACTAGCTTTCTTTTTTTCTACTTCATGATGCACTGGACAGCTCTCAGTTCCTTCCTGCACAGCTCTGATTTGAAACAGTGCTTGCTTAGAGCCAACTTTATAATTCTCAAGAGAGTCCCAGGAACTGCAGATGCTGGAAACTTATGTAGAACATTAAGTGCTGGTAATTCGGTGGGTCAGGCAGCAGCTATGGAGATGTTTCTGATGGGGGGCGTTTCTTAACCTTAACCTTGTTTTCAAACTTCTTCTGACTACTTCTCTATTATCTCCAATATCCCCCCCACCCCTTCCCCCCCCCCCCCCCGCCTCACCCCCCACAAGACGTAGATTTTTGTCCTTTTCTAATTCTGATCTGATATTTATCCACACATTTAATTACTTTTTAGTTGTCAAGGCTTTGAGCTTTCAAATTTCCTCTCTGAACCTTTTTTCCTCTTAAGAAGTTCCCTTATCTCTTTCATTTCGCCAAACCTTCGGTCCTTTACCCTTTAAACTTTATTGGCTCATTATCGGTTTCCTCTGAAATGCCTTAAGATATTTTCGCTACATAATGGATGCTACGTAAATGGAGATGCTGTGATATTAACAGCACACATTTTGCCAGGTGGTTGTCTGCTGGAAAGAATGCTAGCAGGTATACTCTTATACATTGGCGAGATCATACATAGACTGGGCGATCGATTTGCTGAACACCTTCGCTCAGTCCGCCTGGACTGATGTGATCTCCTGGTTGCCGAATACTATAATTCCCCTTCCCATTCCCACACTGACCTTTCTGTCCTAGGCCTCCTCCATTGTCACAGTGAGGCTGATTGGAGGAACAGCATCTCATATTTTGCTTGGGCAGCCCAGTGGTGTGATACTTGATTTCTCTAACTTCAAGTACCCCTGCACTCCCTCTCTCTCCATCCCTCCCCCGCCCATGTCACACCAGGTTCCCGTTCTCACTTCGCAAACTGCTAACAATGACCTGTTTCCTTTATCATCGTCTCTTTTTTGCATAGCTTTCAATCATTTGTTCTGTATCTCTCTCTACATCACTGTCTATATGTTTCCCTTTTCCATGACAAGTCTGTGGAAGGGTCTCAACCCAAAACATCACCCATTCCTTCTCTCCAGAGATGTTGCCTGGCCTGCTGAGTTACACCAGCATTTTGTGTATATCTTGGGTACCATGCAGTGCAGGAACTAGTCTACAGGTCCTCAATAAAGTTTTCATCCCTGATGAAATGAGCTTTCTATCAACCATTCTATAACTCAAGACAAAAATGTAATCTGTTTACTATTTTGTCTGAAGAAGGGTTTCGGCCCGAAACGTTGCCTATTTCCTTCGCTCCATAGATGCTGCTGCACCTGCTGAGTTTCTCCAGCACTTTTGTCTACTTACTATTTTGTCAAAGAGTCATATGATATGGAAACAGGCCATGGGTACACCACGTCTATACCGACCATTGGGCACCCAACTCATCCCATCTATCCAGTACATGACTGGAGATTTATGAGGATGTTGTCAGGACTTGAGGGCCTGAGCTATAGAGTGAGGTCGGGCAGGCTAGGTCTTCATTCCTTGGAGCGCAGGAGGTTGAGAGATGATCTTATAGAGGTGTATGAGATCATGAAGGGAATAGGTAGAGTAGATGTGCAGAGTCTTTTACCCAGCGTATGGGAATTGAGAACTGGTGGACGTTGGTTTAAAATGAGAGGAGATCAATTTAATAGGAATCTGAGGGCCAACTTTTTCACACAGATGATGGTGGTTATCTGGAATGACCTGCCAGAGGAAGTAGTTGAGGCAGAAACTATGACGTTTGGATAGTTACATGGATAGGAAAGCTTTAGAGGGATATGGGCCAAATGCAGGCAGGAGGATCTAAGGTAGATTGGTCAGCGTTGGCAAGCTGGGCTGAAGGGCCAAGGACCCATAGTCTTCTATGCCTAGGCAATCCAAGTACTCATCTGGACACTTGTTGAATGATGTCCGCACCTCTGCCTCAACCATTCCGTCTGGCAGTGTATTCCAGGCACACCCCTCTCTCTGGGTTAGAAAGGTCCCCATCTATTTCATCTAAATCTCTTACCCCTTACCCCAAAACAGTGTCTTCTAAATGTATCTACTCCTGATATGAGGAATAGTTTCCTGTTGTCTAGCCTATATATACCCTCATAATTGTATATACCTCAGTCATGATCCCTATTAACATCCTCCAGTCCAAAGAAAACGGCTTCAGCCTCTCCATTCTTGTATCTGATGTGCTCCATCCCATGCAAAGACCTGCTGAATCTCCACCCAACACTTTCACACCTTTCGAGACGCATGGAAGGGCAGACGCTGGAATCTTGAGCAAAACACAACTTGGAAAAAGAGCCTGACTTAAAAAAAAAAAAAAAAAAATGTCCACAACCAATCTCTGCACAAATGCAGATTTCTGTAATCCCAAGCGTATACTTTAATTGACTGCCTTCCAACGATCGTACTGTTCCATTATTAAATGTAATCTCAAGACGTCTAGAACCATCAGTATGTGTAAAAGATCAATGTCAAGTGATGTTTCATTTCTGGGTCTGATCCGACTTATCTTTCAGAGCCATTCATAAAGAATCCTTGCCTTTGCCCAGTGGATGGTGTTCATAGGGATGTGAAATGGCCTTAAATGGGTGATAATAAATCGTAAACTACAGAACTGGATGGAAGAGATTTTAACTGTTTGGGGGATTTAATTTAGATTGATTTAGTCCAATAGCAATCTATCATTTATTCTAATATCTATTAATATGTGCCATTAATTTTAGAAATTCTGTCGTTATTTGCATTTTCATTGGTTACCCCATACCTTGGGTATGCAGGCAAATAATGTATCTGTGATTTGTCACATTTGACTATAAAATATTGATTCATTTGTTTATTCCTTAATTCATGCATTAATTAATTTATTGGTTCCCTCAAATCTTTCCAATATCTTCTAAGTTTTATGCGTAGTGAAAGAATGCCCTTATCTGAAATGTGATGCCTCTAAGTGTGCAGTTGTTTCTCAGTGCACCAACATGTCAGTTCAGTTTATCACAACCAAGATCGAATTTGTCCAGCCATTCGGCTTTGCAGCAAAGAACAATGGGAGACGACGGAAAATGAAATCAAATCGTTATTCTTGAGGCTATGAGACTATTTATATTACCCATGCAGTTGGCTTTACTGCATTTGAAACGGATTATTGAAAGTTAATATTGGCCATCATCATCTCCAGCAATGTTCTTCAGTTGCATATCAGCATGTTAGTAGTGTGTGGGGAAACCATGACACATATAACACAGAACAGCACAGGAACAGTTCCTTTGGCCCACAATGTTTGTGCCTGGCTGAACTGATGTCATCTGTCTGCAAATGATCAATTTCTCTCTATTCCTGTCATTTTTCATGTGCCTATCCAAACGTTTCTTCAATCTCACTATCGTATCTGCCTCCACCACCACCACCCCTGACAACGCGTTCCAGGCCCCACGACCCTCTGTGTGGGAAAAAAAAAGATGTTCCACATATCTCCATTAAACTTTCCCCCTCTCACTTTGTAGCTGTGGCCTCCAGTTCCACCTAGGGCAGGGGGCGGGGGGGGAAAGGTTCTGATTGTCTTCCCTGTCTATGCCTCTTATAATTTTATATACTTTTTAATCAATTCTCCCCTCAACCAATGTTCCAAAGAAAACAATCCAAGTCTATCCAACCTCTCCCTGTAGCTGAAACTCTCTAATCCAGACAACATTCTGGCAAACCTCTCCAAAGCCTCCACATCTTTCCTATTATGGGGCGACCAGAACTGCACGCAATACTCCAAATACAGCCTAACCAGAGTCCTATAGAGCGGCATCATGACTTCCTGACTCTTGTACTCAATGCCCCCTGGCAATGAAGGCAAGTATACCCTATTCCTTCTTTACCACACTATCTACATGTATTGAACTTGAGCTATGTGTTGAGCTCTGATCTTGGACTCTAAGATTCCTTGGCGCATTAATGTTGTTATGGGCCTTGCCAATAACTAGCGTATACACTCTCTCCTTACAGTCAGGCTCCCAAAGTGCAACACCTTGCACTTGCTTGGGTTACATCCTATCTGCCATTTCTCTGCCCATTTCTGCAGCTGATCTATACTTTGCTGTATCTTCTGACAGCCTTCTCCCACTGTCTGCATCTTTTCCAATTTTGCTGTTGTCAGCAAACTCGCTCAAAAACCCATCTACATTTAGGTTTAGGAAGCAACTGCAGATGCTGGTTTCAACCGAAGATCGACACAAAATGCTGGAGTAACTCAGCGGGACAGGCAGCATCTCTGGAGAGAAGGAATGGGTGACGTTTTGGGTCGAGACCCTTCTTCAGACCTTCTCGATCAAACAATACACTCATTCCTTCCCTCCAGAGATGCCTCCTGTCCCGCTGAGTTATTCCAGCATTTTGTGTCTGTCTTACATTTATGTTTAGCTCATTTATATTTAAAAATGCTATTTAGAAAAATATCAGGCTTCTCAGGATAAGATAGTGGATGCTTTTATAAAAATAAACATAATTTATATCCTATATCTATACATAACTAAAAGTCTCATCATGTGAGTATGTGCCTGAAATACAGTCAAAACCGTACACGATAGGGCGACAATTTTAGGGGCACCTTACGAACAATTCGCCTGGGGTGTGCAGTAGCAAGTTTTGTTCGATTTGACAAAATAATTCCCTTAATAAACTTTAACTTCATACTCTACTTCATACTGTGAATCAAGGCGGCAGTCGCACCTGCGCAGTGCGCTCCCACTGGCCGGGCACGTCAGCCGTGTCACAATTGAAAATGGCGCCGTCTCCCCGTGCGTGCGCAGTGGGCCCGGTATCCCCGCGTGCGGGATCGCCATTTTGCCTGAAAATCGCCTCGTGTACAGGTGAGTGCTAGAATATGGGGTGAATCGGTGTCAATATTGCGTTGGAGAAGGGTTGCGTTGGAGGTGTCAATATTGCGTGTGACAGGGATCCAAAGGGTCCTCCGGTCGTCTAGTTTAATACTAAAAGTAAATATCAAATTCTTTCTTGAATTCTTTCTTGGAATTTAGAATATTGAACATAGAACATAGAACAGAGAAAACTATCCAATTCTGTTCAACCTCCTAATCCAGGCAGTATTCTGGTAAACCTTTTCTGCTCTACACCTTTCCTGCCAAGGGGGACCAGAAATGCACACATTATCCAACATGCGACCAAGCTAAAGTCCCCTGGAGTCGCATCATGAATTCCGAGTTCTGTACACAACGTTCAGGAAGTTATGGATTTTATCCCCAAGATCGCTCTGCACTAGGGTTGCCAACTGTCCCGTATTAGCCGGGACATCGCGTATATTGGGCTAAATTGTTTTGTCCCATATGGGACCGCCCTTGTCCCGTATTTGACTGCTACTACTCGGGTCGAGGGGATTGTCGGGTCGGAGTGCCGCGTCCGGCCCCGCCTCACCCGTCCCGACGTAGTGCAGCCCATGGAGTGCAGCAGCAGCGCCTCGCCCGTGACCCCACCGGTCAGCAGCCTGGCCAGCTGTCCGACCTTCGGACCTTCGCTTACCGCCGACATCACCACCCCTTCTCATGGCCGATCATCAGTTCATGAGCTGGGCTTTGTGTGCAGTCCAGCACCAGGGCCAACTCATCATTCACCCAGCCACGGCCGAGTCAGTCAACGAATTGCCGTCAGGAATCTGTCCCTTATTTTGACCTTTTTATCCCTTATTTGGGAGTGAGAAAGTTGGCAACCCTACTCTGCATATCAATGCGAAGAAGTCTTACCATTAATTGCATACCTCCCCTTACATTTGCACATCACACTTGCTTGGATTTGGCTCCCTTTCATTTCTCTTCCCATTTCTGTAACATCTCATCTATTTCCCTCTGTATACTTAGACATCCTTCCTCACTGTCCACAACGGCAGCAATCTTGGTGTTTTCTGCAAACTCGCCAACCAACCCATCCACATTTATGTATGGTAAAATACAAAGTGCTTGAGTAAGTCAGCAGGTCAGGCAGCATCTCTGGAGGACATGGATAGGTGATGCTTTGGATTGGTCATTTATTGATATTGTCCAAGTCGTGTGTGCGCACACACACACACACACACACACACACACACACACACACACACACACACACACACACACACATACACACACATACACACACATACACACACACACACAATAAAAAAATATATATGTATATAAAAAAAGTAGCAATCCAAGTCATTTTTTCTTGACAAACTCTGTGTGTGTGTTTGCACGTGCACTGTTCTCGTTCCAAGTCCATATATATATATGATTGAAAAACAAGATATTATATCTTGTTTTTCAATCATTTGAAAGACTGTTGAATATTGGAGACTGGGGCTTTGCACTTTTCTGTTGTTGGAATGGTTGATCATGCAGTCAGTTTGAACTTTGTACAGGGAAGTTTAGAACAAGTATAAACTTTTGGTCATTTAAGTAGAACCTGGACTTGCTATTTGGATTTCTGGAGTTACACATTCAAAGTGGAACATGCGTTCTCCCTACATGTCCGTAGCATGTGAGAAAGCTGAAGAGCCTATACAGTTAGATCCGGGAAAGTGATTTGTTCTCTACTGTCTGTGTAGATTTTTTTCCCCATTTATTGGGAAGGTGATGCCCTTGAAACATCTTATAACATGTTATGACATCTTATGACATAACATCAAAATGCTTTTGCTCTGGTATCTGTTTGAATAGTGTTTGAGACAACAAAAGTGTAATTACTGAAACCTCCTGCAATTCCAGCAATCAAGCCAGCTGCCTATCCTGATAGCAAAACTGTAGACCTGTGTGCATGTGTATATATATATATTTTTAAAAAAAAATCAAGTCTGTGATGCTGGTGCCAGGATAAATGAACTGGATTTAATAGTATGAACAGTGGGGAGTTAGCTCACAGACACTGGTTTCCTGAAATATAATCTAAAAAAAACAGTGGTCTAAAATGGCTTGAAACAGGTGCCTTTGGTACTGGACAAATTGACCACAATAAAATGGTAGACATCCCAATCTGAGATGTGCAAACTATTTACAGAATGCTAATTAAAAAAAACCCCATATAACTGACTCAATCCAAGAGGAAACAAAACTTGTCATTTCACTTGGTGAGTGTCTTTAACTATTGGAATTTGTGTCTGAAGAAGGGTCTCGACCCAAAACGTCACCCATTCCTTCTCTCCAGAGATGCTGCTTGTCCCGCTGAGTTACTCCAACTTTTCGTGTCTATTTATTGGAGTTTGACTGTTTCTAAAAAGGGGTGAGACAGCTTTTTATGGATAGTTTCCTGTACAGTAATCCTCTTACCTGAATTCCAACATGTTGGATCAGTTCTGCATTGTTGTAGGCAGATTGTGGGAGCTTTGTTTGTGGTTGTCCATTCTGTAACTTCATTGATGTCATTGGGGCAAGTGAAGTGCCCAGTGAGAAACATAGAAAATAGGTGCAGAAGGAGGCTATTCGGCCCTTCGAGCCAGCACCGCCATTCATTGTGATCATGGCTGATCGTCCCCAATCAATAATCCGTGCCTGCCTTCTCCCCCATAATCCCTTGATTCCATTAACGCCTAGAGCTCTATCTAACTCTCTCTTAAATGCATCCAGTGATTTGGCCTCCACTGCCCTCTGTGGCAGGGAATTCCACAAATTCACAACTCTCTGGGTGAAAAAAAAAATTCCCACCTCGGTCTTAATTGTCTTCCCCTTTATTCTAAGACTGTGGCCCCTGGTTCTGGACTCGCCCAACATTGGGAACATTTTTCCTGCATCTAGCTTGTCCAGTCCTTTTATATTTTATATGTTTCTGTAAGATACCCCCTCATCCTTCTAAACTCCAGTGAATACAAGCCTAGTCTTTTCAATCTTTCCTTATATGACAGTCCCGCCATCCCAGGGATCAATCTCGTGAACCTACGCTGCACTGCCTCAATCACAAGGATGTCCTTCCTCAAATTAGGAGACCAAAACTGTACACAATACTCCAGATGTGGTCTTACCAGAGCCCTATACAACTGCAGAAGAACCTCTTTACTCCAATACTGAAATCCTCTTGTTATGAAGGCCAACATTCCATTAGCTTCTTCACTGCCTGCTGTACCTGTACGCCAACTTTCAGTGACTGGTGTACAAGGACACCCAGGTCTCGCTGTACCTCCCCCTTACCTAACCTAACCCTATTGAGATAATAATCTGCCCCCTTGTTTTTGCCACCAAAGTGGATAACCTCACATTTATCTATATTATACTGCATCTGCCACGCATCTGCCCACTCACTCAACCTGTCCAGGTCTAACTGCAACCTCCTAACATCCTCTTCATAGTTCACACTGCCACCCAGCTTTGTGTCATGCACAAATTTGCTAGTGTTGCTCCTAATTCCCTCTTCCAAATCATTAATATGTATGGTAAACAGTTGCGGCCCCAACACCGAGCCTTGTGGCACTCCACTCGCCACTGCCTGCCATTTCTGAAAATAACCCGTTCACTCCTACTCTTTGCTTCCTGTCTGCCAATCAATTTTCTATCCATGTCAACAACGTACCCCCAATACCAAGTGCTCTAATTTTAGTCACCAGTCTCCCGTGCAGGACCTTATCAAAGGCTTTCTGAAAGTCTAGATACACTACATCCTGATACCCCTTCAACCATTTTACTTGTCACATCCTCAAAAAATTCCAGAAGATTAGTCAAGCATGATTTCCCTTTCATAAATCCATGTTGACTTGGACTAATCCTTTTACTGCTATCCAAATGCCCCATTATTACCTCTTTAATAATTGACTCCAGCATCTTTCCCACCGCCGAAGTCAGGCTAACTGGTCTGTAATTCCCCATTTTCTCTCTCGCTCCTTTCTTGAAAAGTGGGATAACATTAGCTATCCTCCAATCCACAGGAACTGATCCTGAATCTATTGAACATTGGGAAATGATCACCAATACATCCACTATTTCTAGAGCCACTTCCCTGAGGACCCTGGGATGCAGATCATCCGGCCCAGGGGATTTATCATCCTTCAGTCCCATTAGCCTACCCAATACTATTTCTCGCCCAATGAAAATTTCTTTCAGTTCCTCTACCCTCTTGGATCCTCTGTCCTCCAGTACATCTGGGAGATTGTTTGTGTCTTCCTTAGTGTCTGCCTTCAAGGGACCCACATTTGACTTTGGTACTCTTTTTCTCTTAACATATCTAAAGAAGCTTTTACTGTCCTTCTTTATATTACTGGCCAGCTTCCCCTCGTGCTTCATCTTTTCAGCCCGTAATGCCCGTTTTGTTTCCTTCTGTTCTATGAAAGTTTCCCAATCCTCTGGCTTCCGGCTACTTTTTGCTGTGTTATACATCTTTTCTTTTAGTTTTATTCTATCCCTAATTTCTCTTGTCAGCCACGGTTGCCTCCTACTCCTCTTAGAATCTTTCTTCCTTTTTGGATTGAAATGATCCTGTGTCTTCTGGAAGTAGAGTTCCGTTGAAGTAGAGTTCATATCCAATTGGAAGGCATGCTGAGCATATGTTTTGGTTGACTTGAACTATTCCCATATCTTGAGCCCTGAATGGCTAGTACATATTTGGATATTTCTCCCCCTGATGTGTCATGTCGAGTAGTCTGAAAGACTGGGTAAAAGTGTTTCATTATAAATAAAAGGGGGGGGGGGGTGGCACGGTGGCGCAGCGGTAGAGTTGCTGCCTTACAGTGCCAGAGACCCAGGTTCGATCCTGACTACGTGTGCTGTCTGTATGGAGTTCGTACGTTCTCCCCGTGACCTGCGTGAGTTTTCTCCGAGATTTTCGGTTTCTTCCCACACTCCAAAGACGTACCAGTTTATAGGTTAATTGGCTTTGGTATAAATGTCAATTTTCCCCTAGTTAGTGTAGGACGGTGTTAATGTGAGGGGGTCGTGGTCGGTGTGGGCTGAAGGGCCTGTTTCCGTGCTGTATCTCTAAAAGTAAACTAAAAGTGATAAAGGTAATACTTTAAAATATGGATGTTATTAGATATTAATGTCAAATATCAAGTAGTTTTTGTGAGATCGTACGATAGAGCCTCAACTTGTGTAGGAAGGAACTGCAGATGCTGGTTTACACCGAAGATAGACACAAAATGCTGGAGTAACTTAGTGGGCCAGGCAGCTTCTCTGGAGAGAAGGAATAGGTGATGTATCGGATCGCGACCCTTCTTCAGACTGCGAGTCTGGAGAAAGGGACCTTAACTTTGCAGTTTAGCTGCATGAAGATATCTGTAGAGCAAATATTACAGTGGTTGCTCTAATGACGTTAGCAGCGAGATGCTCAATTTCTCCAGACTGCTGCAGATATTGAATCGTGGATGAAATAATTTCCTGGTTTATTTTTGCAAACTTTTTTTCCAGGAAATCTGATTGGATAAAGATTCTTGGAAAAACATAGGCAATAGTATTTAATAACCGGGCCCAGTTGTAATGGTTTAAGTTCAAATAATGTTAAAGGAATCTGCTCTTGGGCTCTTTGCCTGGAGGGTGTGGTTCAGGCCTTTTCTCACAGTCATCAGTAGGGAGATAATTGGAAATAGTGAAGGGAGGACAATGTTTCTGGAAAGTCTCTGCTGTTTCAGAGAAGTACATAATTAGACATTTTTATTTGTGGTATAAACAAAGAACGGAAGATACTGGTTTATTCCAAAGACAGACACAAAGTGCTGGAGTAACTTAGCGTGTCAGGCAGCATTTGTGGAGAAAAAAGATGGGTGAATTTTTGGGTCGGGACTGAAGATGGGTCCTGAACTGAAACATCACCCATCCCTGTTTCTCCAGAGATACTGCCTGACCCGCTGAATTACCTCAGCACTTTTGTGTCTGTCTTTGGTATAAACCAGCATCTTCAGTCATTTGTGTCTAGATTTTGGCTGCTCCATTGTGAAATTTCCTCAAGGTATGCCTACTTAGAAGAAGTCTCGTCTGAAGAAGGGTCTTGACCCAGAATGTCACTGATCCATTTCCTCCAGTGCTGCTGCCTGATCCGTTGAGGTACTCTACCTCTGTCTGTCCTTATTTGTGTTATGCCCGAAACAGTGTACGTTAATTTTTTAGCATGTACCCACATCAAATGCATTTTTTCAAAGGATGAATGAAGCATTTACGAGGCTATTGCTTTCCAGGAATTGGATTTTTCATGCCTATTAATTATATCTCATAACTGCGTTCGGGGAGCAATGCAAATCTACTTTAAAATAAACTTTCAATTTGGTTGGTTAGGAAAATGCTAAATTAAATCTGTTTAAATGTCATTGTTCATCCTTCTAGCAACTCTGCAGCAACCTGCAACATTGCTTCTTTCCTTTTAACCTGGCATTTAAAGACTCTGTTCAGAGACATGCAAATGTATTATAAAACGGTTACGACTCCTGTGATTTTTAAAAATAATCTGTTCATAAGGTCATAAGTGATAGGAGCAGAATTAGGCAATTTGGCCCATCAAGTCTACTCCGGCATTCAATCATGGCTGATCTCTCTCTCCCTCCTAACTCCATTCTCCTGCCTTCTCCCCACAACCCTTGACACCCGTACTAATCAAGAATCTATCTATCTATCTCTGCCTTCAATATACATTGACTTGGCCTCCACAGCCTTCTTGGCAAAGAAGTCCACAGATTCACCACCGTCTGACTAAAGAAATCCCTCCTCATCTTCTTCTTGCCCTGAGTAGGTAAATCAAGGACCAGAGGACACAAGTTTAAGGTGAAGGGTAAAAGATTTAATAGGAATCTCAGGGGTAACATTTTCACACAAAGGATAGTGGATGTATGGAACAAGCTGCCAGAGGAGATAGTTGAGGCTGGGACTATCCCAACATTTAAGAAACTGTTAGACAGGTACATGGATAGGACAGGTTTGGAGGGATATGGACCAAATGCCAGCAGGTGGGACTAGTGTAGCTGGGACATGTTGGCCAGTGTGGGCTAAATTGGATTGAAGGGCCTGTTTGCACACTGTATCACTCCATGGCTCCATGCTGCCTGTCCTGCTGAGTTACTCCAGCACTTTGTGCCTATCTTCGGTGTAAACCAGCATCTGCTGTCCCTTCCGTCCCATTCTCTAGGATTCGCTCATTTGAACACTGCCCATGTAAACAAAGACAGGTTGCTTGCTCCACAGTATTTTTTGCACATGCCAGAATCCTTTAGCCAAAATAACATGTGCCCTATAAATGTAATGGGGAAGTTACCCAGAGCAGGGAAGTGTACAGAGAACATGACAGTAAACCTGTAGGATGAAACAAAACCTGGAAGTTGTTATAAACCACCGGATAAGTAAGGTGTAAGTTACCACGTTGGAAAAATGGTCCAATTTTCAGCTGAGCCATGGAATTACTTTCTGCTGCCAAATAAGCTTTGCATAATCGCTTTAGAGCATAGAACTATACAGCACAGGAGCAGGCCATTCAGCCCACAATGTCAGTGCTGAACATGATGCCAGGCTCAATTAATCTCATCTGCCTGCACATGATGCATAGCCCTCCAAACCCAGCATATCCCTCTGCCTATGTAAAGTCTATTAAACACTGCAATATTATCTGCCTCTACAACCACCCCTGGAAGGGGGTTTTAGGCCCAATCTCCCTCTGCGTACTTTGGTCTTCTACAGCTGGCCATCAATGCCCAGCAGGCATCACTTTCACCTTGTTTACATCCGCAAACGATCTTTCATACACATCTTAACATGATGTCCCTCTACTAAACTCTTTCATCCATGCGCATGAATCGCCTATGTTGAATTAGATTTTTGGCAGAACTGAATTGAATTGGATTCCTTATTGTCACATGTGGCAAGTTGCAGTGGAATTCTTTGCTTGCATAACCCAAGGTATGAAAATAGCCGCCACGTAAAGGGCACTGACAACGTTACAAAGTATCCCGCGCCAGGTTCTCCTTTGTTATCTTTCCCCTCCCCACGCACAGGGGTTTCCCCTTGCTCCAGGTCCTCCTTTGTTCCTGGCGGCACAACCTCAGGCTCTGATCGACGCAATTCTGGCTGCGGGCTCCGTTGACCATGGCTCCGTTTGACGCCGGGCTCTGCCACCTCCGTACCCGTCCGGCCATGGTTACTTAAATTCTTGCATACTGTTTAAAAGAGAAATCCCAATGCAGGAAGGGAAGAATGTCAAATGATAAAGAATTGTCATTGTTTTGCGGAAGGAGCACTTGAGGTGACAGCAATTGAGGCAATATAGGAAATTGGAAGTAGGTTGGTGGGGGTTGGGGAAGGGGATGGGAGCAATGGAAAGATTGGCCTCCAAATTCATCAGGTCATTCTTTGTCTCTTGGTACTGATACTAATTTGGTTTGCATTGCACCATGGATTATTAAGATCCAAAAATAATGTACATATTCTCAGCAATAATTCCAGGTCCCCTTTGTCTTTTCTCTTATTCTCTTGATGTGCACCGCATCTTGCCCCTGCTTTGAGGTTTGCACTGCCTCCCACAGTAATAGTTCCACAAGCCAGTCTGTAAATCTTCATCCTGCAGGCTGGGGGAAATGTACAACGTGAGCGAGCACAATCAGCTGATGGAGGCTGAGGTATTGGAAGATTGGCCCTTCAGCTCAAGGGAAGACTATTCTGAATCTCATGGGTCCTGTTACCAGTGTTAATGTGGGCATGGTTTGGTGGGGGTGGATAACAATGTACAGATGCTGTGGATAAGTTCATAAGCGACGGGAGCAGAATTAGGCCATTCGGCCCATGAAGTCTACTCCACCATTCAATCATGGCTGCCGATACTCTCTTGCCTTCTCCCCGTAACCCTGACACCCGTACTAATCAAAAATCTATCTATCTCTGCTTTAACAAATATCCGTTGACTTGGCCTCCACAGCCTTCAGTGGCAATGAATTCCACAATTCCACAGATTCACCACCCTCTGACTAAAGAAATTCCACCTCATCTCCTTCTTAAAGGAGCGTCCGTTAATTCTGAGGCTATGACCTCTGGTCCTAGACTCTCCCACTAGTGGAAATATCCTCTCTACATCCACTCCATCCAAGCCTTTCACTTTATATAAGGTACCCACGTGTGCCAAAAATCTCTCTGGGGTGTCCATGAGGAAGAAACCTGCAGCAAGCCATGGTTCCGCACAATGCTACCATAGAGCTCCAAGGTGCTGGAACAGAGGACGCTGTCACTTCTGACAAGCACATTTCTTAAAAGCCTTGCATTTTACAGAACTATTATCCTATGTTTATGCAAACCATTTCTCATTCAGTATTGTCACCATAGCAGTAGGCATGGAAAACTTTTTTTTCTGTTTTTTTTTCCCTTTGTTAGACAAGTTGTAAATGTTTACTTAGACCTTTTGTATTCCTAAGTGTTTATAGCTGTGAAAGGATGTGGTTACAGGCTACAGCACAAGGTGTAACCTGCTCTATGACCATTCCAGAATTAAGTTGGCACAAAGTGAAAGGCTGCCTTATCCCAGGAGGCTGCCTTATCCCAGATGCCTCCACCCCTCCTGTTACTAGTATTAAATGTCTGTTCTGTGCACTAGCTCGCTGAACTAAAGGGATTATATCTGCACTGATAAAATTGCTCATTAATCATTGTCCTTGATATGGCTCGAGAATGGCTTTGAGGTGTGCCAAGAGGAGGTTCTGTAGATACAGTTTGAACAAGGGCCAGAGGATAGAAGTGGGAGAGAGAGACAGCCACAAGTAATTGAAAACAAAGATGAAACACAAAATGCTGGCGTAACTCAGCGGGACAGGCAGCAACTCTGGAGAGAAGGAATGGGTGACGTTTTGGGTCGACACCCTTTTTCAGATCTTTCTCGACCCGAAACTGGGTCTCTGCTTATCCTCGACTTCCCCATCGCAGACCACCAGCATTTAGAATTGGCCATCGCACATCCTTCTCGATAACCGGATCATTGCAAGGCTGTGTGCTCAGTCCCCTGCTCTACTCTCTCCACACCCATGTTGAAGAACAGCAACCATCAGGCTCTTGAACACCACACAATACTTAACCTCAATGGATTGTGTCGCTGGTTGCACTGGGGATTTTGATTTTTTGCAATATTATGGTTGCCATAATGGTAACATTTTGATGATGTATTTGTGTGTTATTGCATTTACAGGCCTGTTAAGCTGCAGCAAGGAATAATTTCATTGTACTGTTGTCATTACATGTGATAATTAAACACTCTTAACACTCTTGAACTTTGTAAACATATGACATTTTCTATCCCTCTTTGTTGTAAACATTGTTAAGATAACAGGCTCAGTTCAGTTTAGTTTATTCAGTTTAGTTTATTGTCATGTGTACCGAGGTCCAGTGAAAAGTCAGCCAGCAGAAAGACAATACATGATTACAATCGATCCGTTTCCAGTTAATAGATACATGATATGGGAATAACGTTTAATGCAAGGAAAAGCCAGCAAAGTCCAATCAAGGATAGTCCAAGGATCATCAAAGAGGTAGATGATGGATGATTCATCTGTAAATAGGATGGTTCAGTTGCCTGATAACAGCTGGGAAGAAACTGTCCCTGAATCTGGTGGTGTGCGTTTTCACACTTCCATAGATTTTGCCTGATGGGAGAGGGGAGAAGAGGGAGAGGGGGTAAGAGGGAGTGGCCAGGGTGCCACTCGTCCTTGATTATGCTGCTGGTCTTGCTGAGGCAGCGTGAGGTATAAATGGAGTCGATGGAAGGGAGGTTGGTTGCGATGACCTATTTGCGATAAAGCCACCCTTGTGGAAAATAAATGAGAAATCAAAACCTGTTCACTTTCTTAAATTTGGAGTTTGCATAATGTGGAGCTGAGATGTCAACGTGGCCATTAGGTTTATGGTGCAGGTCATTTTACAACACGTCAGGGCCTGAGCCAGCCGGAAATTCTCCTGCTGGGCCCCCAATCTCCTGTAACCCGGAAGTAAACGTGATGGGGTGAGCTTCGCTACTACCAGCTGCAATGTAACTATGTTGGATCAATTTGTTAATAGCTGCAGGCAGACCTGTGGTGGAATGAGAGTGTTGTACAAAGAGAACCAGGAAGGTACCTGCTGTTTCAGAGTCTTGTTTAATGAGCCCACGGTGGACTACAGTGGAAAAGAAACGGTAGCTAGACCTGGAGAAATGCGTGCTAATTGCATTATTCACCCTCCGGGCAATGGCAATGTCTGAGATTGAGATTCTGGTTAGAATACTGTAGTCAATTAAACATCACAGGATGCCGGTGTCCATAGACATTTCATGGTGCAGGAATGTTCTGCTTTCCTGAAGTCATGCGTTCCATTTATTCGTACCTGCAGATGTGTTCTGTGTGTGTCTTTTGATTTTTTTTCTTCTTTTTCCTTTGGTTTCAATTTGGAGGCACTGAGGTATAATTGGATCTTCCTACAATCCCAAGTGATAGGAGCAGAATTAGGCAATTTGGCCCATCAAGTCTACTGCGCCATTTAATCATGGGTGATCTATCTCTCCCTCCTAACCCCATTCTCCTGCCTTATCCCCAAAACCTCTGACACCCGTACTAATCAAGAATATATCTACCCCTGCCTTAAAAATATCCACTGACTTGGCCTCCACAGCCTTCTGTGGCAAAGAATTCCACAGATTCACCACCCTCTGATTAAAGAAATGTCTGCTTCTTCCTAAAAGAACGTCCTATAATTCTGAGGCTATGACCTCTAGTCCGAGACTCTCTAATCAGCCTGTAATATATTTGCCTGCAACATTCAACATATTTGCCTGCAACATTCCTTACATGTTCCTGTTTAAAACTCTCTTAAACACCACTATCGTATCTGCCTCCACCACCACCCCTGGCAGTGTGTTCCAAGCCCTCACCACCCTCTGTGTAAAAAAGAAACTTGCCCCTACACATCTCCATGAAACATTTCCCCCCTCTTGCCTTATAGCTATGTCCTGTAGTCTTTGACATTTTTACCCTGGGAGAAAAAGTATTGACTGTCTACCTCTCGTAATGTTATATACATCCATAATTTTATATAGACTTCCCTCGGCCTCCCATATTCCGAAAAAATCCAAGTCAATCCAACCTCTCCCTGTAGCTGAAGCCCTCTAATCCAGGCGGCAGTATTCTGGTAAACCACCTCTGCTTCCACATCTTTTCTGTAATGGGGTGAACAGAACTGCATGCAATGCTCTAAATGCAGCCCAACCAAAGTCCTACAGAGTTCCATCAGGACTCTTGTATTCAATGCCCCTCGCGATGAAGGCAAGGTCACGTGCCTTCATTATCACTCTATCTACTATCTATGCCACCATCAGTGAGCTATGAACTGAGACTCCAAGAACCCTCTGCACATCAATGCTGTTAAGGGTCTTGCCATTAACTGTATATTATACTGTTACATTCAACCTCCTTACACTTGCTTGGGTTAAACTCCATCTGCCATTTCTCTGCCCATTTCTCCAGCTGATCTATATCGTACTGTATCTTCTGTCAGCCTTCCTCACTGTTTGCAACTCACTCACCGATCCATCTACATTTACGGCCAGGTCATATATATATATATCACGAACAACAGAGATCCCAGCACAGATCCATGTGGAACTCCACTGATCACACACCTCCAGCCAGAATATCCACCTTCCACCAAACCCTCTGTCTTCTATGAACAAGCCAGCTCCAAATCCATATGGCCAAGTCACCATGAATCCCGTTCATCTTCTGGATCAGCAGGGCTCTCACTTAACTTTTTTTCCCTGTTGTCAGCCGGGCAACCTTGGCAGCTTTTTATGTTGCCAAATGATAGTTTAGGTGGTCATTTAAGATGGTTTGCATGACGCGTGCGATAATGTGCTCGGACGAAGTGCGTAGTTACGTCAGAATTATGGTCAATGAAGCATTCACATATTATTTCTGCTTCAAATAAAGTCGCAAACTAAACATATTCACCAATCAAGACATGATATAGACCACAAATACATGCAGCAAAATTATAATACAGTGTCTCAACTCTTTTTACACATTGCAATGAATGCAATTTCTATTATCTCTTTCCACTTCCAAACAAAAATGTGGTTGGATTATTCAGCATATGATCAACCTCGGTGAGACCAAGCGCAGGCTTGGCGATCGCTTCGCACAACACCTCCACTCAGTTCGCAACAACCAACCTGATCTCCTGGTGGCTCAGCACTTCAGCTCCCCCTCCCATTCCGAATCCGACCTTTCTGTCCTGGGCCTCCTCCATGGCCAGAGGGAGGCCCACTGCAAATTGGAGGAACAGCCCCTCATATTTTGCTTGGGTAGTTTACACCACAGCGGTATGAACATTGGCTTCTCCAATTTCAGGTAGCCCTTGATTTCTCCCTCCTTCCCCTCCCATTCCCAGCTCTCCCACAGCCTGCTGCCTCCGCCTCTTCATTTCTTTTTCCCGCCCCCCCCCCACCCCACCCGACATCAGTCTGAAGAAGGGTCTCGACCCGAAACGTCGCCTATTCCTTCGCTCCATAGATGCT
Organism: Malacoraja senta; assembly: GCA_038087875.1. NCBI lineage: Eukaryota > Metazoa > Chordata > Chondrichthyes > Rajiformes > Rajidae > Malacoraja > Malacoraja senta. The sequence goes on along the minus strand of CM075977.1, from coordinate 279,057,243 downwards.
GCCTCACCCGCTGATTTTCTCCAGCTTTGTCTCCCAACGGGATCCCACCACTGTCCACATCTTCCCATCTCCTCCCCTGTCGGCTTTCTGCATAGACCGCTCCCTCCGTAACTCCCTGGTCAATTCGTCCCTTCCCACCAAAACCACCCCCTCTCCTGGCACTTTCCCTTGCAACTGCAGGAAATGCTACACTTGTCGTTTTACCCCCCCCCCCCCTTAACTCCATTCAAGGACCTATGAAGTCTTTCCAGGTGCGGCAGAGGTTCACCTGCACCTCCTCCAACCTCATCTATTGCATCCGCTGCTCTAGGTGTCAGCTGCCCTACATCTGTGAGACCAAGCGTAGGCTTGGCGATCGCTTCGCCCAACACCTCCGCTCGGTTCACAATAACCAACCTGATCTCCCGGTGGCCCAGCACTTCAACTCACCCTCCCATTACGAATCCAACCTTTCTGTCCTGGGCCTCCTCCATGACCAGAGTGAGGCCCACTGTAAATTGGAGGAGCAGCACCTCATATTTCGCTTGGGCAGTTTACACCCAGCAGTATGAACATTGACCTCCAATTTCAGGTAGTCCCTGCTTTCTCCTCCGCTTCCCAGGTCTCCCTCAGCCCACTGTCTCCGCTTCTTCCTTTCTTCTTCCCGCCCCCCCGCACCCTCACATCAGTCTGAAGAAGGGTCTCGACCTGAAAGGTCGCCAATTTCCTTCACTCCATAGATGCTGCCTCACCTGCTGAGTTTCTCCAGCATTTTTGTCTACCCATTGACACAAGTTCTGTTATCCCACTTTCCTCACCCACTCCCAACACATTAGGGGCAATTTTACAGAGACATGTTAACCTACAAAGCCAATGCATCTTTGGGATACATAGATACATAGAAAATAGGTGCAGGAGTAGGCCATTCGGCCCTTCGAACCTGCACCGCCATTCAATATGATCATGGCTGATCATCCAACTCAGTATCCCGTACCTGCCTTCTCTCCATACCCCCTGATCCCCTTAGCCACAAGGGCCGCATCTAACTCCCTCTTAAATATAGCCAATGAACTGGCCTCAACTACCCTCTGTGGCAGAGAGTTCCAAAGATTCACCACTCTCTGTGTGAAAAAGTTTTTCCTCATCTCGGTCTTAAAGGATTTCCCCCTTATCCTTAAGCTGTGACCCCTTGTCCTGGACTTCCCCAACATCGGGAACAATCTTCCTGCATCTAGCCTGTCCAACCCCATAAGAATTTTGTACGTTTCTATAAGATCCCTTCTCAATCTCCTAAATTGTAGCGAGTATAAGCCCAGGATGTGGGAGGAAACCCACACGCTTGCAGGGAGAATGTGCAAATTCAACACAGACTGTGCCCGAGGACAGGATCGAACACAGATTTCTGTCGTGTGAGGCAGCAAGTCTACCAGCTGTGCCACTATATTTTATTTTGCAACACATAAAAAATTATACGTTGATAACTTTGGTTACTAAAAAAAAAAAAGAAACTATCCATTTTCAGTCTTAAATCTCTAAGTGACGCTATTTCCCCCTTTACAGCTATTGTATGTTTTAATTCAGTTCAAGACTATGGGGCAGTACATTGGCCATAAAGTTGCTGCCTAAAATTGCCAGAGACCCGGAATTGATCCTGAATATGGTTGCTGTCTGTATGGAGTTTTGTTTTCTCGTTTATAACATTATTTACAGAGTACTATGTTTACATATTCTGTTATTCTGCTGCAAGTAAGGATTTCATTGTTCTAACTGGGATGTGTGAGAATAAAACACTCTTGACTATTGACTTCCATCGCTAATGTGTGGAATAGAACTAGTGTACGAGTGATCGGTGGTCGGCATGGACTCGGTGGGCCAAAGGGCCTGTTTCTAGGCTGTATCTATAAATTAAACTAAAAACGCTAAAACCAGAGGAAATCTAAAGAAGGGTCTCCACCCGAAACGTCACCCAATTTCTTCTATCCAGAGATGCTGGCTGCTCCATGGAGTTCCCCCGCACAATTAAAGCATGGAATAGTCTTCACCCTACCATAGGTACCAACCAGACGCAACTAAATTTAAGGTAGCTCTTTTTTCCCCAAGAACTCTTTTTTGCTTAAGTCCAAGTCAAGAGAGTTTTATTGTAATGTCCCAGATAGGACAATGAAATTCTTGCTTGCTGCGGCACAACAGAATATGTAAACATAATACAGAACAGGAGATAAAAGTTCAGTGTGTCTATATACCATAGACCATATATATACACAATAAATAAACAGATAAAATGCAATAGGCTGTTATTTTTCAGAGTTTAGTGGTGCTGGGTCCACTCCAGTTTAAATTCCATTACGAATATTTTTGGAGGACCAAGAAGCAAGAGTTACTCCAGGGAGTTACTCCAGCTCCAGGGAGTGATTCTGCGTTGGTTTTCAGCGGTCGCGGTGAGGCGGCGACCAGACAGCAATGGCGGCCAGATCTCCCACAATGCAAAGGGAGGGAGAAAGTGGCCGACGTCGACCAGTTGCCATGGCAGTGCGCATGTGCAGGGCGGCACATGCGCACAACCACGGCCGATGATGTGCTGGCCGTGGTTGTGCACATGTGCAGGGGGAGGATGTGCTGGCCATGGCAGTGCGCATGTATAAGGCGGGCTGCCGTGCCGGCAGATGAGGAGCAGCCGGAGAGCCGAGAGCTGGACACGGATACGGATACAGATGGCAGGTGGAGATGGAGAGTGACAGAGAGAGAGATAGAGAGGGGGCCCGCTCAGAATTAAACAATAGGTGTCCTGGGTGCTTGCGAAGCCTGGCAAAATGGCATGGCTTTTAGGTTGCCCGGCATGACTGTAGGTTGCCAATGGCACCCGGGCAACCGCTAATTTCGAGCCCTGATCAGCCTACCATGAGGGACCTTATCAGAAGCCTCACTAAAATCCATGTCCACAACATCCACCGCCCTACCTTTATCAATCTTCTTTGTCATCTCCTCAAAAAGCTCAATCAGGTTAGTGAGACATGACCTGCCATGTAGGGTCCGTGCTCCTTTTTGGAATGAATGCAGAAGTTGCATTCACCAAGAGTCAGCCCTTGGAAATTTGCATGAGGTGCATTTATTTAACTTTAGTTATGCAGCAGCGGGCAGAGAAGTGTCATGTATGACATATCTCAGTGGAGATGGTCCTAAAAGTTCCTGAGGCAAGGGTTTTGTGCGTGAAGGTTTGTTGCCGTTGGGAGCTTGTCTTTGTGGGTTTTTTAGATGTCACAGACGAGCCTGGAGTTGTGAATAAACACCAGGAACCTGCACGCTCTTGATTTTTGATTAATGTCAATTTGACATCCACAACCAGAAGGAGCATTTGGCCGCAGAGCAGGGCACCCAAACGTGAAGGTTTCTTTATGATGCATCTGGGATTTTACTGGATAGGAGTCTGGAATTAGTCGTAATACTTCCCAAAGTTATGCATTAAAGGAAACTGGGTTTTCAAAATGTAATAAAGAATAAAACTATCTAGGGAGGAGCCCACTGATAGCTTTTACACCATTGACACAGTATTGTCAGCTCTGAGAGAACCAAATAGTTATAAGTGGCCAGTTGGTGGAAAGTAGCAATGTATAAATTATTGTTTTAAATTAATAAGCAGTAAAACTGCGTGTCTGGTTTGGCTGAGAAAGGTCAGGTCTTTGTGTGTGGCCTGGTTTGTGAACAGCCAGGATCTGTTTTTTCATTAGTACCTTTCTTTGGAAACTTGGACTTAGTTTGAGCATGGATGAGATTTGTTCTTTGAAGTCGGCAATCTCTGGGGCTTTGTGGTTTGAATGGTGTGTGTGTAATGTATGACTGCTGGTTTCGGAAGAAATGTAGACATGATGTGAGGCAAAAGTTATGACTTTGCAACTGATTATTTCCCACAGCACCTACAGGAGGCATGCATTGCAAGTTAGTACAAGTTCAAAATCATTCTATCATGCAGCTACAAATTGCAATTCAATCCTTTTCAAAGCATGAGAACTAAATTTGAGATATTTTCACCAGCATAGTCTGTAAAATCTGTTGCTCTTCAGTGAATTTTGCTTAATGCACTGTTACAAATTGATAAATAACTGCATTAAGTTGCTGCAGATGTTCTACCAATCATTGGTAGCCAGTGCCATCTTCGCTGCCGTGTGCTGGGGCAGCAGGGCGAAGGCCGCGGATGCCAATAGGATGAACAAACTCATCAGGAAGGCTGGCTCCGTCCTGGGGGCGGAGTTGGATTCATGGGAGACGGTCTTGGAGGGGAGGATGCTCCTCAAACTGCGGAGCATCCTGGACAATACAGCTCACCCCCTCCAGGAGTACCTTCAGCAACAGGCTGGTTCCACCAAGATGCAGCACAGAACGCCACAGGCGATCCTTCTTCCCTGTGGCTATCAAACTATACAACTCCTCCCCCTTCTGTTGTGGGGTAGACTGAGACTGACCCCCCCCCCCCACCTCCCCAATCTTTGCACATCCCCAATCCTTTCCACTCATCACTTTAATTTTATGTTTCAAGTAGCTTGTGTTTTGTGACCATTGGTAGGTCAATTTTCCTCCTGGGATAAATAAAGTTCAATCATATTGTATTGTATTGTAATTCTGTCATTGATGTTTTCTAGAAGAGTAGCATGGTTGTTCCCTTAAAGTGCCCGTCCCACTCGGGTGATTTTTTTCGGCGACTGCCGACGACAGTCACAGTCGTAGCAGGTCGCTGAAAAACCGGCGACTGGACCCCCCCCCTACGACAATGTCTACGATAACCTACCACCTAGTCAACATCAAGCTACCAACAACCGGCAACCCATTAGGACGTCCACCCATGACCACACCTATAACAACCTACGATCACACAGGCGACAACTGAAGTCAAGCTACGACCCTGTCGGTGACAACTGAAGACAATTCAGTCGCCGGTTGACGTAGGTAGTCGCCATTGGAATTCATCGGTCAGCACCCGGCGACAACCTACGTCACCTGGCGACAGCCTGCATCATCCTGGCGACAACCTACGACAGCACCTACGACAGGAGAAGACAAGCTACGCCAAGCCCACAGTCGCCGAAAAGTTTTGAACATTTCAAAATCCAGCGGTGACAAGAGAAAAGTTACGACTCTTTAGGCGACTTGAGGAGATAACTCAAGACCATACAGGCGTCACCCCGCGACCACGTAGCGACAGCCTAGTTGCCTGAAGTGGCTGAAAAAAATCGCCTAAGTGGGGCAGGCCCTTATCATTTATTCTGAGATGTGACTTGCATTCTGTGCATTTGGCCACACAGACAATAACCAAGCATGCAACAGTAGCAACTCCTTGTGGTCAGAGTTAAGATATTTGCCTTTCGCATATGCATCCTTTCAATTTCTCCAGTGCCTAACCAAATACTCGATGAGGCAAGGCTTGTAGTGAAACATTAAGCATCTTTCATGGTTTAAAGTCAGAAGTTAACTCACCCAAAATTCATAAATGGTTTTGCAGTTTGGTGCAAATGTCCAGCAACAGAATTGATCAGTTTCTTCTATTACAATCTATTTTTGCAGAATGATATAACTATAATTAATACACTAAACTACTCCAATAAGTTTGTCACATTACTTAAGCTCAGCAGAATAAAGCTCTTGACTGTTTGGACCAGAGCGTGTAGTCACCTGCACTTGATCATGCTGAAGATAAACACAAAATGCTGGAGTAACTCAACAGGACAGGCAGCATCTCTGGAGAGAAGGAATGGGTGATGTTTTGGGTCGAGGCCCTTCTTCAGAGTGAGAGCCAGGGAAGAGTGAGACATAGAGATATTGAAGGGTAAGGTGTGAAAACGCAGATCCATGGAAAGGAAATGTGGAAAAGTTCATTGGTGGCTGAGGGGAAGGTGACAACGAGGCATACAATCAGTAAAATTTAATCAGGAGACAGTGAAACTAGTTGGAGAACTAGGATGGGAGAGGGATGGAGAGATAGGGAAAGCAAGGGTTACTTGAACTTGGAGAAATCTATGTTCATACCGCTGGGCTGTAAGCTGCCCAAGCGAAATATGAGGTGCTGTTCCTCCAATTCGCGTTGGGCCTCACTCTGACAATGGAGGAGGCCCAGGACAGAAAGGTGAGTGTAGGAATGGGAGGGGGAGTTGAAGTGTTTCGCATCCGGGAGATCAGGTTGATTTAGGCGGACTGAGCGGAGGTGTTCAGTGAAACGATCATGCTGCCCAAGCAGAGGCAGCCAGTTGTTTCTCACATATTTCTCACTCTTTTCACCCAGTGAGTTGTGAATCTGTGTAATTATTTGCCACAGAAGGCAGTGGGGGTCAATTCGCTGGATGTTTTCAAGAGAGAGTTAGATATAGCTCTTAGGGCTAATGGAATCAAGGGATATGGGGAGAAAGCAGGAACGGGGTACTGATTCTGGATGATCAGCCATGGTCATATTGAATGGCAGTGCTGGCTCGAGGGGGCCGAATGGCCTACTCCTGCACCTATTTTCTATGTTTGAACAAAAACAAATGTTGTGATGCAAATTCAGGAAATCATAGGATTTTTGCAAAGTTGTAGCATGAGTTGTTTCCTCTGTCCCAACTTTTACTATCTTATACTTGAGCTAATTGTTGTAATTGTTTCTGAGGGAACAACTGCACATCAATGGGCAATTTATAAACCTTGGGATATTAACATTGCCATTAAACAACATTTTTTTGTCAGAGGTTATGGGGAGAAGGCAGGAGAATGGGGTTAGGAGGGAGAGAAAGATCAGCCATGATGGAATGGAGGAGTATACTTGATGGGCCGAATGGCCTAATTCTACTCCTATCACTTATGACCTTATCACAACCCTTTCTGTGAATATATGGTCAGAATATCCTGAACGTGACAACTTCCTCGTAAACTTTTACAATTAATTCAGCTGAATGATTACGATGGAGATATTTTTGGGAGCCAAGAATAGACAAGAAAGTAAATATAAACCCAGACCTCTTAACAGTTCATACATTGTTTTCAGAAGGTGCCTTGGGAAATAGAACCTAATTTCAGTCATGCGTTCACTTTATCAGTGTCTGAGATGGCGTGTTGTGTGGTTTATCATGCAATTTGCTCAGAGACAAGACAGATGGCTAATAGGACGGCTGGGGAGAATATTAAACTGATGAACTCATCAGCATACAGCCAGCCCACTGTCTGCAATTCCATCTTAGATTGGTATTCTTTTGCCGAGTCAAGTCGCGTTGGGTCAGCCAGACCAAACGCAATGAGAAGAGACTAAGGCTTTTGGAACTTATCAACACAAAAGGTGGTGGGTGTATGGAACAAGCTGCCAGAGGAGGTAGTTGAGGCTGGGACTATCCCAACATTTAACAAGCAATTAGATGGGTACATGGATAGGACAGGTTTGGAGGGATATGGACCAAATGCGGGGACATGTTGACTGGTGTGGGCAAGTTGGGCCGAAGGGCCTGTTTCCACACTGTATCACTCTAAAGTACAGACAAATCCTAAAGAAACAAAAATCTAATTCACTGGCCTGGAAATTCAAGTGCTCTCAAATGTTGGAGCAGATGGTCATGGGAGTGGTTCACCAGCCACTGTTTGATTGTGGGTTTGCCAACAAGGATTGAGCTTGTGCCTGAGGTCCAAGATCTTGGTGCTACTGGAAGGGCACTGGATATTTTTATTGAAAATGACCCATCTGGGACGAGCGTTGCAGGACATTGTAGAGCGGAAATCATGTTCAATATCTTGTCCCTTATAATCACTCGGCAGAGGGCTTCTTCTTTTCGTGTCCATCTTGTCACAAATGTTGGCCTCGCTGTCATCGTCCGTCCTGAAAAGGACGCAAGCTTCCGGCGACAATCACTGGGAGCCATCACTTGTCGCAGTAGATGATGGCGGTAGCAGAGTTAGCTCAGGATACTTCCAGTTTCCAGCCCCGCGACGTGGACGCTTCTGCTATGGGGACGGCAGAGGGCTGAACAAATATTTTCCTCAATACATTAGAGGAGATGTTGGACGTCTTAAAACATATGAAGGTAGATAAATCTCTGGGGCTGATCAGATTATAGACAATAGACAATAGGTGCAGGAGTAGGCCATTCGGCCCTTCGAGCCAGCACCGCCATTCAATGTGATCATGGCTGATCATCCCCAATCAGTACCCCGTTCCTGCCTTCTCCCCATATCCCCTGACCGCTATTTTTAAGAGCCCTATCTAGCTCTCTCTTGAAAGCATCCAGAGAAAGTGCCTCTACCACCCTCTGAGGCGGAGAATTCCACAGACTCACCACTCTCTGTGAGAAAAAGTGTTTTCTCGTCTCCGTTTTAAATGGCTTACTTCTTATTCTTAAACTGTAGCCCCTGGTTCTGGACTCCTCCAACATGGGGAACATGTTTCCTGCCTCTAGCGTGTCCAAACCCTTAACAATCTTATATGTTCCAATGAGATACCCTCTCATCCTTCTAAACTCCAGAGTGTACAAGCCCAGCTGCTCCATTCTCTCAGCATATGACAGTCCCAACATCCCGGGAATTAACCTTGTAAACCTACGCTGCACTCCCTCAATAGCAAGAATTTCATTCCTCAAATTAGGGGACCAAAACTGCACACAATACTCCAGGTGTGGTCTCACTGGGGCTCTGTACAACTGCAGAAGGACCTCTTTGCTCCTATATTCGATTCCTCTTGTTATGAAGGCCAACATGCCATTCGCTTTCTTCACTGCCTGCTGTACCTGCATGGTTACTTTCATAGACTGATGTACAAGGACCCCCAGATCCCGTTGTACTACCCCTTTTCCCAACTTGACGCCATTTAGATAGTAATCTGCCTTCCTGTTTTTGCTCCCAAAGTAGATAACCTCACATTTATCCGCATTAAACTTTATCTGCCATACATCTCCCCACTCCCCCAACCTGTCCAAGTCACCCTGCATTCTCTTAGCATCCTCCTCACAGTTCACACTGCCACCCAGCTTTGTGGCATCTGCAAATTTGCTAATGTTACAATGAAATGCACCCAGGAACGTTGTAGGAAGATAAAGAGGAAAGCGCTGGAGTTCTGGCTGAGAGTAGGTCAGGGATATTCACCACAGCTTTGTGCATGAGAGATCACGTCTCATTGCTTATTTTTAAATGCAATCAAGGAGGTCTATAAGAGCAGGATGGTGGGCATAGTCTATATGGATTTTAGAAAGGCCTTTGTTCGGGTTCCAAATGGTAGGTTAGATCATGTGGAAACCAGGACAATTTGGCTAATTGGAGACATACTTGGCTTGATGGTAGGAAACAGGGTGATGGTGGGAGGTTTATTTCAGACATGACTTGAGGTGTTCCTCACAGTTCAGGGCTGAGGCCTTTGTTTGTCATCTAAAGTCATGATTTCGATGAGCTCGTACAAGGCATGGTGAGTAACTTTGCAGATGACACTTAAATAGGTGATATTGAAGACTGTGAAGAAGGTTATCAAGAATTAGTGTGATCTTGATGCTAGTTAAGTGAGCCAAGGAATGGCAAATGGAGTTTAAATCAGATATGTATGAGGGGTTGTATTTTAGGAAGTATAAATCATAAGACCTTCACAGTGAACAGTAGGACTCTGGGGAGTGTTGTGGAAATGAGGGGCCAAGTAGCATACACTTTCATTCCTAAAAGCGGACTCATCAGGTAGTGAAAAAGGCCTTTGGCACACTGACCTTCATCAACAAGGGTATTGAGTATAGAAGTTGGGATGTAGCTATATGAGACATCATTGTGGCTGCACTTGGAGTATTGCATTCAATTCTAGTCACTCTGCTATAAAAAATATGTAATTAAACTGGAAGGAGTGCAAAAAGATTCATAAGAGGGCTGAAGAAGGGTCCTGACCCGAAACATCACACATTCCTTCTCTCCAGAGATGCTGCCTGTCCCGCTGAGTTACTCCAGCATTTTGTGTCTATCTTCAGTTCAAACCAGCATCTGCAGTTCCTTCCTACACTGGTAAGCATAAGAGTTTTATTGACTGCTATTAGCATGACTGTAAGTCCATACTAATGAAAACTCAAGATTTTTGTGGTTATTTAACCTCTCTTTTATGGTAATTCTTTTTCTCCTATCTGGTGCTTGTGGGAGGTTGTGATTAATAATGGGAGCTTATTGCTTTAGATTTAATCAGCATAAGTTTATTATCTGTCAGTGAGTCTCCACACTGACAGTTCTGTCGTGTGTGTGATTAACCTTTACAGAAATGGTGAGTCTTTCAGTTAAAGACGTTTTTTTGTCTGAGTGGTGTAAAATAAAAATGTTTTTGTTGGCCGTGGCAAAATTAAGTGTACTGTTTATGTTCACATTGATGCTTTGAGTCCTCCATCACCTAGTTAAGCAGGTCAAAAGGATTTGTGGAAGCGATTATATCGGTCGATGGTTTTACATTTCCATTCATTGGGGGATCTGAATACAAACAGCAGCCATTGTTTTTCATATCATGTCTTGAACTGAATTTGAGCCAAAGAACACAACATATACTAGCTTAGCAACTTAAGCTTTTTTCCCCTGTTGCATTTTAGAGCAATAGAGTCACAGAGTGATACAGCATGGAAAAGGGCCCTTCGGCCCAACTTGTCCACATCGGCCATCGGTAGTAAAGAAGACAAACTCAATGGTAGCATTTATTTCAAGAGGGCTAGAATACAAAAACAGGGAATGTAAAAATGCTGAGGCTCTATAAAGCATTGGCCAGGCCGCATCTGTGAGCAATTTTGGGCATCGTATCTGAGGAAGGATGTGCTGGCTCTGGAAGGAGTCCAGATCATTTACAAGAATGATCCCAGGGGTGAGTGGGTTAACATATGATGAGTGTTTGACGGCACTGGGCCTGTACTCGCTGGAGTTTAGAAGAATGAGGAGTGACCTCATTGAAACGTACTCGATAGAGAAAGGCTTGGATAGAGTGGATGTGGAGAAGATGTTTCCACCAGTCTGGGAGTCTAGCATTAGAGGTCATAGCCTCGGGTTTAAAGGACGTTCCTTTGGGAAGGAGATGAGGAGGAATTTTTTTTTAGTCGGAGGGTGGTGAATCTGTGGAATTCTTTGTCACAATGGCCATTCGGCCCATCAAGTCTACTCCGTCATTCAGTCATGGCTGATCTATCTCCCTCCTAACCCCATTCTCCTGCCTTCTCCCCATAGCTCCTGACACCCATACTAATGAAGATTCTATCTATCTCTGTTTTTAAAAATATCCAATGACTGGCTCCCCGTTGGATTGCAACCTTGTCGTGGTCGGGGAGCTTGTGTGGATCCGTGACCCCTAGAGCTATGCCAGCGGGAGATTCGTCTCCTGTTAGGGTCTCCCATGCTGGACAGGTCGAAGGGTAGAGGCGAGATGAAGAGCGATCCACTGGTCCTCCAGGTTGGAGGTTGAGCACAGGGCTAACAACCCTGTCTTGTAAAACAAATATGTTATGGAAACAGCAACTGAAGGAATCAACACTACTGGGCGTGATGGACGTCCAGGGCTACCTGACATGGGGTAGTGTCCAGAAACTAGCCCAGAACAGACAGGAGTGGAGGACCTTCGTTGCTGCCCTACATGCCAGGAGGCATAATAGGCAGTAAGTAAGTAATGACTGGCCCTCCACAGCCTTCTGTGGCAAAGAATTCCACAGATTCACCACCCCCTGAATGTAGACATTGACCTGTTAACATCGATATTCTTTCAGTTCTTTTCTTGAAATCACTGTTTGAGATTGAAGATAACAACGGCTGGCATTCAAGGACACTCGCATGATGATTAACATTTTAAAATATTTTTCAAAATGTTTTATTTCCCCCTCCCTAGAAAACTTAAATCAGATGATTGTTAACAAATTGAAAGGTTTTTGGTTTAGAAACAAGCTGGTGGTGGAATTAAGTGGGTCAGGCAGCATTGGTGGAAGGAAATGGGCAGACAACATTTCGGGAAGGGCCCCTACTCTAGACTGGTTCTTTTGGTCATGATATCCTCCAATCCCTCACACCTTTGCCTCATGCTATGAATATAATAACCATACAAATATATTAACTAATGTGAAGAAGGGTCTCGGCTCGAAATGTTACCCATTCTTTCTCTCCAGAGATGCTGCTAAGTTACTCCGGCATTTTGTGTCCACCTTCGGTGCAGACTAGCATCCGCAGTTCCTTCCTACGCCAACTAATGTAATGTGTTGAAAGTAAGCTCTGCTTTTTACTGCATTGCTGAACTTGTACAGTGGTTCACGGACTCTCCAAGTGAACCTCGTGGAACTTTTGAAAAGTAATCTGTTTGCCAGAAGTCAACACAACCACAGAAATTCAGGGCCATACATCTCACCACAGATGAGTTTCTTTTATTGTTGACTTTGGTGCAAGAAAAAAACCCCATATTCTGCTATATATTTCAGCCCTGCACTGCAGATTACCTTTTGATGAATGGACAGGAAAAGTTAACTCTTTCTCTTTCCACATAGGTCATTCCCAGCAATGTTTGCCTTTTAATTTAGATTGCCTATTTGAAACTGTGGTTACTGCTGTAATGAAGGAGATTGGCACATCACCACTTTCCACGGGTGCAGTGATGATAACATCCTTTTGTGATGAGGGGTAAATATTGGCCAGAACACAGACATATATATGGTGATGTTTGAAATGGTCTTGGGGGATGTTTTAAATAAATGTTGAAATCCAGAGCTGGAGTAGGCCACTCAGACCCTCAAACCTGTTCTACCATTTAACAATGCCCCATCAACACCAATAGTAAGGTGTGCTACAGGCAGCCTAGAAATTGTGTTTGAATTTCTAAAAAGGCGCTGAAAGTAAATCCCATACTCCGACGTTAAAGTCATAAGGTCATAAATGATGGGGAGTAGAATAAGGACATTCAGCCCATCAAGTCTACTCCGCCATTCAATAATGGCTGATCTATCTCTCCCTCCTAACCACATTCTCCTGCCTTCTCCCCATATCTCCTGACACCCGCACTAATCAAGAATCTATCTATTTCTGCCTTAAAAATATCCATTGACGTGGCCTCCACAGCCTTCTGTGGCAAGGAATTCCACAGATTCGCCATCCTCTGACTAAAAAAATTCCTCCTCATCATCTTAAAAGAACATCCTTTAATTCTGAGGCTATGACCTCTGGTCCTAGACTCTCCCACTAGTGGAAACATCCTCTCCACATCCACTCTATCCAAGCCTTTCATGAACATGGAGGAAGCCTTAGCTATTGCCTGCAAATGGGAATGTGCACAGGAAGCTCTGAGACTTGTTCCGCCACCTGCCAGCACATCAGCCTGCTTGTGGAATTCATTGTGGAGGCCAAGTCAATGGATATTTTGTAAGGCAGAGATAGATAGATTCTTGATTGGTACTGGTGTCAGGGGGTTTATTGGGAGAAGGCAGGAAAATGGGGTTAGGAGGGAGTTATAGATCCAACTGAACTTCTGTTGACACTTGTTTACCAAAGGGTGGCGAAAATTTGGATTGCCTAACCCAAGAAATAATTGGGGTAACTTGTCAGCATTTGAATGTTTCCTACCACAGCTTAGTGTTCTTCAGCGGACAATAATATGTCTCTGGAAACATGCAGAGTCAAGAGCGTTTATTTGTTAATTGTACTGAAAATGTTGGGAAACAAATTAATGCAAAAAAATCCCTAGTGCAACCAAAACAAGTATGTAGATTCTTGATTAGAACAGGTGTCAGAGGTTATGAGGGGAAGGCAGGAGAATGGGGTTAGGAGGGAGATATAGATCGGCCATGATTGAATGGTGGAGAAGACTTGACGGGCTGAATGGCCTAATTCTACTCCTATTCCTTATGACTTTAGTTCATAATTGAGTGTTCAAGAGCTTTATGGTTGTTGGGAATTGCAGATGCAGAGCTGTAGAATCTGGCATCTGTATCTGGTAGTTTAATTAAATTTCAAGCATCACTGAGGACACTGAGGTCAATTTTAATTTCCACATGAAAACAGAACAGTGTTATGAAGATATAGCTGATATTAACATGAATGAATGAATACTTTAGTGTCACATGTGACAAGTCACAGTGAAATTCTTTGCTTGCATACCCGGCGTATGCCAATAGTCGCCACATAAAGGGCACCGACAAAGTTACAAAGAATATGCAGTATCCAAGTCAAGTCAAGTCAAGAGAGTTTATTGTCATGTGTTCCAGATAGGACAATGGAATTCTTGCTTGCTGCAGCACAACATAGTATTGTAAACAAAAATACAGAACAGTTCAGTTCAATATACACATAAATAAGCAGATAAAGTGCAATAGGCTGTTACAGTTCAGAGTCTGTTTGTTGGCGAGTTTTATAGCCTGATGGCTGTGGGGAAGAAGATGTTCCTGAACCTGCATGTAACAGATTTCAGGCTCCTGTACCTTCTGCCCGATGGTAGCGGAGAGATGAGTGCGTGGCCAGGATGGTGTGGGTCCTTGATGATGTTGGCAGCCTTTTTGAGGCAGCGACTGCGATAGATCCCTTCGATGGTGGGGAGGTCAGAGCCGATGATGGACTGGGCAGTGGTCACAACATTCTGCATCTTTTCCGCTCCTGGACGTTCAAGTTGCCGAACCAAGCCACGATGCAACCAGTCAGCGTGCTCTCTACTGTGCACCTGTAGAAGTTCGAGAGAGTCCTCCTTGACATGCCGACTCTCCGTTGTCTTAGGAAGTAAAGGCACCGATGTGCTTTCTTTATGATTGCATCAGTGTGTTGGGAACAGGAAAGATCTTTGGAAATGTGCACGCCCAGGAATTCGAAGTTCTTGACCCTTTCCACCATCGTCCCGTTGATGTAAAAGGGATTGTGGGTCCCTATCCTACCCCTTCCAAAGTCCACAATCAGTTCCTTGGTTTTGCTGGTGTTGAGAGCCAGGTTATTGTGTTGGCACCATTTGGTTAATCGATCCGCTCCAGATCTGCCTTTGTTTTACCCATTAAAGGCAAATATTCCATAGGTCTGCCAAATTATTTCCTGCACCTACGAGCCAAACCTTTGCACTATGACCTGCAGAATACTTAGTACTGCATAGTCATACAGCACGGAAGCAGGCCCTTGGTCTGAAGAAGGGCTCGACCCGAAATGTCACCTATTCCTTTTCCCCGGTGATGCTGTCTGATCCACTGAGTTACTCCAGCTTTATACGTCTGCCCTTGGTCCAACATGCGCATACAGATCACGACGACCATCTAAGCTAGTCTCATTTGCTCACACTAGAGCAATATCCCTCCAAACCTTTTCTATTCATGTACCTGTCAAAATGTCTTTGAATGTTGTTATTATATTTGCCTCTACCACTTCCTCTGGTATCATTTGCAGTTTCACTCCATCTAAAGTGATCAACGTCACATTTTCCTGCATTTTCAAGCCACTTATCAATTTCCTGCCCACTCATTGTAATCATCTATACCACTTTCCAGGCACTTTGTGTGCTCTTTGCAACTTGCCAACATATTTCCTCTTTTTTTTGGTATCATCAGCATATTTTGCTACGGTACACTTAAAACCCTTCCTGCAAGTCGCTGATTAAAGAATGTAAATAGCACTGATACACTGGTACCTCACCAGTTACTTGTTGATTAGCCAGTCTGCAATCCATGCCAAGACCCGCAGCCTTGATCTCTCTTGTGCAGTAATCTTGCTGCTGGATGTCGGGGAATTGAGTACAGAAGTTGGGACATTTTGTTACAGTCGTGTAAGATGTTAAAGGCCTGTCCCACTTGGCGATTTTTTTCGGCAACTGCCGGAGTCATATCAGTTTTGCCAAAAGACTTTGAACATTTCAAAATCCAGCAGTGACAAAAAAAATGTTGCGACACTTGAGAAAACACCGCGCGTCGTACGTCATCACGCCGCATCACGCCGCGCATTTTTCGGTGACCTGATACGTCCGTCAATGATGCCGGCAGTCGCTGAAAAAAATCGGCAAGTGGGACAGGCTCTTGGGGTATTGTTTTAAGTTTTGGTCACCCTGATGCCAAAGATGCCATTAAGCTGGAAAGGGGGCAGAGAAGATTTACAAGCATGTTGTCAGAGCTCGAGAGCCTGAGCAACAGGGAGAGGTTGTGCAGGTTAGGAGTTTATTCCTTGGAGTGCCAGTGTGGTGATCTGGTGAGGTGTATAAAATCATGAGAGAATAGATGGGGTGAATGTACAGTCTTTTTCCCAGGCTAGAGGAATCAAGAACTAGAGAGCGTAGATTTAAGGGAAAGATTTAATAGGATCTTGATGGGCTCAGAAGGTAATCGGTATATGAAACCAGCTGGCAAATGAAGTAATTGTACGGTAACAACATTTAAAAGACATTTGTATAAGTACATGGATAGCAAAGATCGAGTGGGATACGGCCAAACAGGGAAATAGGACTAGTTTAGATGGGTCGTCTTGGTCGGCATGGATGAGTGGACCAAAGGGCCTGTTTCAGTGGACATGGTGCTTATTTGAGCACAATCTCATGCTTGAATACTTTGATTGAAGTATAGGGATGAAAAGTTTGCACCGATCAAGCAGTGAGGAGAGACAACCCTGTATTAATGTGCAGGAATTCATGCTGATAAACTGGCAGTGAATAATCTGAATGATCGAATGGGCGTTACAGGGCAGGAATCGGTGGAGGATGAATGGGTGGTATCCTGATGTTTCAGGTTTGTGACCACCCTGCAATCAAAACTGCATTAAGACAAACGTTTCCTTTTTCCTGTTTTGCTCATGATGTTGGTGAAATATTGTTACTGCTTTAAATTACCTGCACCTCCTCCAACCTCATCTATTGCATCCGCTGCCCTAGATGAGAGCTGCTCTACATCGGTGAGACCAAGCGTAGGCTTGGCGATCGCTTCGCCGAACACCTCCGCTCGGTTTGCAATAACCAACCTGACCTCCCGGTGGCTCAGCACTTCAACTCCCCCTTCCATTCCGAATCCAACCTTTCTGTCCTGGGCCTCCTCCATGGCCAGAGTGAGGACCACCGTAAATTGGAGGAGCAACACCTCATATTTCACTTGGGCAGTCTGCACCCCAGCGATATGAACATTGACTTCTCTAATTTCAGGTACTCCTTACTTTCTCCTCCCCTTCTCAGCCCACTGGCTCCTCCTCTTCCTTTCTTCTTCCCCCCCCACCCTCCCCCAACCCTCACATCGGTCTGAAGAAGGGTTTCGGCCCAAAACGTTGCCTATTTCCTTCGCCCCGTAGATGCTGCCTCACCCGCTGAGTTTCTCCAGCATTTTTGTCTACCTTCGATTTTCAAATATCTGCAGTTCCTTCTTAAACTACTTTGCTAATTCTTGTGCTGTGATAGGATGGACTTTTTTTCTGTTGATGTCTGCTTTTTTCAGTCTGTTTCTATGCTGTATGTCTCTATGACTCTCTCTAGTATACTTGATTGCTCTGTAATCTATGCTCAATAACATGTCTGCAGTTCCATTTGCACTTTGGCAGCTTGGATGTTTAACATTGGAATTCACCATTTCTGTCCTATTTACTAAAGTGCGTACCCCCCCCACCCTGCTGAACCTGTCTCATAATCTCTCTAACATATTGGAAAATGGCCAGTAATTCAAAATAATAACAAAGGTACTTTGTAAACTTTTTTTCATTTTATATTAATGGTCTCAGGGCACCATTTCGCATTGTGGCTTTCTTCCACACTAAACAACATTGCAACAGAGCAGTTGGTCATTTGATACAGTTCAGATTGCGGTACAGCCCTAAAACAGTTATGATAGTTCCCAGCACATATTGCACATGACACATATGTAACAGAATTTATGTACTAAATCTTGCCCCTTTGCCAATTGCTGAAGTCAGCAATATAAACCAAAGCTTCAAAACAGTCAAAAGCTTGCAGCACATGGACCAAATTGAATTAAGGGTGATTAACAAATGGTTCTGGCAGATTCAAAGGCTGCCAAGCCAGACTGTTGCGATTTTTGAATGCAGCCAGAGCAGGTGGATGAGGGTGGAGTAACTCTCGGGGAATTACAGAATCATCAGGAGATCTTAAGAGAAGTTCACTTATTATAATCTCAGTTTCTGATGTTATCTCGGAACAGGTTGCCAATTTGTAAAATGAACGTGTACTTTCATGGGCCACATTTCTGCACGAAAAATCTGACAACTAAAACTCAGGTTTTTTGACTTGTACATTTAAGATGAGCAATTGGCATAAATAGTCTGGTGGTTTTCAGAGTTAAACTGGAAATGATTCAAGAACTTTCTTTACTCCATATCTCAAGCAAACATGCAACTGGACAGAAAATAACATCCAGTAATTCCTGGGTTTGCCTGCCAGAGGGCCCTACAGCCATTAGGCTATTGGACACTACAACCTCCAAATAAACTCTGAACTACACGTTTGTTTGTTTTCTGTGTGTATGTATGTGTATAAAAAAATATTGTGTGTGTATATGTGTGTGTATACCCCTTTTTTTCTTGTTTATCATATTGTTTACAGTGTACTATGTTTACATATCCTGTTGTGCTGCTGCAAGTAAGAATTTAATTGTTCTTTCTGGGACATATGACAATAAAACACTCTTGACTTGAATCCAGTTCATCATAATTATTTATCCTTCAAATTGCTCTTTCCGCCGACCCTTTTGGGTTGGGCAGATATTAATACATGAGTAAGAATTATTTCAGGTACTAAGAATATTGGATGGCTGAGAGGCTCGTAGAAATTGTAAAGAATTAATGCCTTTGCAAACTCATTACGATCCATCCTTGGCCATCTGCTCTTCCGTGAGCACATAACACGGCAGTATCGTTCACAGGGGTGAACATCCAACTGCGTGCTGCGGACTCCAATCTTTTATTGTCATACCTCCATTGGGCCCTTTGTTGTGTCTCTGCTACTCACTATAAATATCCAGACTTGGACAACCTATGGTGGTCACGGTGGCGCAGCGGTGCAGTTGCTGCCTCGCAGCACCGGAGACCCAGGTTCGATCCCGACTTCGGGTGCTGTCTGTACGGTGTTTGTACGTTCTCCCCGTGACCGCGTGGGTTTTTTTTTTTAACTCGGGAGACCTCTTGAATGAACTCGCATCGTGGGACAGGGCCATTAAGTCGTTCTTAAGAGTTCTGGCAGGAGAATGCAAGGCAGGAGAAAAGGTTATAAAGGGCTAGAAAGCCTGTGATGAGCCACGGCAGGGATTTCCACTATCCGTGAGTGAAGTCATTCTATCTAAAATCGCCCTGGATAGCCATTTGTGTAATGTATCTAATTTTGGACCCCTCCCACCTCAAAGCAACTAGTTTCTCCTCTCGATGTGATAAAGAGAGAGATTCCAGATTGATGAAGGAATCTTGCCACTAAAAAAACTGTTATGCTTCTCGTGCAAGATAGAGTTGACCTGAATTTGTACCTGAAGTGCCATGTGTACTCAAAAGAAGAGTTGCTACCAATGGTGGCCAATTTGATCCTGAACTAAACCTTCGGACTCATGTCCACTGCACTAGCGAGGCCACTTATTGCTATCTCCGTCGCGTAATTTGTTTGTGTCACTGCCATGGCTCATCTCGGGCTCTCCAGCCCTGTATTACCTCAGCTGGATTTTACTGATGATCTCCCGGCTGGCTCCTCTTGCATTCTCCTTCCAGAACTCTTCTCTCACCCCACCGCTCCAGACAGAACAGAGATAGAGTTCTTGCCTTTCATCAGTAGCGTCAGCATCCAGCTCATCCTTGTGTCATTTCTAGCAGCTGCAATGAGTTTCCACCATCAACCATGTCTTCTCTTCCCTATCCTTGTCTGCCTTCTATTGGGACATTCCCTCTATGACTCCCTGGCCTGCTTGTCCCTCCCCCAACTCCCTAACTGACCCTTGGCACTTTCCCCTGAAACTGCAGGAGGTGCAATACTTGCTCCTATACCTCCTTCTTCACCACCGCCAGCCGTTCCAGGTGAGGCAAAGATTCACATGTATCTCCTCCAATCCTGTTTGTTGCATTTAGACAATAGGTGCAGGAGTAGGCCATTCGGCCCTTCAAGCCAGCACACACTCAATATGATCATGGCTGATCATCCACAATCAGTACCCCGTTCCTGCCTTCTCCCCATATCCCACAATGCTCCCGATGTGGCTTCCTCCATGTGGTCAAGAGCATGTGTTGACTAGGTGACCAAATTACAGAGCATTTCCTGTCTGTCTGCAATGGCCTTCAGGAGCTCTTGTTTCATGACATTTTAATTCCTTCACATTCCCACACCGACTTGTCCATCCCTCCCTCCGCCTTCACCATTACCAGGGAGAGGCATAATGGTCAGCCCCTGCTCTACTCATTCTACACTCACGACTGTGTAGCCGGACACAGTGCGAACTCCATCCTCAAGTTCGAAGACGACACCACCGGTGTTGGATGAATTACAGATGGTGATGAGTCAGAGTATAGAAGTGAGATCGACCGATTGACCAAATGGTGCCAGCACAACAACCTGGCTCTCAATGTGTCGGATGGAACTGCAGATGCTGGCTTACACCAAAGAGGCACAAAATGCTGGAGTAATTCAGCGGGGCAGGCAGCATCTCTGGAGTGTCGGGTCGAAATCCTTCTTCAGACTGGTCAGTCTGGAGAAGGGTTTAGACCTGAAACCCCACCCATTCCTTCTCTTTTGTCTTTTTGCACTATTATTGTTTGTTTTTATGTGTACGTGTCTGTGTGTGAATGTATGTGTGTATATGTGTGTGTATAGATATATACATATATATGTGTGTGTATGTATATACAAACATACATGTACACAAACGTGTGTGTGTGCACCTGTTTTTCTCGTTTATTATTTTGTTTACAGCGTACTATATATACACATTCTGTTGTGCTGCTGTAAGTAAAAAATGTCTGGTACATATGACATTAAAACACTCTTGACTCTCTTGACTTTTGACGAATGCAAACTAGAGGAACAGCACCTCGTATTCTGCCTGGTAATGTACAAGCCAATGCTAGATCATTTACTGAATTATCCAATTTTAGGCACAAACACAGAGGTGTTGGTGTACATACATGTATGTGGATGTATATATAATACACACACACACACACACACACACACACACACACACCCACACACCCACACACACACATATGCACATAAAAATAAACAAATAATAATCCTGCAAAAAGATAACCCTCCAGTCTACTTTTATTGCCTCTGTCTCCCTCCATTCCGCCCATTTGCTTTGTCCTCTTTTCTTCTTCCACTCCCATCATCCATTTTCTCCCCTCCTACTGTTCCCACCCACCTACTTCATGCCATTTCACTTGCAGGCTAACCCCCCCCCCCCCCTCCCCCACCTTGACATCATGAGGATGACACGGGAAGGATGTTTCCCATGGATGGGAAGTCTGAAACCAGAGGTCACATCCTCAAAGGCTATCTTGGATAGGAATGAAGAGATATCGTTTTACTCAAACTGTGGTAAATCTGTGGAATTGTTTTTCCTCCCTCCAAGCAATGTGGAAGCTTAGTCACTGATTTCATCAAAAGACAAAATTGGTGTATTTCTGGGTACCGGATAAACCAGGGGGTTATGGAGCCGCGAAGGAAAATGGTGTTCAAGACCAGGGGAAAGGGGCTGTAAGGTATGCAATGGTCCAACCTGGCTCCAATTTCTTATGTTCTTTCTGTGGACGTGCTTTCAGATTGTGGTTAAATTAAAAATGAAAGAATGAATGATACAGCTGCTCCTCGACCTACTATGGGGTTACGTTCCGGTAAGCCCATCGTAAATCAAAAATATCGCAAGTCGAAAACGCATTTACTCCAATACGATCACGTGACCGGAAGTGACGTGCGGCTCGCTGCCGTCGCCAAGCGTTTGCCGATAGTAAAGTCAAAATATCGCAAGTCGAAGCACCGTAAATCGGGGAGCATCTGTACTTTATTGTCACATGTACCAAGGGTACAGTGAGATGCTTTGTTTGCGTACAACCTAGTGTCGCCACGTGCTGGTGCCGACAAAGTTACAAAAGTACCGAACAGTCTGCCTTGCGCCTCACATGGCAGCAGGCCTCCTTTCCCCCACCCCTCACTACGCCAGATCCCCCCTTTGTTCTCAGCGCCCCCCCCCCCCATTCCGGGTCCCCCTATGTTCTCGGCTGTCCTCTGCCAGGTCCCTGCATGGCTCTTGCCGGTTCACCTTTGGTCCATACTTGCTCTTGGTGGCGTGTTTCCCGTCGATGCCGGTGACTCTGGGTGATTCGGAGTCCGCGGCGGGTGAGCCGGGCCTACCGTTGTTGGTCCACGGAGGGCGAGTCCTCTGTCATCGGTGCGTGCCGTGCGAGTCAGGCCTGCTGCCGGGAGTGGCCCGGTTCATAAACGGATCTCTCTGGGCCCTGATATGGTTTAACTTTAGTTGAGAGATACAGAGCGGAAACAGGCCCTTCGGCCCATCGAGTCCACACCGTCCAGCGATCTCCGCAACCAATACCATCCTACACACACTAGGGACAATTACACTTAAACCAAGCCCAATTAACCCACAAGCCTGTATGTCTTTGGAGTGTGGGAGGAAACCGAAGATCTCGGAGAAAACCCACGCTGGTCACGGGGAGAACGTACAAACTCCGCACAGACAGCACCCCTAGTCGGGCTCGACTCGTTCTCTGGTGTAGTAAGCGCTGTAAAGCAGCAACTTACCGCTGCGCCACCGCGCTGCCCTGGCCCCTCTGTGGAAGAACAGCAATGAGGTCATGGTCACACAAAATCTGCTGGACAAAATAAGGTTCAGTCCAGAAATAGTATTGGATGATTTTTAAATCTGTATCCATCATGAGGAAGTGATTTGGGTCTCCCCTTCTTTTTGGCTCCCTTCCCTTGTTCGGGATTTCCACCTCTGGTTGGAGGCAGTCCTGGAGGTTTGAGAAAGCGACATCCTGCCAAATGTCTGCTTGTGTAACTTTTGATCCCTCCGACACACGAGCCAGGATGAGCCAAACACCTGCTTCTTGGATTGGCATGTTATGATCCAGCCTGCTGTTTGTTACTCCTCTCACAAAAGGCAGCCAGCATCACCAGAGACCCACACCACCCTGGCCACGCACTCATTTCACCCCTGCCACCGGGAAGAAGGTACAGGAGCCTGAAAACTGTAACGTCCAGGTTCAAGAACAGCTTCTTCCCTGCAGCCATCAGGCTATTAAACACTAAAACCTCAAATAAGCTCTGAACTACAGTAGACTATTATTAATTATTATTACACTATTATTGTTTGATTGTTTTTCAAGTGTGCGTATATATGTGCATGTATATATTTGTGTGTGTGTATATATATATATATGTATGTGTGTGTATATATGTGTAAATGTGAGTATGTGTATGTATACAACACTGAACTTTTTTCTCTCGTTTATCATATTGTTTACAGTGTACTATGTTTACATATTCTGTTGTGCTGCTGCAAGTACAAATGTCATTGTTCTATCTGGGACACATGACAATAAAACACTCTTGTCTCTATAAAAAAGATTAACTCCTCTGCACTGGAGCATCTTTCTGTGAGTATCTTTGCCTTGCATCATCAGCCGTGGCGAGATCATTTCCAAAAGTTAAAACTCTCCTGAAGGGGAGGCGCGGGTAAGGAAGAGGGGAAACAGGAGACTCTCTCTGCGTCGGGAACCTCCCATTTGCTGAAGCCACCCCACTGATTACAGTCACTCTGGTTTCTGAATATTGCTACTCTCCATTCCTGACACACCTGCCTCATTCTGGTTCCTCTGGCATAGTTGTGGCTCTCCACGTTTTAAGTCAATAAGTATCGCAAAACGTCAGTGAGATTCTCCTCCCAACTTCCCATCAACAGAGCTTCACTGCTGCAGAAACCATCAGCCACGTGGTATTGATTGCTGGAAAACCAATTACCTGATCAATCCCGGCGAGAGGGCCTGAACATCGGGCCGTCCGTAGCAGCGACTGCGGAGAGCTCAAGGGCCCCGACCACGGGTGAGCAAAGAGGAAGATGACTGAACTTTATTGCCTTCCCTCACAGTGGGAAACGTTGATGGATGTGTGGTGTGGTGGATGTTCATGTTAAACTCTAACGTGTATTATGTTGGGGTGGAAGATTGCATTCGTCGAAACAGGTGAAGGTTGCAAACAACCTGGCGCGCACAATCAAATAAGATCAAATAGAGCAAGTGCTGTGCACGCCATACGCAAGAAGAAGAAGTGTATTATGCTATTTTCTATTCTTATGGCTGTATGGTAACTCAAATCTCACTCTACCAATTGGTGCATGTGACAATAAATGTAACTTGAACTTGAACTTAATTTATAGTAAGGGACCGCAGATGCTGGTTTACACCGAAGATAGACGCAAAATGCTGGAGTAACTCAGCGGGACAGGCAGCGTCTCTGGAGAGAAGGAATGGGTGACCTTTCTAGTCTGAAGAAGGGTCTCGACCCGAAATGTCACCCATTCCTTCTCTCCAGAGATGCTGCCTGTCCCGCTGAGTTGCTCCAGCATTTTTGTGTCTATCCAAGTTTGAGCAACCTCTCTCCAATTCATATAATTTATAATCTCCAATTCGGGAAACACGTAAGCGAACTTCATATCCTTTCAGTATTTTGTCCATTGAATTGCTTAATAAATACTTTGCATTGAAGATAATTTCTGACTTTATTGCTATCCGGCTTATCACTGCCTGACAGAGCACTGATCCTTTACTGCATATTTAGTCCTTCAGTCTAAAAAGTCTGTACCCCCCTACTCTCTTCCTCAGAGGACTAAGGATAATCAGCATGTTCCCAATTATCTTAATAATCCCTGCACTGTAAAAAGCCATCACAACTTGCTTTGTCAACTACGCTTTGCAAGACTGCACGATGTATCGTGCAGTCTTGCAAAGCGTAGTTGACAAAGCAAGTTGTGAGACTGGTGGGTGCAGCCCAATCCATTATGCAAAAGAGTGGTCCCTCCCCCGACCATTCAATTCCATCTACACTTCACGCTGCCTTGAAAAAGCACCCATTGTGGCGCAATCTGGTGGTTGAGCCACTTATAGTTCGAACCCTCGTCAGTAGAGCTGGGACCGAGTTTGGCGGGAGTTTGCGAGTGAAGATCGACATGCAGCAGCAGCTGGCAGGAGCTGGCAGCAGCCGCCTTGCTTGAGCTCTCGCTTAATGCGCGTCAGTTGTCTTTGCCAATAAAGATCGTTTTATTCACAACGCGTGAATCACTACGCCATCATGATGGAGGACCACCTACGCCACTGTCACTCCCTCTTCTAACTTATCCTGTCATACAGAAGAATGCTCTTGAACGGAACTCTCACAAGCGGAGGATTATTCCCGACCTCCCAATCTACGTTGCGGCTTTGCATTTTTCTTTTAATCTGCATGGTCTCTGTCGCTGGAAGATAATATTCTGCACTCTGCATTGATTTTTCTCTTCGCACAACCTGTTCAATTTGTGTGGGGTTTGATTGCATTCGTGTGCAGTATGATTTGACACAAATTGCTGGTGTAACTCAGCGGGACTGTCAGCATCTCTGGAGAGCAGAAATGGGGGATGTTTCGGGTCGAGATCGAGATCTAAAGAACGGTCTCGACCCAAAACGTCACCCATTCCTTCCCTCCTGAGATGCTGCCTGTCCCGCTGAGTTATTCCAGCTTTTTGCGTCTATATTGTACTCGTGTGTAGTATGATCGGACACAAAAAGCTGGAGTAACTCAGCGGGACTGTCAGCATCTCTGGAGAGAAGAAATGGCTGACATTTTGGGTCGAGACCCTTCTTCAGAGCCCTTCCTTCTCTCCAGAGATGCTGCCTGTCCCACTGAGTTCCTCCGGCATTTTGTGTCTACAGTGCAAACCAGCATCTGCAGTTCCTTGCTACAGATGTGGTGTGATTTGACTGGATAGCAAACAAAACAAAGTTATCCCTGGCAGCTCGGTATAGGTGAGCATAATAATCCAATACTTTGAAAGGGGCATCATTAGGTCTGCGCACTGCTGTGCCAGGAAATTGGCTCTTCCCGCTGTTGTTGTGCGAGGAACTTGGGCGCTGGGTTCCTCGTACTAACCGCTGCCCTCTGTTGGAGTTTTCCAAAATAATGACCATCTGATGGCTTGGTGTCTCAGCGATGCTGGTGCCCATGAGGGCTCATGGTTCTTGGTCGTGTGTAAGCTGTGTGGGTGCCAGAGCTGAGACGTGGAGCTGTGGGCTGCATCCTGGCCGGCACAATGAATGTGGGCATTGCTGGACACTGGCAGTACCTGCTCCACATGTTCACAGGTTATAGGAGTAGAATGAGGCTATTCGGCCCACATCGAGTCTACTCCGCCATTCAATCATGGCTGATCTCTGCCTCCTCATCCCATTTTCCTGCCTTCTCCCCATAACCCTTGACACCCGTTCTAATCAAGAATTTGTCTATCTCTGCCTTAAAAATCTCCCGTGACTTGGCCTCCACAGACCTCTGTGGCAATGAGTGCCACAGATTCACCACCCTCTGACTAAAGAAGTTCCTCCTCACCTCCTTTCTAATAGACCACCCTTTAATTCTGAGGCTATGAGCTCTGGTCCCAGACTCTCCCACCAGTGGAAACATCCTTTCCACATCCAGTCTATCTATGCCTTTCATTATTCTGGAAGTTTCAACGTTTTGCCAGAACGCCTGGGACCTATGATCTCTTCGTCACCTTGAGTTGTCCAGGATGCAGTCCTGAGCTCCACATCTCACCACCAAGCAGTTCCACTCTTTGCTCTTCATGGCCAATGCTGGCTACCACAGGCTGGGCTGTAGGGTGATTTACTGGTGGGCTTCCGTTGTCCCAACTCGACAGTACTCTCAGCAACAGGCAAGGGCGGCATGGTGGAGTAGCAGTAGAGCTACTGCTTTAACTGCGCCAGAGACCTAGCTTCAATCCTGACTACGGGTGCTTGCCTGTGTGGAGTTTGTACGTTCTCCCCGTGGTTTTCTCTGCGTGGTTTTCTCCGAGATCTTCGGTTTCCTCCCACTCTCCCAAAGACGTACAGGTTTGTAGGTTAATTGACTTGGTATAAGTGTAAATTGTCCCCCAGTGTGTGTAGGACAGTGTTAAGTCAAGAGTCAAGTCAAGTCAAGAGAGTTTTATTGTCATGTGTCCCAGATAGGACAATTAAATTCTTGCTTGCTGCAGCACAACAGAGTATTGTAAGCAAAAATACAGAACAGTTCAGTTCAATATACATATAAATAAGCGGATAAAGTGCAATAGGTGCAGATAAAGTGCAATGTGCAGGGATCGCTGGTTGGTGCGGACTCGGTGGGCCTTCCGTGCTGTATCTCTAAACTAAATTAAACTAAACGCCCTTTATGTAAAGCTGCAATGATCCCTTCTACCATTGATTCTGGGAATACATCCTGAGTGGTAAGTGATAAAAGACTGGATTCTAATCACTATGTGTGAGTCTGGTCATTTCCACACCAGTGTAAGGGAGAAACTACAGATGCTGGTTTACACTAAAGATAGACACAACGTGCTGGAGTAACTCAGCGAGACAGACAGCATCTCTGGAGAAAAGGAGTGGATGAAGGGTGATGTTTCCGGTCGAGATCCGAAACCGAGACCGTTTCCGGTCTGAAGATGGGTCTCGACCTGAATCGCCGCCCATTTCTTCTCTCCAGAGATGCTGCCTGTCCCGCTGAGTTACTCCAAAGATCTAAAGATCCTATGAGAGCTATCAGGGTAAATGTGGATTTATTAATGGTTGCCCCATACCTCATATTCGGATTGTGACATCATAAACTGAACATCATGGAAATGACCTAGAACGGGCAGACAATGGGGATGAGTTTGTGATTTTCAGAAGTGGCAGAAGGAAAGCAGAAAGTTCTGATGTCCACAGGAAATCTGAATGTGAGTCAGACTGCAAGATGGTTTGAAAAGCAGAGAAACAAAATTGGAAAGTCTTAAGAAGCATTGAAAAGAATGTAAATTCTTCACCACAATGGTAGTTTTAACTGTAACATGACCTCCCAACATCTCTAACTCAATACTCTGACCGATGAAGGCCAATGTGGCCAAAGCTTCAGTGTTGAGTGTAGAAGATAGACACAAAGTGCTGCTGGCGTAACTCAGCGGGACAGGCAGCATCTCTGGAGAGAAGGAATGGGTCATGTTTCACGTCGAGACCTTTCTTCAGCTCCTATTCTGCTGAGAATGTGGCAGAAACTGGGGACTGTCTTGACGGCTCAGCATGCAAGCGTGAGTTTATTGAATGCAAATGCATTATTCATTGAAGTGTCATGGATCAGCTGTCTTTTCTATAGGCTGCCCCCAGTGCAAATGGGTTTTACTCTTACAGATGTTGGAAAATACACAAAAATCACTTGATAGGATAACCATACCGCCACAGTATTGTATTGAATGGCAACAAAGACACACAAGGATAATAAGAAAAAAAATTCAAAGTGGAATGAGATAGGAAACTAGTTCTGCTGTTTGTAGAAATGAACTTATGTAATGTTATGGAAGCTTATATAATTTTAGTCAGAGGGTGGTGAAATTGTGGAACTCATTGCCACAGAGGGCTGTGGAGGCCAAGTTAGTGGACATCTTTAAGGCAGAGATGGACAAATACTCGATTAGAACGGGTGTCAAGTGGTTTACGGGGAGAAGGCAGGAAGATGGGATTAGGAGGCAGAGATCAGCCATGACTGAATGGCGGAGCAGACTCGATGGGCCGAATGGCCTAATTCTACTCCTATAACCTATGAACTTGTGTGAACTTGTATACGGGTGTCCATAAGTCGGGTGTTTGTTTACCAGGGACAGCCTGTATTTGCAATTAGGGTTGCCAACTTTCTCACTCCCAAATAAGGGACAATAGGTCAAAATAAGGGACGAATTGCCGTCGGGAATTTGTCCCTTATTTTGGCCTAATGTCCCTTATTTGGGAGTGAGAAAGTTGGCAACCCTTGGCCGACTCGGCATGGCTGGGTGAATAATGAGTTGGCCCGGGTGCTGGACTGCATACAAAGCCCAGCTGGCGGGCCAGCTGAGGAGTTTTGGCCCAGGCGCGCAATGTCGCGTGCAAAGTCCGGAACCCCATCCAACTCATGAACCGATGATCGGCCATGAGAAGGAGGGGTGTGGTGTCAGCAGTAAGCGAAGGTCCAAAGGTCGGACAGCTGCCGGTGGGGTCACGGGCGAGGCGCTGCTGCTGCACTCCATGGGCTGCACTATGTCGGGACGGGTGAGGCGGGGGCCAGACGCGGCGCTCCGACCCGACAGTCCCCTCGACCCGAGTAGTAGCAGTCAAATACGGGACAAGGGCGGTCCCGTATGGAACAAACCAATTGAGCCCAATATACGGGATGTCCCGGCTAATACGGCACAGTTGGCAACCCCATTGGCAATGTTCTTTCAATCTTTTGCTCTCCTCTTCAGGCTTTGCATTTCAATCCTCTTCTTTCCTTATCTGACACCCTTTTGTTTCCTTTCCGCCTCCAGCTTTTGTCACTTTTTTTGTAAGCTGGAACAGCTGGAACAACTGTGCGGTAAAGTCCAACCACATCTGTGAATTGTTGACTTCATTGAATTCCCGTCTGTTCGTGTCTGGAATGGTTTTGCATAAACAAACAAGCCAGGCATTCATCCCGTGTAGCTCACAATGGGATAGAGATAGGCCTGTCCCACTTGGACGACCTAATTCACGAGTTTGGAAGACACTAGACGAGTTGAAAAAAATGTCAAGGTCGTGTTGACTCGCCGAAGTAAAAGACCTCCTACGACCCCCCTCGACCTCAGTCTTCCACACCTAAGACCAACTACGACTAGCTCCGAGTGGAAATGATCACATGACAAAATGATATCATGTTTGCATTTTTTTCTTGGGCCAGTTACCGACTTACGACTCTCTACGACTACCATCACGACCTACTACGACCTACCTACGAGTAAAAAGTATCGATTTTTACGACCACTCACGAGCATGAGGAAGAGTTCCGAAGACTCCTACAACCTCCGACCTTGTGACGACCATGCTGCGAGTATGAGTCAAGGGCAAACTCGGCAGAGGTCGCCAATTAGGTCGTGAAAGTGGGACAGAGGCTTAAGAGAGACACATGTTTTGATCAATCACTTCTATGTTTTCTGGAGTAATTTTGCTGAATCAATGTTGCAACTGGATTAAAAAGCAAAAAAAAACCTCCAAGTGCTGGAGGAAATCAGGGGGCGGGGAGAATGGCCAGACAGCGTTTCACATTGGGGACCCTGGATCTGGGTCTGGATGTAGTACGCTGAAAAGCTCCAGGTAGAGCATCACTCAGCACCTCTTCAGCATGACTGGAATAGGGGAGAGGAAGCTGGATATGAGAGGTGGGGATGAGGCAAAACCCAGCATGTGATAAGTAGACGCAATGTGTGGGAAGGAACTGCAGATGCTGGATTAAACTGAAGATAGACATAAGATGTTGGAGATACTCAGCGGGACAGGCAGCATCTCTGGAGAGAAGGAAGGGGTGTCGTTTCGGGGTCGAGACCCTTCTTCATATCTCTGTGTCTCCCTCTCCCCTGACTCTCAGTCTGAAGAAGGGTCTTGACCCGAAACATCACCCTTTCCTTCTCCCCAGAGATGCTGCCTGTCCCGCTGAGTTACCCCAACATTTTGTGTCTAAGTGGAGACAGGTGTGGGGTGGGTGGGTGGTTTGCAGATGGGTGGAGTAAGTGACAGAGGCTTGATGTGAAAAGGAGACAAAGGGGCATTGGATTAAGAAAGAAAAGCAGTGACATGTAAATGTAAAAGAAAAGGACATGGGGAGGGGAAAGAGGGGTTAAAAAGGAAATGTGGGACTGGGAGATGGGGGTACAGAGGAAGGAAAAGGAACTGGGTGGCTGGGATTCTGGGGAAAGATGTGTGACCTGGGCTGGGGGGGATGGTGGGGCCAGCAGTAGAAAGAGAGGGTGAGGAAAGCTGTGGTCATAAGGTCATAAGGAATTGTAGAATTAGGCCATTCGGCCCATCAGGTCTACTCCGCCATTCAAACATGGCTGATCTATCTCTCCCTCTGAACCTCATTCTCCTGCCTTCTCCCCATAAACCATGACACAGGTACTAATCAAGAATCTATCTATCTCTGGCTTAAAAATATCCACTGACTTGGCCTCTACAGCCTTCTGTGACAAAGAATTCCACAGATTCACCACCCTCTGAATAAGACATTTCTCCTCATCTCCTTCCTAAAAGAACGTCTTTTAATTCTGATTATGTCCTTCAAAGAGTACATTTCCAGGATTATTCAAGACATTCTTCTCTTTGCCAGCCCCTCTGGGCAAAAGTGATTTTAACCTCAACATGCATCACGTGGCAGATGATTTTTGTATTATTTTCCTTCATTGCATTATTGAAAGAAATGAACATTAAATAGATAAGAAAGTAAGTAATCCATGCAAATCAGGGCAATACTCTTTTATAAAGGAGAAGGAATAGGACCCTTGTTCAGACGTCACCCTCCTCATCTTCTTAAAGGAACGTCCTTTAATTCTGAGGCTATGACCTCTAGTTCTAAACTCTCCCACTAGTGGAAACATCCTCTCCACATCCACTCTATCCAAGCCTTTCACTATCCCGTATATTTCAATGAGGTCCCCCCTCATTCTTCTAAACTCCAGCGAGTACAGGCCCAGTGCCGACAAACACTCAAATAAACGTGGTCTTAATTGAAATTGAGAATTCAGTGTCTATACTGTTAGGTTGTAAACTACCCAAGCGGAATATGAGGTGTTGTTCTTCCAGTTTTCCAAGGACAGGAAGTTTGGTATGGAATGGGAAAGAGGAGATGGGGGGAGCTTAGTTTAGTTTAGTTTAGAGATACAGCGCGGAAACAGGCCCTTCCGCCCACCGAGTCCGCACCGAACAGCGATCCCCGCACATTAACACTATCCTACACACCCCAGGGACAATTTACACTTATACCAAGGCAATTAACCTACAAGGCAAAAAGACAAACCTGTATGTCTTTGGGTTGTGGGAGGAAACCGAAGATCTCAGAGAAAACCCACGCAGGTCACGGGGAGAACTCCATACAGACAGCACCCGTAGTCGGGATCGAACCCGTGTCTCCGGCGCTACAAGCGCTGTAAGGCAGCAACTCTACCGCTGCGCCACCGTGCCACCCATTGTTAACTTTGAATTCCATCTGCTTTATAGCACTGCTTTCAGTTAGTTACTCTTTCTCTTTGAAACATCGAAAAAATAGGTGCAGGAGTAGGCCATTCGGCCCTTCGAGTCAGCTGATCATCCGGAATCAGTCCCCCGTTCTTGCTTTCTCCCCATATCCCTTGATTCCGTTAGCCCCAAGAGCTCTATCTATTAACTCTCTCTTATATTATTAGTAATGACAGTATGAAAGTACATTTAAAAGAACAGATGCAACGTCGCTTTCTGTATCCAATGACTATTTCACTGACATTTGTGCAGCTGAAACAGATGGTCATATAAAGTTGTGTGTGGGGGGGGGGGGGGGGGGTTTGATGAGTTGCTGAGCCAGGGATTGCTAACACTGAATTGACAGGACCAGTAGCGCTCTGAAATCCTCACCCACCCCGACAGTGGGGGCCTTGCACCAGCGACGGCCCCATCACCAGCTGGGACCCGTGACCTACTGCCTGCTTCTGGTGAATGAATGTCTCTCGAGTACAATCTGTTCCTGTGAGAAACGTTCTGCTTCAGGGTGCTGTGAAATTGGTGCAGCGATGGCAGAAAGCATTTTAAATTAAATTGATCATTTTTCGGACATGCGCAGCGTTTTCACGCAGATAATTATAAAAGCAACACAAAATGCCAATTGTAAAAAGCCAAAATAGATTATATATAAAATTCTGCACTTATATCGAAACTTGTTTTCATCTGGAGTAATTTCATTCTTTTACACTGTCATGTCGCGTTGATGGAGGTGAGGGAAAATAGTGTCCTTGGACTGGATACAAATTCAATTCTAGACATTATTCCTCTTTTTCTTCACGTATTTCCCCCCTCATTCAGTCCGCACTTCCTCCAACTGGCCCAGAAGGGAACAGACCATATGGGAAACTACAGCAAGACCATCTGTCTTTTCCACTGATTTCAGCATGTTGGGGGTTTCCTTAGTATTGAATGTCACCATTATATTTTAATTTTTATAACAATCTTTCGACTGCCAATTTACATCCTTTTTGCTTCCCTGGAAAGTGATTTCAGCTGAGACGCTGCCAATATTCATCTTCGCTTGAGACGATGAGTCTAATCCACACTCACTAGCATAACTTTGATTTAAAATGTGATTCTGAAACCATTTATTCCTCAGCACTGCACACCATTGTTCTTGTAACCTTTCTTTTATAGGGTTTAAAATAATGATATTTTTCTGGAATAAAGCTTTTAGTTCAGATCATTTAATCTCCATAGTAAGTAAGCACCCGAGGATTATACCTCTGCTGAAAAACACTTTTAAGTCGAAGTGCACTGAATATTTGGCTTTCAGGTGAGGCAGAGGTTCACTTGCACCTCCTCCAACCTCATCTACTGTACACTGTATACGTGTTGGTCTCGATGTGGACTCTTGTATATCGGCGAGACCAAAAGCAGTCTGGGCAATCATTTCGCTGAACACCTACACTCAGTCCACTTTGGCCCACGTGATCTCCCGATTGCCAAATATTATAACTCGTCTTTCCATTCTCACACTGATCTTTGTATCCTGGGCCTCCTCCACTGTCAGATTGTGGCCACACAAAAATTGTAGAACAGCGCTTCATATTCCGCGTGGGCAGCTTACACCTCAGTGGTATGAATATTAATATCTTAATTTCAAGTAACCCTTGCGTTCCCTCTCTCCCCGTCCCCCTGTCCCCCCGCCTTAGTCCTACTAATTTCAGAAGAAGGGTCTCAACCTGTAACGTCGCCAATTCCTTCTCTCCATAGATGCTGCCTGACCTGCTGAGTTTCTCCAGTATTTTGTGTCTACCTACTAATTTCACTGTTCATATCGCTTCATTATCATCTCCTCCACGGCCAACAATGGACTATTGTTGGCCCTGGGTCATCAGTGCCGACTGATATATTCTGTACCTTTTCATACCTCTATTTTCCCTCTCCCCTGACTCTCAGTCTGAAGAAAGGACTTGATCCGAAAACGTCACCATTCCTTTTCTCGAGAGATACTGCCTGACCCACTGAGTTACTCCAGCATTTTGTGTCGACCTTTGAAAGATTTGTTTTGGTTGGAATAGTTGTGCTCTAGAGTGGGAGATCTTATGACCTGAGGAGCAGAAGCAGTAATGATTGGGGACAATGCTTGTGGATTTTATTTACATGATGTTTAGGATTGGTGTTCAGAGGTAACTTGGTTTGGTACAGGATCAAAAATAGGTATTAGGACCTGTGTTTCATCCGGTGGTGCCAGCAATGGCTGCCTCGCCAACAGTCTGTCTGTCCCTTCCTTCTTTGTGTTTTAATACTATGTGTTAAATGTATGTTTTTAGTGTTCTTTAGCTTGTTTTATGTGGGGGGGGGGGGGGGTTGGGGGAAACGTTTTAAAATCTCTTACCTCGACGGAGATGCGATTTTTTTTCCCGTATCGTATCTCCGTCCGCACTGCGGCCTAACATCGAGGAGTTGGCGGCCTCTGCTGGAGACCGACTTTTGAGAGCTCCACCGCGGGGAGCCTACGGGACTTTAACATCGCGGAGTCCACCATCCCTTTGCCAGGGATCGACCTCGGAGCTCCAACCATGGGTGCTTGCGGACTTAACGTCACAGAGCTGGCGGTCTCTGGTCAGAATGTGAGGAATGTGGGGAATCCGCTGTGGTGGATGTTTATGTTAACTTTTATGTAGTTGTGTGTCTTGTTGCTTTTTTTTTCGTATGGCTGTACGGTAATTTGCATATCATTATATATTAATTGGTACACGTGACAGTAAAAGACCTTTGAGACCTATGAATACCAAGTTGCCTTCTTCAGGCACGGATGAACAAAGCATCTTTTCATTACTACATATGCAAGTAATACACTTGATATAAATGTGAACATGATCTTACCTCCCCATGTTATAGAGTCATAGAGTGATGTTCCCTAATATCTGCACATCAGAGCCTTGAGCAGGATCGTGCCTGGAAAATAAGTGTTGCACCGCCCCAAGATAATCCCCAATGTTTCTTCATTCCCAAAATTCCATGTAGAAATAGATCATCAAAGACACTTTTAGATTAACTACTTGAGAAGCGTAAGTGTTAACATAGCCAGGTCGTGGGGGAGTCCCCCCCGCCACGGGTACCATGTAATCCCGCGCTACCTGCTCCATGGCCGGATAGTCGGCAACTAAACCGTCTCCCCCACCTGGTTTGCCAGGTAAAGAGGGGGCTGTGGACCCCCAGCAGGACCAACAACAAGACCTGTCAAAGGGCGGATGAGCTCCTAGTGAGCCAACGGCCATCCACACTTCAGTAGGAGTTGCGATCACTGTCGTACACAGCATCGTAAGGCACCGTGCCCATCAGAAACCAGCATCACTGCGTCGCTAATGTTTTCAACGATTTAATAATAATAATCCATAGGAAGATGTCTGTTCTTTATTCCCTCTGCCTTATATGTGACTGCAGACCCACAGCAATGTGACTCGCAACTCTTCAGTCTCTTGCAGCCAGTTCCTCCCTTCAGTTCCCCGCCCCCGTCCCCCCCCCCCCCCCCGAGTGATTTTAATTTCAGACCACCACATGAGTATGTTCAATCACCCTTGACAGAACCAAGAAATGTGACCGTTTCGAGTCGAGGCGTCTGAAGAAGGCTCTCGACCTGAAACGTCACACGTTCCTTCTATCCAGAGATGCACTCCCAGTTTCCAGAGATTCCCTCCACATAGGGTTGCCTACATTTCAGCTGCCTGCATCCCATTCTCTAGAAAGGCACCAAATGCTGGAGTAACCCATCAGCATCTCTGAAGAGAAGGAATGGAAGACGTTTCTAGTCTGAAGAATGGTCTTGACCCGAAACGTCACCCATTCCTTCTCTCCAGAGATGCTGCCTGTCCCGCCCTGTTACTCCAGCATGTTGTGTCGATCTGTGGATTCAATTTACCAACTCACTGTGTATCCCAAGTGACTTAATCCTCTGGGACATGAGGGACCCTGTTAAATGCTTTACTTTGGTCAATATAGACAACATTCACTGTCCTACCCTCAGTCATCTTTATCAAATTCTCAAGAAACCAATCAATTTGTGAGACAAGATCTCCTCCACACAAAGCAATGATGACTTTCTCCGATAGGCCCATGCTTTTTCAGATGTATCAGTACATCCTATCACTAAGAATCTTATCCCTTCTACTGATGTAAGGCCCACCAGCCTATCATTTCTTGTACACCAATGGCTATTCTATCTCCCAGCATCTTGTACGTGTTAAAGAAACTACAAAGATCTCTATCAAGCCCCTAGCAATCTCTATGTTGCTTCACTCGGTATCCTGGGATAGATTCAATCAGCCCTGGGGTATTATCCACTTTTACGTCTCTCAAGACACTCAACGACTCATTGATAACAACATTTAGTTGATCAGTACGGATGTCACGGTGTTATGGGGAGAAGGCAGGAGAATGGGGTTGAGAGGGAAAGATAGATCAGCCATGATTGAATGGCGGAGTAGACTTGATGGGCCAAATGGCCTAATCCTGCTCCGATCACTTATGGATTTATGGACCTACCTCTCCCTAAACTCACCATCATCCATGCCCTTCCCCTTGGTGAATACTGATGCAACCTGGATTTAAGGACCTCACCTACTTCCTCTGACTTCACATATAAATGATCTCCTTTGTCCTTGAGTGGACCTATCCCTTCCCTAGCTACCATCCTGCACATCTAAAATTACTCTTTAATTGTATTTGCCATGGACAATTCATGCCCCCTTTAGTGCTCCTGATCCCTTGTTTAGTTTCTTTCCTACTTCTCTGTATTTGTTAAGGTGCTCGTATTATTTCAGGTTCGTCAAGCTTGCATGCACTTCCTTTGTCATATGTAATCAATGTATTGAAACTTGGTCTCGAGCCATGTTTAAGCTCAGCACAATAACAGAGTTAAATTCCCTATTGTATCATTATCTGCCAGAGACAGTAATACAATCTTCTAGCATCAATAGAAGTAGATCATCTTCGGTGCAGCATACAATTAATTTTCCCATGCAGAAAGGGAATTTAAATTGGCATTTACAATATTTTGTCGCCTGCGTGTTTCTAGTATGTTCTCGGGAGTGTGGCTTATGATGGGTTTTCCCGCAACCACTTGGACCATACTTGGTTTCAATTTGTTGCTGAAAGGCTGCTAATGATATTAGTCAATTCCTAGACTAAAGTCCTTTTTATGAATCTTAAAATTTTAATTTTCCAGGATTTTTCCAAACCAAAATGTTGCATACAGCAGAGATCTGCTCAATTCATTAGTCTGTAGTGGACATATGCTTGAGAAAATCCAGTATTCCTACAGCTTCAAATTAGTTTCTTTTAGAGATACAGTGTGGAAACAGGGTCCTTCGGCCCACCGGGTCCGCACCGACCAGTGTCCTACACACCAGGGACAATTTACAGAAGCCAATTAACCTACAAGCCTGCACGTCTTTGGGATGTGAGAGGAAACCAGAGCACCTGGAGGAAACCCATGCGGTCACAAGGAGAACGTGCAAACTCCACATAGACAGCACCCGTAGTCAGGATTGAACCCGGGTCACTGGCGCTGTAAGGCAGCAACTCTACTGCAATGCCACTGTGTCATCCTTAAGAAATGCTTTGAAATGTTTATCCAATTTTCTCCAAAAATGTCCCGTGATCTCTGTGACAGTGCATTCCAAATAGAACTGTTTCATATAAATACATTTTTTGCTAAGCTGCCAGCTCTGTGGTATCTACAAGTACAAATGCATCTTTAAGACATTAGTGTGCAATGTGTTCTAACTTTTTGGTACATTATTGTAACATGCACTGTTATTAGTTATGTTTAGTGTCGGTATTAAGAGATGTCCAGATGAACACTGCTGTGTTTGGCTCTGCAAGCTTAAAATTGATTGAATTGAATTGAATTGAATTGAATAAGTTTATTGGCCAAGTATTCACATACAAGGAATTTGCCTTGGTGCTCCGTCCGCAAGTGACAACATGACATACAGTGACAGTTAAGAATGATACATAAAACATTAAACATTAATTTTTAAAAATAGGGCCTGTTTCCACACAATCCGACTCTTTACTGAGCTAATTGTTTTTCGTCAAACTGCAAGGATAGGCTTTCCCCTCTGCCACCCTGGATGACCAACATTTACAGCAAGCACTCCAACCATAGTTCTACCCATATGACACTCCCTTTTCCAGATTTGAACTGTTAATTAACTCTGAGAATATCGCTTTGGCCACCCAACTTAATAACACCATGGAGACAGGACCAGAGTTTCATAATAGCTCGAGTCTTATGACTTTCACATCAAGTGGATAATGTGCTCTGCCTACCAATTCCCACTCACATTCCCTTTTTTTGGATATCCAGTGAAGATGTCAAAATATAGCCCAATTTCTTTACATTATCTTACAAAACATATGTAAATTCAGTGCCTTCATTAACATGTTGTACTTCTTTCTATTTCTCTGCATGTACTATTTGTGTTTTTCCTCAGCTTCCTGACATTTGGCCTCCACACTTTGCATCAAGAGTAGAACTTCCATCCACAATAATACAACTTGCAATACACTTGGTGTTAAGGGCCTGTCCCACTTGGGCGACCTAATCCGCGAGTTCTGGCGAGTTTGCCCTCGACTCATACTCGCAGCATGGTCGACGCGAGGTCGTTGGAGGTCTTCGTAACTCTCCTTCATGCTCGAGAGTGGTCTCCGTGTACTCGAGGCCTCAGCTAGGTCGCGATGTTTTTTTCAATATGTTAAATAATGCCCGCGAGTAAAAAAAGGTCGCCATGGAAAAAAATCAATACTTTTTTTACTCGTAGGTTTAGTTGTAGTAGGTCGACATGTTAGTCGTAGGTAATCGAGGGTAGTCGAAGGTAGTCGTAGATAGTCTTCATCATAGTCGAAGGGAGGTCGAAGAAGAACGTCTTCACTCTCCAATATTCGGTGTCCAATTTTCCCGAAGTTAGTCATAGATAGTCGAAGCTGATCTTCAACATAGTCGAAGGAGGTCTTCAACATGTCATTTTTTCAAACTCTTCTAAACTCGCCAATTAGGTCGCCCAAGTGGGTCAGCCCCTTTACCTTAATCAATGTGGCATCACAAACTTAAACTTAATCACCTTGAGCATGTGAAAGGTAGAAATTACTTCATTGCCTTTTGAAGATACTAGATGTCTGGCCCATGTATAGTGAATGTACCAACAACCTAATTACCCCAATAAGAGAACCAACGTTCAACTTTGAGGACCAGAGGACATAGGTTTAAGGTGAAGGGGAAAAGATTTAATAGGAATCTGACGGGTAACTTTTTCACACAGATGGTGGTGGGTGTATGGAACAAGCTGCCAAAGGAGGTAGTTGTGGCTGGGACTATCCCATCATTTAAGAAGCAGTTAGACAGGTACATGGATAGGACAGGTTTGGAGGGATATGGACCAAATGCTGGCAGGTGGGACTAGTGTAGCTGGGACATGCTGGCCGCCGGTGTGGGCAAGTTGGGCCAAAGGGCCTGTCTCCACACTGTATCACTCTATGACTCTCCAGTGCCATCTGATCTATATTGCACGACTGCTCCTATTTGAAAGCTCTAAAGATCCGATGAGAGCTATCAGGGTAAATGTGGATTTATTAATGTTTGCCCCATACCTCGTATTCAGACTGTGGCATCACAAATTTAAAAGTCATGGAAATGACCTAGAACGGGCAGACAGTGGGGATGTGTTTGTGATTTTCAGAAGAGGCAGATGGAAAGCAGAAAGTTCTGATGTCTACAGGATATCTGAATGTGAGTCAGACTGCAAGATGGTTTGAAAAGTAAAGAAACAAAATTGGAAACTCTTCACCACAATGGTAGTTTTAACTGTAAC
Organism: Malacoraja senta; assembly: GCA_038087875.1. Lineage (NCBI taxonomy): Eukaryota > Metazoa > Chordata > Chondrichthyes > Rajiformes > Rajidae > Malacoraja > Malacoraja senta. The sequence continues at coordinate 279,017,269 of CM075977.1, read as the reverse complement.
ATGACCTGCCAACATCTCTACTCAATACCTGTGACTGATGAAGGCCAATATGGCCAAAGCTTCAGTGTTGAGTGTAGAAGATAGACACAAAATGCTGGAGGAACTCAGCGGGACAGGCAGCATCTCTGGCGAGAAGGAACAGGTGACGTTTTGGGTCGACACCTATCTTCAGGTCTCGGTTTCGGGTCTCGACCTGAAATGTCACCCACTCCTTCTGTCCAGAGATGCTGCCTGTCTCGCTGAGTTACTCCAGCTTTTTGAGTCTACGGTGTAAACCAGCATCTGCAGTTCCTCCCTACACATTGAGTGTAGATGTTGGGAGGTCATGTTACAGTTGTATACGACATTGGTGAGGCCACATTTAGAATATTGTGTTTAAGAAGGAACTGCAGATGGTGGAAAATCGAAGGTACACAAAAATGCTGGAGAAACTCAGCGGGTGAGGCAGCATCTATGGAGCGAAGGAAATAGGCAACGTTTCGGGCCGAAACCCTTATTGTGTTCAGCTTTGGTCACCATGTTACAGGAAAGATGTTGTCAAACTGGAAAGGGTTCAGAGCAGATCACTAATATCTCATCTCTGAAGTATTTTCCGTTTTTCTCAACCATACTTGATAGACTTATGGGAATCATCTAAAATGATAGATTGCAATTTCTTCATTTCCTGCACCTCTACTTTCAGCTCCTCATCCTGGACAGAGCAAAGAAATTCCCCAGTTCCGCACTTCCCACCTCTGCATTCAGGAATCATCCTTTCCAATTTCAAACAGCTCCACTTTGCAGCCTTCCGAACTCGATATTGAAATCCACACGTTCAACTGATTCGCTTTGTCTGACATATCAGAACTGGCCATTTCTACTGCAAATCACCCAGCCATGATATTTCCAGTATCTGAAACATTTTGGTTTTCATTCATCCTATTTCCTATTTCTTACCATCAGTCTTAGTTTAGAGATACAGTGTGGAAGCAGGCCCTTCTTCCCACTGAGTCCGTGCCGACCATAGATCAGCCCTCACACGTACTATCCTTCATGCCACGGACAATTTACAATCTTTACCGAAGCCAATTAATCTACAAACCTGTACGTTTTTGGAGTGTGGGATGAAACCAGAGCACCCGGGGAAATCCCACTCGGGTCATGGGAAGAACGTACAAACTCCATACAGACAGCACCCGTAGTCAGGATCGAACCCGGGTCCCTGGCGCTGTAAGGCAGCAACTCTACCACTGCGCCACTGTACTGACCTTCCTAATGACACTCCTCCAGACCTTCTTATACTATATGTCTTTTTGATTCCTAACAGGTTTCTTGTGAGACAGCATTGATCAAAATCCTTCAAATATACATTTTCAATGATCAAAATGGCCACATTAAAATATAAATGACATTCAACAAACAAAATGTGATTTTATCAAATCTTTTCTGTCTGTCCTTGAATAACTCATACATCTTTAATTACTCCTTAATTTCATCACAGATAGTCAACATTTGCAGTCTCTCCTGTTATCAGTCACTGTGACAATGGGCATTTTAATCTTTTTGGAAGAGTTGGCTTTGAAATATGTTTTCAGTTGTTAGTCAGGTCGTGGGTTGGAAGAAAGCAAGCTGCTAGCCTATTAATCACAACAGTAATAGAGAACACCACAGATTTGAACCACCGGATATCAGACTGAAAAGTTGGCAGGGATCTTCAGTGGGAAGTTGATGAAAAACACACCAAGCTTGCAGGAAGCTGGAGCAGGACACATTGAGGGGTGATTCACAAACAGCTCTGCATGCTTGAACTATAAAATCTGCAGATGCCATTAACTGTTATGCAGGCCGATCCATAGCCCATCTTTGGTCTGGACTTTATTCTGCAGCACTGTGTACGTAGGTTACTTTTGCTCTATAGCGCTCATTGGGTCATCGGAATTTTACATATATTCCCTGAACTCATGAAACAGCGTGAGATTCAATTCAGAGAGAGTTAAGGGGCTGTCCCACTTGGGCGACCTAATCCGCGAGTCCAGAAGAGTGTCTTTGACGTTCAAGCTCGAGGGCACTCGCCTGGAAAGCCTCGAGCTGGATCGACCGACCGCGTTGAAACCGCGAGCTGGATCGACCGCACACACACACGCACAAACACATCGCAAAGGCGAGGGCCAGGGAAAGCGGGGGAGCGCTGTCTGAAATTCACACCCGCGATGAAGAAGAAGGTAAAAGACAGCTGCACAGTGTACGGTAAGTCCTTTAGAGAGCGCGGGAGGGGGGAAGGGGAGAAGGGGAGAGAAGGGGGGGGGGGTGGGGAGAACGAGTGGAGACACTTTTAAGAAGTATAATAAGGTTTAGCGGGCATTTAACATTCAGTTTTCCTTGGTCCTGAAAACTACAATGAGCCAATCAAAATGCCCGGTCAGCGAAGGAGATTGCCTACGGCTGCCCTCGACTGCCTGTAACTAAATAGCGACCCCACTCCACTGCACTATGAGTTCAAAAGACCAATGCCGACCAAATTTTACTCGCGGAAAATTTGTCACCGTGCTGAAAAATTTCCCGCGACCTAGCTGAGGCCACGAGTATTCGGGAACTTCCCTCGAGCATGAAGGAGAGTTCCAGCGACCCCTTAGGACCTCCTAGAACCTAGTGTCGACCATGCTGCAAGTTTGAAGGTCGAAGACACTCTTCTAAACTCGCAGATTAGGTCGCCCAAGTGGGACAGCCCCTTTAGATATAGCCCTTAGGGCTAATGCAATCAAGGGATATGGGGAGAAGGCAGGCACGGGGTACTGATTCTGAATTCAGCCAGCTGCTTTTTCAGTTGTTCATACATTTATCTCAGCTTTGTAGCTTTGCAAACATGTTGGGAGGATTTCAAATGGCCTTTGCATTTTTTGAAATGATTTTCATTTGCTCCTGTATGGATGCCTTTCTGCTGAATGGTTAGCACGCAACAAATGCTTTTCACTGTACCTCGGTACACGTCACCATAAACAAAACTAAACTAGGTGGACAGCCTAAGTTCAATGGCCCCGTAAAATGTATTGACCTAGAAATTGCTCCAGGTCCTTTTTCGCAATTATAACAGCATTATTGGCTACTCTAACGCTATTTGTGAAAGCTGAATAAAAGACGACATCTTCATTTTCAAATATCACCATGTAGATCAAGCAGGTTTCCTTGTGCACTGTAACCGACCTTGTTCAATTAAGTCTGAAGAAGGGTCTCGACCCGAAACGTCACCCATTCCTTCTCTCCAGAGTTGCTGCCTGTCCAATTGAGTTACGCCAGTTTTTTGCGTCCATCTTGTTGAATTAAGTGCCCTGTGAATTTGCAACATAAACTTAGTTCTGAGTCTGTTGCAACTGCGATCTTCACGGTCCATTCTAAAATGGGATTATTACAATGCAAGTGACACCCCGCATCTCTGGAGAACTTGGATAGGCGCCACTTTGGGTTAGGATCCTTCCTTCTTCAGACTGTTTCAGCCATCTTCAATGTGATCCCACCACCAGTCGCATCTTCCCACCCCCAGCCCTTTCCGATGTCTGAAGAAACTGCTCCCTCTGCTAATCCTTGGTTGACTCATCCCTTCCCACAAAATCTTCCCCCCTCCCCACATATTCTTTTAGTTTAGTTTTTAGTTTGGAGATACAGCGCGGAAACAGGCCATTTCGGCCCAGCAGGTCCGCGCAGACCAGCGATCCCCGCACACATTAACACTATTCTATACCCACTAGGGACAATTTAAAATATATATATATATTTACATTTACCAAGCCAATTTACCTACATAGCTGTACGTCCAGTCTGCAACCACAGGAGATGTATCACCTGTGCCTGCACCTCCTCCCATCGCATGCATCCAGAGACCCCAGCAACCCTTCCAGGTGAGATGCGGTTCACATGCACATTCTCCAACCTCAAACTACTGCTCTTGGAGCTCCGGATCTGGCGTCCTTTGTAGCGGAAAGACCAAGTGTCCGACTGTTTGCCAAAGACTGCTAAATCTCCTGGCAAGTGACGCCAGATGCCTTGTATTCCTTGTATTCCACTTGGGTAGCTTATGATCGAACAGAATGAACACTGAATTCTCCAATTTTAGATGACTAACCTACAAACAGCACCACCACTTCACTGCCCCCTCCTTTTACCCCCTCTCTTCCCTACACACAACCTGGATGCGCATCTATTTCTCCCTTTCCCCTTCCACCCCCCCCCCTCCTCACTCCCTCCCCCCTCACCCACTTCCACCTATATTCCTTCCTCTGGCTTCACATGCACACCTCTCCTGTCCTTAATGATCAGTGACTAGATGATAACTTTTTTCACACAAGTCTCACTGCAGATGAACTTTTCACGTTGCACTCCTGTTAATGTTACTAGGTTAAGTTCCTGAGAAAAATAAGTGCTGAGCATAATGTTCTTGCCAATAATTGAGGAGACAAAAGTTCATAAGGTCATAAGTGATAAGAGCAGAATTAGGCCATTCGGCCCATCAAGTCTACTCCGTCATCCAATCATGGCTGATGTATCTCTCCCTCCTGACCCCATTCTCCTGCCTTCTCCCCATAACCCCTGATAGACACTGTGCACCCAAGAGTGTACACCGTATAGCTCTAGGTTAATCCAATTATCAATAACACACAGCTCTGTTTTTCTTTTGTGAACAAATATGTGATCCTTGATATCAAATGACCCTTTCTTTAGTGCTTTAAAAGTGCAGTATATTTCACTCAGTAGAAAAAAACACTGGAAAAGGCTTTGGTTAATGGTGTGGAAGTCAAAATCAATATTTCATTGCTGTATGAAACACTCTACCCTTTTACTTTAGAAGACAATTATGAGCAATATCACTAATGTAAAACATCTGTGATTATTCTTAAAAATCATATGTTCCTTTTAAATGCTCTTGTGAATGAATTGACAGTTACATTTCATTTTTGCTCATTTTCTGTATTACAATATGTTTAAATTGTACTTCTGATTAATTCATGTACTTTGATATGGAAATAATTGCACTACAATACTGGGTCGACAAAAATGCTAGAGAAACTCAGCGGGTGAGGCAGCATCTATGGAGCGAAGGAATGGGTGACGTTTCGGGTCGAGACCCGAAACGTCACCCATTCCTCCGCTCCATAGATGCTGCCTCACCCGCTGAGTTTCTCCAGCATTTTTGTCTACCTTCGATTGTTCCAGCGTCTGCAGTTCCTTCTTAAGCACTACAATACTTACTCTTTTGGAGGAATTAAACCTAATTATATTGAGTGAAAAGGATAATAAAATTGTCAAATGCAAAATTCAAGAACTAGTATTTGCGCTTTTGTAAGCAATGTGAATGTAAGCATTAAACGACAAGGATATATTTGTAAGTAGAACAAATGAATGAATGAATAAGGTTATTGGCCAAGTATTCACATACAAGGAATTTGCCTTGGTGCTCCGCCCGGAAGTGACAACATGACATTACAATGACAGTTAGGAATGATGCATAAAAGATTAAACATGAATCAAAAGTGGGCAAAGTGTAGTAAATGGATTTAAGTGCGGCAGATAGGAGATTGTGTGCTTTAGATCTAAAGATAGAACAAAGTACTTCCCAAAAGGTAAATAGCAGTAAGCAGTGGAAATTTGAAAAAAGATCCCCTTCATTTAACTGTCATATTCTGTTACAGAAAACATTAACGCTTAAAGCATGGGTTGTTATATCTAGGAATAAACTACAAGAACTTAAGAGTTTTACTACAGGGTTTATTTAGATCACATTTTTATTAAGGGAGAATTGAAGGAGAGGTCATTTTGACCAGTTCTATCATGGACTTGAAATATTAAATATTTCTTATGCACAGATGGTGCCTAATTTGCTGATTACTCCTAGCATTTTCTGTTTTTGTTTCTTGTTTAGATAACACTGGTGGCATGGTGACGCAGCGGTAGAGTTGTTGCCTTACAGTGCCAGAGACCTGGGTTCAATCTTGACTACGGGGTAGTGTCTAAAGGAGTTAGTAGGTTCTCCCTGTGACTGTGTGGGTTTTCCCCAGGTTCTCCCTCTCTGTTTGTTGTGTAGTATTCTATTGTGCCGCTGCTAGTAAGAATGTTATTGTTCTGTCTGGGATACATGGCAATATAACACTCTTGATTCTTGACTTCTTGTGACTGTGTGGGTGTACTCTGGGTGCTCTGGTTTCCCCATACATGCCAAAGACTTGCAGGTTTGGAGGTTAATTGGCTTCTGAAAATTTCCCCTAATGTGTAGCATGCAAAACTGGGATAAGATAGAACTAATGTACGATGATCAGTGGTCATCGTGGGCTTGGTGGGCCGAAGGGCCTGTTTCAAGATTCAAGAGAGTTTATTATCATGTGTCCCCGATAGGACAATGAAATTCTTGCTTTGCTTCAGCACAACAGAATATAGTAGGCATGAATACAGAACAGATCAGTGTGACCATATACCATTGAATATATATATACACACATAAATAAGCAGATAAAGTGCAATGGGCTATTAATGTTCAGAGTTTTGTTTCAGTTGAGTTTAATAGCCTGATGTCTGTGGGGAAAAAGCTATTCCTGAACCTGGATGTTGCAGATTTCAGGCTCCTGTACCTTCTACCTGAAGGCAGCGGGAGATGAGTGAGTGGCCAGGATGGTGTGGGTCCTTGATGATGCTGGCAGCCTTTTTGAGGCAGCGACTGCGATAGATCCCTCGATGGTAGGGAGGTCAGAGCAGATGATGGACTGGGCAATGTTTACAACTTTTTGCAGTCTTTTCCGCTCCTGGGCGCCTAAGTTGCCAAACCAAGCCACGATGCAACCGGTCAGCATGCTCTCTACTGTGCACCTGTAGAAGTTCGAGAGAGTCCTTCTTGACATACCGACTCTCCGTAATCTTCTCAGGAAGTAGAGGCGCTGATGTGCTTACTTTATAATTGCATCAGTGTTCTCGGACCAGGAGAGATCTTCAGAGATATGCACGCCCAGGAATTACCCTCTGACTCAAGAAGTTCCTCCTTTTTAAAAGAGCGCCCTTTAATTTTCTGGTCCTAGAATCTCCCAACAGTGGAAACATCCTCTCCACATCCATTCCATCTATGCCTTTCATTATTCTGTAAGTTTTAATTTCAAAGTTCCATGCTGTATCACTAAACTATACTAAACTAAACTAACTGTGGTGTCAGCCTGAGATCCCATGATGTCAGGGAAATTGCTGCCATCCCAGGTTATCGCTCTGTGTTTCAGTGGTGTTTAATTTAGAGACACAACGAGGAAACAGGCCCTTCTACCCACCGAGTCAGCACCGACCAGCGAGCCCCGCACGCTAACACTGTCCTACACACACTAGGGACGATTTACAATCATACCAAGCCAATTAATCTACAAACCTGTACGTCTTCGGAGTGTGGGAGGAAACCGAAGATCTCGGAGAGAACTCACGCAGTCACGGGGAGAGCGTACAAACTCCGTACCAACAGCACCCGTAGATCGTTCAAGTTGCCGAACCAGGCCACGATGCAACCAGTCAGTATGCTCTCTACACCTGTAGACGTTCAAGAGAATCCTCTCCTGAGAAACATTTAAAGAGAAATTAACGTGTGGGGGCATTAAAACATTAACATCCAGTCATTGAGAAAGTCTGCTGGCCCAGAGCATGCTGGAATAACACTTCATAATGGTTCAGCAAGATTTCCCAGACACTTCTCCATGCCTCTATGTGTAGGAAAGAACTGTAGATGCTGGTTTAAATCGAAGGTAGACACCAAATGCTGGAGTAACACAGCGGGACAGGCAGCATCTCTGGAGAGAAGGTATGGGTCACATTTCGTCTGAAGAAAGGTCTCGATCCGAAACGTCACCCATTCCTTCTCTCCAGAGATGCTGCCTGTCCCGCTGAGTTACTCCAGCATTTTGTGTCTACCTTTCATGCCTCTATAATGCTCAGAATTGCATGAGCCTGTTGTAACTGCTTTCTCAAACTGCCCCAGCACTTTCAATTACTTACAAAAATGTTCACAAGAATGATTCCAGGAATGAGTGGGTCAATACGTCATCACGCCGTGTCACCGCCGCATCACGCTATGACTTTTTCGGTGACCTGATACGTCAGTCAATGATGCCGACAGTCGCCAAAAAAAATCGCCAAGTGGGACAGGCCCTTTAATCTGTGGAACTCATTGCCACAGAGGGCTGTGGAGGCCGCCAGTGGATATTTTTTAAAGCAGAGATAGATATCCTGTTTTCTAGAAGATTAGAAGAGTGTCAAGAGTTTTGGGGAGAAGGCAGGAAAATGGGCTTAGGAGGTAGAGATCAGCCATGATTGAATGGCAGCATAGACTCGATGGGCCGAAGGGCCGAATTCTACTTCTATAACTTGTGAGCTTGTGACTTGCACACACATCCCCTTGCACCTCTTCCTCCAGGTCTCTCTCTACTCCTGCACCCCCTGTACAACCTGCTTATTGCCTCAGGACCTGCTTATTACAAACTGTGCCACACTAGCAATATGCAACTTGGGCTAATATGATTTACATGGAGCTCACTTTTGCAGTTGCTGCACACAATATCAGTTTGCAATCCAAAGAGAAAGGAGCTCAATAGATTATTTTTTGCAAAAGTGGGTTTTGCAAAAGTGCAAATCTTTTCATCCAATGATTCCCACACCCTATCTCTCCTTCCTATAATTGCACCCCTATTTCTGCCCCATTAAGGGCAGCACGGTGGCACAGCGGTAGAGCTACTGCCTTACAGCACCAGAAATCCGGGTTCGATCCCGACTGCGCGTGCTTGTCTGGACGGAGTTTGTACGTTCTTCCCGTGACCGCATGGTATTTCTCCGAGATCTTCTGTTTCCTCCCACACTCCAAAGACGTGCAGGTTTGTAAGTTAATTGGCTTGGTATAAAAAATGTACATTGTCCCTAGTGTGTGTAGGATTGTGTAAGTGTGTGGGGATCGCTGTTCGGCGTCAACTCAGTGGGCCGAAGGGCCTGTTTCCCCGCTGTATCACTAGACTAAACTAAACTAAACTAATCAGTCTAGAGATTACTCATGACCACCTCATGGCTGATATTGTGGCCATGGACGTGTAGTCCTTATTGCAAAACTACTGTGGATATTAGAAATCTGAAATGAACAACATTTTACAAGAAGGTCAGTATCCATGTTCTCCAGAAATTGTGCCTGACCTGCTGAGTTGCTCCAGCACCTTGTGTCTACCTTTGCCAGTCACTCCTTGCCTATTTGCTCTATGATGCACGTGCTTTATGACTTTGGTATGTTGCTTAGAACTGCCCCCATCTCCACAACAGGTAGTATCACGTGAGCTTGTTGCAACGGGGCATCGGGAAGGACATAGCCAAGGCCTCTCCTACGGATCCTGTATACTTTCCGATGTTCCTTTCTCCACCACCCTGGTTCATCCTTCCTTTATGCAGCAGTATCAGGATTGTTAGAGTCATAGAGTCTTGCAGTGTGGAAACAGGCCCTTTGGCCCACAACGGCCAACATGTCCCATCGACATTTGTCCCAGTTGCCTGCATTTGGTCCATATCCCTCCAAACCTGGATATCCATGTACCTGTCTAAATGTTTCTTGAACATTGTGATAGTACCTGCCTCAACTACCTCCTCTTGCAGCTCGTTGGTGTGCAGGAAAAGGGGCATTTTCAGGTTGTCTACCATTTATATATTAGTACATTCTTGAAGTATATAATTTGGGGTAGGAACACTGAGCCTCTCCAAATGTAGTCATACAGCACGGGAACAGGCCCTTCATTCCAACAGATCCATGCCCCCAAGATGCCGCAACTAAGCTAATCCATTAAGTCATAGAATCGTGTAGGAAGGAACTGCAGATGTTGGTTTAAACCGAAGATAGACGCAAAATGTTGGAGTAACTCAGCATTCAGACTTCACTCTTCTGAAGAAGTGTCTGGACCCGAAACGTTACCCAATCCTTCTCTCCAGAGATGCTGCCTGTCCCGCTGAGTTGCTGTCCCAGCATTTTGTGTCTATCTTAAATGATAAAATTGTCCTGAAGAAAATCTTCAGCTCTTCTAACTGAAGAGCTCATGTCAATATGGCTGAATTTAGACTGTGCTACTGTCTCGCATCCTTCCCTTACTCATGGGTTGTAAGACTTGTTCAGAGTGATTCACATCCACTGCCCTTTATTCCTCCTGTGCCTCCTATGCCCAATTCTGTTGAGTTGAGTCCCGTTGTTTCAAGTTTGGGCAAAGAAGTGACATGACCTTTTGATACTGCCAGTTTTTGGATGTGCCCTGTCAGCATGAGGTTACGGTCACATAATGTATTTCATGTCTTTGCGTAGTTTCAACTTTTCTTTGCATCCTCGTCTTCAAGTAATGTGTACGCACTTGTGGGTAGACAAAAATGCTGGAAAAACTCAGCGGGTGAGGCAGCATCTATGGAGCGATCGAATAGGCGACGTTTCGGGTCGAGACCCTTCTTCAGACTCTTGTGTACGCTCTTATGGGTTCCTGCTCCAGGATGAAAACACCAAGCAGAGCGATAAGTGGGAGACACTGACATTTCAGGCAGATGTGTCCATTCTGTTTTCTCAGATGGCACACAGATGCATATAAAATGATGCACATGTGCTCAAACAGGTCATGTATTTATCTATATGTCAAACACAATGCCGAAAATACTGGGTGTAGGACCTTGCATAGTTTAATATATATTGATCTGAGGTACCATCAAATGGATAATCTCAAATAAACAAACCAGATGTGATCTAAAACTGAAACAGACATTTATAGACCAGGGTAGACAAAAATGCTGGAAAAACTCAGCGGGTGAGGCAGCATCTATGGTATGAAGGAAATAGGTGGCGTTTCGGGTCGAGACCCATCTTCAGTCGATTTCTTGTCTTTATATTTTGAGCTCATTTCCCCAACACACCTGATCCGGTGTCATTGTTTCTACATATTGATCAAAGTATAGAAAATCACAATAAGGACGGTACAAGTCAGCCTGTATTGAGAGTTGATTGTATAATGTTGATCCCTTTCCATGCTGTGCAAGAGAATAATTTGCAGATCAGAATTAGGTTTTGAGTTCAATGTCATAATGTTATAAGTGACAGCAGCAGAATAAAGCCCCAGTCCCACTTACGTATCCTTGGCACGCTCATTACGTGACCTCGTTGTCGTGTTGAGGTGCGAAGGTCCCGCAAAGGTCACGCGCGACTTCATTCTCCCGCACAGCTCTGGAGCACTGTGTCATTTGAAGATGGACACAAAATGCAGGAGTAACTCAGCGGGACCGGCAGCATCTCTGGAGAGAAGCAATGGGTGACGTTTCGTGTCGAGACTCTTCTTCAGTCTGAAAGAAGGGTCTTGACCCGAAACGTCACCCATTGCTTCTCTCCAGAGATGCTGCCGGTCCCGCTGAGTTACTCCAGCATTTTGTGTCTATCTTCAATTTTCTTGGCCCCGTTCTGGGAGTAGAAGTGGGGGCAGATCCGGACCGCAACGGCCGTGAGCCCCAGGCCGAGCTCGGCGATCGTTTGCCTGCTTCTGCTGCTGTTGGAGGTGAGATGTTGCGTCACGCCAGGGTCTTGGGCCTGTCCCACTTTGGCCGTCAGTTACCAGACAGGCCGTTGGCGCGCGAAGATTTCGTTCCCTACAAAAATTTCAGAGCCCCGCGCGATGTCGCTTCTCAGTGGGACCGGCCCCGCGTGGCCATACGATGCCCATGCGCCTCAACGCGACCACGAGGTCGCGTAATTTGCGTGCCAAGGACACGTGTGGGACAGGCCCTTTAGGCTTCTTCTTCTTGGGTTTGAGGCAGCAGAGGTTATGCAACGCCCTCCAGGCGCTGTAGCCAGTTCAATGTGCTGTTGTCGAGGGCCGTGAGGTCGACCCCTCTACCGGGGGGGGGGGGAGGCGGAGAACAGCGCAGTCGAAAATGTCGTGCTGCGCTGTTTGCTGGTCTGCTCCACACACGCAGGCTGCCCAGCGATGCATGTCGCCGTTGAACCGGCTGACCCCTGTACGGAGCTGGTTCTGGGCGACCCACTCTTTGCAGGGCATGTCTGAGCCGGGTGGGGCTGTAGTGTTCGGTGCAACAGTGAATTGCGGAGGTCGTGAAGTCTGTTCCAAGCTGGTTCTCCATGCTCCTAGTGTGTTGAAACCGGAGCCACAGAGGGTCGCTGCGTGATGGGAGAAGGGGCGACTAGATGCCAGGCGTTGAGGTCCCAGTTGCTGTGAGTCCTGGGCGAGGTGGTGCAGAGGATGTTTGGCATCCGATGGGGCCTTGCACACCAGCCTGTGGGTGAAGTACTCTCTGCGAAGCTTGGTGGGGGCGATACCTGCGAGCACCGGCAGAAGATCCGTCAGAGTAGGGTGTAGGCAGCCGGTGATGATCCGCATGGTGTTGTTGAGGATGGCGTCTAGCTTGCTTGTATGAGCGCTGCAGCACCATGTGGCACTCAGCGGCACAAGAGCACTGGTCCTGGCTCCCCATGAGACAGCAGCAGAAGAATTAGGCCATTCGGCCCATCAAGTCTACTCTGCCATTCAATCGTGGCTGACCTATATCTCCCTCCTAACCCCATTCTCCTGCCTTCTCCCCATAACCCCCGACACCTATACTAATCAATAATCTATCTATCTCTGCCTTAAAAATATCCATAATGATAATGGATAATGATTCGGGATAATGTCATCCTGAATTTTGTGTGGAATAGGGATAGTCTTTTCTTTGTTAGATTGTTATATTCTGTTATGTTCTGTAACAACTTTGCAAGGAAATTCTAAGATGATCTATTAAAAAGTAGTTATATTCACAGATATCTATGATGAAAAGAGTATTGTATAGGAAGGAACTGCAGATGCTGGTTTACACCAAAGATAGACTCAAAATGCTGGAATAACTCAGCAGGACAGGCAGCACCTCTGGAGAGAAGGAATGGGTGACGTCTGAAGAAGGGTCTCGACCTGAAATGTCATCCATTCCTTCTCTTTTCGAGTCTTGCCCTGATTTGCATGGATTACTTACTTTCTTATCTATTTAATGTTCATTTTTTTCAATAATGCAATGAAGGAAAATAATACAAAAATCGTCTGCCACGTGATGCATGTTGAGGTTAAAATCACTTTTGGCCCTGAGGGGCTGGCAAAGAGAAGAACGTCTTGAATAATGCCGGAAATGTACTCTTTGAAGGATGTACTCAGAACTAAAGGACGTTCTGTTAGGAAGGAGATGAGGAGAAATGTGTGGTGAATCTGTGGAGTTCTGTGCCACAAGAGGCTGTGGAGGCCAAGTCACTGGATATTTTTAAGGCAGTGATAGATAGAATCTTGATTAGTACGGTGGCAGAGGTTATGAGGAGAATGGGGTTAGGAGGGAGCGATAGATCAGCCACGATTGAATGGCGGAGTAGACTTGATGGGCCGAATGGCTTAATTCTACTCCTATTCCTTATGACCTCTTGACCTTATGACCTTTGGGTTAAATGACCAACATCTTCTTTCTTAATTGTGATTCATACTGTCGTACAGGCTGATTCGTCGAGTGATCGAGCTCCAAGGATTCTTATCAGGATATCCCCATAATATCTCCTCCTGCACCTATTTTCTATTTTCGATATTTATACAAATTACAGTACAACTTCTGTAAGGTCAGAACTGGAGATGACAGTACTTCCAATTATTTAGGTTTGCGTGTATTTGTTCATTGTGCAATAAACAGTAGTGCGGCGGCTTCCAAATTGGGTACAGCCAGTGAAGTCAGCTCAGCCAAGGCATCAAATTGCCAAGTAACATGGCTGTAGTGTCTCGGGACAGCAACCTCATTTTCCACCACATAATTGTTCTGCAGCATTTTAAAATGTAAGCAAAGGAATTGATTTGTTTTAGTTTGCACAGCGGGCATAAACTCCCCGTGTTTAACGGACAATTTCGGGAGATGAGGGGTTGTTGGAATATTCTGGGGCCTTAGAGGCTGTGTAGGTCTTAATGGCAGACACTTACTTCTTCGTCAGCTGTAGAAACGTAGAAACATAGAAAATAGGTGCAGGAGTAGACCATTCGGCCCTTCGAGCCAGCACCGCCATTCAATATGATCATGGCTGATCCAAAATGAGTACCCCGTTCCTGCTTTTTCCTGTAATCTCCTGGCCAAATTGCAAACCTGATTGCTGAGCTGCAGCAGGGGTTTATGCGGGAGGCCGCAGTCACAGGGTGGAACTTTGGCAGGTAAAGGAAGGTCTGGCTATGATCAATTGGAGGGGTTTGGTTTTATTTGCAGAGGAGGCTTCTGGCTGTGGTCAGCAGAGGGGTTACAGCCACAGTTTAGTTTAGTTTAGAGATACAGCACGGAAACAGGCACCGACCAGCGATCCCCGCACACTAACACTATCCTACACACACTAGGGACTATTTACATTTTCACCAAGCCAATGAACCTCCAAACCTTCTTTGGAGTGTGGGAGGAAACCGAAGATCTCGGCTGAAAACCCACGCAGGTCACGGGGAGAACGTGCAAACTCCGTACAGACAGCACCCGTCGTCAGGATCGAACCGGGGTCTCCGGCGCTGCAAGCGCTGTAAGGCAGCAACTCTACCGCTGCGCTACCGTGCCGCCCAATTTATGTTGTGGAAAGAGTGGAAAGGATGTAATGTAGCAATGATTGTAGGTAGCGATAATCTGGCCTACATTTTGCTGGATCCAGTCCAGTTGCACCAATCTGCCCTTCACCATGGGTACAGGCGAACTCCCTGAAACGCCCGGTTGCCAAAAACTTTAACCCCCCTCCCATTCCCACACAGACCTTTCTGTCCTGGGCTCTTTAAGATTGCGGAGTCAAGGGATATGGGGAGAAGGCAGGAACGTGGTACTGATTGGGGATGATCAGCCATTATCACATTGAATGGCGGTGCTGGCTTGAAGGGCCGAATGGCCTACTCCTGCACCTATTGTCTATTGTCTATTGTCTATTGTGTCTCCTCCACCGTCAGAGTGAGGCCCAACGCTAATTGAAGGACCTCATACTTTGCATGGGCAATCTACAACCCAGCGGTATGAATATCAATTTCTCTAACTTCAAGTAACCCTTGCTTTCCCTCTCTCTCTGTCCCTCCCCCACCCTAGTTCTCCGACTAGTTTCAATGTCCTCCTGCCTGCCTTGTTGTCACCTTTCCCTCGGCTAACAATGACCATTCTACATATTCCTTGACCACCATCTGCTTTGATCTGTCGGTTTCACAACTTACCCCACCATTATCTCTAGACTGCCTCTCCCCTGACTCTCAGTCTGAAGAAAGGTCTCCACCCAAAATGTTACCCATTCCTTCTCTCCAGAGGTGCTGCCTGTCTCGCTGAGTTACTCCAGCATTTTGTGTCTAACTTCACCTCCACCATACCCATTATTTCCCACACTCTGATCAACAGACATGGAGCCAGTCTCTTCGCATGATCACGCTTTGAGCTGCGATTGATGTTGTCTTCCCGTTTCTTAAGTTCTCTCATGCTAGACTGAACTTTGAGAATTGGTGCCAAAACATGGAGGCGCTTGCATGCGGGATCAGTGGACTATTTCTATCCATTTGTCAATGGGGGGATGTGCTTAGGCATGGCGACACTCTACTGGACTGCTTGTGGACCGTCAGGGTGTTGAAGTGAGCATGGGTAATGCTGCGTTAGTTGCAAAGCAGTCATCTCCGCTCAAGCTGAGATGCTAAATGTCCAGCATTCAATGAGCAAGGAAATCTTCACTGGCTTGGGCACATACATAGGATGAAAGATGGCCGCATCCTCAAGATTATGGGGAGGTGTTCTGTGCCAGAGGGTCCTATAACTTTCTACTGAAAAGTGTTAATAAAATGGATATAAAAGCCATCGACATGAATTATGCCAAGTTATCCTGGTGTGGGGGGGAATGCCTTCAGGGGAGGGGAGAACAAGGGTGGACTTGGCGCGGACACTTTGTAACTTTGTCAATGCCCTTTATGTGACGACTATTGGGCATGCAAGCAAAGAATTCCACTGTGACTTGTCACATGTGACAATAAAGCATTCATTCATTCATTCATTCATTCATTCATTCATTCATTCATTCATTCATTCTATGACTGATACCAGAAACAAATTGGCCATTGACTGTGTGTAAAGGTCTGTGGCCGACTTAAGGACTGATACCAACAGCCCCATTGTAAATATCAGTGCCTAAGCTGACCACAGAACCACAATCACCCAACATCATGAGCTGAGACACTTTCAGTTGTGGCATAAACACGGTAGATTCTGCCTTTCCAGAATGGGCTTACTTCAACATCAGCGGAATGCTGTACAGCAGGCAGGGCTTCCCAACCTTTTTCGTCCCGTTTTCCCCAGGCAACTTTTCGAAAGTAAATTTACCCCCACCCTGTTTTGTTCAGTAACTTGAGTTCACACTTCTACCATAATAAAGCAACCGACAAAGGGGGAATTTTAAAATACTGTTTTTAACATATCCAGAATCAACAAATGTACCCTCCGGGTAGGCGAAATTTACCCCCTGTGGGTATATTTACCCCAGGTTGGGAACCCTTGCTGTATATGATGTAGCATTACAAAAGTGTGAAAATTACTCCTCCATAATCTCGCAGAGATGGGAGGATATCAAGCAATCAACTCCCACTGTTCTGCCATATCAGGATCACTATAGATAATTCAGAAACCAGTTGTAGTGAGACAGAAATCAACAGAGTAGAAAGTCTGGAGTAAAACACAAAGGGGGGGGTGGGGGGGGGGGTGGGGGGAGGTCGCAGCAGACGCAGCTCGCACTCTGCTCACCCCGCACCTTCAGTGGAGGTGGGAGAAGGGGCCATCACTGAGAGGCAAGGTGTCCCTGTCAGAGAAATAGGCCCGGAGACAGAGGTGACAGAAGAGCACAACGTCAAGATGGCCTTGGATCTCGTTGAGGTGTGGCCGCGTTCAATAAATAGAATTTCTGTATTTTTTCAGCATTTGAACCTAACTGATTTAGAAACGTATAAAACATAGAAATATAGAAAATAGATGCAGGAGTAGGCCATTGGCCCTTCAAGCCAGCACCGCCATAGCCATGATTGAATGGCGAAGTAGACTTGATGGGCCGAATGGCCTAATTCACCTGCAATCTTATGATCATATGATTTTATGAATACATGATTACAATCGATCCATTTACAGTGTATAGATACATGATAAGGAAATAACGCTTCGTGGAAGGTAAAGTCAGCAAAGTCCGGTCAAAGATTGTCCGAGGGTCATCAAATAGTAGATAGTAGTTCAGCACTGCTCTCTGGTTGTGGAAGGGTGATTCAGTTGCCTGATAACAGCTGGGAAGAAACTGTCCCTGAATCTGGATGTGTGAGTTTTCACACTTATGCCTTTTGCCTGATGGGAGAGGGGAGAAGAGGGTGTGGCCAGGGTGCGACTGGTCCTTGATTATCCTGCTGGCCTTGCCCAGGCAGCGTGAGGTATAACGAGGCAGCGTGAGGTATAATCAGATTCAATCCTAAAGTTCAAGAGGCATTTAGTAACTATTTGAATGGACAAGGCATAGAAGGTTAAGGAGCTGTGGGAGTCCAGTAATATTAGTGTAGTAGGACAAACAGTTTGGCATGGATAGTAAATCTATCATGTAACGGAAGGCTGAGCTTCTGTGTGTTTAATGACAAGTGGATTAGTCAGAGGATGGTGAATCTGTGAGTCTTTAGTTAAAGGGTGGCAAATCTTTGGAATTCTTTGCCACAGAAGGCTGTGGAGGCAAAGTCAGTGGATATATTTAAGGCAGAGATAGATAGATTCTTGATTAGTACAGGTGTCAGAGGTTATGGGGAGAAGGCAGGAGAATGGGGTCAGGAGGGAGAGATAGATCAGCCATGATTGAATGGCAATAGACAATAGGTGCAGGAGTAGACCATTCGGCCCTTTGAGCCAGCACCATTCAATGTGATCATGGCTGATCAGCCACAATCAGTACCCCGTTCCTGCCTTCTCCCCATATCCCTTGACTCCGCTATCTTTAAGAGCTCTATCTAGCTCTCTCTTGAAAGCATCCAGAGAACCGCCCTCCACTGCCCTCTGAGGCAGAGAATTCCACAGATTCACAACTCTCTGTGTGAAAAGGTCTTCCCTCATCTCCGTTCTAAATGGCCTACTCATTATTCGTAAACTGTGGCCCCTGGTTCTGGACTCCCCCAACATTGTGAACATGTTTCCTGCCTCCAGCGTGTCCAAACCCTTAATAATCTTATATGTTTCAATAAGAACCTCTCTCACCCTTCTAAACTCCAGAGTATAGACTTGATGGGCTGAATGGTCTAATTCTGCTCCTATCACATGATCTTATGATCGATGGATGCTAATTATGCAGTTCTTTTATAATGAAATAGAAGCTCTGCATTCAAACTCTTCTGGCCTCTTCATGCATGGTAAATTATTTTCCATTTGTAAACTTAACTGTTTAGTACAAAATAAAAATGAATCCTATGTCCACACTGACAGTCATTGATATGCTTTTAAGGGAGTAAACATCAGGGAGAAGATTTACCTCTCACTGATTAAAATCAAAGCAGTGAATTATTAATATTATTAACAATTATTATTATTGTGCAATTCATCTTTATGTAAATGAAACATTTAACTACCAGCTTGATTGAGGATTCATGTTGGTCATGAAAAGATTTTTCTGATCTTTAATATTCCTCTTATCGAGTCCACATCATAAGATTAGAAATTGTTCAGCCAGAGCTGGACACACTTCTCGGAATCTACATACAGTTGCGCTTCTTGTGCTTCTTGTGCGTGGTGGTGGAAGGATTGGCGGAAACAGTGCCGCGACGTGAATGCTCTTTCCTTGACCCCCCCCCCCCCCATCTTTAATATTAACTTACTTACAGTTGTTCAGGATAGTAATGTAAAAAAAAAACGGGCTTTTTGAAACAGGGATAGTGAAAACAATGTGGCTGCAAATGAAATCCGTGAATCTGCCAGTTGGTGACGTGATCACAGAATCTTAGAACAATGCAGCAGGAAACAGGCCCTTTGGCACACCATGTCCATGTTTCATTGCCCTGGATTGTGTTCTTGTTAGGTATTCTACTTGTTTCTCTAGGATGTACCCTGTCGTCCTGAGCTCTTCCAAGATGTCCCCTATTTCCTTTTGTGTTTCTTTATATATGGGTGATTCTTCAGTAAGTGTCCACTTTGGTGTCCCGCTACTTTGATGCCGTATAGACGGAAAATCCGTGATTCTATACCATTTCTTCTTTTTCTATATTGTTAATAAACATAATCCTGATAAATAAAGATTAAACCCTAGATGAATAAAGTGTTATATTTTAATTTTTTCCCCGATGTTCGATGCCCCCCCTCCCAACGGAAAACCGCATGTCCCGCTGGTTACTTGTAAAAATTTCAGTTTTCATATTTATTTGATGGGGGATGTATCTGAAAGGAAAATACTCTTAAACGGTAGGTACTTTACTTCGGAGTCACGTGAGTGACTACATGAAGAACCCCGCCAGTGCGCCTGCGCGTCATTACGTCAGACGCCTTGACGCAAACGGACGTGAGCTCCTCTAGTGGATTTGTAGTTTTTTAACTACAAGGTAAGTAGAAACTTTTTTCATGTTTTCCAGGTCTGTTTACTGTGGGTCTGTGGGGATTTTTTCCACAGACGCCATGGAAAAAACGGGCAGGGGGAAGAGGCGAGTGACTCAGCCGACAGAAAGTCGGGAGGCTGCGGGTAGCGACCAACCGCCTCTAACCCCGGTACAGTCGCCAGCGGTGAGCATAGCGACTGTGGACCTGGGGCTGGTTAAAACACAGTCAGCGCCTGTCGGGCGAAAGGCGAAGTTTAAATCCAGACGGCCCACGGAGGAGGAATCGCAGGCAATGGAAGTAGCTCCAGGGCTAGATACTGCTTTTGAGCGTATTGCCCAAATGGAAAGCCTTTTATATAGGCTGTTGGAGCAAAGTACACTCAGGGAGGAGTGTACTGAAATCCAAGCTGCTGGAAGCAGCTCAACAGTTCCTGGTACAGGGCTGATGGAATGCACCCTCAGGGATGAGGAGTGTGCTATGGGTCATGAGAGTTCTGACCCCGACTCTGACGGTGAGGCTATACAAGGTGAAGAACGGCAGCTGGCAGATATTCCACCACTGGCAGTACGATTCGCTGCCCCGTCAGGGTCAGGAGAGCCGTTAGGAGAAGAACTGGCCTCCTTAATAAATTACTTGGTTTCCCATCAGCTGGAACAGCAGGAGATGGATGAGACTGCAAGAAAGCATGAAACCCCAAGTAACTGTGTGTTGCTGAAAGCACCAGCAGTGAATCAAATCATCTGGAATCAGTTGAGTATGACTATGAGAACTCAAGAATTAAAATTGCAGAGAATATTAAAGCTGCTGGGTTCTGGAATAACTGTTTTTACCAGAATAGCGGATAAAAGCCAAGAGATGACGGAGTTGCACTGGGGTTGCTATGCAGCACCCACTTCGAGATCAATTGTCTGAGGAAAGGTGCTATACGGCCTACTATGAATCCGAAATTCGCAGCACTCTGCAAACCAAGTAATATACAATTACCCAACTTACTCTTTGGAGAGGATCTCGGGAGACGTATTAAAGAGTTGGAAGATGAAGCGAAAACAGGATTGATGAAAACATCAATGGTTGTAAAGTCTGTAAAGAGGAAGTATCCTTTCAGACGTCATACGAATCCTGGACCAAGTCGCTCATCAACGCAGGGATGTAGCTGGCGGCCTGCAGCGGGAGCAAGAACCAGTGGGCGTGCTTCCGGGAGAACCCAGGGATCTCAGGGTACTCAAATGACGCAAGAGGTAGGTGGACCTGGTTCTCATGGGAACATACTAACCGGATTACGTCCAAAAGTTGGAGGCAGATTACGTCTCTTCTATAACAATTGGAAGAAGATTACTTCAGATGTGGTAATTCTGAATAGTATACAAGGATTTCGAATTGAATTCAATCCAAATTATGATTTACCTGTCCAGCATGTTCCTAGTAGAACTCTCCACTTTGCACAAAAAGAAGTGATGGGGGTTCAAGCTGCACTTGAAACCCTATATATAAAAGGTGTTATTGAAGAATCAGTCTACCAACCACCAATTTGTGTCAAATATATTCCCTCGATCAAAAAAGGATGGAGGATGTAAGATTATTCTAGACTTGACAAGTCTGAATCCTTTTGTTCAATTTAGACATTTTAAAATGGAGACATTTGTGACTGCCAAACAACTTATTTCAGAAGCATGTTATATGGTAACTGTAGATTTAAAAGATGCATATTATTCAGTGTCTGTTCACTTGGAAGATAGGAAGTATCTTAAATTTACATGGATGAACCAATTATGGCAGTTCAAAGCCCTGCCTAATGGGTTAATGTCCGCTCCCAGAATATTCACAAAATTGTTAAAACCAATTCTGGGGTTGCTGAGAAGCCAGGGGCATGTACTAATGGCATACTTGGATGATGTCTTGATTATAGGAAAGACAAAACAGTCAACAGAAGCATCTGTTGCAGTTGTGAAATCAACTTTTGAAAATTTGGGGTTTCTAATTCATCCAAAGAAATCAAGGTTAACACCATGTACCTCAATTGATTATTTGGGGTTCACAATTGATTCAGTCCAAATGAAAATTACTTTGCCCAGGG
The DNA here is from genome assembly GCA_038087875.1 of Malacoraja senta. Classification (NCBI taxonomy): domain Eukaryota; kingdom Metazoa; phylum Chordata; class Chondrichthyes; order Rajiformes; family Rajidae; genus Malacoraja; species Malacoraja senta. The sequence continues at coordinate 278,995,614 of CM075977.1, read as the reverse complement.
AAAAAAGGGTGGAGTTGATTAAAGATTGCAGTAATCTGTTAAACGAGCAAAAACCCTCAATCAGACAGGTGGCTCGAGTACTGGGAAAATTAGTAGCAGCATTCCCAGCAGTCCAATATGGACCATTACATTTTCAACAGCTGCAGAGAGTTAAAGAACAGGCACTGAGAATGCATGTTGGTCATTTTGATAGAACCATGCAACTAACAACAAATGCTGTTTCTGATCTGCAGTGGTGGATTCTACATGTCTCAAGCAATTCCAGCAAAGTGCTGATTGAACAAGCTTCCATGATATTACAAACTGATGCCAGTGCACTAGGATGGGGTGCAACTGACTTAGCATCTAGCTGTGGAGGCAGATGGAATCAGGAAGAGTCATTGTTACTGCAGACATGGGGAATTAACTATTTGGAGCTTTTAGGATGTTTCTATGGACTCCATGCTTACTGTTCTAACACAACTAATAAGCATGTTCAAGTTCAAATTGATAACACAACAGCAGTTGCCTATATTAATCATATGGGTGGAATCAAGTTGGTGTCATGTGACAAAATGGCTAATCAAATTTGGTCTTGGTGTATTGAAAAGAACATTTGGATTTCAGCTATCTATCTACCAGGTAGAATGAACACGATAGCAGACACCAGGTCACGAAAGTTCCATGATAATAAGGAATGGATGTTGAATCAAGAGGTATTCAATGACATAGTAATCAGATTTGGAATGCCAGACATCGACTTGTTCGCATCTAGACTGAATCATCAGCTATCGAGATATGTCTCATGGGAACCAGATCCAGGAGCAGTGGCGATTGATGCTTTCTCGCTACATTGGGGTGGTATGTTTTCATATATATTTCCACCTTTCTGCCTCATAAGCCGATGTTTGCTTAAAATCAGGCAAGATGCTGCTTCAGGGGTATTAGTAGTACCAGATTGGCCTACACAGCCATGGTATCCGTTGATATTAGAATTAACAACACAAATGTTGATGAAAGTCCCAAAAAGGAGTAATTTATTGCTGCACCCTGTAACAGGGGAACAACATCCATTATATGATCGTTTGGATTTGTTGATTTGCAGGTTTTAAGAAGGCCTTTTCTGGGGCGAGGACGGTCTGACATGCTTACGGCAGCCTGGAGGAAGAGCACTCAAAAACAGTACCTTTCTTATATTAAGAAACGGGAAGAGTTCTGTGTACAAAAGAATGTGGAATATAGTACTGCAGATATTTCAAATGTTTTAGAATTTCTGTCAAAACTTTATTATGATGAAGGTTTGAGTTATAGTGCAATTAATTCAGCCAGAAGTGCATTGTCCTCATATTTGGTTCTGGATTCAGAATGAAACCCAATTGGGTCACACCCACTTGTTTCCAGACTAATGAAAGGAATCTTTAATTCCAAACCTCCGAAACCTAGGTACATGACAATCTGGGATGTAAGTGTGGTACTGAAACTACTTCGTGAATGGTCACCAAGTGTGTCTTTACCTTTGGCCAAGCTCAGTATGAAAGTAGTCATGCTTATGGCATTAGTGACAGCACAACGAGTGCAAACACTTGGAAAATTACAAATAGACAGGATGGAAGTAACTGAAGATAAGGTTACATTCTATATCTATGACCTACTAAAGCAAAGTAGGCCAGGTGTGACAGGATTTAAAATTGTGCTAGCAGCATATCCAAATGATCCTCGTCTCTGTGTTAAGACATATTTGTTACAATACATTGAGGTCACAAAGAATTTGAGAAATACGGTAACTGGGTTGTTGATCACACACAAGAAACCACACAAGAGAGTTTCAGTACAGACCGTTTTCAAATGGATAAAAGAAGTCTTAACAGCTGCTGGTATTAACACTGATGTTTTTACGTCTCACTCGACTAGGGCAGCAGCAACGTCGGCGGCCAGGGCGAAAGACGTCCCCGTCGACCATATCCTCGCAGCCGCCGGGTGGTCCAATGAGTTGATGTTTCAACATTTTTACCATCGGCCTATTGTTAATGCAGGATTGTTTGCAGAAACTATTTTAAGTTCTGTGTAAATTCCTCTGGTTTAAAGGGGATCTGATTAATTTCATTACTAAAAAGAATTACTGCATTTGTGGAACAAATGTTATTATGAATGCATGATTGATTATTCTCGTTTCGAGTCAATCAATGCAGTGAGAAGCCGGTATTGATCTACGGCATGAAATCACAAAGCTTTAAAATCTTCACGTAGTCACTCGTGTGACTCCGAAGTAAAATAGTAAGATTAAACGAGAACTTACCTAAGTTTGAAGTTTGATCTTTATTTTATGAGGAGTTACGTAGGTGATTACGTGCCCACCACGACCCTACCCTCTATCATAAAGGTCAGATGGAAGTTCTTGTATTACTCGTTTTATTATGATACTATATTACTTCGCTTGAGGTTTTTTGTGATTTCACACCGCTGCTTTGAAGATTGACGTGCAGGCGCACTGGCGGGGTTCTTCACGTAATCACCTACGTAACTCCTCATAAAATAAAGAACAAACTTCAAACTTAGGTAAGTTCTCGTTTAATCTTATTATTAATCACTTGAATATTTTCACCCTTCAAAATATGCCTCTATTCTTTATAACATTTTAAAACATCGTTTAAAAAAAAATAATTATTGTCCCGATTATTGGAGTCAGATGCCGTCATGCACCTTTGTTGCGCCATCCCACATGGATAAAAATAGAATGGACACGCACTTCCTGTCTTAAAAAGACTGCGGAATTCAAAAGTGACCTACCGTGTCATAACGTTTCTCCTGCTTTGCGGGACAAAAAGCCTGTCAAAACTCCGGTTTTCACAGCATGACGGGTGAGTACCTTTAATCAGCGTCATCTCCGAACGCTGTAAAACTCTTAGAAAATCAAAAAGTTTTGCACTTTTTTGATTTGCAATGTAGATAGGTCCGTGCCATGTGCCACACGGTGTAGTGTTCTAACCTGTTCAGTTGTCTTTATGTCCCGAACACGTACTGTTGTCTGTCCATGATGACTACACTGCGCCCCTTGTCTGCTGGTGTGACCACTATCTCATTGTTATTCCCTCAGCTCTGCCATGCCCTCCCTCTCTTTTGATGTAGACCAGGTTGGTTCACTGGCCTCGTCCCATTTGTCTGCATTTGGCCCATATCCCTCTAAATCCTTCAGACTCTTCAGAGTCTGAAGAAGGCTCGACCCGAAAAGTCACCCATTCCTTCTCTCCAAAGATGCTGCCTGTCCTGCTGAGTTACTCCAGCATTTTGTGTCTGGTTCTGGACTCTCCCAACATCGGGAACATTTTTCCTGTCTAGCCTGTCCAATCCCTAAGAATTTTACATGGTTCTATCACCCTCTCATCCTTCTAAATTCCAGTGAATATAAGCCCAGTCGACCTATTCTTTCATTATTTCATCTTATTTCTGGAGAGAAAGAATGGGTGATGCTTCGGGTCGAGACCCTTCTTCAGACTCAATAGCCTTCCCAATTAATGCAGGTTTGCCAAAGGTATTCATCACCATACTGTCCACCTACCTTGCCACTTTCAGGTCACCATGTACCTGTACTCTCAGGTCTCTTATGTTTGGCAACACTCTCCAGGGCTCTACCATATACTGCATAAGTCCTGTTCTGGCGACACTCAAACTTGTCAGAGAATTTCTCTCACAACCAAATGGTGTGCCTGGCTCACTCTGGGCAATATATCAAGTTAAGTCTTTCAGAAATAGTTTTAATGAGTTTGTTAAACATCTATTTATTGGTCTGAAGAAGGGTCTCGACCCGAAACGTCACCCATTCCTTCTCTCCAGATATGCTGCCTGTCCCGCTGAGTTACTCCAGCATCTTGTATCTATTATCGATTTAATCCAGCATCTGCCGTTCTTTCCTACACATTTATTTATTGGCCTCGATCACAACCAGAGAGCAGTGCTGAACTACTCTCTACCTCTTTGATGACCCTCGGACTATCCTTGATCGGGCTTTGCTGGCTTTACCTTATTCCCTTATCATGCTATCTGCACTAAACGTTATTCCCTTATCATGTATCTGTACACTGTAAATGGCTCAATTGTAATCATGTATTGGCTTTCTGCTGACTGGATAGCACGCAACAAATAGCTTTTCACTGTACCTTGCCACGCGTGACAATAAACTAAACTGAAAGTTGTGTTAAGTGTCCCACAAACATGATGGAGTTTTTTTTCCACCTGCCATGCTGTGCTCTGATTGATTTATTGCAAAGGCAGAACAAACTATGCTGAAGTAACCATTTGTGTGGTTGAAAAAAAAAACTGGCAAAATAATCAGTAAATGGTATGAACAGACCAAAAACATAATGTTGTCGCCAAAATAAACTATAGGAGCAACTTCAGATGCGTAATAAAAACAAAATGCTGGGGATATTCAGTCAGAATCAGTGGAGAGAGAAACGGAGCTAATGGTTTGGTTTAGGCTGGCGATGTGACAAGTGAGTTTTAGTTGCAGAGAAGCAGATGGGTGGAAAGTATAAAGGGAATGTCATGGAAAGGGTGGAACCTAATACTGTCCAGTTAGCAGGAATACTCTTGGTGGCATGTAGGAGATGGTGATGAATGCCTATTAATCAAAGCTGTGCAGAGGAAAACAAATAGAGGGAGAATTATGAGGTCTATATGGAAAGCAAAACAATAGTAGAACTGGGAGATGCAGAACATAGCTGTTTCTGGAAATTGGTAATAAAAAATAAGACTGGAAATGCTCAACAGATGTGTTAATCTGACAGTATTCAATTCAATTCAATTCAATTTATTTCAATTCAGGTGGACTAGTTTGCATCAGAATAGTGTTGTTATCTGAAATTGTTCATCTTCTTCTTCTTTTCGTGTCCATCTTGTTAGAAATGTTGGCCTCGCTGTCATCGTTCATCCTGAAAAGGAAGCAAACTTCCGGAGTCAATCAATGGAAGCCATTACTTGTCGCAATAGATGTTGATGGTGGCAGAATTAGCTCAGGATACTTCCAGTTTCCAGCCCCGCAACGTGGACGCTTCTGCTATAGGGCCTCTGAAATTGTTGAATTCCAGATTGGATCTCAAGATTTGCAGATGCTTCGTACAAGAAGATAACACTGTTCCTTGTGTTTCTTTGGCTTCTTTAGGACAGGGTAGGGCACTTGCCATACAGATTTGAATGGGTGAGACATGGACACATAGAAACATAGAAAATAGTTGCAGGAGTAGTCCATTTGGCCCTTCGAGCCAGCACCGCCATTCAATATGATCGTGGCTGATCATCCAAAATCAGTACCCCGTTCCTGCTTTCTCCCCATATCCCTTGATTCTGTTCACCTTAAGAGCTAAATTGAACTCTCTTGAAAAGAGAGGCAGGGTAAATCAAAGTTGCAAGTAACTAGAAGGTCAGAATTACCCTTGCAGAATGAAAGGAAATGCTCTGCAATGCAGTCATTCAAATCAGCATTTGCATTTCTCCATCACAGGAAAAAACACATTGTGAAGAACAATATAAAGGAATTGCAAATGAATTGACAGTTCACCTGCAAGAACTACTTGTTTCCTTGGATGGCGGGAAGGGAAGGGGCGATGCAGCGAGAGGTGTTCAGGAACGTTTAAGATTGGACAGGGACATGGATAGGACAGGTTTGGAGGGATATGGGCCAAGCGCAGGCAGGTGGGACTAGTGTAGCTGGGACATGTTGGACTTCTGAAGAAGGGTTTCGGCCCGAAACGTTGCCTGTTTCCTTCGCTCCATAGCGCTGCTGCACCCGCTGAGTTTCTCCAGCATTTTTGTGTACCTTTGTAGCTGGGACATGTTGGCCAGTTCGGCCAAAGGGCCCGTTTCCACACTGCGTGACTCTATGACTAACTTCCACAGTTGGATGGGGAAGTGCACAGATCAATGGAATAGTCAACAGAGATGGAAGAGCAAACTAATGGGCCTGTCCCACTTAGGTGATTTTTTTAGGCTACTACAGGCGATTGGCGCAAAATTTTCAACATGTTGAAAACATTTCGGTGACAGTGGCGACAATTTTTGCTGAATGGCCTAAATCTGCTCCTATCACATATGACCTTATAGAGATAGATAGATGCTTTTGTGTATTGAACAGCATCTGCAGTGCTTGATATAGAGGAATCTTGGTTCTACATTCATAGTTCCTTGAAAGTGGCAACGTAAGCAGGTGATACAGAAGGCACATGGTTCGCTTGCCTTCATCAGTCGAGGCATTATGAGAACGGGCGGTAAGTTATGTTGCGGGCGGCTTTGTAAGCTTTGCTGAGGCTGCATTTTGAGTATTGTGTGGAGTTCAGGTCACCATATCACAGGAAGGATGTGAAGGTTTTGGAGAGGTCTGTGGAGGCCAAGTCAATGGATATTTTTAAGGCAAAGATAGATTCTTAATCAGTACGGGTGTCGGGTTATGGGAAGAAGATTTGATGGGCCGAATGGCCTAGTTCTGCTCCTATCACATGACCTCATGAATTGAGGACAATATGGATGGAGACTGGGAAGACATGCTAAATTGTGCCAAAATTCTTTATCTAAATGTGATTATCCTCTTTTGTCTTGAAATGTCACAGATGTGTGAACTGTTGTGAAGCAATAGAGAACTACACACCAGAGATAATGTGTAAAAAATGTAGGAATTCTAAGCATACTTTGAAATACAGTACATGATATCCACAATAAAGCGGGACTTGGCAGATTTTTTGAAGTTGGTGAGCTTCAAAATTAAATTTGAAGGAGGGGTGAATAATTTATTGGTATAATCTTTGTAAATACAAGAAAAATCTATTAGAGGGCTTCAAAGGAGGAAGGAAAAAAGTTGCTAAGCAAGAGTGAAGATAGGAAAAAAGAGGTTGTTGATGTCAAAAACATGACGCAATGCGTTTTTTTGAAAGTGATTGGAGAAAGCAAATGTTTAAGCAAATGCTGGAACGATCGAAGGTAGACAAAAGTGCTGGAGAAACTCAGCGGGTGAGGCAGCATCTATGCAGGGAAGGAATGGGTGACTTTTCAGGTCGAGACCCTTCTTCAGACTGATGAGGGGATGGGGGGGGGGGAGAAGAAAGGAAGAAGCGGGGACAGTGGGCTGTGGGAGAGCTGGGAAGGGGAGGGGAAAGAGGGAGAAAGCAAGGATTACCTGAAATTGGAGGTCAATGTTCAAATGACATTTTGTGAGGAGGAAGTTATCAAAATGAACATTGCGCAAGATATTTTAAAAACATAGAAACATAGAAAATAGGTGCAGGAGTAGGCCATTCGGCCCTTCGAGCCTGCACCGCCATTCAATATGATCATGGCTGATCATCCAACTCAGCCACTAATGATTCAGATTCAGATTCATTCACATTCACATTTATTCATTCACATTCACATTTATTGTCACATGCACCAATTAAGGTACAGTGATATTTGAGTTACCATGCAGCCATACAATTAAATGAACACAACACAATTAAAAAGAACGATAGAACTTAACATAAACATCCACCACAGTGATCACTGTGATGGAAGGCAATAAAGTTCAGTCAGTCTTCCTCCTTTTGTTCACCCGTGTTTTGGGGCCTTGACCCTCCGTGGTCGCCGCTACGGACTGCCCGTTGTACAAGTAATGAGGGTGGAGCTCTGAGAGGAATACACGTCAAGTGAAGCAGAAGTAGTAACAGGCTTGAAGAGCTCTTAGACATAATGTTGGATGAAGTAACGTGCCCATTTTGGAGATTATTTTAAGAAAATAATTGGGCCCGGGAAGAAAATGAAGTTTGATTGTAATAATATATTAATAAGGAGTAACTCTGCGGTCCAGGCAGCATCTCTGGAGAACATGGATAGCCGATGTTTTGGGTCGGGATCTCTTTTCAGACTGATTGCAGGTGGGAGGGGAACCTGGAAGAGAGGTGGGCGCAGTACAAAGCCTGGCAGTCGACAGGTGGATACAGGTGAGGGGGGGGGGGGGAGGGAGGGGGGTTGATTGGCTGATGGTTGACAAAGGCCAGGAATGAAAATACAAGAAGTGAGATAAGAAGATAAGGTTAGAGGTGGGAGGTGGAGTGGCATAAGGGAAAGGGGGGAAATGGAATATGAGGTTAAATCTCCTTTCCATTCCCATGCTGACCTTTCTGTCCTGGGCCACCTCCATTACCATTGTGAGGCCACATGCAAACTGGAGGAACAGCACCTCATTTTCCACTTGAATAGCTTAAGGGGCTGTCCCACTGCGGTGACCTAATTGGCGAGTTTAGAGGCGTTTAGGAGAGTTTGAAAAAGTGTCATGTTGAAGACCTCCTTCGACTATTTAGAAGACCTCCTTCGACTCTGTGGAAGACTAACTTCGACTAGCTTCGGAAAAATTGGACACCGAATAGTGGAGAGTGAAGACGACCTCCTTCGATCTCCTTCGACCTCCCTTCAACTATGTTGAAGACTATCCACGACTTCCTTTGACTACCCTTGATTACCTTCGACTACCCTCGATTACCTACGACTAACATGCCGACCTACTACGACCTACTTCGACAAAACCTACGAGTAAAAAAACATGGCGACCTTTTTGTTACTCGCGGGCATTTTTCAGCATGTTGAAAAATACGCCGCGACCTAGCTGAGGCCTCGCGTATGCGGGGACCACTCTCGAGCATGAAGGAGAGTTTCAAAGACCTCCTAGGACCTCGTGTCGACCATGCTGCAAGTATGAGTCGAGGGCAAACTCTTCTAAACTCGCCAATTAGGTCGCCACAGTGGGACAGGACCTTTACAACCCAGTGGTATGAACATTGAATTCTCTAATTTTAAGTGACTGACCTATAAACACCCTCTTAACCCCCCCTACCTCCCCCCTTTTCCCCTCTCTTCCTTGCCGCACCTGCATACACACACATTTCTCCCTATCCCCTACCTACCATTCCCCTTCTACCTATAGTGATTGCGTTTCACCCCTCTCCTATCCTTGTCTCACACTTTTTGTCGTTACATCTCTGGCCTTCATCCAACCATCTGCTAATCAACTTCCACCCCCCCCCCCCCCCTCACCCCACTCACCTGTATCCACCTATCATTTAAGATAGACACAAAAACTTAGCAGGTCAGACGGCATCCCTGAAGAAAAGCTGTGGCCTAACAATGGACCGTTTCCTTGATCGCTGTTACTTTTGTGCATATCTTTAATTCTTCTTCTTGCGTATGGCGTGCACAGCCTAAAGTTGGAGGACAACTTGTTCTATTTGATCTTATTTGATTGTGCACGCCGGGTTGATTGCATTCGTCGAAACAGGGCAGACCACGTGAAGGTTGCAATCTCCCACCCCTTATCTTTCATTCATTTGATCTGTCAAGTTACTCCAGCACTTTGTGTCTTTTTTTTGTAAAAGTCCTTGTGTCTTCCTTGTGTCAACATAATAATATCTGATGTTGCTCCAACACTCCAGTATCAGTTAATATTGTGCAGACTATGAACATTTATATTAAGAACAAAAATTACAGGAATTATTCAGTTTGTCAGACAACATCTGGGAAGGGCGAGGAGAATGAACAATTCGGGACAATGCTACTTCACGAGGGTCCATTGCTTTCATGGTTATTATGTCTATGAGGGGCAGAGGCTAAGGGGCAGGCTCAATCTGGAAACGTTGGAATTTGTTGTGGAGCTGGTTAACTTACTGCAGCTTCATGCAATGGAAAGCAATTGAACTGCACAAAGTATTTTATCGGGATGCATCATAGCATGGTTGGGGAACAGCTCTATCCAAGACTGGATGAAATTGCAATGAATTGTGGACGCAGCCCAGACTATCACACAAACCAACCTCCATGCTATTGACTCCATTTATACCTCACGCTGTCTCGGCAAGGCCAGCAGCATAATCAAGGATGGGTTGCACCCTGGCCACTCCCTCTTCTCCCCTCTCCCATCAGGCAAAAGGTACAGAAGTGTGAAAACGTACACGTCTAGATTCAGGGACAGTTTCTTCCCAGCTATTATCAGGCAACTGAATCATCCTACCACAACCAGAGAGCGGTCTCGAGCTACTATCTACCTCATTGGTGATACTCGGACTATCCTTGATCAGACTTTGCTGGTTTTACCTTGCACTAAATGTTATTCCCTTATCATGTAATGTTTACACTGTAAATGGATCGATTGTCATGATGTATTGTTTTTCCGCTGACTGGTTAGCATGCCACAAAAGCCTTTCGCTGTACCTCGGTACACGTGACAATAGACTAAACTAAACAATTGTACCACCTGCATCAGCAGAGATAGTGGAAACATCAGACACAAAGCAACACTCGGGATTGTGCTCGGAGTTGCAGACTTATGAGGAAAGCAATTGACAGCATATATGCTTCAATGATTTGTCATCCTCCATGTTCAAGGACTAATCTTCTTGATTAGTATGGGTTTCACAGGTAATGGGGTGAAGACAGGAGAATGAGCCTAATTCTACTCCTGTCTGTGGAATTCTCTGCCTCAGAGGGCGGTGGAGGCCAGTTCTCTGGATGCTTTCAAGAGAGAGCTAGATAGGGCTCTTAAAGATAGTGGAGTCAGGGGATACGGGGAGAAGGCAGGAACGGGGTACTGATTGGGGATGATCAGCCATGATCACATTGAATGGTGGTGCTGGCTCGAAGGGCCAAATGGCCTCCTCCTGCACCTATTGTCTTTTGTCTATTGTCTATTATCACTTATGACCTTATGATCTTATGACGGAAGCTGGTATCTTTGATGACAGTGTTGCATTAAATAATGCATTGATCCTTCTTTGTTGCATTGTGGCATGCATTGGTCCTTCTTTGTTAAATGTTTGCACCCACTGAACTGTGAAAAAAAAAGCCTTATTTTCATACGAGATGCAAAATTAAAAACAATTTGCTGATGGAGCAAATGTGTTTCAGGGATCACAGGTTTTCTATTAAAAATAACACTCTCCAGGATGTTTATCGTGGCTGAGAATAAAAGACATCAATAGTTTTGCTGTTGAATTGTGTCACAGTGATGAACAGCAGTCATTATCTTTCAAGCTTTTCAAAGGATTAGGCTTTTTTTTTGAAAATAATAATGTTTTCTGAATTCTTTTAGAAAAGTCGTGGAGGTTAAACAAATATCATTTTAGGCATTGTGACTGATGTTTATTGAAACCAGCATCATGTAGTTCCATCACTTTCTTCCTCTCTCCTGCTCATGCCCCTTGACTTCCTTGCAGTTGCTTGAGATGTGCAACTAAATAAAATCAAATAAATTAGAGTGATTATATTATAAATATCCCTTTGTTTTACAAGAGGCATAAGTAAACATTCAAATTGGGCAAGGCGATACAATCAAATAAATTTGGGTGATTATATCATAAATATCTGCAGGAGGGAACTGCAGATGCCAGTTTAAACCAAAGACAGACACAAAAAGCTGGAGTAACAGCGGGACAGGCAGCATCTCTGGAGAGAAGGGTCGAGACCCTTCTTCATGTTTGTTTTGTTTTTGAAGAGGCATCAGTAAACGTTCAATTTGGGCAAGGATTAAACACATTAAATTGTCAAGCCAACCATAAGAAGAGTTTTTTTTCATGAGATTTTGAGAACTGTTGTATCAGGATGGACAGTAGACGCCCAAGTCTGAAAATTTGTACGGAGCTCTGACAAATGTATATTTTCAGACAGCTACTCTGCAGAGAGCACCACCCGCTGGAATGTGTTCCAAGTGTACCGACCGCTCTTAGAGCTACACATTAATGCAGCATTTTCATAAATATTGGCCGACTGTGGGCTACCTAATCGCAGGTGGCATGAGAATCCGCCTTCCATTTGCATAGATGCATTTTTTAGCAGAAAAGATGAAAGTCAGTGATTTTCCCATACTTCTAATCTTGCAACACTGAAGCTCGTGTTCAAGCTGTGGAGATTCACAAGTTCACAAGATATAGTGGAATTAGGCCATTCGGCCCATCGAGTCTACTCCACCATTCAATCATGGCTGATCTCTGCCTCCTTATCCCTTTTTCCTGCCTTCTCCCCATAACCTTTGACACCCGTTCTAATCAAGAATTTGACTATCTCTGCTTTAAAAATATCCACTGACAGCCTCCACAGCCCTCTGCGGTAATGAAATCCACAGATTCATCGCCTTCTGACTAAAGAAGTTCCATCTCACCTCCTTTCTAAAAGAGCGCCCTTTAATTCTGAGGCTATGACCTCTGGTCCTAGACTCTCCCACCAGTCGAAATATCCTTTCCACATCCACTCTATCCAAGCTTTTCATTATTCTGTAAGTTTCAATGAGGTCCCCCCTCAACCTTCTAAACTCCAACGAGTAGAGGCCCAGTGCTGTCAAACGCACATCAAATGCTAACCCACTCATTCCTGGAATCATTGATTCATCGATGGGTAATGTCAGTATACAGATAATTCTGCTGTAACACTGATGAAGAGTCCGAACCCAAAACCCCATCTGTCCACTTCCTCCACGAATGCTGTCTGGCTCACTGAGTTCCTCAAGTACAACGCATTCAATGAATGAGGAACGCTATTTCTATTAGTGCCAATTTGATCATAATGCCATTTTGATCAGGCACTAGAGAAACACAATTAAATGTTACATTGGGAATTAACAAGCAGAAAAAAAACTGTCTTAAAAAAAAATGTGTTGAGGGGAAAAAATTGCGTCCATGTAACCTCCCCACAGTAATTAGACATCATTGCCTCTTAAGAACACTGGCTATCATTTTCTATGCTATTGACACTTGGTAAATGATACTCTATTGAACAATGTAACACACTGCCTTTAATATTTTTAGCTTGCAGTAACAAAAATAGAATTATACCTATTATAAAATATCCCTTATTTATAAAAATCCTGCAGGAAAGAAACATGATTATTGTAAATTTGAAACTCTCTTGCTCCAGCCCCCCCCCCACACCCCCCCCCCCTCCTCACCTTTCCCCATTGTTTTCACAATTTCCTATAATGCATGGTTTCTTCGGAACACAACCATCACATTATAGGAGAACTACTAGTCAATTGAATATTAAATCAAGAACCCTCTGATCAAAATGTCTGATAACCTTAGGCCATGTGCACATCGATAAACCCATTTACCCATAGAGAGAAAGGAGGAACTGTCTTAGACTTTTTAATATATTGCAATCTCTTGTGGGATAACATTTAATTTTTAAATTCATTTTTATCAACATGATCATGTGTGCGCGTGAGCATGTACATATAGAAGGACTCCAGTGAATTTTCTAGCACTTCTTCAGTCATGACGATATTCCGATATAAAGTTCATTCCTTGGGATAACTATGGAACAAGTAAAAGAAACCAGTGAAGGCTGAGAAAGATGAATGAATGAAGGAAGGATACTTTTTTATCACATGTGACTTGTCACAGTGAGATTCTTTGTTTTGCATGCACAAGGTATGCAAATAGTCGCCACATAAAGGGCGCTGCCAAAGTTACAAAGTATTCCATTAAGTCCCCAATGGTCCCCCTTTGTTCTTGGCGCCCCCCCACACCAGTCCCCCCTTTGTTCTCAGTGCCCCCCCCCGCCCCCCACCATGCTGGGTCCCCGTTTGTTCTCAGTGGCCCCGCCACACCAGGTCCCTCTTTGTTCTCGGTGGCCAGTCTGGCACCCACGTGGGCCCGTCTGACGTCTGGCACAACAAATGGTCCAACGTTGCAGCTTTACTATTATTTAGCGCTCACACGGTTTAGTATCTGTTAAAGTGAGTTAATTGGCTGCAGTTTCCTTTATTTAGTAGATACTGGTAGCATAGGTGGTGAGAGCAGGTATTGAGGGGGGTGGTTCTGGGACACTAGAACTAACTGATGAGCTTTCCCATGGACCTAACTCAACGAAACACCAGTGAAGAGAGGTGCCCACTTGATCACCCCAATGATATACTTGCAGCTGCTCAATCAGTTTTTTTTAATGAGCTTATTAACATGTCGGTAGCTGTTTGATGCATAATTAGTTATTGTCCTTAGCATAAGTTGGTATATTCAGTTAGTAAGTACTTTGGCTTGGGGCTTGGTTTTCTTGGCTGAGCGCTTATCCTGGTGTTATAACACAAGTACTTTGTGTTTTAATTGTAATCGACTGCCATTATTTATCGGCGATAGATTCTCAAATGTATTGGATTTCATATGTCATTGCACAAAAAGTGAGGGCTTCAATAAATTATTTAAACGTTCAATATACTGTACTTCAGCTTATTTAATTGTAAATTATTTTGAAACATGTTACCATTCTTGCTATTGAGGGAGTGCAGCATAGGTTCACCAGGTTAATTCCCGGGATGGCGGGACTGTCATATGTTGATAGAATGGAGCGGCTGGGCTTGTATACTCTGGAATTTAGAAGGATAAGAGGGGATCTTTTTGAAACATATAAAATTATTAAGGGTTTGGACACGCTAGAGGCAGGAAACATGTTCCCGATGTTGGGGGAGTCCAGAACCAGGGGCCACAGGTTATGAATAAGGGGTAAGCCATTTAGAACGGAGATGTGGAAAAGCTTTTTCACACAGAGAGTTGTGAGTCTGTGGAATTCTCTGCCTCAGAAGGTGGTGGAGGCCGGTTCTCTGGATGCTTTCAAGAGAGTAAATGGCCTGTCCCACTTTCACAAGGTAATTCACGAATTCTCCCGAATTTTCCCGATTCAAACACACAAAATGTTCGTAACGAGTCCGTAGGAGGTCGTAGGAGTCCGTAGATATATCGTAGCGGCTCGTTATGCCAGCCGTAGGTACTCGTGGCATCAGGTAAGTCGAGACGTTTTTTCCAGCCCGATAAAAAATGTCCACGAGTAAAAAAATGGTCGGGATGAAAGAATTAAGTCGTGAAAGTGGGACAGGCCCTTTAGATAGTATGTACTCTCCAGAGAATACATACAAGTCCTGTCCTCCTGGGTTTTAGCAGGAATACAAACCATCCCTCTCCCAAATGTGAACCAGCGTTTTTATTTATTCAGGGTTTTTAAGGCTGCAGTTCTTTGGAACCTCCCTCAGATTAAGCATGGAGCCAGAATTTTTTTTTGTACCCGTTATGTAAAGTTTGCAGTGTTGTAAATTTCAGGAACAAGTATGGAAGAGTAAAACAATATGTTGCTATGATAAGATCTTTGGCTGGCTATCATTTTCTCTCAAAGTTTCTAAGCACGATTAAGGCTAATCATCAGCAAACTTATTGTTTTTCTCTCTGGAAACACTGCAAAAATAATTTCAAAGACGTTAGCATAAAAGTCCACCAGGGTGCTAAACTGACTTGAACCCTGTCGCCATTCAATGAATGATACGCTGAATGCTTTCAAATTCTGTGCAGAAGAAGAGATCTCCTAAGGTAGACTATAATCTTATAATATCCCAAAGGCTAGTAGGTAATGGAACATTTTAGAAGTGGTGTTATTGAAATGTAGGAAAACAAAGCAAATTTTGATACTTAGCAAGGCCGCAGAAATAAGAATTGCAAGTACAACCATGTTTGTATTTTTTAGATAAGAGCGTAATAATATATTCATGTCTAGGATGAACTTTATTGTTAGCTTTCCCAGTTAACAATGGTCTATTCTACATGTTCCTTGATCTCCATTCCTTTTGTCCCATTTTCACACCTTACAAATCCTTATCTATGTATCTCCCTCTCCCCTGACATCAGTCTGAAGAAGGGTCTCCACCCGAAACGTCACCCATTCCTTCTCTCCAGAGATGCTGCCTGTCCCACTGAGTTACTCCAGCATTTTGTGTCTAATAATATATTCAGTCTTTTGAGCCGGTTCCGCCCATCATCAAAATCTGTCAGAAAACAGAAATCTTATCAGTTTGAACTCAGTGGCTGACTTTCCATTGCCTTCCGGATAGAGAATTCCAAAGATTTGACATTTTCTGCATTCTCATCTTAGTCCTAAACGTTTTGCCCCTTCTTTTGAGGACCTTAGTTCTTTACTTCACTACCATGTGAAAATTCCCACCAATGTCCAGCCTCCAGCCTTGTCAGAGCTCAATGAGATCTCCTACCTTTCTTGTGAACTCGTGGAACAAAGAATCTCTCTTTACCACCAGAAAATGTATGGACTGATGATACATAGTGATGGGTGGTGGGTACGTGGAACAATCTGCCAGTGGAGGTAATTGAGGCATGTGCCATAACAGCATTTACGAGGCATTTGGACAGGTACAGTACGTGGATAGAAAAGGTTTAGAGGGATATGGGCCAAACATGGGCAAGTGGGACTAGTGTAGATGGCCCATCTTGGTCGGCATGGGCATGTTGGGTTGATTCCGTGCTCTATGACTATGATCTAGGGGTTTCGCTGGACCATCGCTCTTGGAAGTTGATCTTTCTGGTCATTCTGACCAGATTGTTTCTCTTTCCAGGCACCATTCTGGAACGAGGATGGTGATGTGCTTGGAAGTGGGGGTGAACCTTGACTTGGTTCACTGCCGTCCGTGATAAAGGCCTCTGATGAGAGAATTGTGCAACCCTCTCACGAATGCTGTGCTTCTCCCAATTCCTTGCTTCCGCTCCATCCGTTTTCATTTGTGCGAAGTGCCTCGGAGAGGGAAGGCCTCAGGGCCCCGGCCCATGCTCACCCATTGAATCAGGAATTGGGGAGGAGGGCAGAGGGAGACGGCGACAGCGGCGGATGCTGGACCAAGGGCCCAGCGAGAGGAACCTGGGGGGGTCTTACCTTCAGCGTCCTTGAGGTCAGCTGTGGGAGAACCCCCCCCCCTCCCGGGGAACAAGGGCTGAAGAGGGCCGGGCGTGGAGAGGGACATCGGATCACGGGATGACCGGGAATGGAGGCGACGGCTGCAACGGGCTTTGTGGCCAACTGGAGCTGGGACTGTAGAACGGCCCCAACATGGCGTCTCTTGCATATGGACTCAGTGGGTGTTCTGTGCGTACTGTACTGACCAGGGTGATTGTGCTGATGTACGGGGTTGGTCTTGCTGAGCTGTGTGCACAAGTCGTATTTCACTTTACCTGGTGCACGTGACAATAAAGAGACCATTGAACCATTGACATGGTTTTTCACTAAAACACCAGGAAGTGTAAAGAGGTGTTGTTAAGGATCGATTAGGGAAAATAAGAAATAGTAATGGCTGCCACACTATGAGAGAAAAATGTAGACTTGCCCTGAAACAAAAATGGTCTGTTAACTATTCACATAAAATGCTTTCTTGCTTGTGTATAATGAACAAGTGGTGTACTATTTGTCCTCTTCTGTTGCCTGACAGGCCCAAGATTGGGCAGCCATGCCTTCAGTACAAAGTCACAAAATGCTGGAGTAACTCAGTGGGACAGGCAGCATCTCTGGGGAGAAGGAATGGGTGAGGTTTCGGGTCGAGCCCTTCTTCAGACTGATGTCAGGGGAGTGGGAGAACTGGGAAGGGGGAGGGGATGGGGAGAGAGGGAAAGCAAGGGCTACTTGAAGTTAGAGAAGTTAATGTTCCTACCGCTGGGGTGTAAGCTGTCCAAGCGAAATATGAGGTGCTGCTCCTCCAATTATGGCTTCAGTACAGTCGCACTTTGGGTGGCTCCAGATTGTTCACATGGGAAAAGAATGGGTCGACTGGGCTTGTATTCACTGGAATTTAGAAGGATGAGAGGAAATCATAGAAACATATAAAATTATTAAGGGATTGGACACGCTAGATGCAGGAAAAATGTTCCCGATGTTGGGGGAGTCCAGAACTAGGGGTCGCAGTTTAAGAATAAGGGGTAGGCCATTTAAGACTGAGATGAGGAAAAACTTTTTCACCCAGAGAGTTGTGAATCTGTGGAATTCTCTGCCACAGAAGGCAGTGGAGGCCAATTCACTGGAGGTTAGATATAGCTCTTAGGGCTAATGGAGTCAAGGGATATGGGGAAAAAGCAGGAACGGGGTACTGATTCTGGATGATCAAAGTCCGAATGGCCTATTCCGGCACCTATTTTCTATGTTTTTATGTTCTGCTTTAGAGATTCAGCCTTTCAGATACTGTTGTCAGCGTTTTTTTAACCTGAAAATGACTTGGCTGAGCTGCCTTTTGAAAGGAAATCACTGGGCTCCCTCCGAAGGTTATCCTGAATTCCAGTCTGAGGTCTAAGCACTGACCAAGGGCTCTGTTTAGAACGAAATGTTATAGAAATGTGGAACCTGCAGTTTATTTTGATTACTCAGTGGTTACAGAAAAAAATGCTGTCGGAATTTACTTAAAGAATAGGGAGGTACCTGATTGTGTGCCAGTAATAACGCTGGGCAGGAATTCCATTTCATTTTATTTTGCGGGCCGGAAACTAGCAGCATTCAGAGGTTGAAAGGGTGCAGTTTAATATTTGCAATTTGCTGCAAGCTAATTTTCAGGGCTCAAGTTGGGAGACATTAGCCTGGAAGATGAAACCTTTCATCTTTTCCAGTTTTCTCCGCGCCTCGAAAAGAATTATCCAGTTTCAGCTTCATGGCAAGAGAATCAAAAGTGTTTTATTGCCATATGTCCCGGATGGGACAATGAAATTCTTGCTTGCTGCAGCACAACAGTATATGTGAATATGTAAACATTGTACATAACGGGGGAAGAGAGAAATAAAAAAGAAAAAGTTCAATAAATAACAAATATAGTGTAATAATAATATGGTCTTTTGCAGTTCAGAGCTCAGAGCTTATTCATCGTTGTGTTTAATAGCCTGATGGCTGCAGGGAAGAATCTGTTCCTGAACCTGGACGTTACAGTTTTCAGGCTCCTGTACCTTCTACCTGATGGCAATGGTGAGATGAGTGTGTGGCCAGGATGGTGTGGGTCCTTGATGATTTGGGCTTCCATTTTGAAGCAGCGACTTCGATAGATCCTTCGACGGTAGGGAGGTCAAAGCTGGTGATGGACTGGACAGTGGTCACAACTTTTTGTAGTCTTTTTCGCTCCTGGACGTTCAAGTCGCCGAACCAGGCCACGATGCAACCAGTCAGAATGCTCTCTACGGTGCACCTGTAGAAGTTTAGGAGAATCCTCTTCGACATGCCGAATCTCCATAAACCTCTCAGGAAGTAGAGTCGCTGATGTGTCTTCTTTATAATTGCATCGGTGTACTGGGTCCAGGAGAGATCTTCTGAAATATGCACGCCCAGGATTGCTCCAAAGGTCAGGGGGCTGGTTTAAACTGAAGATAGACACAAAAAGCTGGAGTAACTCAGCGGGCCAGGCATCATCTCTGGAGAGAAGGAATGTGTGACGTTTCAGGTCGAGACCCGTCACCCATTCCTTCTCACCAGAAATGTTGCCTGGCCTGCTGTGCTACTCCAGCTTTCTGCATCTATAGAACTAGTGTGAAGGGTTGAGTGTGAATTTGGCAGGCCGGTTGGCTTGTTTCCATGCTGTTTCTCTAAACTATACTATGGTACATATGTGGAGGTGCTAGCTGAGGCTTAGCTATCAACACTCCAGCCCTGAAAAGGTAAGATGAGGGTTCCAGGCTCATTCCAGAGACTTTAGTTCTGCCCTGCTCTTCAGTCAAAAGAGGTGACATTGTGGTTAAACTGTTGCAGAAGAAACATATTGGGTGTTATCCCTATGTTTCAGCCAATATGTAACCCTTGAATAGTTTTACTAAAAATCACATAGTTATGAGTCCCTTTTGATTATGAGTCACAGTGCTCTTAGTGAGATTGACTGATTGTGTACCAATCGACTGACACCTTGGGCAGCACAGTGGCGCAGCGGTAGAGTTGCTGCCTTACAGCGCCAGAGACCTGAAACTCTTCGATCCTGACTATGGGTGCTGCCTGTGTGGAGTTTGTACCTTCTCCCCATGACCTGCATGGGTTTTCTCCGAAATCTTCGGATTCCTCCCACGCTCCGAAAGCAGGTTTGGAAGTTAATTGGTTTGGTGTCAATGTAAAAAATTGGCCCTAGTGTGTTGAGGATAATGTTAATGTGCGGGGATCGCTGGTCGCTGCGGACTCGGTGGGCCAAAGGGCCTGTTTCCGTGCTGTATCTCTAAACTAAAGTCACAATAGCGACCACATTTCCAAAGTGTCTCATTGGTTGTAATGTGTTTATGTGGTGTCCTGGCATCATGAAAGGCACTTTGTATTTAGTTGGGTAAAACCTGCTATCTCTGTTAACAGTGTTTTTTTCATTCAACCTTACATTAGTTGAGTTTAGTTTAGAGATACAGCACGACAATTGGCTATTCGGCCAACCGAGTTCGCACCGACCAGCGATCCCCGCACATTAACACTGTCCTACACACATGAAGGACAATTTTACATTTATACCAGGCCAGTTAACCTACAAACCTGTACGCCTTTGGAGTGGGGGAGGAAACCGAAGATCTCAGAGAAAACCCACGCGGTCACAGGGAGAACCTACAAACTCCCGTAGTCAGGATCGAACCCGGGTCTCTGGCGCTGTGAGGCAGCAACTCTACCGCTGCGCCACCGTGCGGATTGCGAGAATTCTGTTGAGGCTTGTGATTACTATCCACTTATAAATGCACTTAAACTGGCGTTGAAGAGGATTTCTGGCTGAATTGTGTAGTAAATGGGAGATCATTGAATTTCAACCTTCATGTACTGCAGAAGCAGTACTCTGTCACTGCCACTATGAGATTGGTGTTGCATCTTTGAGATTCTCTTCTCGTCTGGTTTATCTGTGATTCTACCAACAAGGCTGCACAACGGGGCCTGTTACAGAGCCCGCCTGATATCTAATTTGTTGAAGGACAATCACGCGCGGCAGCTGAAAATTGCAAGTCTCTCACAGTTATAAAGGCTTGGCACATCAACCTGGTCATGTCTGTTCAGGCCAAAGTTGAACAAGGAGATTTAGTTTTAAAGATACAGCGCAGAAACAGGCCTTTCGGCCCACCGACCAGTGATCCTCGAGCACTAACGCTATCCACACTAGGGACAATTTGCACATACACCAAGCCAATTAACCTACAAACCTGTACGCCTTTGGAGTGTGGGAGGACACTGAAGATCTCGGAGCAAACCCATGCGGTCATGGAGAGAACGTACAAACTCCGTACAAACAGCACCCGTGGTCGGGATCGAACCTGGGTCTCCGGCGCTGTAAGGCAGCAACTCTACCGCTGCGCCACCGTGTCACCCTGGGAACTTATGCAATCAAGTATACACACAGCTGAAATCTGACAAATAGGTCATTAGTCATCGAGGTTTCAGGTCATCTGGCTCTTTCCAGGTTATCAGTGGAGATATCATTGAGCTAAATCACGGTCAAGGTTGCATTATTCAGTTGAGCCAACAACATCATCTAGGTTAACATATGATGAGTGTTTGACAGCACTGCGGATGCTGGTTTACACTGAAGATAGACACAAAATGCAGAAGTAACTCAGCGGGACAGGCAGCATCTCTGGAGAGGATGGATGGGTAATGTTTCGGGTCGAGACCATTCTTCAGGTTCAGTTCATAGTCTGAAAAGTGATGCTGCCTGTCCAGGTGAGTCACTCCAGCATTTTGTGTCTATCTACAAGAAAATGCAGCTGCTGGAATCTTGTCTTTCCGCTGACTGGTTAGCACGCAACAAAAAGCTTTTCACTGTACCTCGGTACAACCTTCTGAATTTTGTCGTCAGCAGGGCAGTACTCTGCATATCGCCAACTTGGACAATTTTACATTTTTATCAAGCCAATTAATCAAGCCAATTAATTAAGCCAATTAACCTACAAACCTGACACGTGACAATAAACTAAACTGAAATGGTTTGGGAACAGCTCCATACAAGAAATTGCAGCGAATTGTGGACGCAGCCCAGACCATCGCACAAACCAACTTCCATTCTATTGACTCCATTTATACCTCACGCTGCCTCGGTAAGGCCGGCAGCACAATCAAGGATGAGTCACACCCTGGCCACTCTCTCTTCTCCCCTCCCCCATCAGGCAAAAGGTACAGAAGTGTGAAAACGCACACCTCCAGATACAGGGACAGTTTCTTCCCAGCTGTTATCAGGCAACTGAATCACCCTACCACAACCAGAGAGCAGTGCTGAACTACTATCTACCTCTTTGGTGAGCCTCGGACTATCCTTGATCAGACTTTACCTTGCACTAAAACGTTACTCCCTTATCATGTATCTATACACTGTAAATGGATCGATTGTAATCCTGGGATGTCAGGACTTTCATATGAAGAAAGACTGGATAGACTTGGCTTATACTCGCTAGAATTTAGGAGGTTGAGAGGGGATCTTATAGAAGCGTACAAAATTCTTATGGGGTTGGACAGCCTAGATGCAGGAAGATTGTTCCCGATGTTGGGGAAGTCCAGGACAAGGGGTCACAGCTTAAGGATAAGGGGGAAATCCTTTAAGACCGAGATGAGGAAAAACTTTTTCACACAGAGAGTGGTGAATCTCTGGAACTCTCTGTCACAGAGGGTAGTTGAGGCCAGTTCATTGGCTATATTTAAGAGGGAGTTAGATGTGGCCCTTGTGGCTAAGGGGATCAGGGGGTATGGAGAGAAGGCAGGTACGGGATACTGAGTTGGATGATCAGCCATGATCATATTGAATGACGGTGCAGGCTCGAAGGGCCGAATGGCCTACTCCTGCACCTATTTTCTATGTATCTATGTATCTATGTATTGTCTTTCTGCTGACTGGTTAGCGCGGAACAAAAGCTTTTTCACTCTACCTCCTTACAATAAACTAAACTAAACCTAAACTAAAGGTGGCAGAAATGTTAGAGAATGATATGTTGTAAGTTTGTGGGGTGAAAGATAGGCACCAGGAGAACTCTATTCTTGTTCCATCTGAGGAGAGTGGGAGTGAGAGCAGAACTGCAGGGCACTGTGGAGACAAGGATGAAGGATACATCCACAACAGCAAGGGAGAACCACGGTTCCTGAAGTGCGAGGACATCGCTCTATCTCTAAACTGCAACTAAACTAAACTAAAAGAATCACAATATGTCCCAGAGTGGAAAACAGAAAGCAGAGACGGAGAAAGTGAGACTAATGGCGTCCCACTTAGCTGATTTTTTAGGCGACTGCCTGCGACTAGGTCAATGGAATTCACCAAAGTCAGCACCAGCAACAACCTACGACAGCCCAAATTGTTGCCACTGTCGGCGAACATTTTTCAACATGTTGAATATTTTTCGGCAGCCGCTTGTAGTCGCCTAAAAAATCGCCTGTGGGACAGGCCCATAATGGAGGCGTTCTTGCAGGTCCTTTGGGAGAGGAGATGGAGTCAAGTAACTGTGGCAGTTATAAGGTCATAAAGTCATAAGGGATAGGAGTAGAATTAGGCCATTCGGCCCATTAAGTCTACTCCGCCATCCAATCATTGCTGATCTATCTCTTCCTCCTAACCTCCTTGGCAGACAGGAAACAAAGAAACAAAGAGTAGGGATTAACGGGTCCCTTTCAGAATGGCAGGCAGTGATTAGTGGGGTACCGCAAGGTTCAGTGCTGGGACCGCAGCTATTTACAATATACATCAATGATTTGGATGAAGGGATTCAAAGTAACATTAGCAAATTTGTAGATGACATATAGCTGGGTGTAAGTGTGAACTGTGAGGAGGATGTTATGAGAATGCAGGGTGACTTGGACAGGTTGGGGGAGTGGGCAGATGCATGGCAGATGAAGTTTAATGCGGAAAAATGTGCGGTTGTCCACTTTGGTAGCAAAAACAGGAAGGCAGATTATTATCTAAATGGCGTCAAGTTGGGAAAAGGGGAAGTACAACGGGATCTGGGGGCCCTTGTACATCAGTCTATGAAAGTAAGCATGCAGGTACAGCAGGCAGTGAAGAAAGCGAATGGCATGTTAGCCTTTATAACAAGAGGAATCAAATATAGGAGCAAAGAGGTCCTTCTGCATTGTACAGAGCCCTAGTGAGACCACACCTGGAGTATTGTGTGCAGTTTTGGTCCCCTAATTTGAGGAAGGACATTCTTGCTATTGAGGGAGTGCAGCGTAGGTTTACAAGGTTAATTCCCGGGATGGCGGGACTGTCATATGCTGAGAGAATGGAGCAGCTGGGCTTGTACACTCTGGAGTTTAGAAGGATGAGAGGAGATCTCATTGAAACATATAAGATTGTTAAGGGTTTGGACATGCTAGAGGCAGGAAACATGTTCCCGATGTTGGGGGAGTCCAGAACCAGTTTAAGAATAAGGAGTAAGCCATTTAGAACGAGACGAGGAAACACTTTTTCTCACAGAGAGTGGTGAGTCTGTGGAATTCTCTGCCCTAGAGGGTGGTGGAGGTGGGTTCACTGGATGCTTTCAAGAGAGAGCTAGATAGGGCTCTTAAAAATAGCGGAGTCAGGGGATATGGGGAGAAGGCAGGAACGGGGTACTGATTGTGGATGATCGGCCATGATCACATTGAATGGTGGTGCTGGCTTGAAGGGCCGAATGGCCTACTCCTGCACCTATTGTCTATTGTCTATTGTAACCCCATTCTCATGCCTGGTGCCAGGAGTCGGTGGGTTTGTCGTAGACATCAGTCCATAGTCTGCCCCCCTGTGATGGAGACAGAGAGATAAGATGGGCGAGAGATAGTCAAGTGAATTTGAGGATAATGTGGGAGTTCGTGGTAAAGTCGATGAAATCGTCACTATTCTGCACCGGTGTAGGGAGGCGGCCGCCATGCAGTCTTCCAAGTAGCAGAGAAAGTGTTGGAGAATGGTGCCAGAGTGCCCTTGGAACGTGAGTGTTCAACATCACCAACAAAGAGGCAGGCAGAGCTGGGGCCCATATGAGTGCCCATGGCCACACCTTCGACTGTGAAGAAAGTGAGGAGAGTCATGAGGGAAGTTGTTAGTGCTGAGGAGAGTGTTAGTAGAAGGGAACTGGTTGTGTCCCTGTGCACGAAAGAACCAAAGGGCCCCGAGACTTACTGGTAGGGAATGGAGGTGTAAATGGACTAAATGTCCACAGTAAAGATGAGGCAATGGGGGCAGAAACACTCTTCAAGTGTTGAAGAGCGTGTAAGATGTCTTGGGCTGAACAACTGGATAGGAGGGGGTGGGGGGTTGGAGGTGAGTTTGGTGGCACTGGAGCAGGCAAACCGGATAAACACCACCTCATATTCTGCTTGGGTAGCTTCTTCGGTCATGGCTGACCATGGGTGTCTCCAGGGTGCTATTCCCTATATGGATGACGCCCGTGCGTGACTTTGTTTAACGTGGGGAGACTGGTGCACAGACAGCCACCACACAGTCCTTGACAGATCTGGGTCAGGATCCAGTGGCATAGACGACTGGTGACCCTTTTCTGCTGCAGCCTTCATCCGCCTTCCCAGCCGTTGTGACGCTCCACTAAGGTCAGCCATCATCCTCCGCCTGTTCCATCGTTGAGGTCTTGGTTGGATTGCTCTTTGTCAGAGACCTCCCCCTTGACCTTACCGCCATGGGTGGCCCCACCAGGAGCGTAGCTCCAGACGGCATCGCTCGCAGGATCTCACGACCACACAAGCTTCTCCACCACGACAAGGTGACAATCCACGGAGAAGTAGGGTAGCTTAGAGCCCCACTATGAGCATTGAATTCTCAAGTTTCAAGTAATACCCACTAGGCCCTCTCTATTCCCCCTATTTATCATGCTCCTGTGGCGTCAGCCTATACACGGGCCACTTATGCTCGAACCCTCGTCAGGAAGTACAAAGGCGGGCACGTGACGTCATGGGCTAGAGGGAGTGTCCTGGTACTTAAGGTCATCTCACCTCGACACCTTAAGGTAGTCAACCGGCAGCTGAGCCCGAGTGAACAACCTCGCTCAGCTACAGCAACACTGTTTTTTATAGTTAGCGTGTCACCACTGAATAAACGAATGTTTGAACCGGCCTGACGTCTCACCTTTATTCACCACGTTTGGTGCCGCTACACTCCATTATTTTTCATACACATGTGTGTTAAAATTCCATCCCCTCCCCAGGCACTTTCCTATGCAACCATTGGGGATGTAAAACCTGCCCCTTTACCACCTCTCTCACCTCCCTCCAGGGACCACAACAGTCCTTCCAGGCGAGACAGAGGCTCCCTTTCATCTTTTGCAAACTCATCGACTGGACTCGGTGTTCCCGATGTGGCCTCAGTCGTGGAGTGATACAGCCTGCGGAGATCTGTTTATGGATGATGGGAAAGGGAGGAAAGGAACAGTGCGGTCCAGGGGTGGAGAACTACAAGGCTGGAGACTGCGGGGGGGGGGGGGGGGAGGTCGTGGTGGGAGTGAGATTGGTAACAGTCTGAGGGATGTTCGCCTGGTGTTCATCCGCGGGGAGGGGTCACGGTGAAGGGGTAAGTGTGAGGAGGTGTCGGGGAGCTGATACCTGGCCTCAGCACAGTGGAGGTCAGCCTGCCAGACGACAACAGAAACAATGAGCTGAGGAGGTAGAGTATTGTGAACGTTTGGCTGGTTAAGTTGGCACAATACTGTCCCTTGCTGCTTTTTGATTTGTTCCAGCTGTTTTAACTAAGTGATTCGCTTTGGAAAGAGTAAATATGCTGGCTAACTGGTGGGTTTTATTGACCTCTCTCAAGATCTTCCACAGCCCTTGACTTACTTGCACGTCGCTGGCTGATGCAATGGGTCATTTATTGACCAGCATTGCACACCAAGCACAGCTCGGAATGAGTGTCAGGGAACATGTGTCGGAAGGTCATAAGTGATAGGAGCGGAATTAGGCCATTCAGCCCATCAAGTCCATTCTGCCATTCAATCATGGCTGATCTATCTCTATCTCTCCCTCCGAACCCCATTCTGCTGCCTTCTCCCCATAGCCTCTGACACCCATACTAATCAGGAATCTTATCTATCTCTGCCTTAACTACATCCACTGACTTTGCTTCCACAGCCTTCTGTGGCAAAGAATTGGCACAGATTCACCACCCAGGAACTGCAGATGCTAGATTAAAGAATCTGAGTCTGAAGAAAAGTCTGAAGAAGGGTCTCGACTCGAAACGTCACCAAATCCTTCTCTCCAGAGATGCTGTCTGATCCAGTGTATTAATCCAGCTTTTTGTGCCTATCTTCAGGGAACACATGCCTCCTTCCTGAATCCTTGCATTCTCTAGTTTACAAATTATTGTTCCTCTTGCTGCAGTGTTTTAATAGAATCAACATCTGTCTTTGCTGGTGACTGTGCCAAGTGCTTGCTAATTGCAGTTCACAGCTGATTAAGAGGATTATGGTTTCACCACTTTCATTGGCTGGAAACTTTCATTTGTAACATGTAGCCTACATTTTTGTTCTCAGACATAAACTGTAAGACTGCGGAAATCAGTAGAAGGGTGTTTTTGTCTAGCCTTTTCAAAGCAAAAGCCGCCAATTTTTTTTCTCCAAACGGTTTATCCTCTTGGTTTATGTACAAAAACCTTTAACCATAATGTCCCAAATCAAATTGCAATCTTTTAAATAACTAAAACTAGTTAATTTCTACAGCTCAAGCATTGTTAGTATAACTTAAATATTCACCATACACAACAATAGACACAGTGGAAGAACTTAACTTGGTTTTGTAATGAAAATTTGCTAAGTGTAGGAAGGAAATGCAGATGCCATGATCACAATGAATGATGGTGTTAGCTCGAAGGCCGAATGGCCTCCTCCTGCACCTATTTTCTATGTTTCTATGTTTCTATGCTGGTTTAAACCGAAGATTTGTCATAAATAGAGCCAGGATGTTTAGGCACTGAAAAACTCTGAAATAGGCAGGCAAAAAGGCATAATAAAATTACAAAAAAGGCATAAAAAGGCATGTATTTCCACCACCAAAATAGCGTTAAAAATGAAAATAAAAAGGTATGCTACATTAAATGACCAAAGTTGCCTGGTTGCACATAATTACTAGCATTTTTTTCAAATCGCCTGTCAGACAGAATATGCTTCAGTTGTGAAAAACTTCTTTCTACCTCAGCTGAGGTCACTGGTGCATACCTTAAACAAGCTACAGACTCTATATTCATGTCGATATCTTGGGCATTACAACTACCTTTGAGAACTTTAGCCAAGTTTTGTATTTCTTCAAGATCTTTGTTAGCTAAAATCACTCTCTCACATTGTCCTTGTATGTCTTTACCGACATCGCCAGGAACTTTACGAATATAGTCAGTTACTTTGTTGAAAACCTGCAAGTTATTCACTAATGTTTTTCCACGTTTCTCATGGGAAGTGATAGCTTTGTGGGAAGTTTTCAAAATTGGAAGCAATAAATAGATTTTGGAAAAGACTGAACCAGTGGGCGGCTGCACGAATGAATGAATGACCGACGGTGACGCCCCCAGTTTCGCCCCGGTGGTGGAAATTTTCTTGTAATTTATACTATGTTAACACATTAATAATAACATTAATATTAACGTGTTAACATAGAAAACGTCATTGTAATCACGGTACAATTAGAGAAAATAGCACGACCTTTTAGCAAAACCGCAAAAAAAGGCCGATTTAGGCACTCGATTGTGAAAAAGGCATTATCCTGGTGAAATCATCAAAAAAGGCATGAAAAGGCAATTATGGCAAAATCCTGGCTCATAAAGATTCAAAAAGGTAAAATAGTTAGGAAAGAAATTGCACCAGGGCTCTGAACTATTGTGTAGGGGGGAATCGCAGATGCTGGTTTACACCGAAGGTAGACACAAAATACCGGAATAACTCAGCGGGTCAGGCAGCATCTCTGGGGAAAAGGGAATAGGTAATGTTTCAGATCGACACCCTTCTTCAGATTGCGAGTCAAGGGAAAAGGGAAACGAGAGATATAGACGGTGATGTAGATATGCACAATCAGTCAATCCCACTATTAGCAGGATGAGACTCACAATCAAACAGGACTCATAACTATAATGTGTAGGAAGGAACTGGAGATGCTGGTTTACACCGACGATAGACACAAAATGCTGGAGTAACTCAGCGGGACAGGCAGCATCTCTGGAGAGAAGGAATGGGTGATGTTTTGAGGCCAGACCCTTCTTCAGACTCAGTACTCTGAATTCATTACTCGGGTTCAGACGTGGTGGTGCAGCAGTAGAGTTGCTGCCTTACAGCGAATGCAGCGCCGGAGACCCGGGTTCAATCCCGACTACGGGTGCTGTCTGTACGGAGTTTGTACATTCTCACCTTGACTTGCGTGGGTTTTCTCCGAGATCTTCAGTTTCCTCACACACTCCAAAGACGTTCAGGTTTGTAGGTTAATTGGCTTGGTAAATGTAAAAATTGTCCGTAGTGGGTGTAGCATAGTGTTAATGTGCGGGGATCGCTGGTCGACGCGGACCCGGTGGGCCGAAGGGCCTGTATCTCTGAACTAAACTAAGCTAAACCTCTGAACTACTATACACTTGAGAATAAAGGAGTGCATGTTAAAAGCAGGCTTTGTAATCCTTAATCAAAACATCAGCTAAATGCCTTATCTGCTCCCATTGTTCATTGAACAATACCTTTGTACAATGTACTAAAATCTCAGCTGCAGTTAAACAATTGAAAAGCTCTTCAGAACCAGGCTTGGCCAATTATATGAAAAGCTGTGTACGAACTTGTTAACAAAATAAACTTATTTCGCAAGTGAGCCTGAGCTTATTTGAGCCATGAAAACAGACAAAGTCCTTTTATTAAAAAAACACCACAGTCTGAAGAAGGGTCTCGACCCGAAACGTTACTCATTCCTTCTCTCCAGTAATGCTGCCTGTCCCGCTGAGTTACTCCAGCTTTTTGTGTCTATCTTTGGTTTATACCAGCATCTGCAGTTCCTTTATACATACCTCATGTTCTGCTTGGATAGCTTAAAGCCCCACGATATGAATATTGAATTCTCAAGTTTCAAGTAATACCCACTCAGCCCTCTCTATTAGAGATTAGAGATTAGAGATTCCTTTATTTGTCATTCAGACCTTTCGGTCTGAACGAAATTTTGTTGCCTGCAGTCATACATATAATAATAAATGACAAAACACACAATAAACACAAATTAACATCCACCACAGTGAGTTCACCAGGCACCTCCTCACTGTGATGGAGGCAAAAGTCTTAAAGTCTCTGTCTCTTCCCGCTTTGTTCTCCCTCTGCGCTGAGGCGATCCAGGCTTCTGATGCTGTGACCCCGCCGGGCGACGGTAAGCCAGTCCCCGCGGCCGAATCCGTGCTCCGCGACGGGCCGGCTCAAACTCCGCAGCCCGAATCCGTGCTCCGCGACGGGCCGGCTCAAACTCCGCAGCCCGGGGTGGTCGAAGCTGCCGAAGCTGCCGCCCTCCAGTCCAGCGGACGCAGCTGTAGTTGCGGGAGCCCCAGAAAAACAGGTCACCAACCTGTGACCTGCGAGCTCCCGACGATGTCGTCCACTGGGCCCGCGGCCGAGCCTCCGGATTCAGGTCGCCACCAGTGTCCTCGGTCGCCACCGCCGGAACGGCACCGCAGCCCCGAAGTTGGCCAGCCTCGCGCTCCCGAAGATGTCGTCCACTGGGCCAGCTGCGGCCGAGCCTCCGGATTCAGGTCGCCACCAGTGTCCTCGGTCGCCACCGCTGGAACGCCACCGCAGCCCCGAAGTTGGCCAGCCTCGCGCTGGTAAGTCCTGGCTCTGCCTCCGGAGCCTCGAGGTCGGTCGCTCGCAGTTGGAGTTGGAGGCCGGCAGCTCCGCCATTTTGGCCTCAGCGCAGACGGAGGCAGAGAAGGGGGATACGACAAGAAAAAGTCGCATTCCCCCGAAAGAAGAGACAAAAATCATGTTTCACCCCCCCCCACCCCCACACATACACAACCCAATAAACTAAAATTTAACTTAAACAGGACAAAAGAAAAAGAAAATAACAAAAAAAGTAAAAACAGACGGACTGCAGGCGAGCCGCTGCTGTACGACAGCGCCGCCACTTACATGCACATGTCCCCTATTTATCATGCTCCATTATGGACAGTTATAATTTTCCATACACATACCCGTAAAAATTCCATCCCCTCCCCAGGCACTTTCCCCTGCAAACATAGGAGATGTAACACGATGCGATACGATAGAACGTTATCTATCCCAGGAGGGAAATTGATCGGCCAACAATCATAAAACACAAGATACATGAAACATTAAATTAAAGTGACGAGTGGAAAGGATTGGGTTGTGCAAAGATTGGGGAGGGGGGTTGGGGGGGAGGAGGGGTGTCAGTCTCAGTCTACCCCACGACAGAAGGGGAAGGAGTTGTATAGTTTGATAGCCACAGGGAAGAAGGATCTCCTGTGGCGTTCTGTACCTGCCCCTATACCTCCTCTCTCACTTCCCTCCAAGGACCACAACAGCCCTTCCAGGTGAGACAGAGGCTCACTTTCATCTTTTGCAAACTTATCCACTGGATTTGGTGTTCCTGATGTGGGCTCATAGTCACCGAGTGATACAGTGTGGAAACAGGTCCTTCAGCCAACTTGCTTTGGGGTGGGAGATTGCAACCTTCACGTGGTCCGCCCCTGTTTCGACGAATGCAATCAATCTGGCGAGCACAATCAAGTAAGATCAAATAGAACAAGTTGTCCTACAACTCTAGGCTGTGCACGCCATACGCAAGAAGAAGAGAAGAAGAAAGCCCAACTTGCCCACACCAGCCAACATGTCCCAGCTACACTAGTCCCACCTGCCCGCGTTTGGTCCATATCCCCCTAAACCTGTCCTATCCATGTACCTGTCTAACTGTTTCTTACATGTTGGGATAGTCCCAGCCTCAACTACCTCCTCTGGCAGCTTGTTCCATACACCCACCATCCTTTCTGTGAAAAAGTTCAAGTTCAAGTTTATTGTCACATGCTTCCATTGGTAAAGTTATTTCTCAGATTCTGATTAAATGTTTTCCCCTTCACCTTGAACCTGTGTTCTCTGGTCCTTGATTCACCACCTCTGGGCAAGAGATCTGTCCACTTACCCAATGTATTCCTCTCATGATTGTATACACCTCAATAAGATCAACCCCTCATCCTCCTGCACTCCAAGGAATAGAGCCCCAGCCTACTCAATCTCCTCTACATCGGCGAGACCAAGAGTCGATGAGACAACTGTTGAACGCCAGCACTCGGTCCACCAAGGCTTGCTGGAGCTTTCAGTCACTGGCCATTTTAACTCCTTCCCATTCCCATACTGACCTTTCTGTCCTTGGCCTGTGAAATTGTCTGGGTGAGGCCACGCGCACAATGGAAAAACACCAACTCATATTATGCATGGGCATCTTACAACAATATGCATATTGGCTTCTCCAGCTTCAAGTAATGCCCCGTCCTCCAACCTGATGTGTGCATATTTCTTCCCCCATTTGCCACCGCCCAAGTCACTCTGCTCCTTCCCTCTCCTCCGCATCTTTATCTCCCAACCCCAAGATCCATATTTCTCTTTTATCCTCCCTCTTTCCCTTACCCCAGCTAATCAGTTTAGTTCATTGTCACGTGTATCGAGGTACAGTGAAAAGCTTTTTGTTGCGTGCTAACCCGCCTGCAGAAAGACAATACATGATTGCAATCGAGCCATTTACAGTGTACAGTGCATTTACAGTGCAAGGGAATAACGTTTAGTGCAAGGTAAAGCCACCAAAGTCAGATCAAGGATAGTCCAAGGGCCATCAAAGAGGTAGATCGTAAACATAGAAACATAGAAAATAAGTGCAGGAGTAGGCCATTCGGCCCTTCGAGCCTGCACCGCCATGCAATATCATCATGGCTGATCATCCAACTCAGTATCCCGTACCTGCCTTCTCTCCATACCCCCTGATCCCCTTAGCCACAAGGGCCACATCTAACTCCCTCTTAAATATAGCCAATGAACTCCGCACTGCTCTCTGGCTGTGGTAGGATGATTCAGTTGCCTGATAAGAAACTGTCCCTGAATCGGGGGTGGGGTGAGGGGGGTGCGTTTTCACACTTCTATGCCTTTTACCTGATGAGAGAGGGGAGAAGAGGGAGTGGCCGGGGTGCGACTCGTCCTGGATTATACTGCTGGCCTTGCTGAGGCACCTTGAGGTATAAATGGAGTCAATAGAAGGGGGGTTGGTTTGTGTGATGGTCTGGGCTGCGTACCCCGTGACCCCTTCCACCCATATCTCTCCCTCTGGCTTTACAATTCACACCTTCACTTCTTTCCTTATCTGACATCTCTTTGTCTCCTCTTCAGCTCCAGGCCGTTTTGTCATTTATTGTGGCCCATCTGCCAACCATCCTCACCTGTGTCCACCTAACACTTGTGGAAACACGGAATTGCAGATGTTTGGTTCACAAAGTGTTGTAGTAACTCAATAGGTCAGGCAACATCTCTAGAACGCCAGGCTCTATTACATTACCACCACTTATTCTTCCAGCTTTCTCCCTCAATTTACGTCAGTCTGAAGAAAGGTCCCCGACATGAAACGTTGTCTATCCATTTCCTCCACTCCTTTCCAGGCCCCCAATCCCTCAGCTTTACTGTGGACATTTAGTCCACTCTACACCTTTATCTAGGGTTGTCAACTTTCTCACTCTCGAATAAGGGACTAAAGACCAAAATATGTGACAAATTCCAACGGCAATTCGTTGACTGACTTGGCCATGGCTGGGTGAATGATGAGTTGGCCCGGGTGCTGGACTGCACACAAAGCCCAGCTGGCGGGCCAGCTGAGGAGTTTTGGCCCACACAATGTCGCGCTCAAAGTCCGGCACCCCATCCAACTCATGAACCGATGATTGGCCATGAGAAGGAGGGGTGGTGGTGTCAGCGGTAAGCGATGGTCCGAAGGTCGGACAGCTGGCAGGGCTGCTGATCGACGGGCCGCGGGATGTCCCAGCTCATACGGACAGTTGGCAACCCTACCTCCATCCTCCACCAAGAAGGCCTTAAAGCCCTCCGTTTCTTCCGCGACTGCAGAACCAGCTAAGTTCTCTCCACAGATGCTGTCTGACTGCTGAGTTCCTCCGGCCGTTTTTCTTCTGCTCAAAATATGTTGATTAAACTGAGCACCGCTAAATTATTTCTGTTGCTAACAGTGTGTTTTACATCTGCCATCTGTGATGAATCTTTCCAGAGTGCAGTGCAGTGCAGAGCAGAGAGTCTGGAAAACACACAAGCAAAAGACCCTAACAAGCCAGTTCAAATCACAAGGCTGACCAAAAACGCAGGAATGCAGCACCCTACCATTGTGGTTTCAGTGGCTGTTCCAACAAATGCTGGAGACCAGCGTGATGTTTGTACTGCAAACAATAAAATATACATAAAAGTGAACGTGAGGGGCAAAAGTTACAAACTCACATCATGAACCCCTCTTGTCTCTCAAGGAAGAGCTTCAAAATGGCGTCATGGTGAGCGTGTGGATAAGATTTAATATTTTTCCTGGCCAGTAAATTGCTGGCAGGAAAAAACCACATCAGTTTGGCAAAGCAGAGTGCTGACGTCATTGAGTGCTGTGCTAACTTGTGCAAGCACTGCAGGGGAGATCATTTAGAGCCAGCATTCTCCATTGTTGAATATTTTATCACCAATTCCCCACGGTTCACCTTGTGCAATCAGTTACGCAATGCCGCTTCAGTTCCAGTCGTAAGATTTAATCTTGGGTTTGGGTTTTAGAGTTTTCAGATGCGAGTTATGATCTAACTTGAACATTTCAACATTGGTTTTGGTTTAGCTCAGTGGGTTTTTTTTGTGGGATAGACTTCAAACAAACATTTTTTAGTATCAATATTTTGGTCTCTGTAAGCTTAATGTGTTGAGAACTTTTCGGAACATTGTTACTGGAGAATTGCAGTTTCCATTAAAGTACACCACCCAATTTAATTCTAATTGTCATGGAACTTAAACAGTAGGCTGAAATAAAAACAGAAAGTTCGAACAAAGGGTATTTGTCCTGAAATTCTAGTTCTGTTTTCTCTTTCCACAGATGCTGCCTGACCTGCTGAGTTTTTCCAGTATTTTCTGGGGTTTAAAAAAAAAATTCTCTTAGCAGGATACTCGCAGCTGAAGATAGACCCAAAATGCTGGAGTAACTCAGCGCACAGGCAGCATCTCTGGAGAGAAGGAATGGGTGACGTTTCGGGTCAATACCCTTCTTCAGACTTCTTCAGTCTGAAGAAGGGTCTCGACCTGAAACGTCACCCATTCCTTCAATTGAGTTACTCCACAATTTTGTGTCTATGCGTAAATGCTGTGTAAATGCTGAGTGGTCCAAAAGTCTAAAGAGACTTACTTAGACTTAGTTCCTCCCACACTGTTGTGCCATTGGGCAGCAAGCTTTCGCCATTCTGTTCGGTAATGTGCGACATCTTCCACCCTCGATAGGTTTGCATCCCGGGCTTCCAAATCCTTCTGGAATGTTCGCCTCCATGTGAGTTTTGGTCGGCCTCTTTTCATTCTTCCGTCAGGTTTCCACGTCATTGCTATCTTAGGTGCACGTTCTGGTGACATTCTCAGTACATGTCCTGCAGATTTCATCCTGTGTCCCTCTATGTCCTGGCTGAGGGGCTTTGTTGCAGTTTCCTGGTAGATCTCCACGTTTGTGATGTGGTCTCTGTAGCTTCAAGATCTTCCTCAAGCATCCAATTTCTTTTTCATCTTCACATTGATTTTCCATGTCTCACTGGCACAGAGGGCTGTAGGGAGGACTACGGACTGGGAGAGCTTGACTTTTAGCATCTTGGACATCCCACCACTAGATCATATTGGCTGCATTCCTCTGAAGACTGATGCAGCTTTACCAATTCGGAAGATGATGTCGACCTCTACATCTCCATCTATTGTGAACACGCTGCCAAGATAGATAAATCTTGTCGCGTTTTCCACATGGTTCCCCATTGATTATCAGTTGGTCTATTGGCTGCTGGTCTCCAGTCTGCATGGTCTTAGTCTTCTGGCAGCTGATCTTAAGGTTGCCTTCTATCCCCCTTACTGTTTATTGTCGAGATCGACTATGTCATGCGGAAGACAATGAACAAACCCGACTTTGGAATACCGTGGAGAACACGAAGACGCCTCCCAGACCGAGATTTTACCGATGACTTTGCACTACTAGCAGAGTCGTGACACACCCTTCAAGAGATGACAACCACTCTGGAGGAGAATGCATCAAAGGTTGGATTAAAGATCAGCTGCCAGAAGACTAAAGAGACTGCAAAGACAAAAACAAATCTTGGAGTAAGAATTGTGGTTGCAATTCTACAGAGTGACATTTAATGCTTGCAAGGAGTTTTATTGATTTAAAAAAAAAATCCAAGTTATTGTTTTTTTTATTGCCAACGGTGACACATTTCTGATTCACAAAATGAGTGTATATCCTCACTGCTGTCATTATTTTAGAAAATCGCTAATACACACACTTGTAGGTTATAAAGTCAAGCTGACCTAATTGATGGGTTTTCCATGAATATGTTGTTTATGGGGGTTTTTTGTGAAGTATTTTTAGGACATTAGTTTGTGATACTGCACCACTGAACAATATACAATAGGGGAAACTACACATTTCAAAGTCACTGAATTAATTGCACAAAGGTGAAAATTCTTTAAAGATGATTTTTGGTTCAAAAATTTTTGGTTCAAAAAAGTGCAAAAAACATATTGCAGTTGAGAGAATGATGTGGTCTGCAAACTTTATTCAGTTGCAACGAAATCCAGATCCCTGGAACAGAGATGCTTAATATTTTAGAAGTCCTAGGTTTTCTGGTTATTTGTGCACATAAATTATCTTCAGCAACAAAATGTACACAGAAAAAATTGTGAAACGGTTTAGCACTTGTTCTATATAAGAAAAGCCTATGAATGTTTCATGCCGCTGAAGGCACCGCTAACTGAAAAGTGGTCATCCTTGCGTACTTCTGTGTATCTCTCCCTCATCTTCCCTTTGTAACTCCTTGTCGTCTTTCATCTATTATTGTTTTTCTTCTTCACTCTCCCTCACGTTCTAATTTCCATCTTTCATCATCTTCCCTTTTTGTCAGTCTATTTTTCCTCATGTTTTCTCACAACATTCTCCGTTACCTTTTTGTTTCTCTCTTTTCAATTCCACTTCCCTCTCCTCACTTGATCACATCTAACTTTACTGGACGGCACGGTGGCGTAGCGGTAGAGCTGATGCCTCATAGCGCCAGAGACCCTGGTTTGATGCTGACTATGGGTTTTGTCTGTATGGAGTTTGTACGTTCTCCCCGTGACCGCGTGGGTTTTCTCCAAGATCTTCGGTTTCCTCCCACATTCCCAAATGTACAGGTTTGTAGGTTAATTGACTATGGTATAATGTAAAATTATCCCTAGTATGTGTAAGATAGTGTTAGTGTGTGGGTATCATTGGTCAGTGTGGATTCGGTGGGCCGAAGGGCCTGTTTCCGCGCTGTATCCTCTAATCTAAACCAAACTAAACTTTCGATAGACACATAATGCTGGAGTAAATAACTCACGGGACAGGCAGCATCTCTGGAGAGAAGGAATGGGTGATGTTTCGGGACGAGATTCTTCTTCAGACACGCCTGAAGAAAGGTCTTGGTCCGAAACATCATTCATTTTTCTCACAGAGATGCTGCCTGTCCTGCTGAATTACTCCAGCATTTTGTGTCTATCTTCATTTTAAACCAGCATCTGCAGTTCCTTCCTAAACTAAACATTCCCTGTTTGTCTTTGTGTGAATAGGAGGGGTATGTGGGATTGTAATTTGTGCATATGATGTATGCATTGACAATTGGAAAATAGCTAATATTACCCCACTGTTTAAGAAGGGAGAAAATCAGAAGAGTGGAAATTATAGGCTGGCTAATCTGACCAGTGGTTGGTAAGATTTTAGAGTCCATTATAAATGATGAGGTTATGGGGTACTTAGAAGTTCATGATAAAATAGGCCAAAGTCAGCATGGGTTTGTGAAGGGAAGATCTTACCTGATGAACCTGCTGAGATTCTTTGAAGAAGTAAATAGCAGGACAAATAAAGGAGAGTCAGTAGATGTTGTATACCTAGATTTACAGAAAGCCTTTGATAAGGTGCCACAAATGATGCTTAAAGGAAGATGAGAGCCCACGGTATCAAAGGGCAGATACTAGCATGGATAGCAGGTTGGCTGGATGGCAGAAGACAAAGAGTGGCATAAAGTGGGCTTTTTCTGGTTGGCTGCCAGTGACTAGTGGAGTTCCGCAGGGCTCGGTGCTGGGGCCGCTACTCTTCACGTTGTATATTATTGATTTGGACGAGGAGATTGAAGGCTTTGTGGCCAGGTTTGCAGATTATACGAAAATAGGTGGAGGGGCAGGTAGTGTCGAGAAAGCAGGGACTCTGCAGAAGGACTTGGACAGGTTGGGAGAGTGGGCAGAGAAGTGACAGATGGAATACAGTATAGCAAAGTGTGGAGTTATGCATTTTGGTAGTAGGAATAAAGGTATAGACTATTTTCTAAATGGGGAGAGAATCCAGAAATCAGGGGGTACAAAGGGACTTGGGAATGCTGGTGCAGGATTCCCAAAGAGTTAATTGGTAGTAAAGTCGAATTGGTAGTAAAGAAGGCAAACACAATGCTAGCATTTATTTCAAGAGGACTAGAATACAAACACAGGGATGTCATGCTGAGACTCTATAAGGCGCTGGTCAGGCCGCATTTGGAGTATTGTGAGCAATTTTGGACATCAGATCTGAGGAAGGATGTGCTGGCTCTGGAGAGGGTCCAGAGGAGGTTTACAAGAATGATCCCAGGAATGAGTGGGTTAACATATGATGAGCGTTTGATGGCACTGGGCCTATACTTGCTGGAGTTTAGAAGGATGAGGGGGAACCTCATTGAAACATACAGAATAGTGAAAGGCCTGGATAGAGTGGATGTGGAGAGGATGTTTCCACTGGTGGGAGAGTCTAGGAGGTCAAAGCTCAAAATTAAAGGACGTTCTTTTAGGAAGGAGATGAGAAGGAATGTCTTTAGTCAGAGGGTGTTGAATCTGTGGATTGGCCTTCCCTGGCCTGTCAGCCAGTGATAGTGGATCAGAGTGGACATCCAAGGGACAAGGTGTTTGTCACACTCCATTTACAGGTTTGCAGAGGACACCATTGTAATGGTCTTATCTCAAACAATGACGAGACAGAGTACAGGTAGGAGATAGGGAGCCTGGTAACATGGTATTGTCTATTGTCTGTTAATGTCTATTGTCTATTAGGGTAGGAAACGGGCTACTGAGTGTGGATGATCAAGCATGATCACAGTGAGTGACGGTGCTGGCTCGAAGGACCGAATGGACTACTCCTGCACCTACTGTCTATTTGTCTATTGTCTATTGTATCAAGGCAACAACCTCACCCTCAATGTCAGCAAGACAAAAGATTTAGTTATTGACAACTCCAGTCAGCATCGATGGTGCCGAAGTGGAGATTAGTCTAAAGCTTCAGCTCTGAGATGTAAATATCACTAATAATTTTTCCTGGAGCAACTTATGGCCAAGAAAGCCCACCAATGCTTCTACTTTTTCAGAAGACTAAGGAAGATGGCCATGTCTCCAGCGAATCTTACCAACGTCTACAGATGCACTATAGAACGCATCCTATCGGGATGCATCACAGCTTGGTTTGGTAACGTCTTTGCCCGTGACTGGAAAAAGTTGCAGAGTTGTGGAATTAGCCCAGTCCATCACACAGCCTCGCCTTCCTGCCATCAACTCTACCTGCATTTCCCCACTGCCTTGGGAAGCAGCCAACGTGATCAAGGACCTTTATCACTCCGGTTATTCCCACTTCTCTCCTCTCCCATCGGGTAGGAAGATACAGAAGTTTGAAAGCACACATCATTGGATTCATGAACAGCTTCCCCACCTCTATTATCTGACTACTGAACGCTCGTTTGTAAGCTACGATGTAGACCTGATCTTTCACAGCACCTCTTTGCGCATTTTGGACTTTTTCTTTGTAGCTAACGCTAAAGTGTGGTAAGATTATATTCTGCGCTCTGGTATTTTTCTCGTTGCACTACTTGTTGTACTGGTGTGTCACTTGATTACACTCATGCGTAGCATGACTTGACTGAATATCAGCAAACTATTTTTTGCTGTATCTCGGTACAAGCAAGAATAACAAACCATTACCAATACTACTTTGGCCTCTAAAGGTCACATGAAATCTGGCAAATCTGTCAGTAGAATCAGGATTTCCAAGTTTGACTGCGCATGTGTAGAAGTCCTGGATTTGCTTCCTTAAAGATAGCGGAGTCTGGGGATATGGGGAGAAGGCAGGAACGGGGTATTGATTGTGGATGATCAACCATGATCACATTGAATGGCGGCGCTGGCTCGAAGGGCCAAATGGCCTGCTCCTGCACCTATTGTCTATCGTCTATTGTCTATTGTCTATTATTGAATGACCAGCTGTTTCATTCAGAACCATCAAGATGCAGGTAAAAGTATTTCTAACCCTTCCAGAGATTGACTAATATTTTTGTTTTTTAATTTTGGTTTAGAGATACAGAGCGGAAACAGGCCCTTCGGCCCACCGAGTCCGCACCGACCAGCGATCCCCGCACTTCAACACTATCCTATACCCACTAGGGACAATTTACACTTACACCAAGCCAATTAGCCTACAAACTTGTATGTCTTTGGAGTGTGGGAGGAATCCGAAGATCTCGGAGAAAACCCACGCGGTCTTCTTGTTACTCCTCCCACTTCCTCCATATCCAAGGCATAGCTATGGGCACCCACATGGGCCCTAGCTATGCCGGCCTCTTTGTAGGGTACGTCGAACAATCACTGTTCCAGGCGTACACTGGCCCTATCCCCGAACTCCACCTCCGCTACATTGATGACTGCATCGGTGCTACCTCCTGCGCCCATGCAGAACTCACTGACTTCATCAACTTCACGACTAATTTCCATCCGGCACTCAAATTCACTTGGACCATCTCCAGCACCTCCGTACCATTTCTGGATCTCACCGTCTCCATCACAGGAGACAGACTATCGACTGATATCTATTAAAACCCCACTGACTCCCATAGCTATCTAAACTACATTTCTTCCCGCGCTGCTACCTATAAAGACTATCCCCTACTCCCAATTCCTCCATCTATGCCGCATCTGCACCCATGATGAGGTTTTCCATAAAAGGTCATCGGAGATGTCCTCATTCTTTAGGGAACGGGGGTTCCCCTCTTCCATTATAGATGAGGCTCTCGCTAGGGTCTCCTCGATATCCTGCAGCTCTGCCCTTACTCCCACTCCCCCCATTCGCAACAAGGCAGAGTCCTCCTTGCCCTCACATTCCACCCTATCAGCCGTCGCATACAGCACATAATCCTCCGACATTTTCGCCACATCCAACGGGAACGGGATCCCACTACTTGCCACATCTTCCCATCTCCACCCTTTTCTGCTTTCCGCAGAGACCGTTCCCTCTGCATTCCCTCCTGGTCAACTCGTTCCTTCCCACCCACACCACCCCCTCCCCAGGTACTTTCCCCTGTAACCGCAGGAGATGCAACACCTGTCCCTTTACCTCCCCCCTCGACTCCATCCAAGGACCCAAACAGTCTTTTCAGGTGAGGCAGAGGTTCACTTGCACCTCCTCCAACCTCATCTATTGCATCCGCTGCTCTAGGTGTCAGCTGATCTACATCGGTGAGACCAAGCGTAGGCTTGGCGATCGCTTCGCCCAACACCATCGCTCGGTTCGCAATAATCAACCTGATCTCCCAGTGGCTCAGCACTTCAACTCCCCCTCCCATTCCGAATCCGACCTTTCTGTCCTGGGCCTCCTCCATTGTCAGAGTGAGGCCCAGCGCAAATTGGAGGAACAGCACCTCATATTTCGCTTGGGTAGTTTACA
This sequence comes from Malacoraja senta, assembly GCA_038087875.1. Lineage (NCBI taxonomy): Eukaryota > Metazoa > Chordata > Chondrichthyes > Rajiformes > Rajidae > Malacoraja > Malacoraja senta. Next base: position 278,953,929 of record CM075977.1, on the reverse strand, counting down.
CCCCAACGGGTATGAATATTGACTTCTCCAATTTCAGGTATTCCTTGCTTTCCCTCTCTCTCCATCCCCTCCCCCCTTCCCAGTTCTCCCACCAGTCTTACTGTCTCCGACTACATTCAATCTTTGTCCTGCCCCCTCCCCTGACATCAATCTGAAGAAGGGTCTCGACCCAAATCGTCACCCATTCCTCCTCTCCAGAGATGATGCCTGTCCCACTGAGTTACTCCAGCATTTTGTGTCTGCCTTTGATTTAAACCAGCATCTGCTGTTCTTTCCAACACTTCTGGTTACAAAGATGGGAGCAACGTAATATCTTGTTCACGTGGTATGCTTTTCATGGGCAAGTTAGATAGAGATCCAAATATGATTTTTATTTCATTAGAAAAGACACCAAGAAGATGACAAATAATTGTCATCAAGAGGGGACATGGTGGCACAGCGGTAGAGTTGCTGCCTTACAGCGAATGCAGCGCTGGAGATCCGGGTTCGATCCCGACTACGGGTGCTGTCTGTACAGAGTACGTACGTTCTCCCCGTGATCTGCGTGGGTTTTCTCCGAGATCACCGGTTTCCTCCCACACTCCAAAGACGTACAGGTTTGTAGGTTAATTGGCCTGGTAAATGTAAAAATTGTCCCAAGTGTGTGTAGGATGGTGTTAATGTGCGGGGATCGCTGGTCGGCGCGGACCTGTTGGGCCGCGTCGAAACGGTGTTTCCACGCTGTATCTCTAAACTAAACTAAACTAAACTACCACAGTCGGCATGAACGTGATTGGATTTCTACGATGAGCATTGCTGAACATTCAGCAACTGAGGAATTATATGATGCAGTAACAGATTATTAAATAATTCAAATATTACACTCGGGAGCAAATCAGTCTCAGTTTAGCTGCCCTACAGCCATTTTTTTAATGCTAATGTCTATCCTTGTAGTCTGGATATAAGTGTACATTGTGCCAAATCCTCCCAAATGTAAGCAGTATTAACCAACAGCTGGAAGAACCATGGAAAATGTTCCCAAATCAAGTTCAAGCCAAATTGATTGTCATATGCGCAAGTACATTTTCTGGAGCATCGTAGCCACACAAACTTGGACAAACACACAAAAACAAATTAAACATAAATTGCACGTAAAATTTCTAAACGAAAGAAGAAATTTCTAAAAAATGAAGTCAAGACATAAGCGCGAAATACAATTAGAAAGGGCGTTAAAGGGCGGCACGGTGGCGTAGTGATAGAGCTACTGCCTTGCAGCGCCAGAGATCCAGGTTCGATCCCGACAACTGGTGCTGTCTGTGCGGAGTTTGTACGTTCTCCCCGTGACCGTGGGTTTTCTCCGAGATCTTTGGTTTCCTCCCACACATCAAAGACGTACAGGTTTGCAGGTTAATTGACTTGGTATAAGTGTAAATTGTCCCTTGTGTGACGGGTAGTGTCAGAGTGCGGGGATCGCTGGTCGGCGTGGGCCGAAGGGCCTGTTTCCGCGCTGTATCTCTAAGCTAAACGAAACTAAGGAAAATCCAGCGCAATGCAAGAGATGGTCCGTTGCGTTCCATTGTTGAGATAGGATTACGTTTGTGCAGGTCGGTTCAAGAATCTGATAGTTCTAGAAAGTAGCCATTCCTAAATGATGGTAGCAATGAGAAGACTGGGCCAGACTGGGTGGGAAGGGGGGGGAGAGAGGGGGGGAGAGAGAGGGGAGGGGGGAGGAGGGGTGGTAGGGGAGAGGGGGGTAGAAAGTGGGGGGATAGAGGGGGGGTGTAGAGGGGGGGAAGAGGGTGGGGGTAGGGGAGGGGGATAAAGGGGGGGGGGTAGAGGGGGGTGTAGGGGAGAGGGGGGAGAAAGGGGGGGAAGGGTAATCCTTGATGATAGATAATAATAATAATGGATTGGATTTATATAGCGCCTTTCTAATACCCAAGGCGCTTTACATCGCATTATTCATTCACTCCTCAGTCACACTCGGTGGTGGTGAGCTACTTCTGTAGCCACAGCTGCCTGGGGCAGACTGACGGAAGCGTGGCTGCTAATCTGCGCCTGCGGCCCCTCCGACCACCACCAATCACTCACACACATTCACACACATTCACACGCAGGCAAAGGTGGGTGAAGTGTCTTGCCCAAGGACACAACGACAGTATGCACTCCAAGCGGGATTCGAACCGGCTACCTTCCGGTTGCCAGCCGAACACTTAGCCCATTGCGCCATCTGTCGTCTGTAGATGCCGCCTTCTGTAGGTGTTTCCGATGGAGTGGAACTGTGGCTATCATACATGGACACAGTCCACTGCTCTCTACAGCCTCTTATGTTTATATGGATTGGAATTGCCATACCTGGCCATGATGCAGTCTGTCAGGATCTAAGTGATCGCCCGGTTGCTAAACGCTTTAACTCCCTCTCCCATTCGCACTCTGACCTTTCTGTCCTGGGCCTCCACCACTGTCAGAGTGAAGCCCAACATAAATTGGAGGAACATCACCTCATATTTCACGTGAGCGGCTTACACCCCAATATTATGATTTCTCAAACTTCAAGTAACCCTTGTTTTCCCTCTCCCTCCATCCCTCCCCCTTCCTAGTTCTCCGACTAGTTTCACTGTCTCCTGATTAAAATTTACTGATTGTATGCCTCATTGTCACCTTCCCCGCAGCTAACAATGGACCATTCAACATTTTCCGTGATCAACGTCCCCTTTGATCTGTCATTTTCACACCTTACCCTTCCATATCTCTATGTCTCCCTCTCCCCTGACTCTCAGTCTGAAGATGGGTCTTGACCCGAAACATCACCCATTCCTTCACTCCAGAGATGCTGCCTGTCGCGGTGAGTTACTCCAGCATATTGTGTCTATCTACTTTCTACACTACATCTCTAGAAGTTTACAGCGCCAGTTTACTGTTTGCAGTTCGATCCTGTCCACGGGTGCTGCCTGTCTGCACAGAGTTTTTACGTCAGTACGTTCTCCCCGTGACTGCATGGGTTTTCTCCGAGATCTTCAGTTTCCTCCCACACTCGAAAAACGTACAGGTTTGTTGGTTAGACAGATAGACACAAAATGCTGGAGTAACTCCGCGGGACAATATTTTCCAGCTATTTGTGTCTATCTTCAGTTTAAACCAGCATCTACAGTTCCTTCCTACAATAAGTTTGTAGGTTAATTGATTTGGTATAAGTGTAAATTGTCCCGAGTGTGTGTAAGATAGTGTAATGGGCTTGCCCCATTTAGGCGATTTTTTTAGGTGCCTGCCAGCGACTAGGACAATGGAATTCACCAAAGTCAGCACTGGCGACAACCTACGTCACCTGGCGACAACCTACGTTAACCTGGCGACAACCTACAACAGCCTAAATTGTCGCCACTGTCGCCGAAATTTTCGGCAGTCGCCTGTAGTCACCTAAAAAATCGCTTAAGTGGGACAGGCCCATTAATGTTCTGCGTTCGCTGGTCGGTGCGGAAGTGTGTTGGAGCATCCAGGGACGAATTTCTCGAACCTCCTAAGAAAGTAGAGGTGCTGGCGTGTCTGCTTTGTGATTATATCACTGCGCTAGGCCTAAGACAGATCAACCGAGCTGTTAATGCCCAGGAATTTGAACATGTGAAATCTCTCCTTCATCGACCTACCAATGAAAAACTAGCACATGGTCTCATAAATGCAACTTTAAGTAATGCTGGATGACAACATTATTCCTTCCATGTATCTGCGGGTAGGTTGACCTTTGTTCTTTGCTCTTTTCAGTGATGGAAGAGTTGATTGTGGAATTGCATCAATTTCTGGAACTTCTTGACCGTGAATACTTGACTTCATCCGCCAGAGAGAAAAAGACTTCAGTCTGCAATGTCCTGCGGAGGATCAAATCAATCTCTGGTCAGTGTACAAATACCACCCTTGGCAAGTTAATATTCCATTTCAGAAGGGTTTCATGATTTGTTAAGCGTCTGAAATTCCAACTGGTACTGAGTCAGGTCGTGGGTGGATCATGGTTTTGGGCAGAAATACAGCGCTTTGTTCCTTGCAAAGAAGCTTGTAATTCTAGTAGTGGATTAGAGTGAACCTGATCGTCCTCCATTCAAATGTATCTCCAAAAAATCTCTGGGTACCATGGAAGTCCTGTCATTATGAGTAGAGGTGTCAGGGGTTATGGGGAGAAGACAGGAGAATGAGGCTGAGAGGGAGAGATAGATCAGCCATGATTGAATGGCGGAGTAGACTTGATGGGCTGTATGGCCTAATTCTGCTCCTATCACTTATTATAAGACATCCACTGAACAGTGGCAGCTGACGGCTGATGTGAGATTAGGTGCGGTGCTTATAAATGGCCCAGTTAGGCCAATTGACATTGGTCAATTGTAAAGTTCAGCTTTCTGTTTGAACTAAGATATTGTCAGCTCTGATGATGAAGCAGACTATCGGGACCATAGAGTCGTGGAGTTGTATAGCACAGAAACGGGCCCTTCGGCATTTCACGCTCATGACGACCAGTTTGCCCATATACAATAAAGCCATCTGCCCGCATTAGAACTAGCGTTGCCCACTAGATAAATGCCTTTTAAAGATATGTGTAGGAAGAAACTGATGATGATGGTTTACACTGAATATAGACACAAAATCCTGGAGTAACTCAGCGGAACAGGCAGGATCTGGAGAGAAGGAATGGATGACGCATCATCAGATGGAGAGTCAGGGGAGAGGGATACTAGAGATATGAAAGGGTACAAAGAGCATATAAGGTGTGAAAAGGACAGATCAAAACAGACATTGATCAATGAAAATGTAGAATGGTTGATTGTTGGCTGAGGGGAAGGTGACAAAGAGGCACACAAACTAGTTGGATAACTAGGGTGGGGGAGGGATGGAGAGAGAGGGAAAGCAAGGGTTACTTGATGTTAGAGAAATCAATATTCATACTGCTGGGGTGTAAGTTACCCAAGCGAAATATGAGGTACTGTTCCTCCAATTTGCATTGGTCCTCACTCTGACAGTGGAGGAGGCCCAGGACAGAAAGGTCAGTGTGGGAATGGGAGGGGGAGTTAAAGTGTTTGGCAACCGGGATATTGCGTAGACCCAAATGGACCGAGTGAAGGTGTTCAGCGAATCGAGTCGAGGGAGGAAGTATAGGGATCGGTGTTGCGTTTAATGTGGTTGCAGGGGAACGTACCTTGGGGGGGGGGGGTAGCGGGGGCGGTGGGGTGGGTGGGAAGGGATTTTAACAGGGAGTTGCGGAGGGATCGGTCTCTGCGGAAAGAGGAAAGGGGTGGAGATGGGAAGATGTGGCTAAACGTGGGATCCCGTTGGAGGTGACTTTAAGATATTACATGTATTTGATTCCACCGCCTTGTCTGGCAAAGTGTTCCGGATATCAAGTAAGTAAGTTTAAAGTAAGTAAGTTTATTGGCCAAGTATTCACATACAAGGAATTTGCCTTGGTGCTCCGCCCACAAGTAACAACATGACATACAGTGACAGTTATGAATGACTCAGAAAACACTAAACATTAATAATAATAAAACATTAATGATAAAACACCATTGATCAAGCATGTGAACCAACAAAATACCAGATCAAAGGGAGGCTACAGATTTCTGGCTGTTGAGTAGAGCAACTACTCGTGGATAAAACCTGTTTTTATGTCTGGCTGTGGCAGCTTTGACAGTCCGGTGTCGCCTTCCAGAAGGAAGTGATTCAAAGAGTTTGTGGCCAGGGTGAGAGGGGTCAGAGATGATCTTGCCCGCTCGCTTCCTGGGATCAACCAATCTCTGTTAAAAATTACTTTCTCCTCAGATCCTGTTATAACTCCTTCCTTTCACTTTTAAACTATGGCCTCCTGTTTTTGATACCCTGGCTACGAAAAAAAAAATTTTGACACCTTCCATAATCTTATACACTTCTATCAGGTCACCCCTTAGCTTGCTTTGCTCCAGGGAGAACGAGCCCAACTTATCTAAATATCTGGATTCTTAGAGCAGCTTGTAATGGAGCCGACCAGAGAAAGGGCGATTATGGATTTAGTGTTGTCCAATGAACCAGATATGATAAGAGAACTCGAGGTAAAGGAACCGCTTGGAAGTAGTGATCATAATATGATTAGTTTAATCTGCAATTTGAGAAGGAGAACGTTAAAACGGAAGGGGCAGTGATGCAGTTGAACAAAGGGGACTATGAAGGCATGAGAGGGGAGCTGGCCAAAGTAGACTGGAAAGGGATCCTAGCAGGAATGACGGTGGAACAGCAAAGGCAGGAATTTCTGGGCATAATCCGGAAGACGCAGGATCATTTCATTCCAAAAAGGAAGAAAGATTCTAAGGGGAGATGGAGGCAACCGTGGCTGACAAGAGAAGTTAGGGAAAGAATAAAACTAAAAGAAAAGATGTATAACACAGCAAAGAGTAGCTGGAAGCCAGAGGATTGGGACACTTTAGAAGGAAACAAAACGGGCAATACGGGCTGAAAAGATGAAGTACGAGGGGAAGCTGGCCAGGAATATAAAGAAGGACAGTAAAAGCTTCTTTAGATATGTTAAGGGAAAAAGAGTAGCAAAGTCAAATGTGGGTCCCTTGAAGGCAGACACGGGTGAAATTATTATGGGCAATAAGGAAATGGCAGAAGAGTTGAATAGGTACTTGGGATCTGTCTTCACTAAGGAAGACACAAACAATCTCCCAGATGTACTGGAGGACAGAGGATCTAAGGGGGTAGAGGAACTGAAAGAAATTTTCATTAGGCGAGAAATAGTATTGGGTAGGCTAATGGGACTGAAGGATGATAAATCCCAGGGTCCTCAGGGAGGTGGCATCCCACTTTTCAAGAAAGGAGCAAGAGAGAAAACGGGGAATTACAGACCAGTTAGCCTGACTTCGGTGGTGGGAAAGATGCTGGAGTCAATTATTAAAGAGGTAATAATGGGGCATTTGGATAGCAGTAAAAGGATTAGTCCAAGTCAACATGGATTTATGAAAGGGAAATCATGCTTGACTAATCTTCTGGAATTTTTTGGGGATGTGACAAGTAAAATGAATGAAGGGGTGCCAGTGGATGTAGTGTATCTAGACTTTCAGAAAGCCTTTGATAAGGTCCTGCATGGGAGACTGGTGACTAAAATTAGAGCACATGGTATTGGGGGTAGGGTGTTGACATGGATAGAAAATTGGTTGGCAGACCGGAAGCAAAGAGTAGGAGTGAACGGGTCCTTTTCAGAATGGCAGGCAATGGCGAGTGGAGTGCCGCAAGGCTCGGTGTTGGGGCCGCAACTGTTTACCATATATATTAATGATTTGGAAGAGGGAATTAGGAGCAACACTAGCAAGTTTGCGGATGACACAAAGCTGGGTGGCAGTGTGAACTGTGAAGAGGATGTTAGGAGGTTGCAGGGTGACCTGGACAGGTTGAGCGAGTGGGCAGATGCGTGGCAAATGCAGTATAATATAGATAAATGTGCGGTTATCTACTTTGGCGGAAAAAACAAGGGGGCAGATTATTACCTCAATGGGGTTAGGTTAGGTAAAGGGGAGGTACAGCGAGACCTGGGTGTCCTTGTACACCGGTCACTGAAAGTTGGCATGCAGGTACAGCAGGCAGTGAAGAAAGCTAATGGAATGTTGGCCTTCATAACAAGAGGATTTCAGTATAGGAGTAAAGAGGTTCTTCTGCAGTTGTATAGGGCTCTGGTGAGACCACATCTGGAGTATTGTGTACTGTTTTGGTCTCCTAATTTGAGGAAGGTCATCCTTGTGATTGAGGCAGTGCAGCGTAGGTTCACGAGATTGATCCCTGGGATGGCGGGACTGTCATGAGGAAAGATTGAAAAGACTAGGCTTGTATTCACTGGAGTTTAGAAGGATGAGGGGATTTCTTATAGAAACATATACAATTATAAAAGGACTGGACAAGCTAGATGCAGGAAAAATGTTCCCAATGTTGGGTGAGTCCAGAACCAGGGGGCCACAGTCTTACAATAAAGGGGAGGTCATTTAAGACTGAGGTGAGAAAAAACTTTTTCACCCAGAGAGTTGTGAATTTATGGAATTCCCTGCCACAGAGGGCAGTGGAGGCCAAATCGCTGGATGGATTTAAGAGAGAGTTAGATAGAGCTCTAGGGGCTAGTGGAGTCAAGGGATATGGGGAGAAGGCAGGCACGGGTTATTGATAGGGGACGATCAGCCATGATCACAATGAATGGCGGTGCTGGCTCGAAGGGCCGAATGGCCTCCTCCTGCACCTATTTTCTATGTTTCTATGTTTCTAATATCTCTCCTCAACTAAATGCCTCCAATCCAGGCAATATCAGGGTGAGTCTTATTCCATCTCTCCAGCGGAATTACATCTTTCCTTTAGCATGGCAACCGGAATTGCAAGTTTGGCGGTCACGATGGCGCAGCGGTAGAGTTGCTGCCTTACAGCGAATGCAGCGCCGGAGACCCGGGTTCGATCCCGACTACGGGTGCTGTCTGTAAGGAGTTTGTACGTTTACCCCGTGACCTGCGTGGGTTTTCTCCGAGATCATCGGTTTCCTCCCACACTTCAAAGACGTACATGTTTGTAGGTTAATTGGCTTTCTAAATGTAAATATTGTCCCTAGTGGGTGTGGGATAGTGTTAATGTGCGGGGATCGCTGGTTGGCGCAGACCCGGTGGGCCGAAGGGCCTGTTTCCGCGCTGCATCTCTAAGCTAAACAGTGTTTATAAAATTGCAACATAATATTCAATATTCTATTTTATACCCTCAGCTTTGAAGGCACCATCCTATACTTCCTGTAATTCCGCTTTCAAGGAATTATGGATTTGAACTCTAAGGTCTCCCTGTTCATCAACATTCCCTGGTTCCCTATCTTTTGCTGGATATGTCCTACCCTGTTTAGCTTCCCAAATCGGGATTGTATTCCATAGTTTTATAACATTTCACAAACTAACAAACTATCAACAAAAGTATTGAGCAAAGTTAAAAAGTTGAAGTCATTTTTTATATTATTGTACCACGAAATCTGATTCTGCTCAAAGACTACCCATGAAATTTGGAAAACAGATGTTATATTAGTAAGCGTTGGAGAGATACAGCATGGAAACAGGCTCAAAGAGCTGGAGTAACTCAGCAGGACAGGCAGCATCTCTGTAGAGAAGGAATGGGTGACATTTCGAGTCGAGTCCCTTAAGGGTGCCTGTCCTGCTGAGTTACTCCAGCTTTTTGTGGCTATCTTTGGTTTAAACCAGCATCTGCAGTTCCTTCTTACACATGGAAATAATGTAGGCTCTTTGGCCCACCATGGCCAAGGTGACCATCCATCCCCATTTACAATAAACCTATACTGATCTAATCTAACTTTATTCTCTCCATATTATCACTCACCTGCACAAATTCATTTCACTTGCACTTTATGTGCAATGTGACGAATAAAACCGTATTGTATTGTATTGTATTGTAAGGGGCAAAATTCAGTGGCCAAATAACCTACAAACCCGCACATCTTTGGCATGTGGGATGAAACCAGAGCACTCTGAGGAACCACACGAGGCCACGGAGAATGTGGAACTCAGGATTCGGAGATCAGGATTGAACGCAGGCGCTCTGGCGCTGTGAGGCATTGGTTCCGCGAGCTGCGCTCTCTTCTCCAACATGAAGTCTCCTCAACATGCCACATTCAGCACAGGATTCCAGGGATGCGGTTTGGCACAATCGCTGCAAGGCAGATCTCGCAATGAAAGCCCCGATTCATAAAACCCGAGTGCGGAATATGAACAGGCACATGAAGAGAGAGGATGAATGAGTTCCACAGATTAGTCAGAGGGTAGTTAATCTGTGGAACTCATTGCCACAGAGGGCTGTGGAGGCCAGGTCAGTGGACATTTTTAAGGCAGAGGTAGACAAATTCTTGATTAGAACGGGTGTCAACGGTTATGGGGAGAAGGCAGGAAAATGGGATTAAGAGGCAGAGATCAGCCATGATTGAATGGCAGACTCGATGGGCCGAATGGCCTAATTCTACTCCTATAACTTGTGAACTTGTGACTTGTTCCTCTCCATCAACACTCTGTAAAGTTTTGACCAATGTATTATTATATATTTCATTAGGGGAGATAGAAGGTGGAATCCTGATGATGTAATTAGTTCCTGGAGGCATTTTATCATAGTGCTAAACACCTAGCAAGTTTTAAAGTCTGAAGAAAGGTCTCGACCCGAAACGTCAGCCATTCCTTCTCCCCAGAGATGCTGCCTGTTCCGCTGAGTTACCCCAGCATTTTGTGTCTCGCAAGTTTTAAAGGCCTGGCGAGAAAAACCTGGATAGACGCAGAAAGATGGAGTAACTCGGCGGGTCAGACAGCATCTCTGGAGACAAGGAATAGGTGAGATTTCGGGTCGAGAACTTCCTTATGCTCTGGAACTCCCACTTCTCATGGCCGCTTCAGAGAGTCACGGGAGAGGGAAAAGATTGATACAGACGGTGATGTAGAGAGATATAGAACAAATGAATGAAAGACATGCAAAAAAGTAACAACAATGAAGGGAACAGGCCATTGTTAGTTGTGGGTTAGGTGAAAATGAGTTGCAGGCAATGAAACTCAACAAGACCACTGAACCTGCTACAACTTGAGTGAGGGAGGGATGGAGAGAGAGGGGATGCAAGAATTACTTGAAGTTAGAGAAAAAAACTTGGTACTGAACAGGGACAGGCACTGAGAGAATGTGAAGGTTAAATTTAGCCAGAAGCTAAGCGTTCCTCCTGGCACCATGACCCAGCGGTATCCTACATTTACCCAATCGTTTAGTTCAGTTCAGAGATACAGTGCAGAAACAGGCCCTTCGGCCCACCTAGTCCACACCGACCAGCGACCCCCGAACGTTAACACTATCCTACACACACTAGGGACAATTTACACTTATACCAAGCCAATGAACCTACATTAACCTATAAACCTGTAGGCCTTTGTAGTGTGGGAGGAAACCGAAGATCTCGGAGAAAACCCACGCAGATCAGGGGGAGAACGTCCAAACTCTGTTCCCGTAGTCGGGATCGAACCCGGGTCTCCGGCGCTGCAAGCTCTGTAAGGCAGCAACTCTACCGCTGCGTCACCGCTGTGTCGCCCAATCATGCTTGCTTACCTGCATGACTGGAATCATTTCCATTGGGTCTTGGCCACCCTCCTCCTGCTTGTGTTCCTTCTCTTCCCATCCAGCACTTCACACCATTCCTGATAGATATGGACAGGAGTGATGTGGAGTAGAATAATATGCCTGGGAACGAAGATAGCTTGTGTTTTCTGCCAACAGGGCAGGGTGACCCTGCCTCTTGTCTTTCCCTCATGAACTCTTGCTCCAAGCTAGTGAAGGGATGTGTTTGTCACACTGGCTTAACCAGCTGCGACATGGAGCAGCTCAAATAAAACATGTCTGTTCACTGCTTCTCTGCAGTGATTTCAGAACAAGCTCGTTATATTTGACATTGAATTGCATTTCACAGATCTTATGATCGATTTTGCACCTCGCTGGCCACGGTATTCTCTGCATAGTTCCCCGTGGTTTCCCATTCCAGCTGCGGACATGGATTTGTTGGGAGCCGTGTCTCTAATTTTGAGACACAAACTTTTCAAGACTTCGTGAGAAGCAGCTGCACTGCACAGTCAACGCTCCAAACTTGTGCAAATTTACTTGTGGTGAAATTGGCACGCAGTTTTACATGACTTTTCTTCAACTGACCTTTTTGCTGAAGAGTCTTAAATTAAAGTTTCCATTAAAAGTTTCAATTAAAGCAAAAGATTTATTTGAACAGTTCAGATTACCCAGCTGTGATGACAGGCAGTAATTCGTTGTAGTGTAGGTGTGATCAGTTAAAAGGAATCTAGAGACATCTAGTATCTGCACCAACTCGCCAGTTTCCTGAGATGCCTGGTCTGTTTTGAGGCTGCTATCTCTTCTGCCAGGCTAATCAGCTATGGTTTGCAACCCAAGATAGACACAAAAAGCTGGAGTAACTCAGCGGGACCAGGCAGCATCTCTGGAGAGAAGGAATGGGTGACGTTTCGGGTCCGAAGAAGGGTCTCGACCCGAAATGTCACCCTTTCTTTCTCTCCAGAGATGCTGCCTGTCCCGCTGAGTTCCTCCAGCATTTTGTGTTTATCTTCGATTTAAACGGGCATCTGCAGTTCCTTCCTGCACATGGTTTGCAAACAGTTCACTTGCTCAATGCTAGCATTTATTTCAAGAGGGTTTGTATACAAAAACAGGGATGTAATGCTGAGGCTCTATAAGGCGCTAGTAAGGCCGCATTTGGAATATTGTGAGCAATTTTGGGCCCCATATCTGAGGAAGGATGGGCTGGCTCTGGAGAGGGTCCAGAGGATGTTTACAAGAATTATCCCATGAATGAGTAGGTTAACCTATGATGAGTTTTGTCGGCACTGGGCCTGTACTCGCTGGAGTTTAGAAGGAGGGGGGATCTCATTGAAACATACAAAACATACAAAATAGTGATAGGCTTGGATAGAGTGGATGTGGAGAGGATGCTGCCACTAGTGGGAGAGTCTAGGACTAGAGGTCATAGCCTCAGAATTAAAGGACGTTCTTTTAGGAAGGAGATGAGGAGAAATGTCTTTAGTCAGAGGGTGGTGAATCTGTTGAATTATTAGCCACAGAAGGCTGTGGAGGCCGTCAGTGGATATATTTAAGGCAGAGATAGATAGATTCTCGATTAGCACGGGTGTCAGAGGTTATGGGGAGAAGGCAGGAGAATGGGGTTATGACGGAGAGATAGATCAGCCATGATTGAATGGCGGAGTACACTTGATTGGGCCGAATGGCCTAATTCTACTCCTATTCCTTATGACCTTATTCTATCTTCAAGTTGCAGCGTCACCAGGTTGTATGACCAGTTCTGGAGGTGGGGGATGGAGAAACGGGCTGGTTTGTGCAACAGCTCAGATGGATCACGTTTGGGACCTCTTTAGCCTTGCCAGCGTGTGGGGGTTGCCCAGTCCAGTCATGCGGTCAAACCAGATGAATGTAGGAGGAATGATTAGTAAGCCACAGAGGACACTAAATAGGTTTGGTTGATATTGAGAGGAATGGTCGTGTAGAGTACGGCAAGATATTCTTGCGTTGGTAAGAATGGAGATGTAATTTAGTCATGATAAGCGTAAGGTGTAAGCCCAACAATTGCAGTAGGTGGCAGCACATGCAGATAGTCGCAAAAGCAGATTGGACACTTGCCTTCATCATCCATGTCGAGAATATAAGGTCACGACCATTGTGATACCACATTGATTGTGCTGCAGCTGGTGGATTGTATACAATTTCGGTTCCCACATCAGTTGCCCAGAGCAGGTGAATCGAGGATCAGAGGATATAAGGTGAAGGGGTAAAGATTCAATAGGAATCTGAGGGGTATCATTTTCACACATAGGGTGGTGGGTGTATGGAACAAGCTGCCAGAGGAGGTAGTTAAGGCTGGGACTATCCCAACGTTTGAGAAGCAGTTAGGCGTACATGAATAGGACAGGTTTGGAGGGATATGGACCAAACGCAGGCAGGTTGGAATAGTGTAGCTAGGACAAGTTGGCCGGTGTGGGCAAGTTGGGCCGAAGGGCCTGTTTCCACACTGTATCACTCTATGACACTATCATTGGAAAGACATGATTGCATTTGACAGAGTGAATTGGTCATTCACCTGGGTTTTTACCGGATAGAGATTGGTTAGGAAACTTTTGTTTTTAGTTTAGTTTAGAGATAGAGTGTGGAAACAGGCCCTTCGGCCCATCGAGTCTGTGCCGACCAGCAATTACCCATACAATAGTTCAGTTCTGCATACTAGGGACAATTTACCGAAGCCAATTAACCTACAAACCTGCATGTCAACCATCTAAAATGCTGACAGTTCCATCCTCACCAGCCTTTTACAAAAGCTGACCACCTATCTGTGCACCTACTTTCTGCCTACAAGCAGAAACTGAAAATGTTATGATCTAGTACGGGAAGTCATACAGTGCTGATCTGTGGAAGAAGATGAAATGCAACGAGACTGCTCTGAGTGCTGGACTGATCCATAATCTAGGGCACTGCGGCTAATCAAGAAGTGTATGCAACAGCCATCACGGGTTTCATCAGTGAAACGTGTAAAGGAGTGCAAGACAGAGAAATCGATCCGAGTGTCTCGCAACAGGAACGGTGAGGTATACTCCCTGGTGAAGACCAAGTCTGTAGCATTCCAGTTGGATGATCTCAAACCGTGAGGACATCAAGGTACGACCTTCACAAAGGCAGCGGGGATGCCATGGGATAATTCTGGGCCAAGCTAGAATTCCAAAATAACCATGCCGACAACCTTGTGGCTTGGCTTTCACGCCTCAATGGGCCACAAAGAGAAGTTGCGGAGAATCACTGATAACAACGGGCGGCACGGTGGCGCAGCGGTAGAGACCCGGGTTCGATCCTGACTGCGGGTGCTGTCTGTACGTTCTCCTGGCGACCCCCGTGGGTTTTCTCCGAGGTCTTCGGTTTTCCTCCCACGCTCCAAAGAACTATACAAGTTTGAAGGTTAATTGGCTTGGTATAAGTGTAAATTGTCCCCAGTGCGTGTGTATGGTGGTGTTAATGTGCGGGGATCGCTGGTCGGTGCAGACTCGGTGGGCCGAAGGGCCTGTTTCCGCGCTGTATCTCTAAACTACACTAAACTAAACTAAACAAGGCAGGTCAGGGATGAAAAGCAGGGTATTGGAGTGACGTCATCTGCCCCAACAGCCTCAGCTGCATCTGTACACATTGTCGCCCGCCACAGATGCCGGATTGATTTTCCTGAAAGTACACCCGTGGAAAGCGACTGCCCAGATGGAGTTCCCCGGCCATGTCCTTGGAACCGGCAAGGACCAGTTAGCAGGGGCATTTGCAGTCATTTTTTATTTCTCACTATGCATGCCTGAGTTGTCCACTAGTTTTAAGAAGACCACTACCATCTCAGTGCCCAAACAAGGTTACGTGCCTTGATGATTACTCTCTGGTGGCTCAGTCATCCATCGTCAGGAAATGCATTGAGAGGAGTTTTGATGAGGATTTGAGGTCTAAGGCATTTGCACAGAGAGTGTGGTTGATATCTGAAATCTGTTGCCAGAGGAGATGGTGGATGGTTATAGAGAAATATGTAGGAAGAAACTGCAGATGCTGGTTTAAACCAAAGATAGACACAAAAAGCTGGAGGAACTCAGCGGGACAGGCAGCATCGCTGGAAAGAAGGAATGGGTGACGTTTCGGGTGGAGAAATTTCTTCAGTCTGAAGCAGGGTCTCGACCCAAAAGGTTTCCCATTCCTTCTCTTCAGAGATGCTGCCTATCCCGCTGAGTTACTCCAGCTTTTTGTGTCTATGAGAGAAATATGGACACTTCAGTAGGCAAGACGTGGAAAGATACATTCTTAAGGGCCTGTCCCACTTAGGCGACTCTTTAGGCAAGTGCAGGAGACTCTGCGCTCGCCTCATGATCGCCACATGGTCGCCACATGTTCGCTGGTGGCCTCTGGTGAGTCTCCTTCATGGTTGTCGAGGGGTTCCCGCATTCTGGGAACTAGTCGCAGTCTCTGTATGGTCGCAGCAAATTTTTCGAATTCAGCAAATGTTGAAAAATGTTCTGCGACCAAAAATTGGTCGCCATGGAGAAAATCGATAATCCTGTAGTCGTAGGTGCAGTTGTAGTGGGATCGCCATGTAGTTATGGGTAGTCGAGGTAGTCGTAGGTAGTTTTAGTTAATCGCCTTTGCTGACCGGGCATTTTCATTGGCTCATTGGGGGGAAAAAAACGTAAGCACAAGTTTTCAGAACCAAGGAAAACCGACCGGTAATGTTAAATGTCCGCCGAACTTCACAGCTGTGCATCTCTGGCTTATTAAAAGTTGTCTGGCTTCTCAAAGGTGTCTCCACTCCTTCTCCCGCCTTCTCCCCCCCTTCTCCCCCCTTCTTTCCACTTCTCCCACCCCCCTTCCCCTCCCCGCTGTTTTAAAGTACACTGTGCTTGCCGTCTTTAACCTTCCTGTTCATCGCGGTGTGTGTCTGTATCACCTTGGCTTTGTACCGTGTGAATTTCAGACAGCGCTCCCCCACTTTCCCTTGCGATGTGTTTGTGTGTGTGTGTGTGTGTGTGTGTGTCTGAAGGTCGCCGTTCCAGTTTGCGATTTTTCATGCGAGTGTCGCGAGCTTGAAGGTCACAGGCAGTCCGCTGAAATGTCGCCTGTGGGACAGGCCCTTTAGCAAACTGCAGGGTAAAATTAATTTCTACCCAGTGGGAAGAGAGCAGCATTCCTGCCAATGTTCAGTGGGGGTAAAGGGGCTGCTCCTTGCCTTCCGGCTGCTCTTTTCACCCACCATCCTCATCTTCGGACACCCTGTGCGTAGGGGAGAGGGTAGGGCCGATGATGTCCTGGATGGGTTGCTCCTGGGCTTGGCCAAGCTGGCCATCCGTGAGTCACGGAGCCAGGCGGAAGAGGGCTCTGCCCGAGCTGGCTGCCTGCCCCTTTTCCGGGGTTACGTCCACACCCGGGTGGTGTTAGAGAGGGACTACGCGCTGTCCACGGGCACCCCGGATGATTTCCGGGACCGCTGGGCACCGCGGGGGGTTGAATGCATCCTTGACAAGGTGTGTAACGTAGTTGTATAGTAGTTCATTTAGGATATTTGTTTGTCATGTATTATGGTGGTGGGTTATGTTTTGTTTTATTGTATTGGAAATATTATTTTTAATAATTGAATACATTTTTTTATTTAAAAAAAATGTTCAGTAGGGACTATAGCTAACAGGGATAGCTTAGTAAGTCCAGTGAAAAATGGATAGCTTGCCCTTTATTAATGTCACACCCAGCACCTGCAGTGTTCAGACGGAAGAAATACAGGGAATGTATTTAATCCCCAGGGTATACCTGTCCCAGCAAATTAGCTGGTTCGCTGCTAGTTTATTTTAAGGCTTGGATCTCTTTTGCTTCAGACAGACAGGCTGAAGACCAGGAGCCAAAATAGTAACCAAATCCATGGACACCGCTGTGCAAGTTTGTGAAAACGTCACTTTTAGTTCCAGCAGAAATGATATCCTCTTCAATCGCTCCACCACGCTTTAATTCTAGCCACAGGATTGAAGTCTGATCAATCCAAGTACATTAGGAAACTGAATTATAAGATTGTAGGCTTCTGGAACTCAAAAATAAACTTGACCAAAACTCAGCAGCCCCTTTCACAAGCCACTGTTGAATAATGATAGCGATCTCCTGGGATAACGGGCAGCTCGCTGCTCTCTGAAGGGAACCAGTTGCAGGCACGGCACGGTGTTACATAATATGCGTAATTTTGTTGATAAGGCAATCTAGTTGTGAATTATACATTCATCAAGAACCATGATGATTTAAAAAAAACCGGAGATTTGTGTAATTTGTACAGAATAGCTCAAAACTATAGCCGAGATTGGAACTGGAACATAAATGAACACATTGCTTCCATGTAGGGTTGCCAACTTTCTCACTCCCAAATAAGTGACAAAAGGTGGCCAAGTAAGGGATAAAAGGTGGCGCGCTGCCGCGGTGCGGGTACGGTGCTCACCCGGGATGAAGTGAACGTGTCAGCCTTTCCGTGGGAGGAAGCGACGAGGGAGGGACTTGTGAGGAATCTTGCAGGAGGCGAGATGGACATCGAACGGCAACAGATCTGATAAGCCGGTTGATAAAATCTCAGTGCTGCTACCTGCTGTGACAATTGGCCATGCGGTTCGCTCCTACGGGGGCTGGCTGGCACTCGGAAGATTTAAGGGGCGGTCGGTGTTCAGGGAATTGGTGAGCGCTCTGACCGAACAGGGGCGGTGGTGGGAGTGGGGGTGGGGTGGGGTGGGGTGGGGCGGGCGGCTGAGAGACGCCAAAGAGATTTCATAATTAAAACGTGGAAATTAAAAACACTCCCAGAGGCAGAGGACTGAAGAGGAGAGGGGGGGGGAGGGGGAACTAACCCAGAGAATGAAAACCCACAAGCACCTGGTGGTCCAACCCTGAACACTCTGGTGATGGTAGGTTAGGTGTATTAACTGCATTTTCGACTTACGATATTTTCGATTTACGATGGGTTTATCGGAACGTAACCCCATCGAAAGTTGAAGAGCACCCGCTAGTAGCAGTCGAATACGGGACAAGGGCGGTCCAGTATGGGACAAACCAGTTTACGGGATGTACAGTTGCCAACCTTACTTCCATGTGATCACATGGAAGGGGCCTGGGGGTGTTGCAGAACAGAGGGATCTAGCAGTACAGGTACCTAGTTCCCCGAAAGAGGCATCACAAGTAGATAGGGTTGTCAAGAAGGCTTTCGTTACACTGGCCTTCATCAGTCAGGATATTGAGTATAGAAGTTGGTATGCAATATTGCAGCTGTACAGTACGCTGGTGATCCACATTTGGAATATTGTGTTCAGTTTTGGTCACTCTGCTGCAGGAAGGATGTACGTAATTCAGCTGGAAATGGCACGGAGAAGATTTATAAGGATGCTGCCAGGGGTCGCAGGCCTGAGCTATAAGGAGGGGTTGGGCAGGCTAGGACTTTATTCCTTAGAGTGCAGGAGGCCGAGGTGTGATCTGATAGAAATGTATAAAATCATGAGGGGAATAGATTGGGTAAATGCACAGAGTCCTTACTCTGAGTAGGGAAATCAAGAACCAGAGGACACACGTTTAAGATGAGAGGGAAAGATTTAATAGGAACCTGAGGGGTAACTTTTTCCACCTTTCTGGAATTATCTGCCGGAGGAGGTCATTGAGGCCCGGAGGGATGTGGGTCAATCATGGGTAAATGCAATCAACTTAGATGGGGCATCTTGGGCAGGATGGACAATGCTGTATGACTCTATGGCTCTAATTTGCTGATACAGAGTGGAAATAGGCCCTTCGGCCCTCCGAGTCCGTGCTGACCAGCGATCCCCGGACACACACTAGCGACAATTCACAATTATACCAAGCCAATTAACCTACAAACCTGTACGTCTTTGGGATGACCCTACACCTTCCCGAATGAGTGTAGTGCTTACAATTCCCAAGAAATTCAACACCATCCCGAACAAAACAGTCTGCCTAATTGGCACATTTTCAACCACCGTGAACATTCATGTTCTCCGGTACCAGAGCACAAAGGCTGACTGTGCATCATTTAGAAAATGCACGGCACTGAATTTACCCATCCACGCTACTTCAACCCTCTCTCCCATTCCCACGGCCGCTGGCCCTTCATCTTTGTAGTCTAAGTCATTATTTCATGTTATAGGAGCAGAATTAGGCCATTCGACCCATCAAGTCTACCCCGCCGTTCAATCATGGCTGATCTATCTTTCCCTCTCTTTCCCGCTCAACTCCATTTTCGTGCCTTCGCCCCATAAACCCAGATTCGCACTGATCGAGTTCTAGACCTCCCGTCTAAATAGCACAGTGCAGTACCTTCAGCAGAAACTAAATAATGGTTCAAGTAGCTTTCTCATCATAATCTTCTCAAAGGCATTCAGGAATGAATAATAAATTGTACAGGGCCCGAGTGAGACCACACCTGGAGTATTGTGTGCAGTTTTGGTCTCCAAATTTGAGAAAGGATAATCTTGCTATTGAGGGAGTACGGCATAGGTTCACAAGGTTAATTCCCGGGATGGCGGGACTGTCATATGCTGAGAGAATGGAGTGGCTGGGCTTGTATACTCTGGAATTTAGAAGGATGAGAGGGAATCTTATTGAAACATAAGATGATTAAGGGTTTGGACACGCTAGAGGCAGGAAACATGTTCCCGATGTTGGGGGAGTCCAGAACCAGTGGCTACAGTTTAAGAATAAGGGATAGGCCATTTAGAACGGAGATGAGGAAAAACTTTTTCACACAGAGAGTTGTGAGTCTGTGGAATTCTCTGCCTCAAAGGGTGGTGGAGGCCGGTTCTCTGGATGCTTTCACGAGAGAGTTATAGCCCTGTCCCACGGTGCGAGTCCACCCACGAGTTATCCCGAGTTAAAGAAAAAATCAAACTCGTGGTTTTCTACGAGATTCCAAGTTTATGTTCACGAGTTTAAACGAGTTCCCATGTGTATGTCTAAGTTTGCCATTTACTTCACATTTCTGCGATGTATCAAGTTCCTCTCCCGAGTTGCCAAGTTCTTCTCCCGAGTTACTCTTGAGCCAACAACGACTACCGACGTGTGAAAAAATCATCACATGGTAAAAATGATGTCATGCAGGGGTTTTTCACTATAAAAAGCCTCCCATGTTTAAATTTCTTAGGGTTACGGAATCAAGGGATATGGGGAGAAAGCAGAAACGGAGTACTGATTTTGGATGATCAGCCATGATCATATTGAATGGCAATGCTGGCTCAAAGGGCCGAATGGCCTACTCCTGCACCTATTTGCTATGTGTTTATACCTTTGAAATGTTTTGACATGCGTTTCAGGATTCCAGCATCTGTCTTTTCCAATATCCCTTTCCCTGTATTTCTCTTGGGCTTTTCCTCTCTTTCCCCAACTCCTATCTCCTCCATCTGCCAGTCCATCTGAGTGTAGATATGAAGTTCTTCTTGGCTGTCTATCTGTATGTGAGGACTTTCCATTAAAAGTCATCCATGATCATTATCTCACAATCTTCCAGGTGTTTTTGCCACTCATTTCTCATCGAATCATTGGTTCATACAACACAGAAACAGGCTCCTCCGCCCACCATGTCCATTCCAACCATAGCCTTGCTGACCGTTATTCGAGTTCTGGCCCATATACTTTGTAAACCTGCCTCCGTCGCGTTCTCAGATTACGACTACAGTACTTACTGGGTTGAGAAAAAAAATCATCAGATGCCCTCTATTCCGCCTGCTGCTCACGTTAAATCTACGCCCTTTGATGAGTTCAGTTAATCTGATTATTGTCTGTCCTCATTCATTTCATTAGACGTTCACTTGAGCAGCGTGTGTCACTGCTCCAGGGCCCCGGGTTCGATTCTAACCTCCGGTACTATTTTATGGAGTTTCCCCCAAGTGCTCCCTTTCGCTCCCCGCACGCTGCTTTGTTGTATGAATGCTCCCCGCAACACCTGCTGTGTTGTATGAACCCATGACTCGATGGGAAATGAATGGCAAAAACACCTGAAGGACTGTCACCTTCCCCCGATGTGTCGGTGAGTGGTCGAATGGGGCTCAGGTGGGAAATTGATGTGAATGCGGGCAGAAATCAGATTGAGGTAAATGAGTGTTTGACGGCTGGCTCAGTGGGCAGGAGGGCCTGTTTCCGCCTTTTGGGACATTTCCACCAGCTGTGTGCGCTGCCATACGCGAAGCTTCGCTATTTGTAAAGGTTTCTTGTCTAATGTACTTTGTTAAACTCACTGAACCCAAGTTTGGGGATTTTTCAATATCTAGGCTGACGGTTAGTACATTTCTCGCCCCTGTTTATTCATCGCTCGGCAGACTGTATTTTGGGGATCTCGCCTCCCGCCTGTATCAGTGGCCACGTTATCATATCCTGCACTGTTTTATCCGTGACTGCGGATGGTAGCGAACGACCCCAAAGGATATTCCCCTTCGTGTTGGCAAAGTTTTGCAATTGCTTTATTTTTCACATAAAGGCGATTTATTTTTAAGAGTGGGTGTGGATCATTTCATTTTCAAATAATCTTATTCAAACAAGAGATGGACTCGAAAAGCTGGAGTAACTCAGCGGGTCAGACGGCATCTCCGGAGAAAAGGAATAGGCGACGCTTCGGGTCAAGACTCTTTTTTTCAGCGATGCTGCTTGACCCGCTGAGCTACTCCAGCTTTTTGTGCCTGTCTTCGGTGTAAACCACCATCTGCAGTTCCTTCCTACACTTATTCAAACAGGAATGCATTCACTCCCCCCCCCTCCCCGCCCCACATAACGCATCAAACCTCTGAAGCAGTAATGTGAAAGGCACATAAACAAGGGAAGTGACCTGCCTTTGGAAATCTGGAAATATTGGTTGTTGGTCGCTCTATTCCAAAGGCCAAGGTGAGATTCCCACAGGTGTCTCCAGCATCAGGGGATCATTCCTGACTTGGCGAACCTTTTTTTAACTCACCTTTTTTTTTTCTCTGTCCAGCTGCCGAGTTAAGAGTACCCACGAGTTAATACGGTAAACTCACGAGTCACTACGGTAAACTACGGTATTACAACGAGTTTAAAAGTATCAACATTTTCCTTCACAAGTATATTTGACTCGTGGAAATCTTTCAACATGTTGAAAATTTTTCACGAGTTAACACATTTCCCGAGTACCTGCCGTTAGCGTTACGAGTCGCTAAGTTACGTCCACGAGCTCCGACGTTCCCGCTACGTTCATTCTACGTGATTACTATGAGTTTGATTTGTTTTTAATTCGGGATAACTCGTGGGTGGACTCGCTCCGTGGGACAGGGGTTTTAGATGGAGCTCTTAAAGATAGCGGAGTCAAGGGATATGGGGAGAAGGCAGGAACGGGGTACTGATTGTGGATGATCAGCCATGATCACATTGAATGGCGGTGCTGGCTCGAAGGGCCAAATGGCCTACTCCTGCACCTATTGCCTATTGTCTAGATGATCAGTTCCTGAAAATTATTTCAAAATTTGCCATCTTCCTCACTGCTTTGCCTATCTGTCTTTCTCTTGGGTATTTAATTGGATGTAGATCATTTAAAACATCTGATTAGGCACTTCTGACAGTACTACTCCAGCCTATTGTATCTAATTATTCTCATGGACCAGATTTTATGGAGAGAAAATACTGTTCTACTGCAATAATTTTACAAAAATCTAAGCATGATTTTATGGCTTATAAGCAAAGACTGATTCAATAGACAATAGACCGTAGGTGCAGGAGTAGGCCATTCGGCCCTTCGAGCCAGCACGGCCATTCAATGTGATCATGGGTGATCGTCCACAATCAGCACCCCAATTCACAAGGCACCATCGGAAAAAAATAATACGCAGTGACCTGAGGCGGCAAAGGGTCTACTTCAGGACAACCTTGAGTCGGTGGTCCTTTGTCTAGCTGACATTGAGGAAGAGGTTGTTTTCCTGGCACCAGGTTACGAGCTTCTCAATCTCCTTCCTGTACTGCGTCTCGTCATTATTTTATATCCAGCCCACGGCGGTAGTGTCGTCTGCGAATTTGTAAATTGAGTTGGATTGGTATTTGACGACACAGTCGTGAGTGTATAAGGAGTATAGAAAGGGGCTGAGATCAAATGCCTGCAGGGAACCAGCGTTGAGGATTATCGCAGAGGATGATGTGTCACCTAACCTCACTGATTGTGGTCTGTTGGTCGGCAAGTCGAGGATCCAGTTTGCTGAGGGGAATGCGGACTCTGCAGGTTTGGGGATGAGCTTGGGTAGGATAATGGTATTGGGAGCAGAGCTGTAGTCTATGAATAGGAGCCTGACGTAGATGTCTTTCTTATCCAGGTATTTCAGGGACGATGAAGAGGTGAGATTTAATTGAAACATGTACATTTCTGAGCAGCCATTGTAGGTTGAATAGTGAGAACCTATTTCCTTTACCAGGGAGGTTAATTAGCAGGGGGTCACTATATATGGCTAGGAATGGTGGAGTTTGGTGTTTACAAAACTTTCTATCACCCAAAACATGCAGTAGTTTTGGATCTTGTTACTTGGAATGTTGGCAGAATTAGGGCATTAATCATTTTTTTTAAAGTATCTCAATGTAGGGCAATACAGTGACGAAGTGGTAGTGTAGCTGCCTTACAGCGCCAGAGACCCGGGTTTGATCCTGACTACTGGTGCTGTCTGTACAGAGTTTGTACGTTCTCCACGTGACCGCGTTGGTTTTCTCCGAGATCTTTGGTTTCCTCTCACACTCCAAAGACGGACAGGTTTGTAGGTTGTGTAAGAAAGAACTACAGATGCTGGTTTAAATCGAAGGGAGGCACAAAAATGCTGGAGTAACTCAGCGGGTGAGGCAGCATCTCTGGAGAGAAGGAATGGGCGTCGTTTCGGGTCGGGAATGAAGAAGGGTCTCGACCCGAAACGTCGCCCATTCCTTCTCTCCACAGATGCTGCCTCACCCGCTGAGTTACTCCAGCATTTTGTGTCTACCTTCAGGTTTGCAGGTTAATTGGCTTGGTGTAAGTGTACAATTGTCCCTTGTGTGTGTAGGATAGTGTTAATGTGAGGGCTAGTTGGTGCGGGCTAGGTGGACCAAAGGGCCTGTTTCCCCGCTGAATCTCTAAACTAAACTAAACTAAAATGAGCACTCCAAGTGCCATTACTTAAAGTGCTGGCATTAATGTGTCAGTGTCCAGCCACTGTCTTAATTTCAATGATTCTGAGGTAAGTCGCAGTTATTGCAGTGAAGTTACTGCTTGGTTGCAGCTTAATGTAACGGGCCAACACTTCACTGCACAGTTCTGTATCTGAAGTAGGTGCTGAAGATTACTTTGTGTTTCCTTCAACATTGTAGCGGGTATATGTTAATTGATTGGACTTTAATGGCATCTATAAATGTTGTCTTCTTTCCTGCTAACTCGTATATTTTGTTCCAGATTGTCAAATAAAAAACTCCATGCAGAAGCACAATTTGCCATGCAGCGTTCCTGCTCCACCTCAGATACCTCTCCCTGAGATCCCTCACCCATGGCAGGTAAGTACTCTTCCACCTCTGAACACGCTTAAAAAATATTATATACCATATATAAAACTACGTGTTTTATCCAGAATATTCCTGTCATGTTAAAAAAAAAAACATGCAAAAATAAACTTAAACTATTAACTGTAAAGGAAAAGTTATTGATTGTTTGTTAAGTCACATTTAGTTCATTTAGCCTTCCAGAGATTTTAGAGGATTTTGTTGAGATAAAATTGGTGTTACCTTCCCAGTCTCTAAAGGTAAATGGTTCAGGTCTCAGGAACATGTAAGAGAACAGAGATTGCTGATATTCTGTGGATCACCACTTTGAGATCTTGCTCCTCCAATTCTCTCTTCCTCAATCAATCAATGGTGCTTTGGCTCATTGAAGATAATAGCGTCATCAATGTCTTCTTTCACTTTGAGAAGTCTCCTGTGTGTGAGAATGTTGCACTCATCCAGTAATTTGCGGTGAATGTTTGTCATCAGAGATGACGTTTGGGAGAGTGCCATTGTCTTGCTTATTTTGAGCGTTGAGCCCACCATTAAAAAAAGAAAAAATTTCCATTCATTTCATTATATTTATTTAGCCGGTTTATTTTAGTTTTGGTTAGTTTATTGTCACATGCACCGAGGTGCAGTGAAAAGCTTTTGTTGCGTGCTCAGCACTCAGCGGAAAGACATAGTGGAAAACACAAGGGTTTATATCGCTTAGAGGACTTACTTCCATTCTTCTTCTCGCATCCCGCACTGATATCTAGCTTTGTATCCTCAGTAAAAGTAGAATGGAGCGGCTGGGCTTGAATACTCTGGAGTTTAGAAGGATGAGAGGGAATATCATTGAAACATATAAGATTATTAAGGGTTTGGATACGCTGGAGGCAGGAAACATGTTCGCGATGTTGACGGAGTCCAGAACCAGGGGCCACAGTTTAAGAATAAGGAGTAAGCCATTTAGAACGGAGATGAGGAAACACTTTTTCACACAGAGAGTTGTAAGTCTGTGGAATTCTCTGCCTCAGAGGGCGGTGAAGGCCGGTTCTCTGGATACTTTCAAGAGAGAGTTAAGGGCCTGTCCCACTGTACGAGGTAATTCAAGAGTTCTCCCGAGTTTCCCCTGATTCAAACTCGGAGAATTACGGTAAAAGCCGCTCGTAGGTACTCGGGGCTCTCGTGGACATTTTTCAACATGTTGAAAAATCTTCCCGAGTACCTGCCGTTAGCGTTACGAGCCGCTAAGAGACGTCCCGAGCTCTGACGTACCCGCTATGTACATTCTACGTACTTACCACAAGTTTGATTTTTTTTTAAACTCAGGAGAGCTCTTGAATTACCTCGTACAGTGGGACAGGCCCTTTAGATAGAGCTCTTAAAGGCAGCGGAGTCAAGGGATATGGGGAGAAGGCAGGAACGGGGTCCTGATTGGTGATGATCAGCCATGATCACATTTAATTATTTTCTATTGTATTACACTTGGTTCCCTCATCTAAATCAGGACCTTTCACTAAAGATTGTGGCTGTGTATTGACATTTTGATTTCAGTGAGCCGTTGTTCAGAAAGGGAAATTGTACTGTGGCAAACGAGCAGAGATAATAAAAATGTGAATTCTGTCATGCGTTTGCTATTGATATTTGGACTGTTAAGATGTTCGGACTGTTGACTTATTGGTTTGTCAAGATCCGTACAATCAGTTAATCTGAAAATTTTCTTGGTCTTTCAAATGCTAAGTGTAGCCAGCTGGTCATCTCTGAATGGTGCTGGCCTGTTTAATATGTCAGTCAGGATATCAGTATAGAGTTTATTATTTGGCAATGACAAGGTCAAAAATATAGAGAAGGCAAATCACACTTTTTTTGTTTAGAAAAAGCAAAAAATGGAATCACAAGATTAAAAGTGCGTTGGAGGATTATTGCACTGTGCGGCAAAATGTAATTTAATCATGGGGCCATTGCTCCACGATTTGTTAGCATCTGAAGTCCATGGCACTAATTGTCGGCATTGTCGGGGGGGAATTTTGTGTTATTTTGTGCTATACCTGTACCCTGTATCTGGTTTTACTCAGATAGGAACCGACACAACATAAAACAGCTTGTAGATCCGCTTTGAGTCTACCGAAGATATCGGTTTATTGAAGGCCCTGACAGTGTGCAGTTAAAAAACACTCTGGGTTTTCTCAGACTGTTTCCCCGTGCGTACTGTTAAGGCCTTCAATAAACCGACTTGTTCGATAGACTCACCGCTGATTATGAGCTGTTTTATGTTGTGTCTGTGTCTGAGTAAAAATGGATGCATGTTACGGGTAAAACACAAAATAGCACAGAAGTCCATCTTACATAATGCCTCTCTTCACATGTACCAGGGAAGGAGGTGGTTTGGGTGGGAAAGGACAAATTGACCAGGAAGTTGCGGAGGGAGCGGTCTCTGCGAAAAGCCAAAAGGGGAGATGGGAAGATATGGCCAGTGGCGGGATCCCGTTGGAGGTGGCGAAAATGTCGGAGGATTGTGACGGCTGGTACCATGGTTATCACATCAATAACTAGCAACAGGCAATTTGCAAATAAGTTTACCAAGTTTGATTGGGGAAGGATTCGGAAGTCTCAGGGATGCTCTTTCCTGACCTACCATGGATGGATGTGGGAACGTAAGAAAAATCTTAGTTCAATGCAGTTCTTTCGGACTTTGGTTACCCATGATGCAGCTATCTAGGACATTGGTTGGGCCGCATTTGGAGTGTTGCATGTGGTGCTAGTCGCCTCCATTACAGGTAAGATGTGGATGCTTTGGAGAGGGTGCAGATTCATTTAACCAGATGCCTACTTGGATTAGAGGGTTTCGGCTACAGGGAGAGGTTGGATAGACGTGGATTGTTTTCTCTGGAATGTCAGAGGTTGAGGGTAAGCAGCAGAATAATATAAGATTAGGAGACGCAAGAAAGGGTAGACATTCAGAACCTTTTCCCCCAGGGTCTAAATGTCCAACACTAGCGGGCATAGCTATAAGGTGAGAGGGGCAGAAGTGGCGGCGCTGTTGAACAGCTGCGGCTCGCCTGCAGTCCGTCTGTTTTTACTTTTTTTGTTTTTTTCTTTTGTCCTGTTTTAGTTAAATTTTAGTTTATTGGGTTGTGTATGTGTTGGGGGGGGGGTGAAACATGATTTTTGTCTCCTCCTTCGGGGGAATGCGACTTTCTCTTGTCATATCCCCCTTCTCTGCCTCCGTCTGCGCTGAGGCCTAATGGCGGAGCTGGCGGCCTCCAACTGTGACCGACCTCGAGGCTCCGGAGGCAGAGCCAGCCAGGACTTACCAACGCGAGGCTGGCCGACTTCGGGGCTGCGGTGGCGTTCCGGCGGTGGCGACCAAAGACACTGGTGGCGACCTGAATCCTGGGCGCGGCCGTGGCTGGCCCAGTGGACGACATCATCGGGAGCTCGCAGGTCCCAGGTTGGTGACCTGTTTTTCTGGAGCTCCCGCAACTACAGCTGCGTCCGCTGGACTGGAGGGCGGCAGCTTCGGCAGCTTCGACCACCCCGGGCCGCGGAGTTTGAACCGGCCCGTCGCGGAGCACGGATTCATCCGCGGGACTGACTTACCATCACCCGGCGGGGTCACAACATCAGAAGCCTGGATCGCCTCAGCGCAGAGGAGAACAAAGAGGGAAGAGACAGAGACTTTAAGACTTTAGCCTCCATCACAGTGAGGAGGTGCCTGGTGAACTCACTGTGGTGGATGTTAATTTGTGTTTATTGTGTGTTTTGTTATTTATTATATGTATGACTGCAAGGCAACGGAATTTCGTTCAGACCGAAAGGTCTGAATGACAAATAAAGGAATCTAATCTAATCTAATCTAATCTAAGTAACGGCCAGGGCTGGTGGTGGAGGCACATACGATAGTGGCATTTAAGAGGCTTTTTGATAGGCACACGGCAGTACAGGGAGTGGAGGGGTATGGATCATGTACAGGAAGATGAGATCAGTTTAACTTGGCATCATGTTCGGCACAAACATTGTGGACCGAAGGGCCCTTTCCTGTGCTGAACTGTTCTCTGTTCTTAATTGTTCAGTTAGCACTGTGCTGTTGAACGACCAAGCTTTCAATATCACCGGGTGTTGCACAAATAGCTTCTAGAAGTGCTTCTGAAGACATGGGCGCTTACCCGACTCTTTTGGCGACTGCCGGCACCCGTCCTAGGTTGTTGCAGGTCGCCAACATTTTTCAACATGTTGAAATCCAGCGGCGACCAGAAAGATTCTATGTCTCCTTGGGCGATTAGGAGACTACTCAATACCGTACAGGCGACACGCCGGCGACATGTCGCGGGGGTGAAGCCTGTACGGTCGTGAGTAGGCGCCCAAAGAGTCGTACCTTGTTCTGGCCGCCGCTGGATTTTCAACGTGTTGAAGATTTTCGGCAACCTGCCATGACCTATGGCGGGTGCCGGCAGTCGACGAAACAGTCGCGTAAGTGGGACAGGCCCATAAGCAATTCATTCACAGGAACCCAGTGGCGGTGCTTGTGAAATGTCAGAGGTAAACATCGCAAGCAGCTGGAGATATCCTGCAATCTCAGGGGCAATTGCGGTTCACAATTGCGGTTCACAATCTCTTCCACTCACCTCCATTAGTGAATTGAGTGGGGAAAAATAAAACCACATCTTCTTCCTTTCACAGCCACAGGAAGAACTGTGAAAGACACATTAAGGAAATAGGTTTATGACCTGAGCAGCTGCAGATTTACACTAGGGTTTTGTTATATCTATGATTTGTTGACACTGTCCAGTATTTATTGCCTGTCACTAATTCCCATTGAAAGAAATGGCAACGGGTTATATTTTTGATTTCCTCCCCCGCCCTAGTCGTTGTACTAGTTTCACTCTCATCCTGGTGAGTTTCATTGTCTGCAAAGCTCGTTGTCACCCAGCCCACAGCCAACAATGGACCACTTCCTTCATCACCATTACTTTTCTGCATGTCTTCATTCATTTGTTCTATATCTCTCCATATCACCATCTATATCTCTCATTTCCCTTCCCCTGACTCTCAGTCTGAAGAAGGGTCTCTCATTCCTTCTCTCCAGAGATGTTGCCTGTCCCACTGAGTTACTCCAGCTTTTTGTGTCTTTCAGTTTAAACTTAAAGATAGCAGAATCAGGGGATATGTGGAAGAATGCAGGAACGGGGTACTGATTGGGGATGATCAGCCATGATCACATTGAATGGCGGTGCTGGCTCGAAGGGCCGAATGGCCTACTCCTGCAACTGTTGTCTATTGTCTATTGTCTATTATAAACCAGCATCTGCAGTTCCTTCCTACACATCAAGTTTTAGTTTAGTTTTATAATCATGTTTACCCCAAGTACGGTGAAACACTTTTTTGTTGTGCGCTATACGTCCTGCGGAAAGACATTACATGATTACAATTAAGTGGTGTGACTTAAACAACAAATGAAGTGATGGTGTTTTTCCTTAAACCTAATATCCAGGTTCAAGTGAGTTCAATTCAAGCATTGTTGCATAGAAAATAGGTGCAGGAGGAGGCCATTCGGCCCTTCGAGCCAGCACCGCCATTCATTGTGATCATGGCTGATCGTCCCCAATCAATAACCCGTGCCTGCCTTCCCCCATATCCCCTTGACTTCACCAGCCCCCTAGAGCTCTATCTAACTCTCTCTTAAATCCATCCAGTGATTTGGCCTCCACTGCCCTCTGTGGCAGGGAATTCCACAAATTCATATCTCTCTGGGTGAAAACGTTTTTTCTCACCTCAGTCTTAAATGGCCTCCCCTTTATTCTAAGACTGTGGCCCCTGTTTCTGGACTCGCCCAACATTGGGAACATTTTTTCCTGCATCTAGCTTGTCCAGTCCTTTTATAATTGTATATAGGATCTTATTTTCTATAAGAACTCCCCTCATCCTTCTAAACTCCAATGCATACAACCCTCCCTAGTCTTTTCAATCTTTCCTCATATGACAGTCCCCCATCCCAGGGATCAATCTCGTGAACCTACGCTGCACTGCCTCAATCACAAGGATGTCCTTCCTCAAATTAGGAGACCAAAACTGTATGCAATTGTGAAAACTGTTGTGAAAAGTGAAAACTGTTCATCGAGGCAAATTCAATCATTCTTTAGAATCTCACCAGGATATAATCAGATCAATTGGAAAACTTCCTGAAAAGCAATAGCGCTGAAACCTTCGTACATCATGTTATTGGTATTAATATTAGTTTATTATTGTCACGTATACCAAGATACAATGAAAAGCTGTGCTTGCGTGATACTCAGTCAAATCATATGCACACGAGCACATTCAAGCCATACGCAGGTTATGCAATGAGAGAGATATCAGAGAGCATAATGTAATGCTACTGTATTAGAATGTTACGGTTAAGGGCCTGTCCCACGTGGCGATTTTTTTCGGCGACTGCCGGCATCATTGACTGACGTATCAGGTCACCAAAAAAGTTACGGCGCGATGCAGAGTGACGCGGCGTGATGACGTATTGACGCGCGGTGTTTCCTCAAGTGTCGCAACATTTTTTTTGTCGCCGCTGGATTTTGAAATGTTCAAATCTTTCGGCGACCCTGATACGTCAGTCAATGACGCCGGCAGTCGCCGAAAAATCCCCAAGTGAGACAGGCCCTTTACAGGGGAAAATATCCAAGGTCTGCTTTGAGGTGGGTTGGAAGATCAGGGCTACACCTCAGCTTATGAGAGGATTGTACACTAGGTTGATAACAGCAGCAAACAAACTTCCTAAATCTGGTGGTACATGTCTTTTCAGCCCGACACCATCCTGTAATGCCTATTCCCTACCACTGGTTATTTGACACACATGCATATTGTTGTTCTATTGAAGATAGACACAAAAAGCTGAAGTAACTCTGCGGGTCAGACAGCATCTCTGGAGAAAAGGAATAGGTGACGTTTCCGGTCGAGACCCTGCTCCAGACTACCTTTTTGTGTCTATCTTTGGTTTAAACCAGCATCTGCAGTTCCTTCCTACACTTGTTGTTCTATTGACTTCTGTTGTCTCTTGTGCGACTGTGGTTTCCACTATATTCTGCCTTCTTTATTCATTACAGGTGTCCTCTGCATTGCATGTGTGCTATGTTCATAGAACAAAGTCTATATCATGATTTTCCACAACATAAAACTGCATTATCTGTGTTTTTTGTGTTAATTCATTTACTTTTTTCACATAAATACCATGAGAACAAATGTTATTCCGTATCTCAGATTTTTTGGGGTAGTGATTTGTAAATGCTGTATGGACAAATTTCTGTTATTAGTTTAGTTTAGTAAAGAGATACAGCGCGGAAACAGGCTCTTTCGGCCCAGCTGGTCCGCGCCGACCAATGATCCCCACACATCAACACAATCCTGCACGCACTAGGGACAATTATTATATTTACCAAGCTAATTAACCTACATACCTGTACGTCTTTGGAGTGTGGGAGGAAACCGAAGATCTCGGAGAAAACCTACGCAGGTCACGGGGAAAACGTACAATCTCCATACAGACAGCACCCGTAGTTAGGATCGAACCCGGGTCTCCGGTGCTGCATTCACTGTAAGGCAGCAACTCTACCGCTGCGCCACCGTGCTGCCCTAGGGGTTTGGGGACAAAGTCCATAACTCGCTGATAGTGGCAACACAAGTAGATATAATTGACACCTGTGAAGAGAGTCACAAGTTCACACGTTATAGGAGCCCATTCGGCCCATCGAGTCTACTCCGCCATTCAATCATGGCTGATCTCTGCCCTCCTAATCCCATTTTCCTGCCTTCTCCCCATAACCCTTGACACCCGTTCTAATCAAGAATTTGTCTATCTCTGCCTTAAAAAATATCCACTGACTTGGCCTCCACAGCCCTCTGTGGCAATGAGTTCCACAGATTAACTACCCTCTGATTAAAGAAGTTCCTCCTCACCTCCTTTCTAAAAGTCTTGATCAAAGAGTCTTGGCTTGTTTACCAAGAAGGAGCAGGAGTTTTTCATGTGAATAGGTCATGAAAAAGCTAATCCTAAATTGGAAGCTGCACCATTCCCCAAGGGATAAGTAACAGATCTACAGGGACCTCAAAGCAAGGTGAAGCAGGAATGCTGTGGTTCAAAGAACAAGATGCTAGATAAAAGGAGCACGAGGGAAGGAATCAGTAACCTCTCTCTGAAAACGATGACATTTGTAAGTGCTTCACTACTGCCAAGGTAATCTACAGCTCAAATGCCCAAGCCAATCTCCTACTAGAGAGATGTTCTCATGTGGTAATCGGATAGGGGTCTCCCAACTCTGCCTCAGCAATAGTCATTGCTAGGTTCCTGCTCAACTATACAATCATAGAGTCATAGAGTGATACAATGTGGAATAGGCCCAACTCACCCACACTGGCCAACAATGTCCCAGCTACACTAGTACCACTTCGTGTGCGGACGTGACGCCGACGGACGGGAAGCCAAAGCAAAGAAGTGGAAGCCAAATAACCGAATGGAAGCAAAGCTGAAACGCCAACTAACCAAAAGGGTGCGTCGCCTAAATGCAAACTCACCGAATGGCCGTTCTGACGAAACGGCACCTTCCTGAAAGGTGGCGTTACCTACAAGCCAACGAAACAACTGCCGCTCAACAGAAAAGTTAAATAACGGACATGACGTTGCCGGGGGGGCGGGACTTGTCAGCGATTGGTCCAGACCCTCGCGTCCATCACATCACTGTGAAGGGATGAACATTGTCCCACAGCTCCGCTCCACCCGACCCACAGCCCTCGGAGGGTGGCCGTGGGAGAGTGAGGGCTGTCCCGAGGGATGCGCACCTTCGGCCGCTTACAACTTGGTGCTTGGGTCTCAGATTGCCCAGTCACCTATGGCTTGTGTGGGAAAATGACCCCACGCTCCCGTCTCCCC
Source organism: Malacoraja senta (assembly GCA_038087875.1). Taxonomy (NCBI): domain Eukaryota; kingdom Metazoa; phylum Chordata; class Chondrichthyes; order Rajiformes; family Rajidae; genus Malacoraja; species Malacoraja senta. The sequence goes on along the minus strand of CM075977.1, from coordinate 278,920,439 downwards.
CTTCTCCCTCCCTCCCCCCTTCTCCCTCCCCTCTTCTCCCCCCCGCTCTCACTCCCTCTCTCTCTCTCTCCCTTCTCTCTCTCTCTCCCCCTCCCCTCTCTCTCCCTTCTCTCTCTCCCTTCTCTCTCTCCTCCTCTCTCTCCTCCTCTCTCTCTCCTTCTCTCTCTCCTCCTCTCTCTCCCCCTCTCTCTCCTTTCTCTCTCCTCTTCTCTCTTTCTCTCCCCTCTTCTCTCTCTCCCCCCTCCCCTCTCTCCCTTCCCTCTCTCGCCCTTCTCTCTCTCCTCCTCTCTCTCTCCCCCTCTCTCTCCTCTCTCTCCCCTTCTCTCTTTCTCTCCCCCTTTTCTCTCTCTTCCCCCTCTCTCTCTCCCTTTCTCTCTCTCCCTTCTCTCTCTCTTCCCCCCTTCTCTCTCTCCCCCACATGCAGAGCGGCTATGGAAGTTGAGAAAACTTGCACCGACAGCAAAGATAGACACAAAATGCTGGAGTGACTCAGTGGGATAGGAAGCATCTCTGGAGAGTAGAAATGGGTGGCGTTTCGGGTCGAGACTCTTCAGACTCAGTCTTCAGGTCTGAAGAATGGTCTCGACACGAAACGTCAGCCATTCTTCTCTCCAGAGATACTGCCTGTTCTGCTGAGTTACTCCAGCTTCTGTGTCCATCTTCGGTTAAAACAGTTTACAGATTCTGGTGTTTTGTGCGCGGGAGCTTGCTGTGTGCGTTCCGAGGGAGAGTGGGGGCTGTCCCAAGGGATGCGCACCTTCCGCCGCTTACAACTTGGTGCTTGGGTTCAGATTGCCCAGTCACCTATGGCTTGTGTGGGAAAATGCCCCCACCCTCCCAGCCGATGGAGACAGAGGAGAGAAAGAAGGGGGAGAGAAAGAGAGAATGGGAGAGAGAGGAGAGAGAAGGGGAGAGAGAGAGGAGGGGGGAGAGAAGAGGAGGAGAGAGAGAAGGGAGAGAGAGAGAATGGAGAGAGAGAGGGGGGAGAGAGAGAAGAGGGAAGAGAAAGAGAGAATGGGAGAGAGAGGGAGAGAGGGGGAGAGAGAGAGGAAGGGGGGGAGAGAGGAGGAGAGAGAGAAGGGGAGAGAGAGAAGGGAGAGAGGGGGGAGAGAGAGAAGGGAGAGAGGGGAGAGGAGAGAGAGAAGAGCGAGAGAGAATGGGGAGACGGGAGGGTGCAGGTCATTTTCCCACACAAGCCATAGGTGACTGGGCAATCTGAACCCAAGCACCAAGTTGTAAGCGGCCGAAGGTGCGCATCCCTCGGGACAGTCCCCACTCTCCTCGGAACGCACACAGCAAGCTCCCGAGCACAAAATACCAGAATCTGTAAACTGTTTTAACCGAAGATGGACACAAAATGGCTGGAGTAACTCAGCGGAACAGGCACCATCTCTGGAGAGAAGGAATGAGTGATGTTTTGTGTTGAGACCATTCATCAGACCTGAGAACTGAGTCTGAAGAGTCTCGACCTGAAACGCCACCCATTCCTTCTCTCCAGAGATGTTGCCTGTCCCACTGGAGTCACTCCAGCATTTTGTGTCTATCTTTGCTGTCAGTGCCAGTTTTCTCAACTTCCATAGCCGCTCTGCATAAGTGGGGGAGAGAGAGAAGGGAGGAGAGAGAGGGGGGAGAGAGAGAAAAGGGGAGAGAAAGAGAGAAGGGGACAGAGAGAAGGTAGAGAGGTGGAGAGAGTGGAGGGGGAGAGAGAGGAAAGAGAGAAGAGGGGAGAGAAAGAGAGAGAAGGGAGAGAGAGGGGGGAGAGAGAGGAGGAGAGAGGGGGAGAGAGAGGAGGGGGAGAGAGAGGAGGAGAGGAGAGGGGAGAGAGAGGGGAGAGAGAGGGGAGGGGAAGAGAGAGAGAAGATCTTCTGACCAAGATCCAGCATTAACTGAAGCAACAAGAGGATGGGCCTGACATTCAAGATCAATAAGAGAAAGGCTCTCAACGCATTCATTCCACAGCAAGACAATGATCCCAAACATACTGCAAAAGCCAACAAAGGAGTTTTTCCATAGACAATAGACATTAGACAATAGGTGCAGGAATAGGCCATTTGGTCCTTCGAGCTAGCACCGCCATTCAATGTGACCATGGCTGATCATCCACAATCAGCACCGCGTTCCTGCCTTCTCTCCATATCCTTAACTCTGCTATCCATAAGCGCTCTATCTAACTCTCTCTTGAAAGCATCCAAAGAACCAGCCTCCACCGTCCTCTGAGGCAGAGAATTCCACACAAAGGTAAAAAATGGTCAATTCCTGAGTGGCCAAGTCAATCACCTGATCTGAACCAAATTGAGCATGGTTTTTATATGCTGAAGAGAAAACTGAAGGGGACTAGCCCCCAAACAAGCATAAGCTAAAGATGGCTGCAATACAGGCCTGGCAGAGCATCAGCAGAGAAGACACCCAGCAATTGGTGATATCCATGAATCGCAGACTTCAAGCAGTCATGGGGGGACTATGTCTAAACACTGCTGTAATTTCTACATGGTGAAACCAAAATGTGTAAAATGGCCTTTAATAAAATCTGACAATGTGCACCTTAACCACATGTGATTTTTTCTATTCCAAATCTCAAATTGAGGAGTACAGAGGCAAATAAATAAATGATGGGTCTTTGTCCCAAACATTATGGAGGGCACTGTATGACGTGGAGAGATACAGAGCAAATGAATGAAAGATATGCAAAAAAGAAACAATGATAAAGGAAACAGGCCATTGTTAGCTGTTTGCAAGGTGAGAACGAGAAGCTGGTGTGAGTTGGGTGGTGGAGGGATGGAGAGAGAGAGAATGCAGGAGTTAAAGCCCTGTCCCACTGTACGAGTTCATTCAAGAGTTCTCCCGAGTTTACCCTGATTCGAACTCAGAGATTTACGGTAATGGCCGCTCGTAGGTATTCGGGGCTCTCGTGGACATTTTTTCAACATGTTGAAAAATCTTCACGAGTCTTCCCGAGCTTACCGCATTTCCCGAGTACCTGCCGTTAGCATTACGAGCCGCTAAGAGACGTCCCCGAGCTCCGACGTACCCGCTACGTTCATTCTATGCGCTTACCACGAGTTTGATTTTTTTTTAACTCGGGAGAGCACTTGAATGAACTCGTACAGTGGGACAGGCTTTTACTTGGTTAGAGAAATCAATATTCATTCCCACACCAGCTTTTCTTGACCTTGACAGATTGCCTTCTAAGAAGAAGAGGCACATTAAAAAAATTATTGTGCACATATTTGTACGGCATACCATTATCTTTAAATAGGAGGGATATTTAATGTCACAGCTCCAGGGAACCTGATTTGCGCATCACACTTTGAATTACATTATTTAGTTTACATACAACTTTCAAGAGATATTTGGGCGGATTAATGGATAGGAAATGTTCAGCAGGCTCTGGGCAAATGCAGGCAAATAAAACTAGCCCAGAATTGGTCGGCATGGACATATTGGTCTGCATGGACAAACCTGTTTCCATGCTGGCTAGTACTTTGGCGCTTCTAGCATTAAGGCTCTGTGACCGTGTGGGTTTCTGCCGGGTGCTCTGATTTCCTCCCATATTTCAATGTGGAGCTGTTAAGTTAAATTAACCATTGTAAAATGCCATATTGTACGTGTTATTGACACAAAAAAAAGCATCAGAGGAGGATTGATGGGCATGTGTGAGAG
>CM075977.1:278819926-278916579 GCA_038087875.1 Malacoraja senta | reverse complement strand
GTGTACGGGTGATCGGTGGTCAGCGTGGGACTCGGTGGGCCGAAGGGCCTGTTTCCACGCTGTATCTTTAAATTAAACTAAAAACACTAAAACCAGAGGGAGTCTAAAGAAGGGTCTCTACCCGAACGTCACCCAATTTCTTCTATCCAGAGTTGCTGGCTGCTCCATGGAGTTCCCCCGCAATTAAAGCTTGGAATAGTCTTCACCCTAACATAGTTACCCAACCAGACGCAACTAAATTTAAGGTAGCTCTTTTTTCCCCAAGAACCCTTTTTTGCTTAAGTCCAAGTCAAGAGTCAAAAGAGTTTTATTGTCATGTGTCCCAGATAGGGCAATGAAATTCTTGCTTGCTGCAGCACAACAGAATATGTAAACATAATATAGAACAGGAGATAAAAGTTCAGTGTGTCTATATACCATAGACCATATATATACACAATAAATAAACAGATAAAATGCAATCGTTCAGCCCTCCACCACCTATAGTTTAAATTCAATTTAGAATATTTTTGAGGACCAGGAAACCAGAAGCAAGAGTTACTCCAGGGAGTTAAGGCTCTGTCTTACCTGTTTGCGGTCATCGGCGGTGAAGCGCGGCGTCGCCGGTAGCGAGGACCGCGCGGCAATGGCGAGAGCGTCGAGCCTATCCACCGGAGCGCCGCACGGATGCTGCGCGGGGACCGAGTTAATTCAAACACGGCGGGTCCCACGTGCTTGCGGTAAGTAAATAAAAGGGCGGGCCGACTGCGATGACGTCGGCCCGCCGCACGTGACTCACCAGCGGCGTCCATCCTGATCGCGGCGCTGTAGCGGTGGCTGTGCCTGCGGCCGTGCAGCACACGTGCCTCACTGGCGGCGGCACGTGCCTCACTGGCGGAGGCTGTGGCAGTGGAGGTTTGACGCACGGCGCTCGAGCCACACTGGCGGCGGGCCCGTGCGTGCGGCCGTGCCGCACTTGTGCATCACTGGTGGAGGTTGTGCGGTGAGTATTTGGTTTTCGACATTGTCGATTTTATTTTAGCACTGCGCGGTGTTAGGAACACTGCCGCACGGCCCGGGAATTGTACGTTCTCATGAGTGCGCAGTCTATGGCGGCAGATTCTTCCCGTTTCGCCGCCAATGACCGCAGACTCGTGAGACAGGCCTTTAACTCCTGCTCCAGGGTCAGGGAGTGATTCTGCGTTGTGTTTCAGTGGTTGCGGCGAGGCGGCGACCTGACAGCAATGTCGGCCAGATCTCCCACAATTCAAAGCGAGGGAGAAAGTGCCCAGCGCCGACCAGTTGTCGTGGCAGTGCGCATGCGCTGGGCGGCCGATGATGTGCTGGCCGTGGTTGTGCGCATGTGCAGAGGGAGGATGTGATGGCCGTAGCAGTGCGCACGTGTAAGGCGGCCTGCCGTGCCGGCGGATGAGGAGCGAGCGGAGACCCAGCGGCCCGGACACGGATACGGATGCCGGCAGAGACGGAGAGTGACAGCGAGAGAGAGAGATAGAGAGGGGGACCCGCTCAGAGTTGAACGGCAGGTGTCCTGCCTTGGCCGGAGGCCGCCTAGATTTCGAGGCCCTAGGCTTCAGCCTATGAAGCTTACACATAAATCCAGCCCTGTGTAGCAGTGGATCTCAGGATTTAGTTTGTTCATTAATTATCTGAACAATCAGCTGTTAACAATGCTGTTTCATAAAACATGGCCAAAATTGCACCTATCTTTTACCCATCTTTAGGGTGGAACGGTGGCTCAGGGGTACAGTTGCTGCCGTACAGTGCTTAGGGATGCTGGTTGGCGCGGGGTCCGTGGTCCGAAGGGCTTGTTTCCGTGCTGTATCTCTAAACTAAACTAAAACTAAACTAAACCACATGTAGGGCTTTCTTAATGGGTCAACTCCTCTGATTTCTGAGCCAATGTAGATGTGGAATTAAGCTGGAGGTTAGGTAGCAGTGCATCAGTCCTCCAGCTCTGCCTTTGGACACAACAATTAGTTCAGGAGCATACTTCAGAGCAGAAGAGGACCCGGCATGGGAGGACCGTCGTGAGGGAGGGAGAAGAACAATGGAGGTCCCTACATGGGGGGGACCGCCAGGAGGAGGGGGGGCGGGAGGGTGGAGGGGGGGGGGTGAGGGGGGAGAACAAGCGTGGAACTGGCGCGGGATACTTTTAAACTTTTGCGGCGCCCTTTCTGTAGCGATTATTTGCATACCTTGGGAATGCAAACAAAGGATTGCACTGTGACTTGTCACATGTGACAACAAAGTATTCATTAAATCATTCAGATGCTCAGAGTACTTGGACCCTGAATATTGATTGTTGTTTGTGACACATCTCGCACCCAAGATCATCAACGCGAACAAATAATAGCAATTTTATTGTTTGTTATTTCGTTTAATCATAATATTTTTCACTAACTTAAGTTACATGTTGTGCTTTAAGTTTTTTTTTTAAGTTAAAAATCATATTTTAATCCTTTCAACTGTTTCTAAATGTATCTTATGATCAGGGATATCTAAGAGAAATTCAATGGTCTTTGACTACAAAGAGCTATCAAACGACGTCAAGATGCCCCTGTAGACCAGCTGCCTCCTGAGACCTGATCATTTCCCATGTATCACTCAGCATAAAGAGAAGGAAATGCCAGCAAGGCTATAATTCCTTTGAACTCAACGAGTCGCAAAAATAAGCATGGCTTAGTGAAAGGCCTGTATAGAGTGGATGTGGAGAGGATGTTTCCACTAGTGCAAAAGTCTAGGACCAGTGGTCATAGCCTCAGAATAAAAAGATGTTCCTTTCGGAAGGAGATGAGGAGGAATTTATTTAATCAGAGGGTGGTGAATCTGTGGAATTCATTGCCACAGAAGGCTGTGGAGGCCAAGTCAATGGATATTTTCAAGGCAGAGATAGAAGTATTTTTTGATTAGTACCAGTGTCAGAAAGTAGGAGAATGGGGTTAGGAGGGAGAGGTAGATCAGCCATGATTGAATGGCAGGGTAGACTTGATGGGCCAAATGGCCTATTTCTGCTCCTATCACATCAATATGAAATAGTGCAGAAAACAATAATAAATTGTAGACTTAATCAAGTGGACATGCACATTTTAGTCTAAATCATAGTCTAAATCTATAACAATAAGGGGAATTTTGAAATGAACAGATTGTATAAAATGGGCAATATGAAATCAAACAGCTGCTAACATCTCACCCATGGGAGGTAATTATAATTTGTAAATGAATCAAAATTGATTCATTAAAAATCACAAATTGCAAATTACTTCCCTGATTAGGCAATAACAACATAGGAATATTCTTCTTATCGAGTCCACACACAAGATTAGAAGTTATCCAGCCAGAGCTGAACACACTTCTTGGCATCTGCATACAATGGTGTCTGTCTTGTCACTTCTTGTGTGCGGTGGTGGGAAAGATTGGTGGAAACAGGGCTGCGACGTAAACGCTCTTTCCTTGACCTCATAGGAACATTTAAAAGGTATTTGGACATGTACATGGAGAGGATGGGTTTAAAGGGATATGGGTTAAATGCAAGCAAGTGGGACTAGCATAGATGGGCATTTTGGTCGGCATGGACAAGATGGGCTGAAAGGCCTGTAAACCATGCACTATGACTTTATAGCTGTCCAATCAAAGTGTGCCAGAATACTGTAGATGACAATAGACAATGCTAGAATGATGAGATAGAAAAACAGAAAATGCTGAAAAGAGATTCAACAGGTCAGGCACCAGCCGAGGAGAGAGAAACAAAGTTAGCATTTCTAATGGGTGACTTTTCGCCAGAACTGATGATGAGTGACGTGAGGTCCAGATGCCAGTCCTACCGTCCATTTTGGTGACACAATCATTTGGCAGATTTGGCACAGCCTGCAGCTTTGAAATTGAACCAGGTGCAGAAGCTCGATATCTTGAAGGGTAAATCTGAATTTCTTGCATCAAACAGGAAAAGGGAAGAAAAATGCAAAGGCTGAACCAAAAGGAGCTGTGAGCAAGGTCACAGGAAAAAAGATTACAAGGATCATTGGCCTTGGGAAGAAGAAGCCATCGACAGATGAACAGACTTCGTCTGCTGAGGAAGACATCCCAACCTGTGGTAACATTTTCTCAATGTTGGCTATTCCAAAGCAGTAATATAATATTTATATTTTTATATATTTACATTTATTATATGTTGTTTACTTTTTAAAGTCCCTATTTCATTGCAAATCAGAGGTTTTCCCTTGTGACATTGATTGAACCGGACGACCGTGGGAACAAGCCCTTCAGCCCACCCAGTCCGCATTGACCCATTGGCGTTCGTTCTGTGTTATCCCGCTTTCTCATTCACTCACTTCACGCCCGGGGCAATTTGCAGCGGCCAGTCAACCTACAAACCCCGGCGTCTTTGGGATGTGGAAGGAAACCGGAGCAGCCGGATGAAACCCACATGGGCACAGGGAGAACGTGCAAACCCACACAGCACCCGAGGTTAAGATCCAACCCTGCCGCTGTGAGGCATCAGCTCCACCAGTTGCGCCACTGATATTGCCCTTATCCTTGGGGAACCTCCACAGAAATGCAACACCCATAAATGTTCATGGAAACCAGTTTGGCAATAGACGATTGTGCTAGATAAGTATTTCTATCTTCCATTGTGCTTTCTAATGAAGGTACATTAAGGGCCTGTCCCACTTAGGCTATTTTTTAGGCGACTACAGGCGACTAGGCTGTTGCCACATGGTCCCCGGAGTGTTGCCTGTATGGTCGTGAGTAGTCTCCTCAGTCGCCCAAAGAGTCGTAGCGTCTTTCTGGTCGCCGCTGGATTTTCAACATGTTGAAAAATGTTCGGAGACAGTCGGCGACAGTGGGTTTGACGCCAATGAGCGTAGCTTGACTTCTCCTGACGTGGGTGCTGTCGTAGTTGTCGCCAGGTTAACGTAGGTTGTCGCCACTGCTGACTTCGGGGGTTTTGTTGTTGTTAAAGTTAATGGTTCTATTTCAAATTTTATGTCGAAGGGGGGGTCCATTCGCCGTTTCTTCAGCGACCTGCAACCTGCGACCTGAACGTTCTTTGACCTGAAACGTTAACTCTTTCTCTTTCTATGACAGTCGCCGGCAGTCGCCTAAAAAATAGCCTAAGTGGGACAGGCCCTTTGCTATTCACAAAGGCCATTTATTAGCAAAGGACATAGGCTCTAACCAGATTTGGTCAGGTACCAATAATGTGATTTTAGAAAATTTATTATCAGCAAATGAACTATGGAGTGCGAAACAAAAGCACAAGCATAAAATATAACTGATATCTATTTTCATTTATCTTGTTTCTAACCAAGAGCTACGACAGGTGTGGTGTAGATGCGTAGAAAATGAATATTCTTCTGCCTTGCTCTGATCCTTCAAGGTTACCTGAACGTACTGTCAAATAATCGATGGAGAGAACGGTGGTGCAGAGTGAAAGATAACAAGCTGATCCTTCACAAAGATAGAACTGACCTGAAGATTCACATGGCCTCCATTCCTCTGCGCGGATGTGAAATCATTCCAGGCCTGGATTCCAAACACCCACTGGCATTCCGCCTGCTCAGGAACGGACAAGAGGTTGCAGTCTTAGAGGTGTGGTATTGCCATTTTGATAAAAAGTTCTTTGCCCTGAAACGTTAACTCTTTATGTTTCCGCAGATACTGCCCGACCTGCTGAGTATTTCCAGCATTTTCTGTTTTTTTTAATTTCAGATTTACAGCACGTGTTTTTTTTCTCTTTTAAGATCAAAGAACAGTACACACACAAAAAGCTGTAGCTCAGCGGGACAGGCAGCATCTCTGGAGAGCAGGAATGGGTGATGTTTCGAGCTGAGACCCTTCTTCAGACCCATTCCTTCTCTCCAGAGATGCTGCCTGCCCCTCTGAGTTACTCCAGCTTTTATATCTGTGTCTATATCTTCGGTTTAAACCAGCATCTGCAGTTCCTTCCTACACGTACAGCACACAAACTTGACATAATGTTTGTGTCAAGTTAAACTAATCTCATCTGCCTACACATGATCCATGTCCGTCTATCCCCTGCACTTCCTTGTGCCTATCTAAAAGCATGTATTGTCTTTCATGTTTAATCATGTATTGTCTTTCTGCTAATCATGTATTGTCTTTCTGCTAATTATGTATTGTCTTTCATGTCTAATCATGTATTGTCTTTCATGTCTAATCATGTATTGTCCTTCTGCTAATCATGTTTTGTCTTTCTGCTAATCATATATTGTCTTTCATGTCTAATCAAGTATTGTCTTTCATGTCTAATCAAGTATGGTCTTTCTGCTAATCATGTATTGTCCTTCTGCTAATCATGTATGGTCTTTCTGCTGAATGGATAGCGGGCAACTAAAGCTTTTTCACTGTACCTCGGTACACGTGACAATAAACTAAACTGTTACTGTTGCTGTTACTAGCCTTTTAAACGCCACCATCATATCTGCCTCCAGCACCACCCCAGACAATGTGCTCCAGGTCCCCGCTACTCACTGTGTCAAAAAACTTGCCCCACACATCACCATTAAACCTTCGCCCCCACCAAGGGTACAATGTAATCCCGTGCTACCTGCTCCATGGTCGGACAGTCGGCGACTAAACCGTCTCCCCAACCGGGTGAGGAGGGGGCTGTGGACCCCCAGCAGGACCAAAAACAAGACCTGTCAAAGGGCGGATGAGCTCCTAGCGAGCTAACGGCCATCCACACTTCAGTAGAAGTTGCGATCACTGTCGTACATAGCATTGTAAAGGGCCTGTCCCACTCGGGCGTCATTTGCGCATCACACAGGTGGTGCGCGAAGATTTTGTGAATCCCCGAATCCTGGGGCGCCGCGCACGACCGCACGTCACTGCCTACGCCACCACGCCTCACCATGCGCCATGAGCGCGTAATGCATGCCATGCACGCATCACGCGTCGTGACGCGTAAATGACGTTGTGTAAATGACGCGCAAATGACGCCCAAGTGGTACAGGCCCTTAAGGCACCGCGCCCGTTGATATTTTCAATGATGATGATGCCGTCTAGCGTTTGATATTTCCATCCTGGCAAACAAGTTCTGACTGTCTACCTTTTCTGTGCCCTTCATAATTTTCTATACTTCTGTCAAGTCTCACCTCAACCTCCGACATTGCAGAGAAAACAATCCAAGTCTATTCAAACTCTCCCAAGTTGCAAGCCTCTAATCCAGGTAGCATTCGAGTAAACCTCCTCTACACCCTCCCTGCATCCCTTTCTGTCATGGGGCGACCAGAACTGCATGCAATTTTCCAAATGCGGCCTAACGAAAGTACATCATGACGTCCTGACTCTTATATTCAATGCCCAATATTTTATAGTTAAATCCAGGTTTGTCCCTTTTTAAAAAGTAAATAACAAATATATGAATGAGAACAATCAAGTGAAGTCACGTGTCATCTACATTGGGAATAGAATAATGAAATTCTCACCTCATGCAGCTTTACAGGCGCACGAACACAACCATATATCACATAAATATAAAATTACCCAATAAACTATCAGTAATACTAGGTTACTGGACCATAATGATCCAAAATGAGATATGTACTGCAACTTTTACTAAGTCCACAGTTTTAGGATTAACTGCAGTGTTTGGCACAAGAGCCGATGGCTTCAAGAGCAGGTCATGAAACTCTCCGAACTCCTCCCGCATCAACCAAAGATCTGCAGAACAAACTAATGGTTAATTATCATCATTGCTTTATTGCGTAAGTCACTGGAGGAATTTACTGAACGGACATTTTAAATTGAAGAGACCTGTACCAAAGCCAAACTGATAATGGGTGGTGTGTGATTAATTGGGAAAGGGGAAGGTCTATACTGGTGGAAATTGAATCCATGCTATTTTGGTTCTAACGGAGAAAGATAAATCCAACTCATTTTTTTTCCATTTGACTGTTGCAAGATGATAGGAGAGAGAGATTCCACTTTTAACAGAATACAGATCTTCCTTCTTCTGCAGGAATTTTCCCTTGTTGGTTTTGAATATGGTGAGTAATAAAATGCTTGCCAGAATCAACTGCTTGAATCCTGTGCAAATATAAACACAAGTAATCTCTGCAGCTATTGAACTGTGTCTGAACATTTAGTCAGCAGCTTTGTGGCTGTCACCCATGAAATGTTTATGTAGCGTACAGATATCAGAAAAGGGCCACATGTTTCTTGCAAAGACATTCTGGAATTTGTCTTAGCTCGACATCATTGAGCATTCACTATTGTATCAGCTACTTCAGGGGTCGGCAACCTTGTTCTGCATAGGGGCCAGGACGCATGTCTGTGAGCGGATGGCGGGCCACATCTACCACGAGCACACATGGATCCTGCCCCTTCGAGGACGCCACTCATGCTCACTCGTCCCCGGCCTATTGACAACCCCGATCCCGACCAAAGATCATAGAACGGATCTTTGATCCCGACAGTGAAGCCAAGACACAGAAGGTGCACGGCCGTGCCGGCGGCTTTGCACAGGATGCGGTACGGCCAGATTTCGGCGCTGCTCGGCGACTCCGCCATTGCTGCCGGCAGTGCAGGCCTCTTTGCGTCCTTGCCTCACCGCGCCTGGGCGCCGCGGCCTCGGGCCCGGGAGGTACCGGAGATGATGGAAGCCTGCGGGCCGGATAATTACGGGAAAAAAATACGCCTGCGGGCCGGAGGATTTCGGGTTACGGGCCGCATTCGGCCCGGGGGGGTGTAGGTTGCCGACCCCTGAGCGACTTGTTCCAATCCCAATAGTAATTTCTGTTGAATAAAGCTTTTCACTGTACCTCGATACACGTGGCAATAAACTAAACTAAACTAAATCTATAATCAGAGGGGAAGTATAAAAGCCGACCATTTACTCCATTAACCAGAGATAAAGAAAAGACACTAAATGCTGGAGTAACGGAAGCAGGTCAGGCAGCATCCATGGAGGACATGGATAGGTGATGTTTCGGGTGGGGAAACATCAGAGTCCGAAGAATGGTCCTGACTCGAAACATCTCCCATCCACGTTCTCCAGGGATGTTGCCGGACCTGCTAAGTTAGTCCAGCATTTATTGTCTTTCCTTGGTAAACCATCATCTGGAGTTCCATGTTTTTTCATCAAAAATGAAGATTTAGGTTGAGTTTTATTACCATCATGTGTCTTGTCTCATCATTGTTAATGTTTGCCATAAGAAAACAATCTCCTTAGCTGTGGTTTAAAATAAATTATAAATTGACAATACCAGCCAGAAACAATGGTCTCTGATATATTTGTTTGATTATTGAGCTGTAATTATTCACACTACTGCAATGAGTTGTTTTCAGTAATGAAGATGGCATTTTATAAATGTCACCCACAATTATGTTATTGGCTGTATCCAAAATCTTCAGAAAGCACAGATTACTTTCAATCTTTTTTTTGAAAAAAAAATATTTTACGATATTGTTCTTTGCTTCCTGCCAATGTCACACATTTACAGAACTTCAGTTGCTTTTGTACTGTTGAGCATTTGTGTGTTGTGGGACAATTCTAAATCTGTGAGCGGTGGAAAGCTGATTTTAATTTATATGATTTAATTTACAGTGAATTGTATGACAGTGAAGGGTAGGCCCCTGGTGAGTGTGGCAGAGCAGAGCGATCTAGGAGTACGGGTACAGAGTCCCCTGCAAGTGGAGTCACAGATAGATTAGGTGGTAAATGTTTGGTACATTAGCCTTCAACAGTGAGGGTATTGACTATAGAAGTTGGGATGTTATGCTATATTTGTGCAAGATGTTGGTGAAGCCACATTTGGAGTACTGTGCTTAGTTTTGGTCACCCTGATTAGTTTAGTTTAGAGATACAGCACGGACACAGGCCCTTTGGCCCACTGGGTCCGCACCGCACCGCACTACTCTAAACACACTGGGGACATTTAAAAAAAAACATTTATACATTTATACCAAGCCAATTAACCTACAAACCTGTACTTCTCTGGAGTGTGTGAGGAAACCAAAGATCTCGGATTAAACCCACGCAGGTAACGGGGAGAACGTACAAACTCTTTACAGACAGCACCCGTAGTCAGGATCGAACCCGGTCTCCGGCGCTGTAAGGCAGTAGTTCTACCGCTACGCCACTGTGCCGCCCATAGGCCTGCAAACAGGAAGGATGCCATTAAGATGAAAAGTGTGCAGAGAAGATTTATGAGGATGTTACCAGACTAGTTATAGGGAGAGGTTTGCTAGACTAGGACTTTATTCCTTGGAGCCTAGGGTAAGGGGGTGATCCTATGGAGGTGTATATAATCATGAAGAAAATAGATAGGGTGAATGCATAGAATCCTTTACGCAGAATAGGGCAAACAAGAACCAGAGGTTTAAGGTGAGAGGGGAAGGATTTAATAGGAAGCTGAGGGGCTTCTTTTTCACCCAGAGAGTGAAGAGTATATGGAACAAGATACTAGAAAATGTAGTTGAGACAGCTACTATAATTTTTTTTTAACTTCGGCAGGTATATGGTTAGGAAAGTTTAAGAGTGATATAGAGCAAACGTGGGCATGGATGAGTTGAATTCGACCCGAAACGTCACCCAACGTCACCCATTCCTTCTCTCCAGAGATGCTGCCTGAGTTACTCCAGCATTTTGAGTCTATCTTCGGTGGGATTGAAGGGCCTGTTTCCCTGCTGTGTGACTCAATGACTGGAATATAATTCATTAGTGCAGTTGCCAGATAGGTTGCCACATGTATTTACGATCACATACATTAAATGTACATAAGAATGTAAACTTATTTCCCACCTCACCTCGTCCAAACAGTGTAACAATATCACCTGATATCCTCACGGTGAAAATAAGTTCCTAAATTAAATCACTTTTTTCCATTTTTTTCCTTGAAAGATTAGCATTTTCTCAATAGAAATGTTTAGATCACAGCGCAATTATAACAAAGTGTTTAAACTTATGAAACAGTGATCCAGGAAGGTGAAAATAATGTAGCAAGGAACTGCAGATGCTGGTTTACACTGAAGAGAGACACAAATTGCTGGAGGAACTGGCAGCGTCTCTGGGTCGTCCAATTCATCCAGAGATGCTGTCCATCCCGCTGAGTTACTCCAGCATTTTGTGTCTATCCTCAAGGTAAAAATGCTGTCTTCAGTAGCTGAGGAGCCTAGAACAAGCACAGATTAAATGCATAATACTTGCAAACGAGGACAAAAGGAATTCCTACACAGAAAGCTGAGAGACTGTGGAATTCGCTTCCGAGGGCTAACGTTTAAATTACAAACTGTGTAAACATTCAAGATTAGATTAGGAGAGTTGATGAAAGGAAAGAGGCTGAAAGAAAAAGAGAACTAGGCAGTCAATTGTGATTAAGAGTGGGGAGGGTAAACGTCAACATCTAATCATTGGACCAGTGGCCTTTTTCCATCGTGTTGCTGCACCACCAGACAGGACAGTGCCCTTGGAAGGTTTACACTTTAGAAGAGCAGGCCAAAACTTATAAATATGAAGGATGGAACTATCTTTTTGGAACGGGTAAAATTTGTTGATGTCCAGTTGATGTTCCTTTCGGAAGGAGATGAGGAGGAATTTCTTTAGTCAGAGGGTGGTGAATCTGTGGAATTCTTTGCCACTGAAGGCTGTGTCAGTTTATGTTTTTAAGATAGATTCTTGATTAGTACAGGTGTCAGGGGTTATGGGGAGAAGGCAGGAGATTGTGAAGGGAGAGATAGATCAGCCACGACTGAATGGCGGAGTAGACTTGATGGGCCGAATGGCCTAATTCTGCCACTATCACTTATGACCATATGACTGCCTTTTCTATTGACTTCATGAAATGTAAATCTTGTCTTTCTTTTATCTGGTTGGAGCACTCATTCTGTGCCTTTGCACGGATGTTTAAATGTTTGTTTAAATGCCGATCCTGTACTTGAAACAGCTGCAGCATGCTGACCTGTTATTGTGCTCTGCCATCTAGTGGTTGCAATCAAAGACTGCAAATCTGTATCCATTGAAAATACTGGGAAGTAACGACCAGTGAAGAGGATTCCCAGCAATGGTTCTGTTGTCTCCCGGATCCTGGTACTAGCAATACGGGATGGAGGAAAAGACCATGTGGACCTTAAAAGAACATGTGTTTTTTTAAATTTATCTTTCAAAATGTTCATGTGTTAATTTGAAATGCCTTGGAAACGGTTGCCGTGGCAATACAGCTATTGGACGAATAGCCAATCAATGGCAAATTGGCTGTTCGGTTTCAAGTGACATGCGATCCAAAGATGGGCTTGCTAGTGAACCAGTGGCAAGAGTATAGGATGACTTAGGAGTGTAAGGCTTAGGAAGTTCGGCATGTGCCCAACCATTCTCACCAACTTCTACTGATGCGCCATAGAAAGCATTTTATCGAGATGCATCACAGGTTGGTCTGGGAACAGCTCCATCCAAGACCCTGAGAAATTGCAGCAAATTGTGGACGCAGCCCAGACCGTCACACAAACCAATAAATACTGAGGAAGTTGCAGTGACTCAATTTATATCCCATGTTGTTTAAGAAGGAACTGCAGATGCTGGAAAATCGAAGGTACACAAAAATGCTGGAGAAACTCAGCGGGTGCAGCAGCATCTATGGAGCGAAGGAAATCTATGGAGCAGCATAATCAAGGATGAGTCACACCCTGGCCACTCCCTCTTCTCCCCTCTCCCATCGGGTAAAAGGTAGAGAAGTGTGAAAACGCACACCTCCAGATTCAGGGACAGTTTCTTCCCAGCTGTTATCAGGCAACTGAATCACCCTACCACAATCAGAGAGCAGTGCTGAACTACTATCTACCTTACTGGTGACCCTTGGACTATCTTTGACCGGACTTTACTGGATTTCTCTTGCACTAAACGTCATTCCCTTATCATGTATCTATACACTGTAAATGGCTCGATTGTAATCATGTATTGTCGTTCTGCTGACTGGTCATCCATAGTTAAGATGAGGAAGTGGGGGCCTGGAAAACGGAGGTCATGAAGGAGACGAAGAGCGTGTGAGGTGTATTGGACATAGGTAGGAAGGGATTGGACCAGGGGGTCTACTTAAATGTAGATGGGTTAGCTAGGAAATTTGCAAATGACACCAAGATTGCTGGGGTCATGGACTCTGTGGAAGGCTGTCAAAGTATAGAGAAGGCTATGTCGGTCAGTTACAGAAATGGGTGAAGAAATGTCAGCTAGAGTTTAATCTGAGCACTTTGGCAGCTCGAACATTAGGGAGACATGTACAATTAGTGGCAAGACACTTAACGGCATAGATGGTCTTGGTGCAATCTTGGTGTCCAAGTCCATAGCTCCCCAACCGTGGGAGCACAAGTAGATAGAGTTGCACAGAAGGCATTGAGTGTAAGAGTGAGGAAGTCATGATGCAGCTTTACAGGACTTTGGCTGGGCCGCATTAAGGGCCTGTCCCACTTGGGCGACCTAATCCGCCAGTTCTGGCGAGTTTGCCCTCGACTCATACTCGCAGCATGGTCGACACGAGGTAGCAGGAGGTCTTCGTAACTCTCCTTCATGCTCGAGAGTGGTCTCCACATACTCGAGGCCTCAGCTAGGTCGCGGCATTTTTTTTCAATATGTTAAAAAATGCCCGCGAGTAAAAAAAGGTCGCCATGGAAAAAATCGATACTTTTTTTACTCTTAGTTTTAGTCGTAGTAGGTCTTAGTAGATCATAGTAGGTCGACATGTTAGTCGTAGGTAATCGAGGGTAGTCGAGGATAGTCATTGATAGTCTTCATCATAGTCGAAGGAGGTCGTCTTCACTCTCCACTATTCGGTGTCCAATTTGCCCGAAGTTAGTCGTAGCTGGTCTTCAACATAGTCGAAGGATGTCTTCTACATAGTCGAAGGAGGTCTTCAATGTGTCATTTTTTCAAACTCTCCTAAACTCTTCTAAACTCGCCAATTAGGTCGTCCAAGTGGGACAGTTTAGGCTGCATGCAGTTCTACTCACCCCAATACAGCAAGGAAGTGGAGTTTTTTTAAAGTGTGGAGAGGAGGTTTACCAGAATGGTGCCTGGATTAGAGGGTTTTGCTATAAGGAGAGGTTGGACAGACTTGGATTGGTTACTTTGGATTGCTAGAGTTTGAAAGGCATAGATAGGCGAGATAATCAGAACCTTGTTCCCAGGATTGAAATATCAAATACTAGAGGGCATAGCTTTATGGAGAAAGACGATGAGGAGGAATTCCTTTAGTCAAAGTGTGGTGAATCTGTGGAATTCATTGCCACAGTCGGCTGTGGAGGCCAAGTCAAAAGGATATTTTTATGGCGGCGATTGACAGATTTTTGATTTGTACGGGTCTCAGGGGTATGAGGAGGAGGCAGGAGAATGGGGTTGAGAGGGAAAGATAGATCAGCCATGATTGGATGGCAGAATAGACTTGATGGGCCGAATGGCCTAATTCTGCTCCAATATCTTCTGAATGTATGGTGAGAGGGGAGAGTTTTAATGAGTTGTGCAGAACAAGTTTTTTACACAGAGGGTGGTGAGTGCATCACTGGAGTGGTGGAAGCAGATGGAATAGTGGCATTTAAGAGATTTTAGGATAATCACAAGGATATGCAGGGAAAGGAGGGATATGGATTATGTGCAGAGTTGGTTTTTGTATCATGTTCGAGTTTGTTCAAACATACAGTGCGCTGTACTCTTCTATGTTTTATGAATTTCAAAAAGTAAAACTGTAGAACAGAAATCACAACAAAAGTGAAAATAAATAACTGATATGGTGTGTAGGAAGGCACTGCCGATGCTGGTGTACACCAGAGATAGACACAGAATGCTGGAGTAACTCAGCGGGACAGGCAGCATCTCTGGAGAGAAGGAATGGGTGACGAGAAGGGTCTCGACCCGAAACGTCACCCATTCCTTCTGTTCCAGAGATGCTGCCCTTCCCGCTGAGTTCCTCCAGCATTTTATGTCTATAACAGAGACAGGTTTATTTTACAACTGGCCCATTCAGGATTGTAATGGGATATCAAGCAAATGAAATAATAAATCACAAACTTGTTTTGTTTGCTGACTTGTTTGTTTCAGTAAACTAATCCTCTAGAGAATGTAACTAAGTACCAGAATTAAAGGTAACAATTGAAATGTTTCAATACTTTTAAAATGTTGCATCCTTGCAACTTCCTTTGAGACCATAGATAGACACAAAATGCTGGAGTAACTCAGCGGGTCAGACAGCATCTATGGAGAGAAGGAATAGGTGATTTGGGTTTTTTATGTCTATCGGTTTAAACCAGCATCTGCAGTTTCTTCCTACACATTTCCTTTGAGACCAAGATATATGAAGCCAAAAAGCAAATAGTGCATATCCACTTTGTTAAGCAA
This sequence comes from Malacoraja senta, assembly GCA_038087875.1. Classification (NCBI taxonomy): domain Eukaryota; kingdom Metazoa; phylum Chordata; class Chondrichthyes; order Rajiformes; family Rajidae; genus Malacoraja; species Malacoraja senta. The sequence continues at coordinate 278,901,239 of CM075977.1, read as the reverse complement.
AGTTATTTTTATTTTTCTTCAACCAAATCCTGGCTAATATAGAATGATCAGCCACGCTTTATTTTTTCCCTACATATTCTGCTTCCCTGCCCATCCACTTCCTTATCCGTTTCCTTCCTGTCATGTCATCAACTGTTTTCATACACAATGCTCTGCTCTCTGTCATTCCTCCTGATCTCCTGTCTGCTCAATAATATTGGACAATAATTCAAACTCAGCATTTTGATTGTGACTATTTAATTTAAACTTGGCTGTAACTTTTGAATGAATGAATGAATGAATAAGTTTATTGGCCAAGTATTCACAGACAAGGAATTTGCCTTGGTGCTCCACCCGCAAGTGACAACATGACATACAGTGACAGTTAGGAATGACTAAAACATTAAACATTCATAATAATACATTATCGATTAAACATGTGAATTAAATAAAATACCAGAGCAAAAGGAGGCTACAGATTTTTGGTTATTGCATAGAGCTCAATAAGAGCTTTTAATGCTAAGATTAAGACGATGCTTATAATCTGGTCAGCTGCTTCATCTTTATTACTACAGGTGAATTACAGGTGTAATACATGAGCAACATTTAAAAATCAAATTTTCTACAAAATCCATAAAAAATAATTGTTCATTTAGTTCCTGTCCTAAATTAAATTCCACACTATCCTCAATCTAATTGCTCAGACTGAACTAGACAGTGTATTATTCAACCCACTGCAGATGTTCTGGTGTCGCATCATATCTATCATCAGACCACTTACTTCCATTAAAAACATTGCCCACCTTTGTACATTCCTGTCATACACTGCCACTGAAGCTCTTTGTTCTTCATCTAGACCTGCTTTTTCAAACGCTCTGATTGCTTCGACCATTGGTGCATAAATCCAGGTTTTTCTCAAATTAAAACTAGTTTTCACAAGGTCTGTTCCTAATCTATCATCTTTGACCTTATTGCCCTAAATTGTCTTCCTGTTCTTTCGTGCATAAATTTCTATTAAAATCTCTCCACAATCTACTCCTGCCCACATGAGTTCTTTACCTTCGAATTTCCCACTTCAATTCTGGTTTCCCCAACTCTAATTTTCACACCCCAACTTAACCCTGCGCTTGGTTTCTGAAATGTGCTTGCTAAATCCATTTACCCCTTCACTTAACTTACCTCCTTTCCTAATCTTCAAGGTCTCTGCCCTCCCACATTTCATAACTGATCTTCCACATATCTTTGTTTAAGAAGGAACTGCAGATGCTGGAAAATCAAAGGTAGACAAAAATGCTGGAGAAGCTCAGCGGGCACAAAAATGCTAGAGCAACACCCACTGAGTTTCTCCAGCATTTTTGTCTACCTTCCACATATCTTTCCTTGTTCTATTCTGTGCTCTGATATCAACAGTCAACATCTCTTTTCATTTCCTTCATACCGCCTTCAGCCAATGTAAAGTGTTTCCTGACATTTTAATCATTAAAAATACTTTATAAGGGTGGGCTACTGGTTCTATGCCATGGTAGTTCCAATCCATTAATGTTACATCCCTAAATGTCACATAGCTGGGACAAAGCTCATTTGTATTTTTTATCACACATTTTTAAAGCTTTTTTAAATTGGTACATGTGACAATAAACTGACCTTGAAACCATGATATATATCAGCTCAGTTTTGTTAATTGTCATGTGTGCAGTGAAAAGCTTTTGTGATATTCTATCATTCTAGCCATGTTTTCAAAGTCATAAAAGTTAAGCTGAACTGTTAAGACATCAGTTAAAGGGGAAAAAGGTTACTGACGATGAATATATCTGGTAGATGCACAGAGTCTCTTACCCAGAGTGGGGGAATCAAGGACCAGAGGACATGAAGGGGAAAAGATTTAATAGGAATCTGAGGGATAACTTTTTCACACATAGGGTGGTGGGTGTATGGAACAAGCTACCAGAGGAGGTAGTTGAGGCTGGGACTATCCCAACGTTTAAGAAACAGTTAGACAGGTACATGTATAGGATAGGTTTGGAGGGATATGGACCAAACGCAGGCAGGTGGGACTAGTGTAGCTGGGACATGTAGGCTGTTGTTGGGCCGAAGGGCCTGTTTCCACACTGAATCACTCAATGACTATGCCTATAACTGAAGATCTTGTAAACGTATCCTAATAAAATGCTCTATTTCTATTGATCGTGTCTTATAAGCTACCACTAGATATGCACCATTTTGCTTTTGCAGACTTCTTCCGGAGAGGATCTGGGAAGATGGCTCGGCATTTTACTATCTGAAACGGGTTCATCTACAGACCCAGCATCCTTGCATTATGATTACATTGATGTAGAAACAACCTCTAGTGTTATACAGACTGCAAAACAATGCTTCAAGTAAGAATTTATTTTTACAAAATTTAAGTTTTACGTTTTAAGTAAGTAAATAAGTTTATTGGCCTAGTATTCACATACAAGGAATTTGCCTTGGTGCTCCACCCACAAGTAACAACATGACATACAGTGACAGTTACGAATGACTCAGAAAACACTAAACATTAATAATAATAAAACATTAATGATAAAACACCATTGAGCAAGCATGTGAACCAACAAAATACCTGATCAAAGGGAGGCTACAGATTTTTGGCTGTTGAGTAGAGCAACTACTCGTGGATAAAAACTGTTTTTATGTCTGGCTGTGGCCGCTTTGACAGTCCGGAGTCGCCTTCCAGAGGGAAGTGATTCAAAGAGTTTGTAGCCAGGGTGAGAGGGGTCAGAGATGATCTTGCCCGCTCGCTTCCTGGCTCTTGCAGTGTACAGTTCACCAATGGAGGGAAGGTTGCAGCCAATAACCTTCTCTGCTGATCGGACAATTCGCTGCAGCCTCCAGGTGTCGTGCTTGGTGGCTGAGCCAAACCAGACCATGATGGAGAAGGTGAGAACAGACTCTACGATAATTTAGAAGTGAGCGACTTTTGAAAGAAATAAGATAATTACAGCTGATAAAATTGTTGTGTAAACTCGAGCAGGTTTTTATTGTATGTTAGCCCTGTTTTGTAATAAATAAATAATGACTGCATTAGCTAATGGCCCAGGACTTCCACTGAAAGGCACACCACCCAAATTCACCAATCACATGTGTAGGAAGGAACCAGCACCATCTTTGGAGAGAAGGAATGGGTGACGTTAAAGGGTCTCGACCAGAAATGTCACCCATTCCTTCTCTCCGGAGATGCTGCCTGTCCCGCTTAGTTACACCAGCATTTTGTGTCTACACCAATCACATGCCCTGTGATGTCGCCTAAGGAAGGGTGTCGACCCGAAACGTCATCTATTCCTTTTCTCCAGAGATGCTGCCTGTCCCGCTGAGTTACGCCAGGTATTTGTGTCTATCTTCGGTTTAAACCAGCATCTGCAGTTTCTTTCTGTGAACACTTAGCTGGTGCCATACTGCTGCATGTAAACCAGTCCTCCAATGCTGAATAAAACTCATCACAATCACAGGTGACAAATCCCCCTTCCCTGAATTGCCTAACTGCAGATTAGCAAATCATCCAAATTCACAGAGAAACTATCTAAGAGAATGAATACCAGATACTATCACAAGCATGCAAACATTGAAAAAAAAACTATTAAAAGTGAAACATAGTAATACATTTTTAGTTTAGTTGAGTTTAGAGCACGAAAACAGGCCCTTCGGCCCATCGAGTCCGCACCGACCAGCGATCCCCTCACATTAATGCTACCCTATGCTAGGGAAAATGTTTTACATTTACCAAGCCAATTAACCCACAAACCTGTACATCTTTGGAGTGTGGGAGGAAACCGACGTTCTCAGAGAAAACCCACGCAAGTCACGGGGAAACGTGCAAACTCCGTACAGACAGCACCCGTAGCCAGGATCGAACACGGGTCTCTGTCGCTGTAAGTGCTGTAAAGCAGCAACTCTACTGCTGCGCCACCGTGCCACCCCATTGTTAAAATATTAAAATTTAATATACACTTAAAACTCCAGAAACACACTCAATTAAATGCATTTAAATTAATCCAAGAACATGTAAATGTAAATTGAACTGTAATTCTCCCTGGCATTCTGTCTTGTCCATTCAAATGAATGGACTTAATGGATTTGAAGCTATTCCATACATAGCTACTGGCAATTCTGTGGATGCTCTGAGCCAATTCATTTATGTCCATAGTATGATCGCAAGGGTACTGGACTAGTTAAATGATGATGGTTGTGCAGAGAGACTGTGGAAGCTGAGATTTGCTCTTCTGAGAGTACTTTAAAGAGGTGTATAAAATCGTGAGAGGAATAGATCGGGTGGATGCACAGAGTCTCTTGCCCAGAGTAGGGGAATCAAGGACCAGAGGGCATAGGTTCAAGGTGAAGGGGAAAAGATTTAATAGGAATCTGAATCACTTTTTCACACAAAGGGTGGTGGGTGTATGGAACAAGCTGCCAGAGGAGATAGTTGAGGCTGGGATTATCCTAACATTTATGAAACAGTTAGACTGGTACATGGATTGGACAGGTTTGGAGGGATATGGACCAAAGGCGGGCAGGTGGGACTAGTGTAGCTGGGACATATTGGCCGGTGTGGACAAGTTGGACCGAAGGGCCTGTTTCCACACTGTATCACTCTATGATTCTAAGCAAAGACCTGCAGATATTAGTTTACAAAAAAAGATTAAGTGCAAGTACAGATTACAAGTTCAACTGTTTTGGTAAAGACACAGGAAATAATATATTATGTACAGACATTGCTGCTAGTATAGTCACCACATACATCAAGAATCCATGTCAATATTTCATTTTTCCCATGGTTATTTCTCATGTTCAAACTGGTTATTTTGAAAGATAGGCACAAAATGCTGGAGTAACTCTGTGGGTCAGGCAGAACTCTGTAGAACACGGTAGAGGTAACAATTTGGGCCCAGGGCCCTTCTTCAGACTGAAAGCAGAGTCTGTAGGAGTGTACCGATCTTCAACAACATCTATCCATCTTCCCCAGAGATGCTGCCTGACCCGCTAAGTGACTCCAGCACATTGAGTCTTTTTTTGAAATAAATTAAATGACATGAATTTTTAATATACTTGTGGGAGAATTGACGGTTTTGATCATAAGCAAACCAATCATTAAGGAGAAAAGTAAAATCTATGTTTATTCCCTGATGTGCTATAGTCTTTAAAGGGCCTGTCCCACTTGGGCGATCTAATCCGCGTTTTCTGGCGAGTTTGCCCTCAACTCATACTCGCAGCATGGTCGACACAAGGTCGTAGGAGGTCTTCGTAACTCTCCTTCATGCTCGAGAGTGGTCTCCGCGTACTCGAGGCCTCAGCTAGGTTGCGGTGTTTTTTTCAATATGTTAAGAAATGCCCGCAAGTAAAAAAAGGTCGCCATGGAAAAAATCGATACTTTTTTTACTCGTAGGTTTAGTCGTAGTAGGTCTTAATAGGTCGGCATGTTAGTCGTAGGTAATCGAGGGTAGTCGAAGGTAGTCGTAGATAGTCTGCATCATAGTCGAAGGGAGGTCGAAGGAGGTTGTCTTCACTCTCCACTATTCGGTGTCCAATTTTCCCGAAGTTAGTCGTAGCTAGTCGTAGCTAGTCTTCAACATAGTCGAAGGAGGTCAAAGGAGGTCTTCTACATAGTCGAAGGAGGTCTTCAACATGTCATTTTTTTAAACTCTTCTAAACTCGCCAATTAGATCGCCCAAGTGGGACAGCCCCTTAACTTATTGCAGATAGCTTGTAAAATGGAACTGGGTATGTATCATACAAAACCATGGCTATACTGATAGAGAGTGTAGTACTGGATAATTCTTTCAAAGGTGCAGCCGAGGCATTTTGGTCCAAATAGCTACCTCTTTCAGTGACGTAAGGTTCGATAGGATAACATTTTCAACTCTACATAATAAAAAATACTATATGATGTATTAATTTTTCACCGATTTCTTTTTATCTTTTCAGTATATTACATAGACGCTCAATATCACCAAACAGATATGGTGCCAACATCACCAATGGATATGCATGTCCTCGTGGAGTCTCTCTTCATTACGATGATGTACCTTGCTTAAATGGAACGGTAAGACAATTGAATTTATATTTATTGTACCCTTGATAGTTTTGCGCATAAATTTAATACAAGTGGTGCAAAGAAACTGCTTTAACCTGGAACATTGTACTTGCATTTGCAGTTCTTGCGTTTGGGCAATGGGGCATGCATGCAACTTAAGGGCCTGAAGAAGTTGGGCGTCATTTGCACAACATCATTTACGCGTCACGACGCACGACGCGCGCATCGTGACGCGCGCATGGTGCGCATTACACGTGCATGGTGACGTAGGTAGTGACGTGCGGTCGCGCACGGCGCCCCAGGATTTTGGGATGTACAAAATATTCGCGCGCCATCTGCGTGACGCGCAAATGATGCCCAAGTGGGACAGGCCCTTTACTTTCTTAAAGCCAGTGAGAATTTTTATTTTCCCAATAGTCTAGAGGAACCTAAAAATAATCTATGAGGTGAGCAGTTTCATAGGAAATCTATAACTCTGAGGGCAGCCGTTCGGGCCATGGTCTGTATCGAAATTGAGCTAATCAACCTAATAACGTTTTCCTCCGTGAACTCTAGCTCTGCAGGTGAGAGTTTTTCACCTACACATCCAAGTGGTCAATGATCAGTGGTTGAGAGTGTATGTGGCACAGTGGTGCAGCGGTAGAGTTAATGCCTTACAGCACCAGAGACCCGGGTCCGATCCTGACTATCATGCTGTCAGCGGAGTTTGTAGTTTCTCCTGTGACCGCGTGGGTTTTCTCCGGGTGCTCCAGTTTCCTCCCACATTCCAAACATTTGCAGGTTTGTAGGTTAATTGTAAATTGTCCCTAGTGTGTAGGATGGAACTGGAGTACAGGCGCGGACTCGGTCGGCCGAAGGGCCCGTTTCCACGCTGTATCTCTAAAGGCTAAACTAAACCTAATAACACGTTCCTCCCTGGACTCTGTAACTCTGCAGGTGACAGTTTTTCATGTCAACATCCAAGTACTCAACAATCTGAAGCTTCTTCTTCTTCCATTCTTACTGGCAGTGAGTTCTGGACCCTGCCTTCATCCCACCAAACGCCCACTGAAATTTACTTTCTATTAAGAAGAACATCGGTAATATCTGATGATAAGTGGATAATTCATGACAATTTCAACCAAATAGAAAACAGTTTTGGCTTGGATTGACTTGATGATAAAACTCTTTCTCAAGAAACTCAAACAGTCTGAAAACTGAGAGCAAAACATAAATTCCTATTAAATGCTAATTATCAAATGTTCTTCCCATAACTCATAATGCAGTGAGTTATGAGAAGTCTATCATTATGTTGTGACTAAGCCCTGACAAGATTGGCAAAATAATGAAAATTTAGATGATTTTGACTATGCAATTGAATTATGTAGTTATTCTGTTTAATTCGTATAACATTGTAATATAGTAATTCCCAGAAATATTGCAGCAACGTTCAACATTAGAATCTGATTACATCTTTAAAACTGTGGATGTATTTTGTGTGGAGGCTCTGCATTGTATTTGTAAAGGAGCTGTCCCACTTGGGCGACTTAATCCGGGAGTTCTGGCGAGTTTGCCCTCGACTCATACTCGCAGCATGGTCGACACGAGGTCGTAGGAGGTCTTTGTAACTCTCCTTCTTGCTCGAGAGTAGTCCCTGTGTACTCGAGACCTCAGCTAGGGCGCGGCGTATTTTTCAACATGTTGAAAAATGCCCACGAGTAAAAAAAGGTCGCCATGGAAAAAATCGATACTTTTTTTACTCGTAGGTTTAGTCGTAGTAGGTTGTAGTAGGTCGGCATGTTAGTCGTAGGTAATCAAGGGTAGTCGAAGGTAGTCGTAGATAGTCTGCATCATAGTCGAAGGGAGGTCGAAGGAAATCGTCTTCACTCTCCACTATTCGGTGTCCAATTTTCCCGAAGTTAGTCGAAGCTAGTCGAAACTGGTCTTCAACATAGGAGGTCGAAGGAGGTCTTCTACATAGTCAAAGGAGGTTGACAACATGACATTTTTTCAAACTATCTTAAACTCGTCTAAACTTGCCAATTAGGTCGCCCAAGTGGGACAGACCCTTTATTCGGTGTCTATTATAGGAGTGGGTGGTGCGGTGGGGGCAGTAAATGGTCCTTTGAACATTACTGTTCTGAGCTCACATCGCCATCCAGTAAACGAGCTTGACAGACCAAACATGTGCATTAAAATGCACGCAAGCGGACTTTAGGATTTGATGGTTCCAATGTTGAACACTATCTCATACTACAGGTATCTGCACTATTTTAGATTCCACTGTAACAAATTGTCCTTGTCGAAGGTAGACACAAAATGCTGGAGTAACTCAACGGGTGAGGCAGCCTCTCTGGAGAGAAGGAATGGGTGACATTTCGGGTAGAGACCCTTCTTCAGACCCCAACCCGAAACATCACCCATTCCTTCTCTCCAGAGATGCTGCCTCACCCGCTTATGTTACTCCAGCATTTTGAGTCTACCTTTGATTTAAACCAAGCATCTGCAGTTCTCTCTTACACAAATTGTCCTTATCGTTGGTTTTAATGTCAACACTGATTGCGTCGGTGAAATGACGTCCAAATTTTATTTTGGTCACTGATGCTGTTTTTCGCCATGATTTATGCACTGAAGAAGAAATTCTGCTAATGGATACATAAAGAATATCAGCCCCGCACTCTCAGCGTTTTCCGCTTTGGATGTATTTCCAGTAGGTGTTTTGCCTGTTTGTCGGCACTGCGTTCATCTGCGTGTTTCTTCCTCTAACATCTGAAGCTTGCTCCATATTGCATCACAGGAACAGGAGGTTTTCAGCACTAATACTAACACCAGCATCCCCTGCTATGAGGAGGTTGACAGTGGCACCATGGACCTGTACGACAACCTTCCGCCACCCAAACCGGTCGCCCGCAAATCTCAACCAGCCAGGCTGCAGAATAAGCTTTCCACTGAGAAACTGTCCTCTAAAAATAACAAACCTCTTGCCTCTTCACCTCTGACTACCACGCGGTCTATGACTAATAAAACTAACACCTCTGCTGTGGAAAAGGGAACAGTCAAGACGACCTCGCAGGTACTTCTGTAGTCCACATATTGTATGAATGGTATTATGTACATATGTTATAAAACAAACTGTGGTCCTTCTGTGTAGAGCATTGATCACAAACTTTTTTTTTAAATAGGCGTTTGTGTAGCTGGTTGTTCTATGTATTCTGTATTAAAAGATGAGGGTGTATTTTAGAGAAGATTTTCCTTCTTCACTATCATAAGTTTGATATCAGCAAAAACCTGGAAAATACTGTTAAGAGCATTTGTGTCCGTTTCTACCATGGGTAGGCACAAGTATTTCTGTAGAAATGTGCAGGGAGGAACTGCAGATGCTGGTTTAAACCGAAGATAGACACAACATGCTGGAGTAACTCAGCGGGACAGGCAGCATCTCTGGAAAGAAGGATTGGTGACATTGGGTCGAGACCTTTCTTCAGACCTCTGTAGAAATGAACCCTATCAATGTAATTATAATTTTATGTGAGAGAAATGGTTAAGAATTGCTTCACCTTCCTTTAAGATAGTGTTTTGATTTGGTAAACTTGATGTATAGATGATCCCAACTTCATTAGTTTGGGGATTTTCTGGATTTGTTTCAGCATTGAGGAAAGGACTCGAGTTACATGGTACACTCAGGTGGTTATAGCGTTTAATCGCATAGCATTGAAACAAAGACAGCCACCTACTGGATTTCTGCCTGCATTACAACAATTCATGTTTCTTATCCAGACGAAACTTGGATTTTTATCAGTCGTGGGAAGGATATAAATCTCACAATATGTTTTCTTTTGTCAGTATTTTATGAAATAATAGAGACATGGGACATGGCAATGGGCCCTTCAGCCTAGTAAGTCACTGCTGACCTTTTTCCGCCAAAGAAACCATTTTATTTTTTCACATTCCCATCAAATTCCCTCAGATTTTACCATTCATCGGCTAACTGCATCTTAGCGTGGCAATTGACCTAAAACCAACCCTATCTTTGGATTCACTGATTTGGAATTTGGCTTTTGAGTAACTTCCACTGGGTGGCTTGTTTCATCCACGTGCTCACAACATAGAAAATACCCCAAATACCACTGGCTGGGAATCATTTTAATAATGATAATAATATAATAATAATATAAAATAATAATCATTTTGTTTCCCTCCCATTGTTACAATTTGGTGATTGAATTTGTGAGAAAATCGGAGCACCTGGCGGTAATCCACACGGTCTCAGAGACAACATACAAACTCACCACCGACGGCATCAGATGTCCAAGGTCAAAGTGTTGGAGGAACTCAGCTGGTCATGCTGCCTCTCTGGAGGGAAATGGGCGGATGACGTGTTGGGTTGGAACCTTCTTCAGATTGATCAGTCCGAAGAAGAGTCCTGATTTAAAACAGTCTGCTCATTTCCCTCCAGAAATGTTGCCTGAACTCCCTCTGTCTTAATTTAGGGCAGCAAGGTGGCATAGCGGTTAGCGCTACTGCCTTACAGCGCCACATACCCGGGTTCGATCCAGACCACGGGTGCTTGTCTGTACGGAGTTTGTATGTTCTCCCCGTGACTTGCGTGGGTTTTCTCAGAGATCTGCAGTTTCATCCCACACTCCAAAGACGTACAGATGTGTAGGTTAATTGGCTTGATAAAATTGTATACATGTAAAATTGTCCCTAGTGTGTGCAGGATGGTGAGGGGCGCAAAGTTTAAAGGAGATGTGCAAGGCAAGTTTTTTTTTTGCACAAAGGGCGGTGAATGTTCAGAACAGGCTGCCAGGGGTGGTGGTTTCAGGCAAATGCACTGGTGGCATTTAAGGGACTTTTGGACAGGCATATTTATGTGCAGGGAATGAAGGGATATGTAATGCAATGGAATGGAATTGAACACTTTATTATCCCATGTGACAAGCCACAGTGAAATTCTTTGCTTGCATACATACCCAATGTATACAAATAGCAGCCACCTACGGCGCTGACAACGTTACAAAGCACGCCGGCTCCTCCTTTTGTCCTCCCCTCCCTCCCCCACAGCGGTTCCCCCACGCCTGGTCTTCCATTGTCTATTGTTCCCCCTCCCCATTGTCCATTGTTCTTCCCCTCCCTCATGGCAGTTCCTCCACGTTCTCATCGGCCGTCGACCACGGGACGACCCACGAGGCATCGCGCGGCGGCGGCAAGGCTTCACACTGCCGATGCCGCATCTCCGCAAGGCTTCAATGCTGCTTGGTGCATTGAGCCACATAGATCATAGAACATTACAGCACAAGATGGATTAAGTGCAGGTAGATAAGAGTTGGTCTTGGCATCATGTTCAGCACAGACATTGTGGGCTGAAGGGCCAGTTCTTGTGCTGTAATGTGCTATGCTTTATGTGTCTCAATGCGCCAAGCTGCCTTGATAACTACATCTAGTAATGTATGATCAGGCTGCTCGAAGACAAGCAATGCATCAACAGCAGAAACAAATGGAACAGAGGAAATCTGTCGAAAAACCAATGATTTCTGGTAAGACGTATTGTGGCTTGAGGAATCTTACAAAAGGAACAGTGGCCAACTGCTCCAGTATCAATGAGCAGCCTCCCAACATTTCCTTCAGCTTCTGTGTCTGCAGGCTGACAATCATCAATATTGTTTGGGCAGCAGATTCAGCATTTAATTTCTGTAAAGCTGCAATATCTCACTCAGAATAAGGCTGCTAGGGAATGCAACACACATTCTAATAATAGTGGCCGCAGACATAAGTCATGGTTAAAAGCATTTCCGATAAAAACGGAGCCCACTGGATGCAATAAAGGATTTTGTGACATGTCCTCCCACCATATCTTCTTTTGGGAAAGAAGTTTGTTTGTTTTTAGTTTCTGGTAGCAATGTGGCCAAAACTGTGTCAGGTCCAGCCGCTGGGTGATGAAATGTCTTCCTAAGGAACAGATTCCCAATGTGTGCCTTTGAATATGCAGACTTTGAAGTACATGATGCTTTGATTGCCAGTAGAGGACTCAACCATCAAGAGAGACTCAAGAAGTTAGGTCTAGATCTTTGGACACAAAGTGATGGAGTAACTCTGCGGATGTTATGGATATGCAGAAGTGGAAACATTATGGATAGGTACCTTTTGGGCTGTGGCCTTCTTCAGACCAGCATCTGCGGGTTCTTGCTTCTATATTTTATGGAGTTTTAGGAGTGACCTTGTTGGTATATGTAAGACCCAACGGCGGGATGGTGGCACAGCGGTGGAGTTGCTTCCTTGCAGCGCCGGTGACCCGGGTTCAATCTCGACTACGGGTGCTGTCTGTACGGAGTTTGCACGTTCTCCCCGTGACCTGCGTGGGTTTTCTCAGAGATCTTCGGTTTCCTCTCACACTCCAATGACGCACAGGTATGTAGGTAAATTGGCTTGGTGTAAGTGTAAATTGTAAGTGTAAATTTGATTTGGTAAACTTGATGTATAGATGATCCCAACTTCATTAGTTTGGGGATTTTCTGGATTTGTTTCAGCATTGAGGAAAGACTCGAGTTACATGGTACACTCAGGTGGTTATAGCGTTTAATCGCATAGCATTGAAACAAAGACAGCCACCTACTGGATTTCTGCCTGCATTACAACAATTCATGTTTCTTATCCAGACGAAACTTGGATTTTTATCAGTCGTGGGAAGGTATAAATCTCACAATATGTTTTCTTTTGTCAGTATTTTATGAAATAATAGAGACATGGGACATGGCAATGGGCCCTTCAGCCTAGTAAGTCACTGCTGACCTTTTTCCGCCAAAGAAACCATTTTATTTTTCACATTCCCATCAAATTCCCTCAGATTTTACCATTCATCGGCTAACTGCATCTTAGCGTGGCAATTGACCCTTAAAACCAACCCTATCTTTGGATTCACTGATTTGGAATTTGGCTTTTGAGTAACTTCCACTGGGTGGCTTGTTTCATCCACGTGCTCACAACATAGAAAATACCCCAAATACCACTGGCTGGGAATCATTTTAATAATGATAATAATATAATAATAATATAAAATAATAATCATTTTGTTTCCCTCCCATTGTTACAATTTGGTGATTGAATTTGTGAGAAAATCGGAGCACCTGGCGGTAATCCACACGGTCTCAGAGACAACATACAAACTCACCACCGACGGCATCAGATGTCCAAGGTCAAAGTGTTGGAGGAACTCAGCTGTCATGCTGCCTCTCTGGAGGGAAATGGGCGGATGACGTGTTGGGTTGGAACCTTCTTCAGATTGATCAGTCCGAAGAAGAGTCCTGATTTAAAACAGTCTGCTCATTTCCCTCCAGAATGTTGCCTGAACTCCCTCTGTCTTAATTTAGGGCAGCAAGGTGGCATAGCGGTTAGCGCTACTGCCTTACAGCGCCACATACCCGGGTTCGATCCAGACCACGGGTGCTTGTCTGTACGGAGTTTGTATGTTCTCCCCGTGACTTGCGTGGGTTTTCTCAGAGATCTGCAGTTTCATCCACACTCCAAAGACGTACAGATGTGTAGGTTAATTGGCTTGATAAAATTGTATACATGTAAAATTGTCCCTAGTGTGTGCAGGATGGTGAGGGGCGCAAAGTTTAAAGGAGATGTGCAAGGCAAGTTTTTTTTTTGCACCAAAGGGCAAAGGGCGGTGAATGTTCAGAACAGGCTGCCAGGGGGTGGTGGTTTCAGGCAAATGCACTGGTGGCATTTAAGGGACTTTTGGACAGGCATATTTATGTGCAGGGAATGAAGGGATATGTAATGCAATGGAATGGAATTGAACACTTTATTATCCCATGTGACAAGCCACAGTGAAATTCTTTGCTTGCATACATACCCAATGTATACAAATAGCGGCCACCTACGGCGCTGACAACGTTACAAAGCACGCCGGCTCCTCCTTTTGTCCTCCCCCTCCCTCCCCCACAGCGGTTCCCCCACGCCTGGTCTTCCATTGTCTATTGTTCCCCCTCCCCATTGTCCATTGTTCTTCCCCCTCCCTCATGGCAGTTCCTCCACGTTCTCATCGGCCGTCGACCACGGGACGACCCACGAGGCATCGCGCGGCGGCGGCAAGGCTTCACCACTGCCGATGCCGCATCTCCGCAAGGCTTCAATGCTGCTTGGTGCATTGAGCCACATAGATCATAGAACATTACAGCACAAGATGGATTAAGTGCAGGTAGATAAGAGTTGGTCTTGGCATCATGTTCAGCACAGACATTGTGGGCTGAAGGGCCAGTTCTTGTGCTGTAATGTGCTATGCTTTATGTGTCTCAATGCGCCAAGCTGCCTTGATAACTACATCTAGTAATGTATGATCAGGCTGCTCGAAGACAAGCAATGCATCAACAGCAGAAACAATGGAACAGAGGAAATCTGTCGAAAAACCAATGATTTCTGGTAAGACGTATTGTGGCTTGAGGAATCTTACAAAAGGAACAGTGGCCAACTGCTCCAGTATCAATGAGCAGCCTCCCAACATTTCCTTCAGCTTCTGTGTCTGCAGGCTGACAATCATCAATATTGTTTGGGCAGCAGATTCAGCATTTAATTTCTGTAAAGCTGCAATATCTCACTCAGAATAAGGCTGCTAGGGAATGCAACACACATTCTAATAATAGTGGCCGCAGACATAAGTCATGGTTAAAAGCATTTCCGATAAAAACGGAGCCCAGCTGGATGCAATAAAGGATTTTGTGACATGTCCTCCCACCATATCTTCTTTTGGGAAAGAAGTTTGTTTGTTTTTAGTTTCTGGTAGCAATGTGGCCAAAACTGTGTCAGGTCCAGCCGCTGGGTGATGAAATGTCTTCCTAAGGAACAGATTCCCAATGTGTGCCTTTGAATATGCAGACTTTGAAGTACATGATGCTTTGATTGCCAGTAGAGGACTCAACCATCAAGAGAGACTCAAGAAGTTAGGTCTAGATCTTTGGACACAAAGTGATGGAGTAACTCTGCGGATGTTATGGATATGCAGAAGTGGAAACATTATGGATAGGTACCTTTTGGGCTGTGGCCCTTCTTCAGACCAGCATCTGCGGGTTCTTGCTTCTATATTTTATGGAGTTTAGGAGTGACCTTGTTGGTATATGTAAGACCCAACGGCGGGATGGTGGCACAGCGGTGGAGTTGCTTCCTTGCAGCGCCGGTGACCCGGGTTCAATCTCGACTACGGGTGCTGTCTGTACGGAGTTTGCACGTTCTCCCCGTGACCTGCGTGGGTTTTCTCAGAGATCTTCGGTTTCCTCTCACACTCCAATGACGCACAGGTATGTAGGTAAATTGGCTTGGTGTAAGTGTAAATTGTCCCTAGTGTGCGTGTAGGGTAGTGTTAGTGTGCGGGGATCACGGACTCGGTGGGCCGAGGGGCCAGTTTCCGCGCTGTATCTCAACAAAACAAAACTAAATTAAACTAAACTAAAGTGAGGGTATACGATAGGATAAATGTTGATATATTTTCACTCGGGTAAGAGTCTTGAACTAGGCGACAAAGTCACAAGATAAGGGCTGGTCATTTAAAACAGTGGTGTGCAGAAATTTATTTTTGCATAGGATAGTGAATCTCTGGAATTCTCTGACCCAGGGTTTCATGGAGGCAAGATGATCAGTCATATTTAAGGCGGAAGTAGATACATTTTTTGAAAGATCAGGAAGTCAGGAAAGTAACACTGTAGAGGAGTGGCCAGCATACATCAGCCATTGATAGACACAAAATTGGCCAGCATACATCAGCCGTAACTGCATTGGATGGCGGGGCAGGCTTAAGGGTCCAAGTGACCCATTTCTGCTGCTAGTTTTCTGTATTCAACTAATGAAACAAGCACCCTTCATAATGTAAGGAACTCCGAGCAGAGAGCATCTATGCAGAGGGAGTCAGAGTTAATATGTCAAATTGGAATGGTGGAATGGAATACTTTATTGTCATATGTGAGAAGTCACAGTGAAATTCTTTGCTTGCATAACCCAAGGTAGGCAAATAGTCGCTACATAAAGGGCGCTGACAAAGTTACAAAGTACGGCGGCTCCTCCTTTTGTTCTCCCGCTTCCCCCCCCCCTCCGTTGTTATTCTCCCCACGCCGGGTCCTCCGTTGTTCTTCCCCCTCCCTCACAGTAGTCCTCCATGCTCTCATCGACCGCCGACCGTGGGCCGACCCTGTTTGTGTTGACTTTTTGCCAGAATCAGATAACATTAGGGAGGATAAAGGCCAATGCATCCCCCTGGCATGAAGACCTGCATCTTAGGGTATATGAGGAAGTGGCTGTAGAAATAGAGGATATATTTTTTGTAACCAAAATTCATTTGATTCTGAGAGATCACAAAGTGGAGAATTACTAAATATTCAAAAATGCTAGTTCCGCAGGAAACTGCTGGCCAGTTAGCTTAATGTGTAGGAAGGAACTGCAAATGATGGTTTGCACCGAAGATAGACATGATATGCTGGAGTAACTCAGCGGGATAGGCAGCATCGCTGGAGAGAAGGAATGGGTGACGTTTTGAGTCTGAAGAAAGATCTTGACCCGAAACACCACCCATTCCTTCCCGGCAGCCAGTTAGCTTAATACCTGTCATTGGGAAATTACTGGAATCCATTATTAAGGGGTTAATAACAGAACATTTTAGAAAATCATGAAAAAAAAAGTCTGTGGTTACATGAACAGGAAAGCATGCTTGACATATTGGCTATCGTGGATATAGAAGCATTTGATGAGGAACCGCTTAATGGCTACTGTCACAATAAGAGCACATGGGTGTGGGTTAGTATATTGCCACAGGGAAGTGACGAGCTAAACAGAAAACAGATTAACAATCAGTGATTTGTGTGGTTCAATGATGTGGGCTCAATTACTTTAGTTTAGTTTTGAGATACAGCGCTGAAACAGGCCCTTCGGCCCACCGGGTCCGCACGGACCAGCGATCCCCGCACAGTAACACTATTCTACACCCCCTAGGGACAATTATTACATTTACCAAGCCAATTAACCTACATACCTGTACGTCTTTGGAGCGTGGGAGGAAACCGAAGATCTCGGCGAAAACCCACGCAAGGTCCCCCCAAAAATGTGGTGCCTAAGCTGGGTGAGGTGACTGATTTAGACCTCATCGGTACTTCCATGGCCAGTCGGCGGGTCAAATTTGCCCCCCTGCAGCCAGAGCTCTGGAACTACAAAATGTAAGGGGATCTTATTGAAACATATAAGATTATTAAGGGATTGGACACGCTAGAGGCAGGAAACATGTTCCCGATGTTGGGGGAGTTCAGAACCAGGGGCCACAGTTTAAGAATAAGGGGTAAGCCATTTAGAACGGAGATGAGGAAAATCTTTTTCACACATAGAGTTGTGAGTCTGTGGAATTCTCTGCCTCAGAGGGCGGTGGAGGCCGGTTCTCTGGATACTTTCAAGAGAGAGCTAGATAGGGCTCTTAAAGATAGCGGAGTCAGGGGATATGGGGAGAAGGCAGGAACGGGGTACTGATTGGGGATGATCAACCATAACCACATTGAATGGCAGTGCTGGCTCGAAGGGCCGAATGGCTTACTCCTGCACCTATTGTCTATTGTCTATGTACAGACAGAACCTGTAGTCGGGATCGAACCCGGGTCTCCGGCGCTGCATTCGCTGTAAGGCAGCAACTCTACCGCTGCCCCACCATGACCGCCGTAATACTTGTAATCTATTAATAACTTGGATGAAGGGACTAGGTAGTTTTGTGGGAATACAAATAATAGCTAATTAAATAGTATTTATTAATACTAATAAAAGTCATAAGGACTCAAAGCGGCTGCGAACTGTTATAGTAAGGTTAAATGAATGGACAAGATATTAGCAGCTCATGTGGGAAACACTTCAAAAGAAGAATGAAAAAGCAAATGATTGTTTTAAGTGGAGAGAGGCATGAAAATGTTGTCGGACGAAGGGATATGGGGACCTAGTACATGAAACCCAAAATGTTAGTTGGCAGATGTGCTTGGTAATTGGGAAAGGCAAAGAAATGTTCATAAGTTCATCAGTTCTAGCAGCAGAATAAGGCCATTTGGCCCTTCAAGTCTACTCCGCCATTCAATCATGGCTGTTCTATCTTTCCCTCACAACTAGGGTTGCCAACTTTCTCACTCCCAAATAAGGGACAAAAGTCCGGCACCCCATCCAACTCATGAACCGATGATCGGCCATGAGAAGGAGGGGTGGTGGTGTCGGCGGTAAGCGAAGGTCCGAAGGTTGGACAGCTGGCCGGGCTGCCGACCGACGGGGCCACGGGCGAGGCCCTGTGGCTGCACTCCATGGGCTGCACTACATCGGGCCGGGTGAGGCGGGGCCGGACGCGGAGCTCCGATCCGACAGTCCCCTCGACCCGAGTAGTGGCAGTCAGTCTATCTTTGCCTTAAAAACATCCATTCACTTGGCCTCCACAGCCTTCTGTGGCAATGAATTCCACAGATTCACCACCCTTTGACTAAAGAAATTCCTCTTCATCTCCTTTCTAATGGTACGTCCTTTTATTCTGAGGCATTGGCCTCTGGTCCTAGACGCTCCCACCAGTGGAAACATCCTCTCCACATTCACTCTATCCAGGCCTTTCACTATTCGGCAAGTTTCAATGGGGTTCCCCCTCATCCTTCTAAACTCCAGCGAGTACAGGCCCAGCGCCTTAAGATGCTTCAAAGAGTGGCATTTATTCCTGGGATGAAGTGATTGACATATATTATTGTGCCAATCCTCAGTAGAGTTTAGAAGAGTGAGAGATGAGCCTATTGATAATAAGACACGGAGAGGGACTGTCAGGGAAGGCTGAGAGCATGTTTCCCCTAGTGAGGATTTCCAAAGCTAAGGGGCGTAGTTTCATAATAAGGACTCACTTGTTATAGACAGTGATGAGAAATAACTTCTTTTCTCAGTGGGCTGTGCACCTTTGAAATGTTCTACTCCATAAGAAAATAACAAGATCGTAAGGAAAACACAAAGTGCCAGAGGTGGGTCAGGCACCATCTGTGGACGGAATGGAGGGTCCTGCTCGGAAACATCATCGATCCATTCCCTCCACAGATGCTGCTTGATCTGCCGAATTACTCCAGCACTTTGGTTTTTTCCCAAGATTCCAGCACCTGCAGTTCCTTATGTCATCAAAGTCGTATGGAATTTCATCAAATATTTTCTAATGTCTGCTTTTCCTCCCACTTCTGCTAGGCAAAGGGGAAGAAAATGGCAACAATTGTAAATGGTATAACAGCAAAACCAAAGATTGGAAGCAGTCAAGTGAAGAAACTCTGTCCTAGTGCAAGTGTTAAACGTGCTGCATTGAGTAAGTGTTTTAGATTTTATCGTATCATATCATACTTAATCCAGCAATACCTAGCCAAAACTGGCGACGGTGTCAGCTTTACAAAGAGACTTTCATTTACCAGATGATCATCTTTTCAAATTGCCACTGCAGTATGTTCTGGTCAAAATACATTGTAACGCCTCTTTTCATAGAACATGGTAAATGCAATGTAGGTTGGTGGTTTTGTCTAATACCCGCTGTGATCAGTAATTTCAATGCTTGGAATTATTGGAATTGGTGTCAATTGATAGGATAGTTTTGACACCAGCCATTTGCTTCTTCAGTATAAAGACATTAAAAGAATGTGGCATTAATTTGCAGATACCGATCAGTATAAATATGGTAAAAATCGGGTGGAAGCTGACGCAAAAAGATTACAGTCAAAGGAGGAGGATCTCAAAAAGCAGAAAGAGATCTTACGCACCCGCCTCGCACAACTGAGAAAAGACAGAAGGGATCTGAGGACAGCCATTGAAGCTTGTGCAGGTATTAAACCTTTCATTTTAATTCTTTCTCTCTGAAGAAGATGCTTCAGCTACAAAAACTGAGCTTTAAAATCCTGCATAGAAATGAATTGTTGACGAGTGATGGCCACGGTGGCGCATTGGTAGAGTTGCTGCCTTACAGCACTTGCAGCGCCAGAGACCCGGGTTTGATCTCGACTACGCGTGCTGTCTGTATGGAGTTTGCACGTTCTCCCCGTGACCGCGTGGGTTTTACTCCGAGATCTTCGGTTTCCTCCCACACTCCAAAGACGTACAGGGTTTGTAGGTTAACTGGCTTGGTATAAATGTCAAAATTGTCCCTAGTGTGTGTAGGATAGTGTTAATGTGCGGGGATCACTGGTCAGTGTGGACTCAGTGGGCCGAAGGGCCTGTTTCGTCGCTGCATCTCTAAACTAAACTAAGACCCATCAAGAAATCAACCAACTAACTGACCCATCAAGAGATCTTCAGAAGAAAAGCTGAACCTGGTTGATGCAGACATACCAAACCTGATTCTGCATGTTCATAGTCACAGCCCCAGCTGAATGTAACCAGAATGTGAACATTTTCATCTCCCGTCTCTCTGTTTTCTCATTCCGATTTTCATCTGCTTAAATACAGATTGTGTATGGAAATCAGTCATGTCTACAATGTCATTAAAGATTGACTCTGGGCGAGGAGTGATTTTTATGCCGCAATGTCCTAAAAGAAATTAAAAAATTGCGATGGCAATTGAATTGAAATTGAGTGGCGCTGAAGAGCCAATTTATTTTACTATTTCCCTCTAATCGTTGGGCTATGATCAGGCGTGTGGCATCTGGTTTAGCTGAGTCGATAAACAAAAACCTAGAAGCTGCTTAAGAACGCAGCTTAGCAAATTTCAATTGAGTATAATGTAGATCAGACAAACTCCATATCGCCCAGAAGTTGTTTTCAGCTGTGAACCCCCCCCCCCCCCCCTGCACACCAGTCAATACTGGCATATGTATGAATTTATCTTGCATAATCTGACAACTTGCTGGGGAAAGCCAACAGGATTCCTTCTGGCAGCTCTGCATGACAATGGGGTCTTCAAAGATGTGGTAGGATCGTGAGGGTGGGGGCCAAGTCACGCCCTCCCCACAACAAGCTGTGAAAACAAGCAGCTCGGCCATCTGCAACCACTGAATTAATTGGTTGTCAGGATTGCTAAATGCTTAAAATGCCGAATGCTTTGTTGTGTTCAAAATCTATTGAAGCCATCATCAATATTGATAGGGATCGCTGGTCGGCACGGACCCGGTGGGCCGGAGGTGCCTGCTTCCGCGCTGTATATCTAGAACTAAAATTAAAAATACACCTAACACTGAACCAGTTTAAGAATAAGGGGTAAGCCATTTAGAACGGAGACGAGGAAACACTTTTTCTCACAGAGAGTGGTGAGTCTGTGGAATTCTCTGCCTCAGAGGGCGGTGGAGGCCGGTTCTCTGGATACTTTCAAGAGAGAGCTAGATAGGGCTCTTAAAGATAGCGGAGTCAGGGGATATGGGGAGAAGACAGGAACGGGGTACCGATTGGGGATGATCAGCCATGATCACATTAAATGGCGGTGCTGGCTCGAAGGGCGAATGGCCTACTCCTGCACCTATTGTTGATTGTCTATTGATTAAGGAATGAAGAAGAGGAGTGAAATGTAAAGCCGGAGGGAATGGTATGGGTGGAAGGGAATGGGGGAAGGGAAATAGGGGACATTAAAGGGAAATGGGACTCAGGGTAGGGAGGGTGTGAGATGAGAGTAAGGAGGAGCAGCAAGAAACAGCGTTAGGGGTGGTGGGAGAAAGATGTGCGTGCTGTGAGTTGGGGGGGGGGGGGGAGGAGGAGTAATGAGGGTGATCTAGGGATTTACATGAGGTTGGGAAATGTAATGTTCATGCCATTAGGTTCCCCAAGGTATGAGGTGCTGTTCATAAATGAACGTTCTCACATTTGCATATGCCATAGAGGTGGCCATTCCGGTCCATCGAGTCCCTGCTAACAATCCCATGGTGCCCATTGGCCACTTCCCACACACGCCTTTCCACTGCACTGATTCTCCTAACATCCCACAGCACAAGGGATAAATGGCAGTGGTCAATAACCCGACCAACTGGCACATGCTTGGGCTGTGGGAAGAGGCTAGAGAAATTAGTGTTGGCACTAGATAGTGTTAATGTGTGGGGATCGCTGGTCGGTGCGGAAGCGGTGGGCCGAAGGGCCTGTTTCCGTGCTGTATCTCTAAACTAAACTGGGTAAATCACGGTTTAGGCATAAGCTCAGGGGCGACCGCGCCTTTGCGGTTGCAGCCCCTAAACTGTGGAACAGCATCCCCTTTCCCATCAGAACTGCCCCCTCCATCGACTCTTTTAAGTCAAGACTAAAAACCTATCTATACTCCCAAGCCTTTCCTGACGTCCTCTGAGTGAGGGCTACATGTATATATGTATGTAGTTTGTTTTGTTTATGCTATTCTTATAACAAATGTAAAGCACTTTGGCCAACGAGAGTTGTTTTTTAAATGTGCTATATAAATAAATAAATGTGACTTGACAGCTATGGAGAATGTATAGACAGCAGAGAATGGGAAGGGCGTGCTCGAATCCGGATACATGCCAAGCCATGTTTATCATCTGTGTTGTTACGGCTCACTGTGGTGCTCAGTTCTGGACCGCTTCATCTTTAGGTCCAATATGTGCAATGTAGTTTAGTTTAGTTTAATTTATTTAGTTTTGAGATACAGCACCAACACAGGCCCTCCCAACCTCTGTACTCAATACTCTGACTGATGGACGCCGATGTGCCAAAAGCCTTTTTGACAACCCTCAAAAACCCTCGTTCAATCAGGGCAGGGCGGTCACGGTGGCGCAGCGGTAGAGTTGCTGCCTGCAATGCTTGCGGCGCCGGAGACCCGGGTTCGATCCCGACTACGGGTGCTGTCTGTATAGAGTTTCTGCGTTCTCCCCGTGACCAGGTGGGTTTTCTCCGAGATCTTCAGTTTCCTCCCACACTCCAAAGGAGTCCAGGTTTGTAGGTTCATTGGCCTGGTATAAGTGTAAATTGTTCCTAGTGTGTGTAGGATAGTGTTAATGTGCGGAGATCACTGGTCGGTGCGGACTCGGTGGGCTGAAGAGCCTGTTTCCGCACTGTATCTCTGAACTAAACTAAATTAAATCTGGAATACAAATCAGAATTACAGAGAGTTATCTGGTAGATTGTAGAACTATGTTATCAATGCAATGAAGCAACCTCTCAGGCTCTAAGAAAGTTCTAGAACTCGACCATGCTTTGTATTCACGATCATACTTAAGACCCAAGATTTCAACAAGGTTCTTCCTATTCTCATACCTTTTCTGAGTCAAACCCATCTTTCTTACTTTAACTCAGCTTATGAATCATAAATAAGTGGTTAGAGACAAATCCTATGTTCATCTTCCCCTGCTGAGTTATCTCACCTGAGATAGCAGAAAAGAAGCTCAAAGTTTTATAACAACCACCCCTCCTATTCAGAAGTGTTAAGGGCCTGTCCCACTTGGGCTTCATTTGCGCGTCATTCACGCAACATAATTTATGCGTCACGACGAACGACGCGCATGTCGTGACGCGCATGTCGTGACGCGCACGTGATGCGCGCATGGCATGCATTATGATCGTATGGCGTGCATTACGCACGTCGTGACGTAGACAGTGATGCGCGGTCGCGCGTGGCGCCCCAGGATTTTGGTATTTACAAAATCTTCACACGCCACCTGCGTGATGCGCAAATGACGCCCAAGTGGGACAGCCCCTTTACAATCTCCTATGATTAGAATGGACATTTGCCACATATTGCACCTCATGATATTCTCTGATTTCTCCATCACTAAACTTGGTTCTTCCAAAACCAAGAGGTTGGGTGTAATTTCAACAATGCTTTGGTTGTGAACAGACTCGACGTATTACTAAGATCCTATGTTATTATCCACTGTCTTTCATTTCAAATGTAGGTAAGAAGGCACAGGTTGCTCTGGAGACGAAACTGAAGAAACTGGAGGAGGACTGCAAGACGAAAGAGACTGAGCGTGTGAACTTGGAATTGGAGCTGACAGAGGTGAACGAGAGCCTGAAGAAAGCTCTTGCCGGAGGCCCCACACTGGGGCTGACAATAGAACCAAAGTCCTCAAGAACCTCCAGCCCACAGGTAAAGACAGGTGCACAAATATCACATCATATGATACGATAGAACTTAAATTATCCCAGGAGGGAAATTGATCACTACCAGGAGGTAGTGACCATAATATGGTCAAGTTTAATCTACAATTGGAGAGGGAGAAGGGTAAATCGGAGGTGTCAGTGTTACAATTGAATAAAAGGGACTATGGAGCCATGAGGGAGGAGCTGGCCAAAGTTGACTGGAAAGATACCCTAGCAGGGATGACAGTGGAACAAAAATGGCAGGTATTTCTGGGAATAATACAGAAGGTGCAGGATCAGTTCATTCCAAAGAGGAAGAAAGATTCCAAGGGGTGTAAGGGGCGACTAAAATAAAAGAGTAAATAAAAGAGAAGAAGTACAACGTAGCAAAGATGAGCGGGAAGCAAGAGGATTGGGTAATGTTTAAAGAGCAACAGAAGAGACCTAAAAAGGCAATATGGGGAGAAAAGATGAGGTACAAAGGGAAGCTAGCCAAGAATATAAAGGAGGATAGTAAAAGCTTCTTTAGGTATGTGAAGAGGAAAAAATTAGTTAAGACCAAAGTTAGACCGTTGAAGACTGAAAAAGGTGAATTTATTATGGGGAACAAGGAGTTGGCAGATGAACAGGTACTTTGGATCCGTCTTCACTAAGGAGGACACAAACAATCTTCCTGATATACTAGGCCAGAGGATCTAGGGTGATGGAGTAACTGAAGGAAATCCACATTGGGCAGGAAATGGTGTTGGGTAGACTGATGGGACTGAAGGCTGAAAAATTCCCAGGGCCTGATGGTCTGCATCCCAGGGTACTTAAGGAAGTGGCTCTAGAAATCGTGGATGCATTGGTGATAATTTTCCAATGTTCTATAGATTCAGGATCAGTTCCTGTGGATTGGAGGGTAGCTAATGTTATCCCACTTTTTAAGAAAGGCGGGAGAGAGAAAACAGGGAATTATAGACCAGTTAGCCTGACATAGGTGGTGGAGAAGATGCTGGAGTCAATTATAAAAGATGAGATAGCCGAACATTTGGATAACAGTAACAGTATCGGTCCAAGTCAGCATGGATTTACGAAGGGGAAATCATACTTGACTAAACTTCTGGAATTTTTTGAGGATGTAACTGGGAAAATGGACAAGGGAGAGCCAGTGGATGTAGTGTACCTGGACTTTCAGAAAGCATTTGATAAGGTCCCACATAGGAGATTAGTGGGCAAAATTAGGGCACATGGTATTGGGGGTAGAGTGCTGGGGGTAGAGACATTCATTTAATAATTTGAGACGTCTTATTGACATAATGTACTCACACAAAATTGAAGACATCAATTATTTCATTAGATGCAGAAAAAGCATTTGACCAAGTAGAATGGAAATACCTTTTCACAGTACTGCAAAATTTTCAGATGGGAGAGAATTTTATTTCATGGATAAAATTACTATATGATAGGCCAACTGCCAAAATACTGACCAACCACATACTTTCTCCAAAATTTAAACTATCCAGGGGCAATAGAGAGGGTTGTGCAATATCACCCATGCGATTGAACCCTTAGCGGAAAGTATAAGAGTAGATCCGAATATTCACGGCTATAATACTAAACATTCCAATAACAAAATATCATTATATACAGATGATGTATTATTATATATCACCAATTCTCAAGTTAGTATTCCAAATATATAAAATCTTATAGAGGAATTCGGTTCCTTCTCAGGATATAGAATAAACTGGAACAAAAGTGAAATTATGGCAATAAAACCTCAAGAGCCGACACACCTTTTAAAATTCCCTTTTAGAATTGCTACAGAAAAATTTAAATATCTGGGTATCCAAGTAACCAGAAAATATAATTCTTTATTCAATGCAAACTTTCCGCCTTTAGTTACTAAATTAAATGCTCCTATTCAATTCTGGAAAACACTTCCGATGTCTCTAATAGGCAGAATAAATGCCATAAAAATGATTTCCTCCCACAAATTCAATCAATACCGATATATCTAACTAAATTTTTTTTTTTTAATCTTAATTCCTGGATTATAAACTTTATCTGGGATTATAAATCACATAGAATTCATAACTGACATCTATGTAAACCCAAAGAAATGGGCGGATTGGCGCTCCCCAATTTCTTATTCTACTATTGGGCAGCGAATATTAAAAATGCAATTTACTGGCTGGATAACGCATGCCAACAGGTAGACTGGTTAGTAATGGAGAGAGAGGATTGCTCGCCTTTTAATATAGGCACGATCGTTCTCTCCCCAGTAAAGTTGAAGAACACAATATATGAGAAAAATCCGATTATTCACAGCACTTTACGAATCTGGAGACAAGTAAAATCTACTCTTAAACTAAGAAATATATCTCTTCTTTCACCAATAGCTAATAACCCGTCGTTCAAGCCATCTATTATAGATAAAACTTTTATTTATTGTGAAAGACTAGGAATTAAAAAGGTTGGAGATTTGTACGAGATGGGAAACCTCCTATCATTCCAGAAATTACAGTCGAAATAGTCTGAAAGGCAATCAATATTTTAGATATCTTCAAATTCGAGATTATTTGAAAACATATACCCACGATTATCAAACTCTGCTGCCAGATATATTAGACAAAGGTATGAATAGAAACTCAGAGTAAAACAATCTAACATCATACTTGTACAATATCCTTCTAAATATAGAAATTCCATCGTCAGACGTAATTAGAAGAGAATGGGAAGAGGAATTAGGCCTAAAAATCTCCAAAGACAGATGGGAAAAATATCTCTTATATATACATAATTGTTCGATTAATGTTAGACACATTTTAATCCAATTCAAAATACTCCACAGACTCTACTACTCAAAGACTAAACTGAATAAGATTTTTTCAAATGTATCTCCTATTTGTGACAAATGTCTCTCTCAAGAAGCAACTATAACACACTCCTTTGCCTTGCATAAAACTCCATAACTTTTGGAAAGGAATCTTTGAAATGGTCTCAAAATTATTAAAAATAAAACTGGACCCCCATACAGAACTGAGTATTTTCAGAACAGCAAAAGCCTGCTCTGAGCTATCAAAGACGTTTCCTTAATTAAGGCCTGATAATGGCAAAAAAACATACTTAAACTTTGGAAAAATACATCTCCCCCAACTTAAAATGTGGATTACAAACATGTCTGAGACGCTACATCTTGAAGATATGAGACTTGTCTTAGCAGGAAAATCAGAGCAATTTTCAAAGATATGGATTCCTTTTATTGATTCATTACAAGGATAGTACGGTGCAACACAACCTTGGAATTAAACCGATTTACGGACTGGGTGATGGGTGGGGAGAGAAATGAAGCAGGTATATCAACACTTTTTTTTCCCTTTTTTTCATTTTTGTCTTTTTATTTTTTGAAGTTTTTACTTACTCACTCTTTGATTACACTCTTTTGGTAGTTTAGGGGTTCTATTCTTACACATTCACTTTCTCTTTTACTTTCATTCTTTCTTGCTCTTTCTCTCTTTTTCTATTTCATCTTTGTTAAAATTAAAATGGAAGCTGTACAATAAATGTATGATGTCATATGTTGCAGTTTATACTTTTGTACACTGCTTCCAAATAAAAATATTAATTATTTTTTTTTTTAAAAGACTTTCAGAAAGCATTTGATAAGGTCCCACATAAGAGATTAGTGGGCAAAATTAGGGCACATGGTATTGGGGGTAGAGTGCTGACATGGATAGAAAATTGTTGGCAGACAGGAAACAAAGAGTAGGGATTAACGGGTCCCTTTCAGAATGGCAGGCAGTGGGGTGCAGCAAGGCTCGGTGCTGGGACCGCAGCTATTTACAATATACATCAATGATTAAGATGAAGGGATGCAAAGTAACATTAGCAAATTTGCAGATGACACAAAGCTGGGTGGCAGTGTGAACTGTGAGGAGGATGCTATGAGAATGCAGGGTAACTTGGACAGTTTGGGTTAGTGGGCAGATGCAGTTTAATGTGGACAAATGTGAGGTTATCCACTTTGCTAGCAAAAACAGGAATGCAGATTACTATCTAAATGGTGTCAAGTTGGGAAAAGGGGAAGTACAACGGCATCTGGGGGTCCTTTTTCATCAGTCAATGAAAGTAAGCATGCAGGTACAGCAGGCAGTGAAGATAGCGAATGGCATGTTGGCCTTTATAACAAAAGAGGTTGAATATAGGAGAAAAGAGGTCCTTCTGCAGTTGTATAGGGCCCTAGTGAGACCACACCTGGAGTATTGTGTGCAGTTTTGGTCCCCTAATTTGAGGAAGGCCATTCTTGCTATTGAGAGAGTGCAGCATAGGTTTACAAGGTTAATTCCCGGGATGGCGGGACTGTCATATGCTGAGAGAATGGAGCGGCTGTGCTTGTATACTCTGGAGTTCGAAGGATGAGAGGGGATCTTATTGAAACATATAAGACACGCTTTAGACACACTAGAGGCAGGAAACATGTTCCCGATGTTGGGGGAGTCCTGAACCAGGGGCCACAGTTTAAGAATAAGGGGTAAGCCATTTAGAACGGAGACGAGAAAACACTTTTTCTCACAGAGAGTTGTGAGTCTGTGGAATTCTCTGCCTCAGAGGGCAGTGGAGGCCAATTCTCTGGATACTTTCAAGAGAGAGCTAGATAGGGCTCTTAAAGATAGCGGAGTCAGGGGATATGAGGAGAAGGCAGGAACGGGGTACTGATTGGGAATGATCAGCCATGATACATTAAATGACGGTGCTGGCTTGAAGGGCGAATGGCCTACTGCTGCACCTATTGTCTATTGCCTATTGATCTGCCAACAGTCATAAAACACAAGATACAGAACATGGGCAGGTTGGAGGGGTGAAAGGGTCTTCTTCAGTTTGTAATTGTCCCTGTGTTGCAAATTAGACACAGATAAAATAAAAATTGAAAATGTAGGGAACACTCAGCTCTCAGCAGGTCAGGCAGCATCTGTGGATAGCGTGGATCTTTTAGGTCAGGGACTCCTTATCGAGAAACTGGGCGGTAAGGTGGCGCGGCGGTAGAGCTGCAGCCATACAGCGTTTCAGCGCTGGATTTGATCCCGACTACGGGTGCTGTCTGTACGGAGATTGCACCTTCTCCCCGTGACCTGCGTGGGTTTTCTCGGAGATCTTCGGTTTCCCCCACACTCCAAAGACGTACAGGTTTGTAGGTTAATTGGCTTGGTATAAATGTAAATTGTCCCCAGTGTGTGTGGGATAGTGTTAATATGCAGGGATCGCTGGTCGGCGTGGAGTCGGTGGGCCGAAGGGCCTGTTTCCGCTCTGTATCTCCAAACTAAACAAAGAATCAAGTCAGCAGTTAAGAGTATTTTATTGTCATATGTCCCGAAACGGAACAATGAGATAGTTACAGATCTGTACACATAGTGCTCTGGAAACAGCCTAATAAACAATTCTAAAAAGGTTCAGTATACAGGTGGCAGTAACCACACCAACACTCCCAGTAGAGTCAACTCACAAGGTTTATTTTATGTGCAGCGGTAAGAGAGTCCAGGACCTCACTGTCTGGGCACACGTGTGGGGGTGCTGGCGATCTGGAGCGTGTCCCGGCAGCTCAGTCCTGATCTTGAAGGAGGCAGTATGGTCCTCTCTGGCTTCTCCCTGCAGTTCACTCTTGCCTTGGGAGAAGGCGCTGGCGGTCTCAGGTTTGAGCTTGAAGATATGGTGCTGGTGGCCTCTGGGTAAACCTGGCGGCACAGATCACCCTCCTTTCTTTCTTTCTTTCCTTCTTTTCTTCCTTCTTTCTTTCCTTCCTGCTTTCCTTCCTTATTTTTATTCTTCTCTCTACTTTCTTTCCTTCCTCTCTTCCTTCCTGTCAAGGGCCATGTGGCCAAACCAAAATCACCTTCTTGGACCCGGCCGTTACCAATGATGCTATGGATCGGTCTCTCCTGGCCTGCCACCCAGTGGTAGGGATCAGAGCAGCATCCCAGGGAGGGTGGGGGGTGCTGTCACTAACACAAACAAACAATAATAGTGCAAAGACTAAACTAATGGCCCCAAGTCCAAGTAGTTTGCAATTTATTTTGAGATTGTCGTGTTTAATAGGCTGATGGCTGTGGGGAAGCAGCTGCTCCTGAACCTGGACGTTACAGTTTTCAGGATCCTGTACCTTCTTCCCGATGGCAGGACAATAGACAATAGGTGCAGGAGCAGGCCATTCGGCCCTTCGGGCCATTCAATGGGATTATGGCTGATCATCCCCAATCAGTACCCCGTTCCTGCCTTCTCCCCATATCCCCTGATTCCGCTATCTTTAAGAGCCCTATCTAACAGTAACATACATCTTTTTTTGCTTCCTTACTAGCTTAATGGCATCTTTCCTACAGCAGTGTGACCAAAAACAGAACACAATATACTAAATGCAGTCTCCCCAATGTCTTGTACAACTATAACATAATGTCCCACCATTTATATTAATCTCTTTGTCTGATGAAGGCAAATGCCAAAATCCATTTCATTACCCTATCGACCTGCATTGTGTTCCGCCGATTGAGCCTTCCTGCGGACTTTTTAGGGAACTATGTGTTTGTCTGCCTAAATCCCACCATAATTCTTGATAACCAACTTCACTCAATTAAGAATTAATGTTTCAGGAGGCTGACTCTTCATTAGAATCTGAGAATTTGAAGAAAAGGGGAGAAAAAGTGGGTGATGGGATGAGAGAATAAAATGGTAAAGGGGCTGTCCCACTTGGGCGAACTAATTGGCGAGTTTAGGAGAGTTTAAAAAAAATGACATGTTGAAGACCTCCTTCGACTATGTAGAAGACCTCCTTCCACCTCCTTCGACTATGTTGAAGACCAACTTCGACTAGCTACGACTAGCTACGACTAACTTCGGGAAAATTGGACACCGACCTCCTTCGATCTCCTTCGACCTCCCTTCGACTATGATGAAGACTATCTAAGACTACCTTCGATTACCTTTGACTACCCTCGATTACCTACGACTAACATGTCGACCTACTACGACTAAACCTACGAGTAAAAAAAGTATCGATTTTTTTCCATGGCGACCTTTTTTACTCGTGGGCATTTTTTAACATATTGAAAAATACGCCGCGACCTAGCTGAGGCCTCGAGTACGCGGAGACCACTCCTCGAGCATGAAGGAGAGTTATGAAGACCTCCTACGACCTCGTGTCGACCATGCTGCGAGTATGAGTCAAGGGCAAATTCGCCATAACTCGCGGATTAGGTCGCCCAAGTGGGGCAGCCCCTTAAGTCTATGATATGAAGGAGGCCGAATGAAGTTAAAAGACAAAATGCTCTTCTGGACTGTCAGCCTCAGTGTAGAGTGAAGTGCTGGCACCTCAAATAGGTGACCCAGTCTGAACCCAACGGCCTGCAGGAAAATAGATAGATAGATAAATACTTCATTGTCACATGTACCATGAAGGTACAATGAAATTCTTTGTTTTTGCATACCCAGTGCACAAAGCTGACCCTCAGAACAGCTACAAAGTTGAGATAAGCAATCTGGCATAACCAGATTGTCCATTGGTGTATATTTATTGTGTAGGAAGTAAGTAAGTAAGTTTATTGGCCAAGTATTCACATACAAGGAATTTACCTTGGTGCTCTGCCCACAAGTAACAACATGACATACAGTGACAGTTACGAATGACTCAGAAGACACTAAACATTAATAATAATAAGACATTAATGATAAAACACCATTGATCAAGCATGTGAACCAATAAAATACCAGATCAAAGGGAGGCTACAGATTTTTGGCTGTTGAGTAGAGCAACTACTTGTGGATAAAAACAGTTTTTATGTCTGGCTGTGGCAGCTTTGAAAATCCGGAGTCGCCTTCCAGAGGGAAGTGATTCAAAGAGTTTGTGGCCAGGGTGAGAGGGGATCAGAGATGATCTTGCCCGCTCGCTTCCTGGCCCTTGCAGTGTACAGTTCATCAATGGAGGGAAGGTTGCAGCCAAGGAACTGCAGATGCTGGATTACACCGAAGATAGACACAAAATGCTGGAGTAACTCCGCGGGACAAGGCAGCATCTCTGGAGGGATGGAATGGGTCACACCTTACCCTTCCATATCTCTAGACTCCCTCTCCCCTGATTCTCAGTCTGAAGAAGTCTCAGTCTTGACCCGAAACGTCACCCATTCTTTTTCTCCAGAGATGCTGCCTGTCCCGCTGAGTTACTCCAGCATGTTTGTCTATCTTCAGTGTATATTTATTGTCAGCAACTGCAATTGAAGAGAAGAACTAATCCAGAGCATGCTCATCACATTAATCAAAAAGTTGTGAAACTGAGGCTGGTCTCCTCATTCGCGTAAATCAGGAAAACCTTCAAGAATGCACATCCAAATCCAGTTTTCGTGCTGCCACGCGAGCGCAAGGCATTCGCCTCAGTACAGTGCATCTTCTAAACAGAATCGCAGAAGTGAACGTCTTAGTGAAGCTTTAAGATAAGCACATGGCTATGTAGAGAATGGATGAAGATAGATTACGTGCAGGCAGAGGGGATTGGTTTAACTTGGAATCGTGTTTGGCCCAGACATTGTGAGCTGAAGGGCCTGTTCCTGTCTTCCGTGCAGGAAGGAACTGCAGATGCTGGGTTACACCGAAGATACTGGTGTAACTCAGCAGGACCGGCAGCATCTCTGAAGAGATGGAACGGGTCTAAAGAAGGTTCCCAACCCGAAATGTCACCCATTCTTTCTCTCCAGAGATGCTGCCTGTCCCGCTGAATTACTCCAGCATTTTGTGCCTGTACTGTTCTATGTTCTATTAACCAGCCCAGAAATAACGATAAACCTGTTTTTTTCCAACATGACGGAAGGTGTCTTCTGTTATCTGCGCGCAAAATACAAAATTATGGATCCCTGATTTTTTCGCTGATTTTTTGGTGCTTAAATATAATTTCCATGATAATGGAAATATTAAGGTAAAATTGAAATAGAAATATTGTATTTTCCAAAGTTCCCACACAATCATGATCTTAGTTTTTTTTTTAAATGTGTAGTGTAATACATTTAATTGAAATGTTTCGTGGGAGCAGGGTGCGGAGATTCCTAAATTTGCGATATTTATCATCTTGCAATGTTCCTTTTCCAGTCTCCTGTCTTCTTACCTCGTACGCTGGATAATTCTCCAGCCTCGAGCTGTGATACAAGTGACACCGAGCCGCCAGCACTGCCTGTAAATGCGGCTATTCTTGGCAGAAGACCAACTTCCATGGTTTCTTCCCCAAGTCGAGGACATGTCCGCAGGAAGGCCAAGGTAACCCAGATCAGCCGAACGCATCATCATTGCACACAAAGCTTCCCCGTTGCAGTCATAAGGTCATGTGATAGGAGCAGAATTTGGCCGTTCAGCTCATCAAGTCTACTCCGCCATCCAATCATGGCTGATCTATCTCTCCCTCCCAACCCCATTCTCCTGCCTTCTCCTCATAACCCTTGACACCTGTACTAATCAAGGATCTATCTATCTCTGCCTTAAAAATATCCATTGATAGCCTCCACAGCCTTCAGTGGCAAAGAATTCCACAGATTCATCAACCTCTGACTAAATAAATTACTCCTCATATCCTTGCTAAAGGAACGTCCATTTAATTCTGAAGCTATGACCTCCACTCCTAGAATCTCCCACTAGTGGAAACATCCTGTCCGCATCCACTCCATCTTAGCCTTTCACTATTTGTTTCAATGAGGTCCCCCTAGGTCCTAGTGCTAGAGTATAATTAATTGTACCACTGAACAGTTAGGAAACGTTTCCCAAAGATATTGAAAGGCTTTCAGCGCTTCATCAGTATAAACATTTTCACCTTTTGGATTTTCTTGGGATATAGAAGGCAATTTCGCTCCTCTAATCTATGCTGCCTTTCATGGCAATGCCACCAATCTCATCACCCCCCCCCCCCCCCCCAATAAAATGACCCTGTACCCTCTCCACGTTTGACTCGATTAAAAGTGGAATTAACTGGGAAACACACTGAAGCAGTTCTCTAAATCACACTGCTTTTAAAAGCAGCTATTTGAGAAACACACAAAAACAATCAGGTTAATTTCACATTATTTCCTCTTTCATTTATTTTTCTATTCTTTATCTCATTCATTAGCTTCTGGATGCACTGAGCTACACTTAGGGTTGCCAACTATCCTGTATTAGCCGGGACATCCCGTACATTGGTTTGTCCCATATGGGACCGCCCTTGTCCCGTATTTGACTGCTACTACTCGGGTCAAGGGGACTGTCGGATCGGAGCGCCGCGTCCGGCCCCGCCTCATCTGTCCTGACATAGTGCAGCCCCAATCTGGCCAACACTGAATATTGTGTCATGGAATCACACAGCGTGGAAACAAGCTCTTTGGCCCATCTCATCCATGCCGACCAAAATTCCCCATTTAAGCAAGTCCCAATTGCCCACCTAGGCCCAGATCCATCTAAATCTTTCCTATCCATTCATCTGTCTAAAGCTTGACATTAAACCTGCCTCAACTACTTTGGCAGCTCATTCCATATACCTACCAAACTCTGTATGAAAAAGTTGCCCCTCAGCTTCCTATTAAATATATGAGCTGTTGATACTCCTGTGATTCCATTGGTTTAAGGTGGACTGCCTCAGATTGTCTTTAATAAAATTGGTACTTCACTGTTTAAGGAAAATATATATTTTTGTCATCCGAGTGGCCTTGTGACAAAATCAATTTTTGCATCCTTATACCTCTGCCCACGACTCCGTCCAAGGACCCCGACAGTCCTTTCAGGTGAAGCAGAGGCTCACTTGCACCTTCTCCAGCCTATATCCGCTTTTCCTAGATAAGGACTCCTATATATCGGCGAGACCAAGCGCAGACCCGGCGATCGTTTCACTGAATACCTTCACTCAGTCAGCCTGGGCCTACGTGATCTCCCGGTTGCCAGACACTTTACCTCCCCTTCCCATTCCCACGCAAATTAGAGGAACAGCACCTCATATTTCACTTGGGCAGCTTACACCCCAAGAAGGGTCTCGACCGAAATGTCATCCATTCCTTCTTTCCAGAGATAATGCCTATCCCACTGAGTTACTCCAGCGTTTTGTGTCTACTTTCGGTAACCCTTGCTTTCCCTCTCTCTCCATCCCTCCCCCACCCTAGTTCTCCAACTAGTTTCACTGTCTTCCTGATTGATTTTACTGTTTATATGCCTCCTAGTCAACTTCCCCTCAGCCAACAATGAACCATTGTACAGTTTTCTTGATCATCGTCTGCTTTGTCCTTTTCACATCTTACATTCCCTTTGTACTCTTCCATATCTACAGTCTCCCTCTCCCCCGACTCAATCTGAAGAAGGGTCTCGACACAAAACATCACCCATTCCTTCTCTCTAGAGATGCTGCCTGTCCCGTTACTCTAGCATTTTGTGTCTACCTTCAGGACTGAAGATAACTTGCATTCACTTCAGTTCTTAGGAGTAGAAGATGAATGAAGAAGTAGCATGAATTCCATAAACATAGGATGACTATTGTTTGCTAGCTGCCATGTGCACCTGACAGAGAGGACCTGGAAAGTTGAAGACCAGCCTTTCTCACATGCACATAAATCAGTCGTAGCTAATATTAATAGCTGTGAGTTCAGAGGCCGTGATATTTCCTTTTTTTTAATCGGGATTTTGAAGAATTACTTGGTTGTAGTCTAAAAGAAATATTTCAATGGCTTTTTAATCACTTTTTCTTTTTTTTTTGCAGGAATGGGAGCTGAAGAATGGAACATAAAAATAAAAAAAGTTTGCAATTTTTAATATTTATTTCCCTAACCATTACGTTCCAGACCATTGTTATTGAATCCCTTACTTCATAAAAAATTATGCAGAGTTCGTGGTCTTCACATTACTTGCGGAAAGTTAAGCAGCAATTCTATATTGAAGTGTAGTTGTTATATGTGAAATGTGATCATATTTAAATTGTGTCCATGAGGGCCCTGACCATCTCCACTTTTCCACCGTCGATTGGCCATGTGTCTCTTTGCAGACACGGACACCACAAGTTTTTCTGCTTAAAGAATATCTTGTCTGCTTTAATAATTCTGGGCAAGATAAATTCTGGACAACATATGGCAACTTCACAACCACAATACAAAGGGAAATATATATTTATGACAAAAGAGGCATTTTGGTTGCCCTTTCAAATTATGATTGTATTTGTAAGCACAATGAGTATTTTGTGTATGGTGCTCTTCGAGGAAAAAAAAGTCATTGTAAACCAATGGGTCCAGGACAATTTACAGTAAGAATGTGAGAACATATATGTGGTTATGTTCTTATGCCCTTGACAGTGGTCAACCATTTTATTGTACACGCCATATTGTCTCTTGATTGTACACATTCCGTGTTTTACCATACACAATTATTGTCTGTTTTTATTATATACACCCTATCATCTGTTTTTATTTTACACTTTTTGCCATCTGTTTTTATTGTACACTATTGCTGTTCAAAGTGAGGAAAAGGGGACTGGTGTTCAAAAGGACTCCAGAATTCTGCAGGGTTTTGTAAAAATGTTGTTGGTTCTTTAAAGTTAAAATTACATTTAGTTTCCATTCAGTTTGGTTCCCATAATTGTTTGTTCATTCATGGGTTCCTGTCAGGATAATGTGGCTTTTCCACATGTCCTAATATTTTTATTATCCATTTTATCTACAATTTGATACACAGGTAATTTTTGACGTCGAATTTGGGTAAAGAATTTAAGGTTTTTTTGTAAAATAGTTGATGTGCTTTTATACGTTTAAAATGTAATTATGTATAATTTAATTTGAAATCAGATCATATTTAAAATTTATTTGTCACAGCTCCCATTTGATTTCAATGGTGAAGTATAAATAGAATGAAAAACAAAAAAATGTGAATTTCAAGTACTAGATTTTAAATAGGGTTCGTTTTCTGGAAAACATTGTATTAATTTGATGAGCAATCGTGACCATCACATTATGGGCTTGGCGACTGTGGCTGAATTATTTTTGTCATAGAGATTTTTCGCAGCAGTTTATTTTAATATCATTTGATTTTTCGCATATTAATAATGAAAATTGAAGATGGTGGAAAAATCTAATGGGTCTTCAGAGAGAGAAAAACAGATTTCACTTTTCAGATTGATCACTTACTGTATTCAAGATGCGTAATGTCTACAGTGTTCTGGTTTTGCTTCAGAACATAATCTTCTGATTGGTTCTTATTTGGCCAAATCATTTATTGTCCTTGGACTAATTTGAAACAAACATTTCCGAAGAAGGTCTAATAAAGGGTCTCGACCCGAAACATCTATTCCTTTTCTCCAGAGATGCTGTCTGATCCGTTGAGTTACTCCAGCTTTTTGTGTCAACCTCTTTGTGTAAAGTTGCTGTAGTCATGCATTGCTTCAAATCTCTTGAATCATTGAATCTGAACCTGAATTATGTTGATCAAATACATCTCTGAAATGGTTTTCTTTTTCAGAATATGGCAGCTATGTTTAGTATTACAACTTTCTTAGAAAACATTCCGGGAAACTAAAGGGCCTGTCCCACTGTACGAGGTAATTCAAGAGCTCTCCCGAGTAAAAAAAAAAATCAAACTCGTGGTAAGCACGTAGAATGTACATAGCGGGTACGTCGGAGCTCGGGACGTCTCTTAGCGGCTCGTAA
Organism: Malacoraja senta; assembly: GCA_038087875.1. Taxonomy (NCBI): domain Eukaryota; kingdom Metazoa; phylum Chordata; class Chondrichthyes; order Rajiformes; family Rajidae; genus Malacoraja; species Malacoraja senta. The sequence continues at coordinate 278,863,541 of CM075977.1, read as the reverse complement.
CGTAGGTACTCGGGAAACGCGGTAAGCTCGTGAAGACTCGTGAAGGTTTTTTCAACATGTTGAAAAAAGTCCACGAGAGCCCCGAGAACATACGAGCGGTAATTACCGTAATTCTCCGAGTTCGAATCAGGGGAAACTCAGGAGAACTCTTGAATTACCTCGTACAGTGCGACAGGCCCTTAACAATGTGTATGTTGTCACAAAAAGTTTTATAGAATTATTGTGCCTTGCATTACTCATTTTTGTGCTAGTTCATTGCTTTGACTTGACCTTTGAACCATTCAGCCCTTCTGCATTGTACTGATATTTATAGTCTCCACTGATCTTCTACTTTTTTCTCCCTCTTTCGCTTATCCCGCTTCACCTGAAATACATCTTTGTTTCTCGACATCAAATTGTTATCTTTTGATGACCTAACCTAAAAATAGAGTCTCTACTGCAAAGGGAGATTCTGCTTTGCTCAGCAAAAATTGAGGTCAGTCTATCCATTTTTGGACCATCAACATCTGCTTAATATCCAGGTTTCTAAAATATGTCCATTGTTTTAAGACTTCTGCTATAATCATGTGTGCTAAAGCCACCAGAGGCCAGTTTGTGAGTTAAACAATATGAGTGTACGGTTATGGACTGTAAATTTAGAGTAGAAATGTATTTGGTAACGTAAAGTTTATGTAGCCATAATGTTACTACTCTAGATATTGCTATGAATCATTTTTTTACTTCAGCTATGAAAGCTGTTAACAATAATCATCAATTATGAGCCATGACTGCGAGCATAAATCAAAGAGATATTCCTGGCCTATGATGAACTGCAATAAAGTTATCTCTGGGAATGAAGGTGAAAGAAGAAATACTTTTCTATGTTTTGTACGGCTTAGCTGTCTCTTCTGCATTGCCAGAAATTCCACTGAAATACTGAAGGAATGTGCCATTACCATGCTTTTGTCCTTCAATACCTGGATGAATGCATTGGATCTGGAAATATGCCTGCTAGACTCGGATTAATTTCCTCCTTGTACTGGTTTCCTTTTAATTATTAACTTAAACATAGGTTCAAGGTGAAGGGGAAAAGATTTAACAGGAATCCGAGGGGTAACTTTTTCACACCAAGGGTGGTGGGTATATGGAACAAGCTGCCAGAGGAGGTAGTTGAGGCAGGGACTATCCCAACATTTAAGAAACAGTTAAACAGGTACATGGATAGGACAGGTCTGGAGGGATACAGACCAAACATGGGCAGGTGGGACTAGTGTAGCTGGGACATTGTTGGCCAGTGTGAGCAAGTTGGGCCGAAGGGCCTGTTTCCACACTGTATCACTCTATGACTGTTGACAACTCTGGGGTATAAAGAGACAGATATGTATTCCACAGCTTCAAATCAGGCTTCCACTTCAATGCAAAAGGGTTACGGAAATGGGAAGGATGTTGTCCCAGATTCTTGTACAAAGGCCAAGGGAATTGCATTCAGGACATTTTGGGGTCGCTGTGAAGCTGCCTTAAAAGAAGAGCACAAGCCCTATTTCAAATTCTTTGCACCCTTTTAAAGAACTATTTACTAAATTTCTTCTGTTCAATCAGAATGCACAACTGTTTTTACCTAATCTATCTTGGTCAAAATAATCATACTTAAACGCCTACTGAAGGTCATTGAAGAAGTGTAGACTTGTCTTTCTGGCTGTTGCTAGCATTTACTGCAGGTAAAATCAGGCCAACCATGTTTTAACAGGTTGTACAGTCTCCCATGCTGTCAGTTCAGTAGCAGGCCATTGTTAATTTCTGGTCAAAAGGTTTAAAAATTCATTCCCTACATGGATTTACTCAACATCAAAGCATGGAGTCATAAGCTTGAATCTCATTTTGTTAATATTTCATCCATTCTTTGCTTGCTATCTCTGACAAAAATCTTCATGGCTTTATTACAATAGCAACTAATTCTCTTTTTCACTGTGATAGATTCCCACGCCTCCCACTGTCATAATGTTAGTATCTCACATTGGTGTTCATAAAATCTTGCTTCTTACTCCAAATAGTTGGTACACTGTGGACTTCGTGCATTCTACATATTTGAAGGCCATCCTCTGTTTAGTTTGGCGATACAGCACAGAAACAGGCCCTTCGGCCCACCAGGTCCATGCCGACCAGCGATCCCCATCCACTAACACCATCCTACACACACTAGGGACAATTTACATTCATACCTAGCCAACTAGCCTATACATCTGTACGCATTTGGAGTGTGGGAGGAAACCGGAGATCCTGAGCAAACCCACGCAGTTGCAGGGAGAACATACAAACTCTATACAGACAGCACCCGTAGTCGGGATCGAACCTGGGTCTATGGCGCTGTAGGGGCAGCAACTCTACCGCTGTGTCACCTTGCTGCCCTGATGTAAATACATTTGCATTTTTACACAACAGATCTTTTTATAGGTTCACCGAATCAACTATTTTCAGATTTTTTTGAAAGATGAGCCAATTTTCTTCAAATTACATGCACAATTATTTTTAGTACTTATTTGTTGCCCACAAACCAGACCCTGCCACTGGCACGTCGTGCCTGGTTGCTATTTATTTGTCTTTGGTAATGAAATTTATTATATATAAAGTGTCAATTGAAAACTATAAATTTGAGATTATAAAAGATTAGAATTTAGAAATAGGATGACTCTCATTGGCAAAAATAGAACCCGAGCAAATATTTGCAGTAAAATATTCATTCTCGATTCTGAACTTAGATATGCTGTGTTTTGCTTTTGTAAATTATTATAAAATTGTTTAGGTGTGATTTATTTTATAAGCTGTCTGATCAAGGCTTAAGATGACTGACGAAGCTGTATACTTCTATCCTTCATGAACATGGTTCTCATAGAGCTTAATTTTTCTTTAAGGGAATTATTTTATGAATTTATACCACGGTGCTGGGAATATAAATGGATGAAACATTTTTACAATGTATGTTGATTTGCATTCTCAACTCCTGAATCTGGTCTCCAGATTCATTAAATGTAACCTCAGTTCAAATAAAAACGTGTATATCAGGAATCCTCTCAAATATCAACTCTCCCTAAAGCCTAAACATGCAACATTCAAATGCAATTGGGTGCACAATGTCTTACGATACGATAGAACTTTATTTATCCCATGAGGGAAATTGATCTGCCAACGGTCATAAAAACACAAGATACATGAAACATGACATTAAAGTGATGAGTGGAAAGGATCGGGGATGCCCAAAGATAGGGTAGGGGGGGGGTTCAGTCTCAGTCTCAGTCTACCCCATGACAGAAGGGGGAGGAGTTGCACAGTTGTACACTGGGATGAAGAATTGCCTGTGGCGTTCTGTCCTGCATCTTGGTGGAACCAATCTGTTTGCTGAAGGTACTCTTCACGTTGACTAGTGTGTCATGGAGGGGGTGAACTGTATGGTCCAGGAGGCAGTCTTGACTATTTCAGTGCTTTGATGATGTACTGTCTTGGATGCACAATTTCTATTCAAAATGTTGACAATCCTTCCCACCAGAAGGCCCCCAGTTTGACTTGCTGTATGCCTCTCTCCAATTATTTGTTGCTCCACACCCTAGCACCTGCAGCCTTTAGTGTCTGGCCATCTAGGACCATCACAACTTTTGACCAATTTTCCAAAGGTAGATCCAGTCTTGAGCAAGTTTTCTCCAGCAAACATAGCTGCTGACACAAAAAAAAAGTGTAACATTTTGAAAGTTTGAGGTATCAATATTGACATTGGTTTAGTCAGAAGAATCTTTAGTCAGCGGGTATTGAATCTGTGGAATTCTTTGCCACAGAAGGCTATGGAGGCCAAGTCAGTGGATATTTTTAAGGCAGAGATAGATAGATTCTTGATTAGTACAGGTGTCAGAGATTATGGGGAGAATGCAGTAGAATGGAGTTAGGAGGGAGAGATATATCAGCCATGATTGAATGGCGGAGTAGACTTTATGGGTCGAATGACACCTATTCCTTATGACCTAATAAATGTAACTTAATCATAAAATGCTGGAAACACTCATCTATGGAAAAATGATTTAACACTTCAAGTTCAAGGCACTTTTTAATGCAGAGCTTTCCTTCTAAGATTTAATGGGCAAGTTAAGCTTAACAGAGCTTAACTCAAGGGCGGCAGATTAAATTACATACCTTAACAGATCTTGAGGAATCTAACAAAAAATGAGAGTACTTTATTTACTGGACTCAATAGTCCATATCATCTGAGTTAGGCAGTGGGAGTCCATTACATTATTTCAGTCTAGTTTATTGTCACGTGTACCTAGGTTCAGTGAAATCTTGGTATTATTTATTCATCCAGAATGTTCTAGAAAGCACAAGATGCAAACAGAGGATGCAAGTAAAATTGTTGCCAACTCTCATAAACTCAAAAGACTAGAGGACAATACTTTAACATACCACAGTTTTTTTTTCACAGTACTTATAGCCAGTACTTGATTAGTACGGGTGCCAAGGGTTATGGGGAGAAGGCAGGAGATTGGGGTTAGGAGGGAGAGGTTGATCAGCCATGATTGAATGGCGGATAAGACTTGATGGGCCGAATTGCCTAATTCAGCTATAACTTATGATACCCGCCACCCCCATCCCACCAGCACAATAAAAGAGAAGGGTTGTGTTGGGCAGGGCAAGGAAATGACAAACATTAAAAAACTAAACTAAATGAGAAACTGAGGCATGAAGGACAGAATGCGTAAATTTCAGCTGAGATATTTGTCACCCCAGAGCTTCATTTATTTCTCATTATCCCCAGCATGGATTTAGCTTGGTATTTTGGAAAGGCTCTTCCATCTTTGTGAACTGAATATCATCTGCAAGACCTTGTAGTTTACTGATGGCACATGTGAGTTGACCAAGAGGTTTTTTTCTGACCACAACTTCACTGTGATGTAATGGTTTGCTTGCAGTAGCCAAAATCTTGATTGTAACCTTGATATTACTTTTTAAATAAGTTAAGTCAACATGAGATCCTGTATAAACAAAACTTCTATATGGCAATTATTTCTGCACCTTAGTGTTTTGTTACTTCTTTTTGTAAACTATTAATGTCTATGTGTATTAGTCCAACTTAGACAACATTTGTATATTAAAAGCTAAATGAATTTAAAAAAAATCAGATTTCTTGCCATTTTTCCTGCCACCCAGATTATAAATGGGTGTGTTGTGTTAGATGTAATTTTCATTTAAAAAGTAATTTTTACTTATTCATAAAAGTTCTCAGGCAACAAACCTCATTGGCTCAGGGTAATGCAAAGATTACCAGAACCAACACCATTGCCAATGTTTACTTTGATTTTTTACATTAATTTCCCAGTATTGAATATGACAAAAATACATCTTTTCACACAATGTTTAGTATAGTTTAGTTTAGAGATACAGCGCGGAAACAGGCCCTTTGGCCCACTGGGTCTGCGCCGACCAGTGATCCCACACATCAACACTATCCTACACTCACTGGGGACAATTTTTACATTTACCAAGCCAATTAACCTACATACCTGTACGTCTTTGGAGTGTGGGAGGAAACAGAAGGTCACGGAGGTGAGCGGTGACTGTACAAACTCCGTACAGACAGCACCCGTAGTCGGGATCGAACCCGGGTCTCTGGCGCTGCAAACGCTGTCAGGCAGCAACTCTACCACTGTGCCACCGTGACCGACCACTGTGAAAAAGCTAAATCTACGTATCAGCAACCACCCAAAACCAAGTTGCAACCCTCCAACAAATCACATTCACGGCAGTGAAGCAAGAATGACCTGGCCCCTCTGCCTCTTCAATTATGCTGTTCAAAGGTGTTCCATTTATATCTCACTGGTCATGTTATCCAGGAGAAGCTGGAAGTGTTTACGTTGGTTAAGGCCTGTACAAGTGTACAACATAATGTAAATAAAAATCAATTCACATTAAGTTCAGTGATGCTGAAATTTAATTTCTCTACGCTCGCTCTGTCCTGTGAAACAAATGCGTGGAGGTGTATCTGCACTTCAGTGCCTGCCTATTGAAATAAGTGACACACCAAAGAATGCTCAATTTCTACATCCTTCCATTTTAGTTGACAGAATGGAAATCGTTCATGTGGAAGTCATGCATCAGGGAACCAACCCATCATATTCTTGAAATGTCATTTTTTTCACAAAAGCATTTTAAATTGAAAACTCATGACAATTAATAATATGGAGCCACAGCAGATGATGGAACCTTGCATAGAACTCAATGTGCTGGAGTAACTCAGCAGGTCAGGCAGCATCTCTGGAGGACATGGATAGACTACATTTCAGGTCAGGGCCTTTCTTCAGATTTCAAAAAGGGTCCCGACCTGAAATGTTACTTATCCATGTACTCCACACATGCAGCCTGACCCACTGAGTTACCCCAGCACTTTGTGTTCTACAGTTAATAATGTTAGTTTCTACTTCTATGAGATTGCAGTTTTAAAGTTTTAATGAAGATTTTTTAGAGGTTTACCCTAGTTCCAGTTTTTATGTTCCATATAAAAATAATGAAGCTGCAAGCACCCTTTGCACAAGCACATATCGTACGCTATGTACAAGCAAATGTGATCTAGCATCATAAAACAGCATATCATCAGTATATAAAGAACATCAGTATATAAAGAACATTTTTGAATTGAAAGCTTACAATGAGCAATAATTCTGAATGGTTTGAAATTTGAATTAACGAAGAACTGATGAAGTTGCCTTCAAGAAGTTACACTGAGAGATGTGACTAAGGCCTTTGTTCCTGAGAAGTTGCCCTTGATGACCAATATATAAAATGCCACCAAAAATTAAATTTTAAAAGCATATGTAATGTCAAACCACAGGTACCAATGTATATTGGTGAGATAGTTTAATCTCAAAATAATATTTTAGGCATATGAATCTGCATACAATATGGGTTTTTACTGGTTTCTGTAATTAATGTTGAGTTTAGTTTAGAGATACAGCACGGAAACAGGCCCTTCGGTCCACCGTGTCAGCGATCCCCGCACTTAACATTATCCTACACACATTAGGGACAATTTACACTTACACCAAGCCCATTAACCTACAAACCTGTACGTCTATGGAGTGTGGGAGGAAACCAAAGATCTCAGAAAAAAACCCACGCAGGTCACGGGGAGAAGGTGCAAACTCCGTACAGACAGCACCCGTAGTCGGGATCGAACCCGGGTCTCTGGTACTGTGAGGCAGCAACTCTACCGCTGCGCCACCGTGCCGCCCTATGTTCTTAAGGAGAAGCCATAATAAATTACATGTTGCTCCTAAAATGCAGGAAGAAAGCAAATAAACGTACTTTGGATCGATGTGTTTATTAAACAAAACTGCAAGTGCATTCAGTTTCACAGAAAGGTATAACTTTTTGAATGCGTTCGAATACACAGTAGGTTGCTTAGCTCCACAGCTTGGAAAAAAATTAATTGTGCTCAATGCATTAATCAAAATATAGAGATTGAAAAGATCCCATTGAACAAAATAAGTACCACATCCAGTCATTTATTTATTGATGTGCACATATTCTCTGTGCAATGAAATTAGACAGACACAAACAATTAATGATCAATTACACTGTGCAATCAAACTGCAGATTTTTTGTTAATCATTATAAGTAGCATCAAACAAATAAATATACAGAGATCACCGTTTTGTTGCAACGAGTAGGACTAGCAGTCTAAAACATTACTCTAACTACCAAAAAAAACTGACCGGAGAAATTATGTACAATGGCAATGTACAAGTAACAACACACTCAGCTTGCCAAACGTATAACTAATGTGGGCATTTCTGTGTTGTGTGCAGTGTCATTACTTATACTGCAGAGTGCACCATCTGAACACTTTAAATGTGACCTACAAGTAACCAAAATGTGTTCAGTTAACTGACAAACCACCGACAATGGTGAGTTGGCTGTGTTTACAAGACCATCCAGTGCAATTGACCATATGCATTTTATCGATAAAAATGATCGTCATCGTTTAAAAAAAAATATTAACACTTTCCATTAACCATTTGATCATTTGAATGACATCAAAACACCCTCTTAGAAAAACAATATTGCTGCCAATTTTAAAACAAGATAGCCTGAACGCATTTTTTGATTTCTGATCAATTAAACTGTAGTCACTCGGACAAGGTGGTTTAAAAAGGAATGGCATAAAAATACATCCGATAGCATAAACAACAGGGGTAGGCGGCAGGGGCACTGGTGACCTCAGGTCCGTGTCACACTCAATAATCTACATCCTGCCACCACAAGCAGAGACGAGAGACTCCGATCCACATGGTGACAATAATAGAATCACGTGTCTAAGCTGTTTAGAAGGCAGCACTAATGTGGCACCGTGGCACAGCATACAGAATAAGCTTTGCTGACCTGTGTATCTTAATTTCCGATCGGTTTCCAAGGCTCTATCTGCATTCTGGGCAACATTGCCTGGAAATTCAAATGGGATATATTTTTTTCCATTGTCATGCAATTGAAAATGGGTATTGTTTTTTTCCGAGCGAACACACTGAGGAACAGTTCTGGGCTCTCCACAACTTGCTAAAAATCCCACTGGGCCCTTCTTGGCAGACTCAACCTGATGTCCAATGCATTTCCGCAGCCTGGCCACATGGGTTGGGGCCAATTCTTGCGCAAGGCTCCTTTTGGAATTGCAGTCCTCAAATCACAGTGCCTATCTGCATTTTCAGGCAACCTCGTTCCCTGCTTCGCCAAGATTCCAATCCTTCATTTAGTTTAGTTTAATTTAGAGAAATAGGCCCTTCGGAGTCTACACCGGCCAGCGATCCCCGCACATTAACACCAGCCTACACGCACTAGGGGCAATTTACCCTTATACCGATTTAACCTACAAACCTGCACGTCTTTGAAGTGTGAGAGGAAACCGAAGATCTCGGAGAAAACCCACGCAGGTCACGGGGAGAACGTACAAACTCCGTACACACAGCACCCATAGTCAGGATCGAACCTGGGGCTCTGGTGCTGTAAGGCAGCAACTCTACCACTGCGCCACCGAGCCGCCACATCCTCCCACCCTCTCCGGTTCTAATGTTCGCAATGCCATTGAATGCTGGGCTCTGAGGCCAGTCTCAGCCCTCCAGCTCATCTCCTTTTGGAAAGCTGGCTCTGCTGTTACATTTCTGCCCAGGGAAATGTGTAAGATTGCGTCTGCTCACACCCGGGATCTCACAGGTTGGACATAACTGAAGTTTGATATATGGGTCAATGAGAGCCAGATTCTCAGCACCCCCAGACTCCACACTATTCTGCAGCACCTTCATTGATACACCAGAGGATTAAGGTCCTTAACTGAGCAACTTAACTGCACCTTGTGTCATTTCAGGGACTTGATACCTGGTGGTTTTATTATTTGTCTATTAAGGTGAAAGTCTATTTCTCATCAGCAGTACTGAGGGAAGCCTCGAAATGAACAGGATCAAGTACTAAAGCAGACACAAAGTGCTGGAGTAACTCAGCGGCACAGGCAGCATCTCTGGAGAGAAGGAATGGGTGACGTTTTGGGTCGAGACCCTTCTTCAGATGATCAAGTTCTAATTAGAGAACTGCATAACATTTGGTGACAGACCACAGGAGGCTTCAAGGACCTTTTAAAGTTGATTTTGTTTTAGTTTAGTTTAGAGATGCAGCGCGGAAACAGTCCCTTCGGCCCACCGGGTCTGCTCCGATCAGCGATCCCCGCACATTAACACTATCCTACACATACTAGGGACAATTTACACTTATACCAAGCCAATTAACCTACAAACCTGTACGTCTTTGGGGTGTGGGAGGAAACCTAAGATATCGAGGAAAACACACGTGGTCACGGGGAGAAAATACAAACTCTGTAGTCGAGATCGAACCCCCGTCTCAGGCACTGCAAGCGCTGTAAGGCAGCAACGCTACCGCTGCGTCACCGTGCCGCTCCGTGATGTTTACGATCAATAGTGCACCAATCCTAAAGTTTCAGAAAGGCACGGTACAATGGATTTTCAAAAGCTCTACTGTCTTGGACAAATCTACACAGCCTTGTCAGTAAATAACAGTCAGTAAGTCAGATGTCAATAGTGGATAGGGAGGGATGACGTCATGCATTGTGGAAACAGGCCCTTTGGCCCAACTTGCCTATGCCGACCTACATGCTGCATCTACACTACACCCACCTGCCTGCATTTGGCCCATATCCCTCTAAACATATCCTATCCATGTACCTATCCAAATGTTTTTAAACATTGTGATATTACCTGCTTCAACTATCTCCTCCGACCGCTCGTTCCATATACCTACCATCCTTTGTGTAAAAAAGGTGCCCCCTCAGGTTCCTATTAAATCTTTTCCCTCTCACCTTAAACCTCTGTCCTCTAGTTCTTGATTCGCCTACGCTGGGTAAAATTGCATTTACATTTACCCTATCTTGACCTCTCATGATGTTATACACCTCTGTAAAATCACCCCTCATCCTCCTGCGCTCCCAGGAATAAAGTCCTAGCCTGCTTATCCTCTGCCACTAACTCAGCCCCTCAATTCCTGGCAACATCCTTGTAAATATTCTCGGCACCCCTTTTCCAGTTTAACAGAGCTAATACACTGGTTAATAGCCTGTCATCTGGACTGGGAATCGCAAGGGGTGAAATGAGTTTCATGACTCAAAGGGGTGACCGGAGGAAGGAACAAATGGAAGTCTTATAGAGGTGTATAACATCAGGAGAGGTAAAGATCGGGTAAATGCAAAGTATTTTACCCAGAGTAGGGGAATCTAGAACGAGAGGACAGAGGTTTAAGGTGAGAGGGGAAAGGTTTAATAGGAACATGAGGGACAACCTTTTTACACAAAGGGTGGTAGGTATATGGAACGAGCTGAAGCAGGTAATAGGATGTGTGGCAAATCACAAACAGTAGAGACACAAGAGACTGCAGATTCTGGAATGTGGAGCAGAAAACCCCCCAAACTGTTGGAGGAACTCAGCGGGGCAATCAGTATCAAGACCTCACTGCCTGACCTGCTCAGTGCCTCCAGCAGCTTGGTTTTGGCACATATAACATTACTTCAGCGTTTCACTTCACGGATGCTGCCTGGCCCGCTAAACCTTTCTAAGATTTCAATCTGCATATCAGATTGCCATCATTTGAAATGTTGTGCTTTTGGCTAGTCCGTCCCACTAATGTTACAGTGAGAAAAGCCCTTCTTTTGTGAGTAGGAACTCTTCTAACTGAAGGTGGGGCAGCAAGCCAATAGACCTTCTTAGAATAGCAAAATAAATTGAGGAGAACACAGTAGTCTAAGACTAAGTGAAACCTCAGTTGAGCATGGCGTGCAAGACATGTTTAAAACTTAAAGATAGCGGAGTCAGGGGATATGGGGAGAAAGCAGGAATGGGGTAGTGATTGGGGATGATCAGCCATGATCACATTGCTGGGTTGAAGGGCCGAATGGCCTACTCCTGCACCTATTGTCTATTGTCAAAGAGCTGGAGTAACTCAGTGGGACAGGCATCATCTCTGGAGAGAAGGAATGGGTGACGTTTCGGGTCGAGACCCTTCTTCAGACTGGTTAGCGATAAGGGAAACGAGAGATGTAGACGATGATGTGGAGAGATAAAGAACAACGAATAATAAATATGCAAAAAAGTCACAATGATAAAGGAAACCGGCCAGCAGACACTCTGGTTTGAGGATGCTTGTAATCCCCCCCCCCCCCCCCAGTCTATTATTCTACTGCAAGCAGCCAGGCTTTAGCAAGACTGGCCTCCGAGCCACGTGCCTTCTGGTGTGATTTACTGGTTCTGATGCCATTCTGCACCGATATCAGTTCGACAGCAGTGATACAGGCTGTTCACTCCAGTACTTTCGCTGGTGTTTACACTCGAAATCAGCCCTCGGCACTTTATCTCACCTACACACAGCATCGCCGAGGAACAGTAGCTTGTGGGATCTTCAATGAGCCCAGATTAATAGTGGCAGGACAGCAGCAGAGAAAGTCCAAGAGAGGAAGAGTGATTTAGGAACAATTTAATTCAAAGCAGGCAGCTTGGTAGGCCCTTTGAGGGCTGGATGTTTAGCAATGACATTTTTAGGAATAATATTTAGGAATATTATTAATATTTAAGAATATTAATACAAGGATATTTAGGGATAATAATCCTAGCATTTTATAGGCAATTGAACCATGTGGTTATTATAGGCAGAGAATTCCAAATGCAACAAAATATCTAGAAACTAAATAGTTTTCACTTGCTTCAGCTAATGTCTTAAATGGGAAAGTGAGGAAGAATGAACAGGAGACAAAGACGCCAACTAGAGGAATGATTGAAGAGCATTGGATGGCTTGTCTCATATTGCCAGCCTTCTCAGCCCTGAAACTCATGTATGCCCTGAATCAATCATTAATGGACAAGCAATATAATTAGATTATAATGTTAAATCATCAAGCCTTGCTTCAGACTCGTTTTGTGTACATAACAGTCAATTCCTATGGCATTGTTAAATAAAACAAGCTCCACTTCAGATTCTTTTCGAGTAGATAACAGTCAATTCTTGTGGCATTGAACACACTGAACAATGCCGTGATATTAATGGCCGCACTCTTAAAAGGTGAAATGTGCCTTTTGGTTACACCTGTAATGTTCAAATATGGATATATATTCAGCCTTGAATGTTAAAATAATGTGACATTCTCCCCTGGGACCCCTTCAAACTTCACTCATTGTAACACCATCGCTTTTAGCAACAGTACACATGACACTGCATACTTAAAAACCAGCTGCATTTGATGGGGGAGGACTTCACCTGAAGAGCATTATAAAAATGTTAACCGGTGTTTCACATCGCAGCGTAGAAAATATAGAGAGTAAAGGAAGCCATAAGCCCCTTACACCCGTTCTATCATTCAGCGCTGATGTAAACCTCAAAACCATTTTCTACTCTTGCTCCAGTTCACATAATATCTTTACTGTTATCAGTCACTGTTGGAAACTTCCAAATGTCTCACGGGAGATTCATCCCTCATTTTGACTGCTATTTCGGTAAAAATTGACTCCGTTTTTACTTCTAAATATCCCAGCTGTAATTTCAACATTGTCACCTTATTCCGGATGACTCCCACCAAGTAGTTTGCAAGTAATTTATCTGCATCTGTCCTATTCAACCCTATTTGCATTTTAAATACGTTAATCAGATCACCACGTGGCTACCCCCCCCCCTCCCCCCCACCATGGAAAGGTTAATATCTTCTCTTCTTACCTTCATTTTACATTTCTTAAAACTGCCTGGCAATTCAGGGTTTCTACTATTTTTCTCGGCTATGAACGGTGAATCTAACAAAGGCGTTTGAAAAGATGGTCGGCAAAGGTTTGCAATTTTATCGAAGAGCGCGATTATACAGAATAGTCTTTCAGCACTGTGCGATTTTCTTCAAAATAGTCGTCCAAATTGCCCCAGACCCCTGCTCTTTCATCATAGCCATGCCATTTCCAGTGATCACCCCAAGCAGCCAACAACAGGTACTCCATGATAACAGATCGTCGAAGGCGTCAGATTTCAATGCAAAAGGGTTACTACAGATTTCAAGGAGGGGGGGGGGGGCGGTCAAAAAACATGTTTGTCAATTGAAGAAGCAATAAAAATCCATGAAAGGTTAACAGAGAATAAGAATGAGTTGGAAAACTATGGGCCCTTTATATATAATCGTGCAGAACTTCTCATCTGACAGGTTGGATCGCAGGTCCATTGAAGGACGCGAATAATTCTCATCTTGTTAATTGACGGGTGCTGGAAAAGAAAGTGAAGATAAACATTTACTCTTGCACGTTTGATCAAAGTAGATTGCCTGACACCTAAGCAAGGATCAATGACTTACTTAAGGTTTTTTTATATATAAAAGCAGATATGTTAAAAAAAAAATCAGAATGGAATGGAAATAATGTGGATTGTCCGTATAGGAATGGGCAAATGTTTTGCAACGCGCATGTTTTCTTAGAGAAGACGCAAGAAGAGGAAAGATAGAGGTTCACGCAACAACTTATTGAAGGCAGCTTGCTCTCCTTCCTGGCAGAGCTCAATCATAGGAGGATGCAGGGCTTGGTATGGCACAGATAGCTTCAGGGGTCTGATTGTGAATCCACTCTCTCTCTTCGGGTGCCTTTAACACACTGACGCTTAATTGAAGACTTTGTAATTCTAGGAGGCTAGATTGCCCACTGTCCCACCGCCACACTGGAGTTCGTTTCACTTCATCACTTCACCCGTCCCCAGGAACAACAAAACAAAATGGAGGCGAGTCTTCACGCATCACCCAGAGCGAACATCAGCTACTCAAATAATTGTGCGTTTCCCGGGAGTTTATGCTGAGAACCACAGCAGGGTGACCACCTGTCGAAATAAAATGGTACATTAGTTCCAATCATAAATTGGACATTTCCAAATTCTGCTGTCTGAAATTGTTCCAAGACTCTGGGCAGCACAGTGGCGCAGCGGTAGAGTTGCTGCCTCACAGCACCAGAGAACCAGGTTCGGTCCTGACTATGGGTGCTTGTCTGTATGGAGTTTGTACGTTCTCCCGGTGACCTCGTGGGTTTACCCCAGGTGCTCTGGTTCCACAGGATTGATTTTGGTTGTAAATTGTCCCTAGGGTAGTGAGTGGGGGTCGCTGTCGGTGCGGAATCAGTGGGCTGAAGGGCCCGTGTCCACGCTGTATCTCTAAACTAAACTAAACTGCAAACCCTGGCAGAAGCCAATGACTGGAAAATGAGGTGCTATGAGTGGGTCTCGGATCCACAAATTTACACTGCATCTGCAGTTCCCTCTTACACACAATGCCATTGAGTTGAATTTCCAGTTCGAGAATTTAAACAAGTTTAAACAATGCAATTCAGAATGCACATATAAGATGCTTAATTTGCGAGTATTCTTTAAGCTGCTTATTTTTCAGGATTCTTCCTACATCCCTAATTGCTTTTGATAACCAAATAGCTTGCTAGTACACTTTAGCGGGCACGAGACGACCCGTTGGACCCATTGGGTCCCCGTCGTGATGCCAGTCAAATACACACAGAAGTATTAGATGAAAATGGCGATCTGAAAATGGCGATCTCATTACGTCAGCCGTGCCTGCGCAGTTGGGGGAGGGTTGCTGGGCCCGGCGCCATTTTGAATTGTGACGCGGCTGACGGGCCTGGCACTGGCTTCGGCGCAACTGCTGCGTTGAAACTTCTCCTGTTCTTGGATCATCTCTAATTACCGATTTGCAAAATAGGTGCTTGTCAGAACAAGCAATTTTTCTTAACCCGCCTGACGACGGGTTTTGACCTGAAATGTCATCTATTTCTTTTCTCTTGAGATGCAGCCTGTCCCACTGAGTTACTCCAGCAATTTGTGCCTAACCAGTTATCTTTCAATTAGATCCATTGTAGTAGCACATAGGGTATAGAACACCTAACAGGCACTGCCATGGGAAATTAGTGAAGGGCACCAGCAAATGGACAATTAGGGGAGGGCACTGGTAAATAAGGAATTAGGAGAGTCTCGACCCGATGTAACAGCATTATCACTTTTACAAGGGGAAATGCTGGGCCATTGTTAACTAGAGAAAAACTGAAAAAGGAACAGGGGTACCTCCTCTGTTACCTAGCGTCTGGGAATCCAAATCGTCATCGATGTATTCTTCCCCTTGAATGATGTTCTGTGTGTCTTCACTATGGTTGACAGGACTGGTCATTTCCTGCTCCTTTTCATTATGCATCTGAGCATAAACGTTCCGCCCAGGTATCTTCCTGCAACACAAAGTGACTGTCAGAGTGTTGCAATCTGTGGAATTCTCTGCCACAGAAGGCAGTGGAGGCCAATTCACTGGATGTTTTCAAGAAAGAGTCAGATATAGCCCTTAGGCCTAACGGAATCAAGGGATATCGGGAAAAAGCAGGAACGGGGTACTGATTCTGGGTGATCAGCCATGATCTGGGGGTCCTTGTTCATCAGTCAATGAACGTAAGCATGCAGGTACAACAGGCAATGAAGAAAGCGAATGGCATGTTGGCCTTCATAACAAGAGGAGTTAAGTATAGGAGCAAAGAGGTCCTTCTGCAGTTGTATAGGGCCCTAGTGAGACCACACCTGGAGTATTGTGTGCAGTTTTGGTCCCATAATTTGAGGAAGGACATTCTTGCTATTGAGGGAGTACAAGGTTAATTCCCGGGATGGCGGGACTGTCATATGCTGAGAGAATGGAGCGGCTGGGCTTGTATACTGTGGAGTTTAGCAGGATGAGAGAGGATCTTATTGAAACATACAAGATTATTGAGGGTTTGGACACGCTAGAGGCAGGAAACATGTTCCCGATGTTGGGGGAGTCGAGAACCAGGGGCCACAGTTTAAGAATAAGGGGTAAGCCATTTAGAACGAGGAAACACTTTTTCACACAGAGTTGTGAGTCTGTGGAATTCTCTGCCTCAGAGGGCGGTGGAGGCCAATTCTCTGAATGCTTTCAAGAGAGATCTAGATAGGGCTCTTAAAAATAGCGGAGTCAGGGGATATGGTGATAAGGCAGGAACAGGGTACTGATTGTGGATGATCAGCCATTATCATATTGAATGGTGGATGATCAGCCATTATCATATTGAATATTGAATGACTCGAAGGGCTGAATGGCCTACTCCTGCACCTATTGTCTATGTTTCTACGTTAAACCTCCATGGCATCTATTTCATTTTGTTTTAAAGGGTTAATATTTCGACCCCATGATCGCAGAGGGGAGCCTCAACCATTGGGAGCCCATGTTGTAATTGTCAGGTACAGGGTTTATTATTTTACCATTCCTTCAGATGAGGCAGGAAAGTCAGGTTCAATGCCATTTAGGTAATGTTAAATGATTATAATAGTAAACATGCAACAATTCGTGAAAATATTTACTTTGTAGAGATACCAGACCTGCTAGTTTTTAATACATGGATGGTTTTTAATTGAATGCATGTAAATTGTCACAGTGCAATGACTCTGTAGGAGCTAGGAAACTAAAGGCAACGTAGTTTCACCCCATTAGCTATAAGCCTCAAGAATTACGGGATCAAAGTGAGTTCAGTGTTATTCTACATGTGCTGCATCATTCTTAAAAAATACTGACATTATATAGAATATATATTGTTTTAGAAGGAACTGCAGATGCTGGAAAAATTGAAGGTAGATAAAAATGCTGGAGAAACTCAGTGGGTGAGGCAGCATCTATGGAGCGAAGGAAGAGGTGACGTTTCGGGTCGAGACCCTTCTTCAGACTGAATGAATTAGATGAAGGGATTCAAAGTAACATGAACAAATTTGCAGATGATACAAAGCTGGGTGGCGGTGTGAACTGTGAGGAGGATGCTATGAGGATGCAGAATGACTTGGACAGGTTGCGCGAGTGCATGCACATGCATGGCAGATGCAGTTTAATGTGGATAAATGTGAGGTTATCCACTTTGGTGGCAAAAACAGGAAGGCAGATTATTATCTGAATGGTGTCAAGTTGGGAAAAGGGGAAGTACAATGGGATCTGGGGGTCCTTGTTCACCAGTCACTGATTGCAGGCAGTGATGAAAGCGAATGGCATGTTGGCCTTCATAACAAGAGGAGTTGAGTATAGGAGCAAAGAGGTCCTTCTGCAGTTGTACAGAGCCCTAGTGAGACCACACCCTGGAGTATTGTGTGCAGTTTTGGTCTCCAAATTTGAGGAAGGACATTCTGTAAAATAATAAAGAAATACACGTTTCACCTTATGATTTGCTGGCTGCAGGGATCATCTACATCTTCTGGGTATTCTGCTGGTGGTTATTGGAAAAACACTTTTTTCCCCCTTCTGTTTATTGCCCTAATTCACCTCCCTCTATCTGCAATCCCCAGCTAGGTCAACTCTGATTAACAATTATTCATCACCCTCTGTTAAGTAAGTTTATTATAGTCATGTCTAGTTACCTTTAATTATTATCTGCCTGTGTTAATGTGGGTGGGATTTTATACGTAGTTTGGGGTGTGTTTTTGGCTACAGGAGTCTGGCGCAGACGCTCAGATGATTAGTTTCAGTTTGATGTCGAGCATGGATTGAAACAGTTTTGCTACCATGACCACGAGCATGATCGGGACATATATATGTTGTCAGACGATGTCCTTCTACAGGAAGAAGTTTTTATGATTTATATGACATGAATGGAACGACAATTAAGAATGGAAAGTGATGGACTACATCATTGTTTTGTATTACTACAATAAAAACCAATTAATCAAGACTGGAAGACTTATTATTACTATCGCTGGAGCTCGTGGAGTGCGTGAGACTACTTTTCCAATCACACCTGATAAATTAGTGGCTATTGAAATTGAATTTTGAGAACGTTGTAAAAAACTGCTCCAATGGTATTAATGTTGCCTGTATATTCTTGGTCTATACCCTCCCTTCCCCACTCTGCCCCTGCCCCCCCCCCCCCCCCCACCAGCAACTTCACACTGTGTTCTCACTTTTCCATTCCAACAGAAGGCCACTATTTGTCATGCAACCTTCGTTCCTCTCTCCAATAATGTTGCCCGTTCATCTGAGTGTCTCCAGCGTTTTCAATTATTGTTTCAGTTTTCCAGTTTGAGTAGTTTGTCTAGGGATTTCTTTTTTTAACCAGCGTGTTGTGTTTGGGTCACACAAAGCCCAGTCTTCATCAGCAGCCTGACTGCCAAGTGAGTCGAACAAAACCTCTTCCGATTCACGAAGCTTGCCAAAGACTCTGCCAGCAATTCCCTGGCATCAGAAATACTGGAATTGTGTGCAGGAGGAAGTTGGAATTGTACCTCAGTGGGGTGTCTTTCCCAGCTGGGTGGAATAGGAAGTGTGGTCTGCACAAATGTATACATGTGCGTACAGTGCTTTTTTCTTAACAATGTTAAATATAGAAAGGGAAGACAGTCAGAACTTTTTTCTCAGGGTGAAAGGCAGAGAGGAAAGTTAAAAAGAGACATGCAGAGCAAGTTTTTTTCACAAAGTGCCTGGCATTTTAGGGGCTATTAGATGAGCACGAGAACATGCAGGGAATGGAGGGATATGAATTGCATTCAGATAGAGGAGATAAGTTTAACTTTGTATCATGTTAGGCACAAACATTGTGGGTAGAAGGGCCTGTCCCTGTGGTGTTCTATGTTCTATGTTTAATACAGTAAACCTTTGTTATTACGGACCTCTTTATAACAGATTTTGGTTACGGCGGACGGACCTAGCTGGTATCTTCACTGCTAGGCAGGGCTGTCGATGCCATTTCGCACCCACATTGCCTCCTCACCTGTTTCCGGGCCGGGCTACCGATGCCACCCCTGGCCCATAGCTCCACCCTGGTAACTCCAAGGCTAGGCCTACCAACCTTCATCACCAGGCCAGGCTGCTAACACCACCCCTGGCACACACCGCCCTCCCAACTGTTGCTAGGCTGGGCTGCCTCCCTGCAGACCGGAGCTACTGCTGCCACAGCCGTCCACAACAGCTTCCTCTGCCGTGGCCAGGCCGCGCATGCCGCCGCCGGCTCTCACCTGCACTCCAGCCACCCGCGGGCCGCGACCAGTGACTCCGCCGTTCCTCGTCTCAACTCACCTGGATTCTAGGCTCAGTTCCATACAGAGAGTCTGAAGAAGAGTTTTGAACTGAAGCGTCACCTACAGTATCTATGTTCAAAGATAGACGCAAAATGCTGGAGTAACTCAGCAGGCCAGGCGGCATCTCTGGATAGAAGGAATGGGTGACGTTTTGGGTCTGAAGAAGGGCCTGGTGCCACTTGTCCCGCTGAGTTACTCCACCATTTTGTGTCTATCTCCAACAAAAGGTTTTTCACTATCTACCCTATCCATGCCTCTTGTAATTTTATAAACCTTTTCCAAATGCTCACTTAGGCCTCATGGCTGTAGAATCCCATACAGTTCAATGTAGTAATGAACAAACCCTTATGTTATTTCATTATAGTCCAGGAGGAATGAGTGACCTTAATTGGCAATTACAGACACCATTCCCCCACTCTATGGTCTGTTATAATGAGGGTTTATTGTACAATGGAAATAAATGGGAAAGATTGCAGAAGCTGGATTTGCACTGCATGTAATTTGGACTTGAAATTCTATGATCCTTTGGGTTGACTTTGCCAATTTTGGGAGAATTTTGCTGAATAAAAACAGTGAAACTGGCTGAAACTCCAGTTTAAAATACCTCACCTACCACACAATGGAATGGGGTTTGTATATGAATATGCACCATGCACATAGTTTACAATACAATAATAATTTAAGAAAATTATATAGAAAATTGTCCAGCCCAATAATTTTAAAAAAAATAGGCGATGTGCTTGAGATTACAGTAATGTACCTCAGATTTTGACTTCCACTGATTATTTTTTTATGTGCCATAACATGCTGTAAGTAAAAAAATGTTTGCTTCTCCTAACTTGTACATGTAAACTATGAATTATATAAGCATAAACATGAATTTACATGCTTTTCTACGATGTTCCATAAAATCCCAAATACTGTCAATATTAGCCTTAAAATGTGATTATGATACATTCATAGGTAATATCAAATGGATGTTGTACACACCAAAATGTAATTGAAAGCAAATGCGACAAAGGATTAATATGTGCTTTTGGACTGTCCGTTTAGTGAAGAATGTTGGCCAATGCAGCAGGATTAGTCCTGAACTTAAGAAACAATGTCCTAGGTTGGATTCACCTAAAGATTTAGCATTTAACATTTCATAAAAAATAAAAAATAAAATTATTCACACCTCTAATAGTATAACCATCCTCTCTCTTCCCCTTCAAAAATACTTTATCAGTTGCCAATTTGAGATGTATATGAGATCGCTGATCAACCTCTACAGACATCTGCAGACCCAAAGGTAGACGGCCCTATGGAGAGGAGAGGACAGTCATACTCGTTTCGAGTGACTGCCGATGATGATTATAAGTTCACAAAAATTTGCCACATATGTGTAGTGTACATGTGTCATTTTCTCTAATGATGTGCTTACATGGATCACTATCAATCAGCTATTTTTTAGAGACGGTTACTGGGGTCAGAATGAAGCCCTCGTGGCTGTTGAAACAGCACAGTTCAATGTGGTAAGGAACAAACACTTAAGTTATTCTATTATAGTGTCCAGGAGGAATGAGTGACCTTTACAATCACAAGTTCCAAGGCATAAATCAAACTAAGTGCTCCCATCTCTCAGTGCAACCAGTGCTACAATTCAATGAGCATGCCGATAGAAAGCTTTGCGGAGATATGTCAAGTTGTTGGTGATTTGAAGGCAAAACATATGCGGAGGGCAGTTTATCCCTGTATTTTTAGTATTTGCTTTATCAAAACTGAAATTTGTTTGGCTTTTCAATATCAGGGATGTACGCTAATAATTGGTTGAACTAATTAATTTGCCTTGCAGTGTGATATGTAGAGCCTGCAGAAATCCAGTTTCTAACAACAGAATTGCTCTCTCCTTGTCTACAATGGATTAAATGTTGGTCGGAGAATGGTTCGTTGAAGAGACCGTTGATGTTACTTGTTCATAAAATTTTAGCATACTTCTGAAAAATTATATTTGCAGTCAAAAAAAGCAAAAAAAATGAATGTGCTCAACTTCTGAAAAATAAAAAATAAACTGTTGGAATTAAGCAGCAGGTCAAAGAATAGGTGTTTCATTCGGAGAAAAATGAACGTGCAAATGTTGCACCACAAGGGCGGTCATGGTGGTGCAGCGGTAGAGTTGCTGCCTTACAGCGAATGCAGCGCCGGAGACCCGGGTTCGATCCCGACTACGGGTGCTGTGTGTACCGAGTTTGTACATTCTCCCTGTGACCTGCGTGGGTTTTCTGCGAGATCTTCGGTTTCCTCCCACACTCCAAAAACATACAGGTTTGTAGGTTAATTGGCTTGGTATAAAATGTAAAAATTGTCCCTTAATGGGTGTAGGATAGTGTTAATGTGTGGGGTTTGCTGGTCGGCGCGGACCTGGTGGGCCGAAGGGCCTGTATCTCTAAACTAAAAACTAAAGAAAGGGTCTCCTGTTGTCAAGATTCAACACTGGAGCCATTGTCCAGAAAGTTGGCAGGTAGAGGAAGGCGTTGTTCCTCTGCTGAACAGGAGATTCTTCAGCCAATATAGACATAAACAGCTAGAGTAACTCAGCAGGACAGGCAGCATCTCTGGAGAGAAGGAATGGGTCACGTTTCAGGGTCGAGACCCTTCTTCTGACAAGTGTTTGGAAACTGAGGAAAGAGGTGCATGAAGAGATTTTGGTGAACATTTGCCTGAAGATCATTCACCCAAGGGAAAGACCGCATTGTGGCAAAATGTTTAAAGAACTGAGCAAGGTAAGATTTCTTACTGTCCACTCTTAGCTCAAAGTTTCACTCCCTGCTGCCAACTACTCAAACATGATTCTGTTCACCATAATACACTTCACCTGCTACATTCGGAAGTTCCATCTATCCGTCTGAAGAAGGGTCCCAACCTGAAATGTCACTTATCCATTTCCTCCTCAGTTGCTGCCTGACCTACTGAATTTCTCTGGCAATTTGGGTTTTGCTCAAGATTTCAGCATCTGTGGTTTCTTGTAACTGCCTCCTCTCTTTGCCGTCTCTTAATCTTGATCACTTACTGAATGGATGCACTCTTCGAAATTGAATATCTCATTCTGAAATCAACTACAAGGCTATCCTTCATGCATTATGTTCTTTCCTGCAGGACAAGCTGGTGATCATTTTGCATCAGCAGACCACTGCCACTGGAGGATGAGACCTCTTTTAAAACCTACTCCCCAATGAAACGGAGCATGGACTCCTCAGTCATAGAGTCACAGAGTGATACAGTGTGGAAACAGGCCCTTCGGCCCAATTTGCCCACACCGCCCAACATGTCCCAGCTACACTAGTCCCACCTGCCTCCGCTTGGTCCATATCCCTCCAAACCTGTCCTATCCATGTACCTGTCTAACTGTTTATTTTACTTCGGAGTCACGTGAGTGACTACGTGAAGAACCCGTCCAGCACGCATGCGCGACATTAGCGTTCACGCAGTGCAACAACGACGAACGGGAGTACAGGCGCTCTCGCTACAAGTTTAATAAAGCGGACCATCAGGTAAGTACTTACTCTGAGGTCGTACTTAGGAAGCTTTGCTCTGCTTTGTGAATTCCAGGTTGAAGAAGCTGGAAAAATGAGCAAAGCACGACAAGGGAAAAAGACCGCCCCCCGTTCGACTCCAACAGAGCAGGAGTGTCCCATCAGTGGGGGGAGAGAGGCGGCACCTGGACCGCACATGCTGCGGTCCACAATCATTGAGACCGAGCCGAGCCCAGTACCGCTAGCGCAGCCTGACCAACAGCAGCGGGCTGGAGGTAAATCAAGACGAAAAACTGACCGGCCGGTTATATCTGATAACTCCGATGAGGAGGACTCTCCGCCTGAGAGCGGCAGAGGTAGCCGCCTGAGCCGCATGGAAAGGCTCATGGAGCAAATGCTCCAGCGAGACTTGCTTCGGGAGCTGGAGCAGTCTCGCCAAGGGAATTCAGGCACTCCCACACCAGTGCCTTACAATGCACTGGCCATCGCTTCCCCCTCAGCCGAGGGCAGCGTTGGCGACCAGGGCTGGGCTGGTCAGGAACAGGGGTCATTGGCCGAAGTTATCGGGAGTACGCTTGGGGAACAGGACCAGGAAGAGCTGTTGGGTGTGGTGAATCGCTATGTGGCTACACCACGAGCAGGGCGGCCGTTGCAGCCAAAACTGGCGGCCAGCATTAACCACCTGTCCCTCAAACCAGTACAAGAACAAGTAGTCAATGAGGCACTAGAACTCTACTCGCCTCCAGAGAACTGCAGTTCACTCAACGTACCGGCCGTTAACAGCCAAATCTGGGGGTATGTTGGACAGAGTATCCGGAACCAGGAGCTAAAATTACAGCGTATCCTCAAGCTCCTGACGACAGGGATAACATCCTATGCTCGTTCCGTGGATGGGGTGGATATGACCACCAACCAGCAAGACACTCTGGGTCTGCTGCGCAACACTCAATATGAGATAAACAACCTCCGCAAGGAGATAATAAGACCTGCCCTCAATCCCAAATATGCAGGACTGTGTAAAACATCGGCCTCAGAGCCACAGATCCTGTTATTTGGAAAGGACTTGACAAAACAAGTGAAAGACCTGGAGGAAGAGTCCAAAGCATTCGGCCTCATGAGGGCAGGCCCCGGAACGAGCAGACCCACACAACCCAGACGGCAGTACCCCACCGCGTCCACCAGTCGACGTCAAACGTATGGGACTGGTGAAAGCCGGGGTCCGCATATCATCCCCGTAAGCCTTTTTTAGGCCAGGGCCCAGAGCAGACCCCATGGAAAATGCGCCACCCCCAACCAGCAGTACATCCAGCAGTACAACGACGGATGAAGAAACTGAAGAAAGGAACACTCCCATAACTATGGAGGTAGGTGGGTCTGGTTCCTACCAGCATATAAAAAGTGGGGGAACTGTACTAACAGGGTGGAGATTACACCTGTTCATTGAAGCATGGAGGTCTGTCACAAATGATAGTTATATATTTAACAGTATTCGTGGATACAAAATAGAGTTCATTCAAGAAAATATGCCACCAGTTCAGCATGTACCCCAAAGGGTCTTTACCCTCTCAGTCAAAGAAAAACTAGAGGGTCAAGCAGAATTGGTGAGGTTACTTACAAAGGGTATCATTGAGAAATCCAAACATGAACCTTTGGAATTTGTCTCAAATATATTTACCAAAAACAAAAAAGATGGTGTATGTCGCATCATCATTGACTTAACCTCACTAAATACCTTTGTTAAGTATGTACATTTCAAAATGGAAACATTTGTAACTCCCAAACAACTGATTTCCAAAGGATACTTTATGGCAAGCATTGATTTAAAAGATGCCCACTATACAGTACCCATTCAAAAGGGTCATCGCAGATACCTGAAATTTACCTGGATGGGGCAACTATGGCAGTTTAAAGCGTTGCCTAATGGGTTAACATCAGCCCCAAGACTATTTACCAAGATATTAAAACCAGCCTTGGCAACATTAAGAAAACAGAGACATATTGTCATGGCATATCTTGATGATATTCTAATAGTAGGCAAGACCATGGGGTTGGCTAAATCAGCTGTATTAGCTACCAAACAATTGTTTGAAACCCTGGGATTTGTCTTACATCCAGATAAATCTAAGTTGAAGCCATCCACAACTATGGACTATCTGGGATTCACAATTAACTCAGTCCACATGTCTGTAACGTTGCCAAAAGATAAAGCAGCAGAATTGGCACAGACGTGTAACAATTTAATGATTAGCAATCGACCAACCATCCGACAAGTGGCAAGAGTAATTGGCAAAATGGTAGCAGCATTTCCAGCTACACAATTTGGACCCCTGCACTATCAAAACCTACAAAGGGCAAAAGTACAGGCGTTAAAACGGCATGCAGGTCACTTTGACCGAACCATGAAATTACCCATTGAAGCAATATCAGAGTTACAGTGGTGGATAGAGCACATTTGGCATAGTTTCAGCCCTATCATCATCAATAACCCAACATTAACTTTTCAAACGGATGCCAGTGCTCAAGGCTGGGGAGCAACTAATACCATATCCAGCACAGGTGGTAGATGGACTAACCTAGAATCATCTTTACTACAAACACTGGGCATAAATTATTTGGAAATGTTGGGTGCGTTTTATGGTTTAAAAGCATATTCTACGAATATGCACCATTTGCATGTTCGTTTACAAATTGATAATACCACGGTGGTGGCCTATATTAACCATATGGGCGGAATAAAATCGATATCATGTGACAATTTGGTCAACAAAATCTGGCAATGGTGTGTCGATAGACATATTTGGCTATCAGCAACTTACCTACCAAGTAAGCTAAATACAGTGGCAGGCACCAGGTCATGCAAATTCAATGATAACACCGAATGGATGTTAAATCCCAGAGCTTTTGCTGAAATTACAAAGCAATATGGCACACCAGATATCGATCTCTTTGCATCCAGACTAAATCACCAGGTACCAATGTATGTCGCTTGGGAACCAGACCCTGAGGCAGCAGCGATCGATGCATTCGCGCTGAACTGGGGAAACTATTTATTTTATGCTTTTCCCCCATTCTGCCTCATCAGTAGGGTACTACGCAAAATACAGATGGACTCTGCTTCAGGTATTTTGATAGTACCCGACTGGCCTACACAGCCATGGTTCCCAGTGGTCCTCGACATGGTCATTGAAACTCCTATGACCTTTCCCAGTAGCCCAGACCTATTGACTCACCCGGTATCAGGCATAAGTCATCCATGCCATGACAAAATTAACCTACTGGGTTGCAGTTTATGAAAAGACCACTGCTGGGCCTGGGATTGTCTGACAGGACCATCAACACAATGACAGCGTCCCACCGTATGTCCACCAGGAAACAATACCTATCGAGCATCAGGAAGTGGGAAAGATACTGCTCGAATACTGGGACAACATACTCATCTACAACCATAACCAATGTACTGGAGTTCCTGGCTGGCCTTCACCATAATGAAGGACTGAGCTACAGCGCCATCAATACTGCCAGAAGTGCTCTGTCAGCCTACTTAAAACAAGTACCAGGACAACAGGCCATAGGGTCTCACCCACTGGTGATCAAACTCATGAGGGGTATATTCAACTCCAACCCCCCTAGACCTAGGTACACCCAAATCTGGGATGTCAGTGTGGTGCTGACATACCTAAGGGGATGGTCACCAGCCAGGTCTCTCACCCTGGAACAGCTAACCTTGAAAACGGTCATACTGATGGCACTAGTCTCAGCACAAAGAGTCCAGTCCCTCCACTTACTGCGACTGGACAACATGGTTATAACACCAGATCGGGTCTCATTCACCATTCAGGAGCTGGTAAAGCAGAGCAGGCCAGGAACTTCAGGCCTAGTTATGGATTTCCGGGCATACCCACCTGACCCACGGTTGTGTGTCATGACTCACCTACTCACTTACATCAACACAACAAGAGATTCCCGAGGGAGAGAAAAAGCCTTATGGGTCAGCCACAAGAAACCTCATGGTCGGGTGTCGAGCCAAACCATCTCAAGATGGCTCAAGCAGGTACTGGGAGCTGCTGGAGTAGATACTGACGTATATACATCTCACTCCACTAGGGCAGCATCCACATCGGCGGCTAAAAGGATGGACGTACCACTGGACCACATCCTGGCTACAGCGGGGTGGTCCATGGAGAAAACGTTCCAAACGTTCTACAACAAGCCGCTAGCAGAACCTGTGTTATTTGCAGAAAGAGTTTTACAATCTGCAAATATATAATTTAAGCCCGGGGGAGCATTTTTCTTTTGTTATTGTTTAATAAATACCATTATTGTTTACAAACAGATTCATGGTTGATTACGATAACATATTTCCTCCCTTGAATGACTTCGGCAGCGAGTGAAGTATGAACTGTTACACGGTTTGAAATCACAGAGCTTTAAAACCTTCACGTAGTAAGTAAATCTACTCCGAAGTAAAATAGTAAGATTAAACGAGAACTTACCAGTTTGAAGTTTGATCTGTATTTTATGAGGTTACGTTGAGGGATTACGTGCCCTCCGCTCCCACCCTCAATTATAGAGATCAACTGGTATCTTAGTTCTCCTTTTCTTTACTATGTTTATTTCAATTATTGTGTTTCCTGTGATTCCAAACCGCTGCTTTGAAGTATGTCGCGCATGCGTGCTGGACGGGCTCTTCACGTAATCCCTCATCGTAACTCCTCATAAAATACAGATCAAACTTCAAACTGGTAAGTTCTCGTTTAATCTTACTATTAAACTTATGCTGTAGTCCCAGCCTCAACCTCCTCAAATGGCAGCTTGTTCTATACACCCGCCACCCATTGTGTGAAAAAGTTACCCCTCAGATTCCTATTAGGGGTAAAGGCCCTCCGTGAAAAGGTTGGAGGTAATGTTCCATCAGGTTTCCACTTATCTCATTCTGCACATCTTGTATGACACCAGCAGGGAAAGCTTCCTTGGCTGGGTTAAGCCCCTGTCCCACTTTCCCGAGTTACTCACAAATTCTCCCGAGTTTTCCCCTTGATTCAAACTCGGAGAATTACGGTAATAGCCAGCCGTAGGTACTCGGCGCTATTTTTTTTACTCGTGGACATTTTTCAACATGCTGAAAAAACGTTCTGACTTACCTGACGCCCCGAGTACCTACGGCTGGCATTACGAGCCGCTACGAAATGTCTATGGATGCCTACGGCCTCCTACGGACTCGCACCCGGACATTATCCGAGGTTGAAGCAAGGGGAAAACTCGGGAGAATTCGTGAGTAACTCGGGGAAGTGGGACAGGGCCTTAAGGCCGTTACATTCTTGACCAAGGTACAAGACTGTTTAATGTTGGATCCTTTTGACTAAAGCACTTACCTTTTCAACTTGTGCAAGATGAAAGCTCCGACGACCATCAGGCAGATCACGAACATAACCACGACAACCCACACGCCTTTCCCTCCAAAGCTTTTCTGGGCAACTGAAGAAACAAAATGTGACATAATACTGAAGACTAATAGTCTGATATAACCATATAACAATTACAGCACGGAAACAGGCCATCTCGGCCCTTCTAGTCTGTGCCGAACACTTATTCTCCCCTAGTCCCATCTACCTGCACTCAGACCATAACCCTCCATTCCTTTCCCATCCATATACCTATCCAATTTATTTTTAAATGATAAAATCGAACCTGCCTCCACCACTTCCACTGGAAGCTCATTCCACACAGCTACCACTCTCTGAGTAAAGAAGTTCCACCTCATGTTACCCCTAAACTTCTGTCCCTTAATTCTCAAATCATGTCCTCTTGTTTGAATCTTCCCTACTCTCAATGGAAAAAGCTTATCCACGTCAACTCTGTCTATCCCTCTCATCATTTTAAAGACCTCTATCAAGTCCCCCCTTAACCTTCTGCGCTCCAAAGAATAAAGACCTAACTTGTTCAACCTTTCTCTGTAACTTAGTTGCTGAAACCCAGGCAACATTCTAGTAAATCTCCTCTGTACTCTCTCTATTTTCTTGACATCTTTCCTATAATTTGGCGACCTAAATTGTACTCCATACTCCAGAATTGGCCTCACCAATGCCTTGTACAATTTTAACATTACATCCCAACTTCTATATTCAATGCTCTGATTTATAAAGGCCAGCACACCAAAAGCTTTCTTAACCACCCTATCTACATGAGATTCAGGGAACTATGCAGTTATTCCTAGATCCCTCTGTTCAACTGCATTCCTCATTTCGCTACCATTTACCATGTACGTCCTATTTTGATTTGTCCTGCCAAGATGTAGCACCTCACACTTATCAGCATTAAACTCCATCTGCCATCTTTCAGCCCACTCTTCCAAATGGCCTAAATCTCTCTGTAGACTTTGAAAATCTACTTCATTATCCACAACACCACCTATCTTAGTATCATCTGCATACTTACTAATCCAATTTACCACACCATCATCCAGATCATTGATGTATATGACAAACAACAGTGGACCCAACACAGATCCCTGAGGCACCCCACTAGTCACCGGCCTCCAACCTGACAAACAGCCATCCACCATTACTCTCTGGCATCTCCCATTCAGCCACTGTTGAATCTATCTTGC
Source organism: Malacoraja senta (assembly GCA_038087875.1). NCBI lineage: Eukaryota > Metazoa > Chordata > Chondrichthyes > Rajiformes > Rajidae > Malacoraja > Malacoraja senta. The sequence continues at coordinate 278,833,805 of CM075977.1, read as the reverse complement.
TACTCCACCATTAATACCCAACAATTGAACCTTCTTAACCAGCCTTCCATGTGGAACCTTGTCAAAGGCCTTACTGAAGTCCATATAGACAACTCTACCCTCATCAATTTCCCTAGTAACCTCTTCAAACATTTCAAGAAGATTAGTCAAACATGACCTTCCAGGCACAAATCCATGTTGACTGTTCCTAATCAGACCTTGTTTATCCACATGCTTATATATATTATCTCTAAGTATCCTTTCCATTAATTTGCCCACCACTGACGTCAAACTAACAGGTCTATAATTGCTAGGTTTACTCTTAGAACCCTTTTTAAACAATGGAACAATATGATATCAAATTATAACATAAGGCTTTCTGTCCTTGAGCGTGTCCCCCAAAAAAACGAATTATCCCTATGTACAAAAAGAAGAATTTAATTTAAAAAAATATTGTTTTATACCTCCATTCAAAATTTTGAATAAAAAAAAGATATGTATTTCACAAATGAGATTAAATATGATATGAATGGATGGGAATTTTCTATTTAATATTTACTCCCTGTGGACCAACATCATAATATATATATATATTAATTCAATGCCTCAATACAATTCGATGGGCTGAATGGTCTAATTCTTCTCCTGTGTCTTATGATCACTGAATGACAACAGGCTCTGAATTTGCACCAATGCTACAAGCAGGACATCTGGTGTAAGAAATATAGGAACATCAGAAATAGGAGAAAAGGGCCTGTCCCACTTACGCGATTTTTTCGGCCACTTGCCGGCACCCGTCATAGTCGCAGCGGGTCACCGAAAATTTCCAAAAGTTGAAAATCTGACAGTGACCAGACAAAGGTCGCGGGGTGACGCCTGTATTGTCGTGAGTAGTGGCCCCAAAGAGTCGTACATTTTTCTGGTCGGCACTGGATTTTCAACATTTTGAACATTTCGGCAAATCGACGAAAAAAATCACGTAAGTGGGACAGGCTCTTAGGTCATTAGGTGCCTCACACCAGCTCTACATTGCAGTCTGAACACGATCGACTTTTTATCACATTACTATTTCTAACTCCATATCCCTTCCATTAATCCAAAAACAACCTCACAAATTCTATCTTGGGTACATTCATAAACTACGAGTGTTATTATTGCACTATTATTGTTTGTTTTTTATGTGTACATACGTTTGTGTGTGTGTGTGTGTGTGTGTATGTGTGTGTGTGTGTGTGTGTGTGTGTGTGTGTGTGTGTGTGTGTGTGTGTGTGTGTGTGTGTGTGTGTGTGTGTGTGTGTGTGTGTGTGTGTGCTCATGCTAAACTTTTTTTTTCTCATTAATGATGTTGTTTAGTGTACGATGTTTACATATTCTGTTGTGCTGCTGAAAGTAAGAATTTCATTGATCTATCTGGGACATATGACAATAAAACACTCTTGACTTGATTCAGCAATATAGCCTCGACAGCCCTCTTGGGAATGGATTTCCAATCATTCACTATCCTCACTGAAGACATTTCTTCTCATCTCATTTCTGCACAGCTGACCCCTAATTTTCAGTTTGTAACCCTTGGTTTGAGTCTTCCCATTACTTTGATCCTAACAAAACATTAGAAGCGTCAGAGATAATCAAACGGGCACAGTCTAATCAATAACTTCACAGAGGACATTCATCCTCTTTACAGGAATCAATCTGGTGAACTTTTGTTACACTCTCGCTTGATATCAGTCCTTCGATAGGGAAACAACATCTGTACATAGTATTCAAAGTATGGCTTTCTAAGGCCCATTAATGTTGCATTAAGATCATTTTACTCTTGTCTTCAGATTTTCTTGCAATAAAGGCCAACACACTTACATACCTAACTTCCCTAACTTCAAGTAGCCCTTGCTTTCCCTCTCCCTCCATCCCCTCCCCCTTCCCAGTTCTCCAAGGAGTCTTACTGTCTCCGACTACATTTTATCTCTGTTCTGCCCACTCCCCTGACATCAGTCTGAAGAAGGGTCTCGACCCGAAACGTCACCCATTTCCTTCTCTCCAGAAATGCTGCCTGTCCCGCTGAGTTACTCCAGCATTTTTTGTCTATCTTCGAATTAAACCAGCATCTGCAGTTCTTTCCTACACTTACTTACCAATTGCTTGCTGTATCTGCATTCAAATAGACATCAAATTCTGGAATAACTCAGCGGGGCAGGCAGCATCTCAGGAGAGAAGGAATGTGTGACATTTCAGCGCGAGACCCTTCTCGACCCCGAACGTCAACCATTCCTTCCATCCAGAGATGCTGCCTGACCCGCTGAGTTACTTCAGCAGTTTGTGTCTACCCTCAGCATCTGCAGTTCCTTCCTACACATTTTGGCTGCATGCAAATGTTCAGTGATTATTCTGCAAGCACATTCTGGTCCCTCTAAACACCATCACCTTTCCAACTCTCGCTGGTGCAATTTAAGCTCTTCACTCAAGCATAGTTACTTTATGTCCCACCTTGGTACTTTCTAAATTTCCTGGGGTGATTAGTTTGCAACAGAAAGTAAATTCATCTAAAATTGGCTGATCGATAGTAGGACTAGAGAACAGATCCTCCAGAGATATTTCTCTCTCCCAACATGTTTCAGGAGCTCAGGCAATTATTTCTTGGGCTGAGGTCAGACCTGTGGGTTTTTGACTTCAACGTTTCCAGTGTGTTGCAAGATTCTGGAACTGTGAATATTACATTGGTAGTAGCTTTGTTGTCGAAAGTGTGGATGTGTACATTAGAACCTAACTTGATTTTGATAACTTTTAAGTCTGCTTTAATGGCAGACATAAAATGCTGGAGTAACTCAGTGGATGAGGCAGCATCTATGGAGAGAAGGAATAGGCGACGCTTCGGGTTGGGACCCTTCTTCCGACTGATGTCGGGGGGGGGGAGAAAGGAAATAGGTGGAGACAGTAGGACTTGTGGGAGAACTGGGAAGGGGGAGGGGAAGGAGGGAGAAAGCAAGGGCTATCTAAAATTAGAGAAGTCAATGTTGGAGTGTAAACTACCCAAGCGAAATGTGAGGTGCTGTTCCTCCAATTTGCCTCACTCTGGCAATGGAGGAGGCCCAGGACAGAAAGGTCAGATATTGTGACCATACCTGCTCTGTAATCTGCCATTGTGACAGTCACTTCAACGCCAGGTTTTAGAGAGATTTTTACTTGGTTTTCCGTCAGAGCTTCGATTAAAGAATCGATTCCCTGTGTAGAGAAAAGAAAAGCATAATAAAACCATTAACTGAATGAATAATTGCACAGCTGAAGGTCACTAACATCATTCTCAGGAGCAACAATTCTAACCAGACATCATAGCAACTCTCACTCAGATTGCTGGGGTAATTTAATGGAAATAAACATACAAAGAGTAAAATAAGCCATTTAATAATGATGTTCATAGTAAATTTATGAAAGCATATTTAGTATTGGACTGGGGTGAAGGAAAGAGCGTTCACATCGTGGCCCTGTTTCCACCAATCTTTCCACCACCACGCACAAGAAGCACAAGAAGCGACAAGACAAACACCATTGTATGCAGATGCCGAGAAGTGTGTTCATCTCTGGCTGAACAACGTCTAAGCTTGTGTGTGGACTCGAAAAAGAAGTAGTATTGAACTAAAATATTTTATCTTTCGGAATGGAAGGGAGAGCTCTGCCCGTGATGGACTGGGCTGAGTCCACCACTCTCTGCCGCTTCTCGTGTTCCTGTACGTTGGAAATGTCATACAAGGACAATTCACATTTAATATTCCCCTTGACTTCCTTTGTTAACCACAGATTGTGCCTTTTTCTTGTAGAGTCCCTCTTTCTAACTGGGGTCATTTTATGTTGAATATTGGGAACCAGCTGTTAGAATTGTTACAGCTATTCATCTACTGATAGTTTATTTTCCAAGTTCACCCAGTTTTCCCAGTTAAGGGTGGCGCGGTGGTACAGCGGTAGAGTTGCTGCCTTACAGCACCGGAGAGCCGGGTTCAATCCTGACTATGGGTGCTGTCTGTACGGAGTTTGTACATTCTCCCCCTGACCTGCGTGGAGTTTTCTCCGAGATCTTTGGTTCCTCCCACACTCCAAAGACGTGCACGTTTGCAGGTTAATTGGCTTGATGTAAATGTAAATGGTCCCTAGTGTGTGTAAGATAGTCTTAATGTGCAGGGATCGCTGGTCGATGCGGACACTGTGGGCCGAAGGGCCTGTTTCCGCGCTGTATCTCTAAACTTCCCCTTAGCTAAGTCCACCTTTTCAGGATTTTAGCCCAAACCTGATGATAGTGGCTTCGGCCCTGTGGTCTTCAGTCTCAGATTACAATTAGAATTTTATCATAGTGTGGTTATGGCCGCCTGGAGATCTAACAATCCTTCCTCATTACTCAAGACAAAATCTAAACTAGCCTAGCCTCAGTAGGTTTCCGTAACATACTATTCTAAGAAACAATGTCTGATGCTCTCCAGAAATTCTTCTTCCCTGATGTTCTTGTTGGTTTTACTGTCGTCCACCCTTTTTGAAATATTATGGACAGATTCTCTCTTTTAAATTCATGAACCAAATGTAAATGTAACAAAATCCTTGATAAAATCAATGCTATAGAATTGGCTGTTTTCACGCATATTTGCATGACCAGATTTACCGCACAGCTTCACATCAGGTACCTTGTCAGTGGTTGTGTTCCTTTTCCTCTTTGGTTTCTCTGGTGGCGGGAGCAGGTACAGTTCTGCCGTGGTGGGTAAGCCTATTCTTACCACTGTCAGCAGTAGTTCCTCAGGGATGCCTGTTGTCTGTAACAACAAGACAACATTAGTACAATTTTAAACTTTTTCCCGCTGACATAGATACATAGATACATAGAAAATAGGTGCAGGAGTAGGCCATTCGGCCCTTCGAGCCTGCACCGCCATTCAATATGATCATGGCTGATCATCCAACTCAGTATCCCGTACCTGCCTTCTCTCCATACCCCCTGATCCCCTTAGCCACAAGGGCCACATCTAACTCCCTCTTAAATATAGCCAACGAACTGGCCTCAACTACCCTCTGTGGCAGAGAGTTCCAGAGATTCACCACTCTCTGTGTGAAAAAGTTTTTCCTCATCTCTATTATTATTCTACATTATTCTAATCCCTTTCAAATAATTGAATGGCGTGCTAGATACATTTGTGTCTAGGATGAAATAACTATTAACGAACTGGCTATTAAAAATAGTTCTAAATGGCCACCACTTCAATTGGTCACCATGCCAGAATGTTTGGTGTAGGAAGGAACTGCAGATGCTGGCTTAATCCGAAGAGCGACACAAAACGCTGGAGTAACTCAGCAGGACAGGCAGCATCTCTGGAGAGAAGGAATGGGCGACGTTTCGGGTCGAGACCCTTCTTCAGACCAAAATGTTTATGAAGTTGAATGAAACATCATCTCAGTTTAAGCAACCCAAAGGAAATTCCAAATATTCAAAGTGTGATGTAAACACGAACAGTGAATTCAAACATGGACTTGGTAAGGGAAGATTCAACAAAATACAGAAGGAGTGGAAGGAAATGAGACAAATTGGTCTTATAGACAGCACATGTGTAATGCCTGGGTAACTATCTTGTAACTATCTGTGATAATGTGACCTACGTGGATATGAGAGACGCAAGCACAGCTTATTTCCAGATTTTTACATTCTTGCATGATAAAATAATTAATATATGTATTGTGCAGCAGACAAGATTGTTAGTGTAATTTTCAGGGCAAAGGTTATATTCTTTGGTTGATTGCGACTGGTGAAATGTGATCTAATCATGTATGATTACTTGTGTAGGAAGGAACTGCAGATGCTGGTTTAAACCGAAGATAGACACAAAAAAGCTGGAGTAACTGAGCTGGACAGGGAGATAAGGAATGGGTGACGTTTCGGGTCGAGACCCTTTTTCAGACTAGTTATGCAATCGCAGAAGATGCAACACCTGTCCCTATACCTCCTCCCTTGACTGTCCAGGGACCCCGACAGTCCTTTCAGGTTAGGCAGAGGTTCACTTGCACCTCCTCCAACCTCATCTACTGTATCCGTTGTTCAAGATGTGGACTCCTATACATCAGCGAGACCAAACGCAGACTGGGCGATCATGTCGCTGAACACCTTCGCTCAGCCCGCGTGAACCAACCTGATCTCCCGGTTGCTAAAAAATTAAATTATCCTTCCCATTCCCACACAGACCTTTCTGTCCTCGGTCTCCTCCATTGTCAGAGTGAGGCTAAACGCAAACTGGAGGAACAGCATCTCATATTTTGCTTGGGCAGCTTACAGCCCAGTGGTATGAATATTGATTTCTCCCACTTCAGGTAGCCCCGGCATTCCCGCTCTCTCCATCCCTCCCCCACCCAAGTTGCACCAGCTTCTCGTTTTCACCCAACAATCAGCTAGCAATGACCTTTCCTTTATCATCATTACTTTTTTGCATATCTTTCAATCATTGTTCTTTATCTCTCTACATCACCGTCTATATCTCTCGTTTCACTTATCCCTACCTAGTCTGAAGAAGGGACTCGATCCGAAACCCATTCCTTCTCTCCAGAGATGCTGCCTGTCCCGCTGAGTTACTCCAGCTTTTTGTGTCTATCTTATGCATAATTACTTGATTAATATTTAAGTCTTTAAACAGTATACTGATATTTAGTTTGCGAAAGGGGCTGGATATAAGTATAGGGAAGGCGCTGGAAATTCCAACGCAGTGGGAAGTAGGACCAGCTTGATTGGAATTGCATGGGACTGACATGGAAATGATTAGTTCAGCACCCTCTGTCCGTGCTGTGATCATTCTGTGATTCAATAGTAATAAAGGTGCTGTAACGGTTCTGGAAGATAATATAGCCTTTGTCACATGTGGGTACATTTTTAACCTGAGCAAAAATGACCATTTATAGAAATGGTATTCTCCTTTCTCATTTCATATGTCTGCAAGATTCTAGCGATCTTTAATGGACACCGCACAATAATAAGTTGCTCTCAACGATGTGATATATGAGAAATTATATTTTATTCTAATACCTCTGCCAAAATCCTTGATATAACCTGTCCAATATCTTCTCTCCACTCTGGTACATTAGGATTGTAACTATCAATGTTCTGAGAAAATTCAAGGGGTAGGACTTCCAACTGATCTGAAAAAGACAAGGTTAGTTTAGTCTTGTGGTACAGCATGGAAAGATCAGCCAGGGTTCAAGGGAAGAGAGTGGGGAGGAAAAGTAAGTGGGGCAGGGGGTGGGAGTGTGGGTCGGGAAGAATGGTTGGGGGGGAGAAAGGGAGGTGTTTGTGGAAGTTACCTAAAATTGGAGAATTCAATGGACAATCACATTCACAACCGCTCTTGAAGGTGGCAGGGCTGATAAACAATGAGGGTAAGATGGCAAATGGTACACTCGCCTTCATTACTCAGGGCACTGAATACAAGAGCAGGGAAGATGTGCTCGAGCTTCATAAAACATTGGTCAGACCTCAGCTGGAGTACTGCATGCAGTTCTGGTCAACACACTATGGGAAAAACATGGTGCCGCTGAAGAGGCGATAGAAGAGATGGAAGATCTCAGTTTTATGTTGCGACCAAAGAGACTAAGTCAGTTTTCCCAGGAGTGGAGGGGGTTAAGAGGGCATAAGAATGAGGGTATATAAAGTTCTTGATTAGTATGGATGTCAGAGGTTATGGGGAGAAGGCAGGAGAATGGGGATAGGAGGGAGAAATAGATCAGCCATGATTGAATGGCGGAGTAGACTTGATCGGCTGAATGGCCTAATTCTACTCCTATTCCTAATGACCTTATGACCTTATTATAAGGGGTGTAGATAGGGTAGACCGCAGGAATCTTTTTCCCTTATCAAAGTTAATGGCCTGTCCCACTTGGCGATTTTTTCGGCGACTGCCGGCGTCATTGATTGACCTATCAGGGTTACCGAAAGATTTTGAACATTTCAAAATCCAGCGGCGACAAAAAAAATATTGCAACACTTGAGGAAGCACCAGGTGTCAATACATCATCACGCCGTGTCACGCCACATCACTCCACGACTTTTTCAGTGACCTGATACGTCAGTCAATCATGCCGACAGTCGCCGAAAAAATAGCCAAGTGGGACAGGCCCTTTAGATAAAACTAGAGGAGATAGATCTAGGATACAGGGCAAGAGGTTGAGAGGGGATCTGAAGGAAACCTTATTCAGCCAGAGAATTGTGAGTACCTGGGAGACAGTGCCCGAGTGATTGTTGTGAGCAGTGGCACTGATGGCATTTAAAAGCATCTAGATGAGCATTTGAATTGCTCAGGCATTGTAGGCTGTGGACCTAGTGCTGGGAGTAGGACTAATACGAATGGCAGCCTACTAGTCTGACAGGCCCGTACCCATGCTATGACTTTATGATTTTATTAAAATCCATTTATGAATGTATAATATGAAACGGTATTAAATATTATTGTAAGACAAATAGGATGCATTCTTTTGAAGTCAGCAGAAACATAGAAACATAGAAAATAGGTGCAGGAGTAGGTCATTCGGCCCTTCGAGCCAGTACCATCATTCAATATGATCATGGCTGATCATCCAATATCAGTACCCCGTTCTTGCTTTCTCCCCATATCCCTTGATTCCGTTAGCCCTAAGAACTAAATCTAACTTGCTCTTGAAAACATCTAGTGAATTGGCCTCCTCTGCCTTCTATGGCAGAGAATTCCACAGATTCACAGCTCTCTGGGTGAATTTTTTTTTTCCTCATCTCAGTCCTAAATGGCCTACCCCTTATTCTTAAACTGTGATCCCTGGTTCAGGACTTCCCCAACATCAGGAACATTTTTCCTGCATTAGGTCTGTCCAATCTATGTCATGTTTCTATATGATTCCCTCTCATCCTTCTATATTCCAGTGAATATAAGCCCAGTCGACCCTGTGAGGTCTAGTGACCCTTCATGCCCGCCCTGCATTTCTCTGGGTGGAGTGGGTGGGTGCTGTGTACCTGGGATGGGATTCCCTGAGTATAGTGGGTGCATTGGATAGCTTTTTGGGTAAAATGGGCAATTGTGGGAGCCTTCTACGTCCCAGCTCCCGAAAATTGAAAAGCAAAAATCTCTAGAAGCTGGAAAAGTGAAGTAAATACAATGTTTTCAGGATAACACAAGGCTGAGGAAAATGGTACAAAACCATTTAGGAATTCCCAATTCTGCCTAGGGGAAGATGGCCACAATGTACGTGGTCCTTCTGGTGTGCTATCCAGTAAAGGGCCTGTCCCACTAGGTGATTTTTTAGGCGACTGCCGGCGACTGTCATAGTCGTAGCAGGTCGCCTAAAAACCGGCGACTGGACTAATGGGCCTGTCCCACTTAAGCGATTTTTTAGGCGACTGCCGGCGAATACGACAATGGAATTCACCGAAGTCAGCACCGGCGACAACCTACGTCAGTCACCTGGCAACAACCTACGATAGCACCTGATAGAAGACAAACTACGACAAGCCCACGGATGCCAACTGTCGATGAAAAGTTTTGAACATTTCAAACTCCATCGGCGACCAGAAAAACGCTACGACTCTTTGGGCGACTTGAGGAGACTCCTCACGACCATACAGGCAACACTCCAGCGACCGCGTGGTGAAAGCCTAGTCGCCTAAAAAAATCACCTAAGTGGGAAGGCCCCTAAAGAGATAGGAATTATATTGTCTGACAGTGTTTCTGTCAAAATGTTAACTGGTCATAAGGAATAGAAGTAGAATTAGGCCATTTGGCCCATCAAGTCTATTCCGCCATTCAATGATGGCTGATCTATCTCTCCCTCCTAACCCAATTTTCCTATAAGGTCATAAGGAATAGGAGTAGTTCATTATAATATCTAAAACAAATAAGTGTTCAGGAACTGACATATTCGAAGATTTGGAAAAGAATCATTTTATACCTACCAAATATCCTCACCACTTTAGAGTCCTGAACCATGGAGCTCCCACAGGAAGCCTGGACTGTGACTTTAATCTCACTATTCTCGGGAAAGCTGGTTATCAGACTGTTCTCCAGGGTGAGACGAGGCTGCAAGAAGTGGTACAAAAAAACATGGCAAACCGTTACCTTTTCACTCGTCGGAACAGCACTCCATAATTCATCAGCAAGGCGTGCATGTGTGAAGCGTCACCCACCTCAAGGCTGTCTCCCAGCCACCACTGAAAGACTGTGAGGTTGTTGCTGGGCTGCAACAGTGCTGTCAGATTCACTTGCTGGTTTCTGCGGATGACTGGCAGTACCTCCAGATGCACGGCCATCAGTGGCGCTGAGGAGAACCGGGATAAAGGAGTCAGCAAAGCATCCGCACACATCGCTACGCAACTAATCAGCAAATGGACAAGCATCGACTTAACAAGGTATTAAACATGTCTTGCATGCATTTGGCTAACCGGTTCACTGCCAAGATATTTTTTCGTCATTGCCCACGCCGTGCCGAGTTTTTTCTAAGGTCAAGGAGGACTTGACTAAGCCAAAACTAAGCCAAAACCAGTATATATCGGTGATGGAACTGAGATGTAAACAATCTGACCTGAGTATACTCAGATGTTGTACTCAACAGGTTAACCTATTACATTTCACTTACAGCAACGATTTTCAAACCATACACAATTGACTGTTGAGAAAGGTCGGGTTGGAAATGAGGAAACGTTTCTTCTCAGAGATTAACAAATTATTGGAATTCTTTATCCTTAGAGCTATGGACATAGAGTCATTGAACATATTCGAGTCAGCTTCTGACAGGCATTTAAGTTATAGGGAAGTCAAGGGAAATGGGAAGAGAATGGAAAAATGGCTTTGCAGTCAAGACTGAATCAGCCGTGATCTTAATAGAAGATAGACACAAAATGATGGAGTAACGCAGCGGGTCAGGCAGCATCTCTGGAGAAAAGGAATAGGTGATGTTTCGGGTCGAACCTGGTTGGCTTGAGAAGCTGACTGCCCATGTTTCTTATGTATACCTTGGAGGGAAACTAGATGAGTAACTATATGCTGAGGATGGTACACACTGCCACCACTGTTGTCTGGGTCAGAGGGAATGAATGTTGGGAGTCATAGAGTGATACAGTGGGGGAAACAGGCCCTTCGTCCCAACTTACCCACACCGGCCAACATGTCCCAGCTACACTAGTCCCACTTGCCAGCATTTGGCCCATATCCAAGGTTCAAAGTTCAAGTTTATTTGTCACATGCACCAATTAAGGTACAGTGAAATGAGTTACCATGCAGCCACACAATCAAAAAGAGCACAATACACAATAGAATTTAACATAAACATCCACCACAGTGGAATAAACATTCTTCACTGTGATGGAAGGCAGTAACGTTCAGTCAATCTTCCTCCTTTGTTCACTGTGATGGACATTTTTTGCTGCCGATGGCCCACTGCCAGGCACCTCCGAAGCATTACTTGTCACTTTAGCCCATAGCTAAATGTTATCTTGATCTTTCAGCATTTTGGCATGGGCTGCTTAATTTTCTGAGGAGACGTGAATGAAATTGGACACTGTGCAGTCATCAACAAACAGGCCCATTGATTTCACCCTATGATGGAGCTGAGAAGTAGCCCAAGGGTGATGCTGTATCATTACACTGAGGTAACTGAGCTGAGTTGATTAGCTACAATAAACAGAAACATCTTCCATGGTCCACAATGTGAATCCAACCATTGGTGACCATTGACTTCATTCGGGATTCTTGTCCATTTTACAAGAAAGATCCCAGGAATTAGTAGGTTAACCTACGATGAGAGTTTGACAGCACTGGGCCTGTACTCGCTGGAGTCTAGAAGAATGAGAGGGCATCTTATTGAAACATACAGAATAGTGAAAGGTCCGGATAGAGTGGATGTGGAGAGGATAATTCCACTAGTGGGAGAGTCTAGGACTAGAGGTCATAGCCTCAGAATTAAAGGACGTTCTTTTAGGACGGAGATGAGGAGGAATTTCTTTACTCAGAGGCTGGTGAATCTGTGGAATTCTTTGCCACTGAGGGCCAATCAGTGGATATTTTTAAGGCAGTGATAGATAGATAGATTCTTGATTAGTACGGGTGTCAGAGGTTATGGGGAGAAGGCAGGAGAATACGGGTTAGGAGGGAGAGATAGATCAGCCATGATTGAATGGCAGAGTAGACTTGATGGGCCGAATGGCCTAATTTTGCTCCTATCACTTATGACCTTATGACCTTGTCACACTCCATCAAATGCTGCTTTAGTGTTATGGATAGTCACTGGCACTCTCACTTTAACTCCCAAATTCTATTTTGTCCTTAGGTTATTATTGTCATGTGTACCGAGGTACTGTGAAACCGTTTTTTGTTGCAGACTATCCAGAGAGCGTAAGACGATACATAATTACAATCAAGCCGTCCACGGTGTACACTTTGGGTTATCTTTGAACTAAAGCTATGATGAAGTTTGAAGCCAAGTGGTTCTGACAATGTCCAAACTGAGCACAGTTAGTTTAGTTTAGAGATACAGCACGGAAACAGGCCCTTCGGCCCACCGAGTCCGCGCCGAACAGCGATCCCCACTCACTAACACTATCCTACACACACAAGGGACAATTTTACATTCATACCAAGCCAATTAACCTACAAACATGTAAGTCTTTGGAGTGTGGGAGAAAACCAAAGATCTCAGAGAAAACCCACGTAGGTCACAGGGAGAACGTACAAACTCCAAACAGACAAGCACCTGTAGTCAGGATTGAACCGGGGTCTCTGGGTCTACTGCTAAGCCACCGTGCAACCCTGTGTGAGCAGTTTATTTGTGAATAAAGGGCCTGTCCCACCAGCATGCAATAGCAAGCGTCTAGCGCGACCAAACGTGGTCGCTTGAGGCGTACGGCCTCGCGGGGCCGGTCCCACTTCGATCGGCGGAGGCATATGGAGTTGTGTGGGGCTGGTCCCGACATCGCGCGAGGCTCCAAAAATCTTGCACTGTCCGAAAATCCCGCGCGACAACGGCCTGTCGGCCCGCAGCCGCATTGAGGCCGTACGCAGCGCCTTGACGGCGTACACAGCATCTTGACGTTGTACGCAGCATCTTGACGGCATACGCTTAGCGCGTGGCGTTGCGCGATGACGTCACCGCCCGGCATGCCGTTGCGTGATGACGTCACCGCCCGACACCGTGCGATGTCCAAATTCAGTCGGCCCACCTCCTGCCCAGCTGATTGGTGAGTATGATGTCGGGACCAGCTCCGCCCAACTCCATACGCCTCCGCGGTTCGTTTGGTCGCGCTAGACGCATGCAATCGCATGCTGGTGGGACAGGCCCTTAAGTGCCCCTTGAAAGCATTGTCAACACCACCTTCCATCAGTTTGAGTCTGAGTCTGAACAAGGGTCTCAACCCGAAACGTCACCCATTCCTTCGCTCCAGAGATGCTGCCTGACCCGCTGAGTTACTCCAACATTTTGTGTCTACCACTTTCCATCACCTTTGTTTAAGATTGAGAGCAGATGACGGGGCTTTAATTACTCAAATAAAATTATTCTACAACTTGTGAGCGCATTTTCAAACAGACTTGAAGACAAAATAAAAAGTTGATTTACTCCTTTTGCCTCTATGGATACTGCCGGACCTGCTGAGTTATTCATAGGTTCAAAGGTCTGTTTATTGTCACGTGTACCAGTTAAGGTACAGTGAAACTCCAATTACCATACAGCCATACTAAAAAAAAAGCAACAAGACACATAACTTTTTCACACAAAGGGTGGTGGGCGTATGGAACAAGCTGCCAGAGGAGGTAGTTGAGGCTGGGACTATCCCAAAGTTTAAGAAACAGTTAGACAGCTACATGGATAGGACAAGTTTGGAGGGATATGGACCAAACGCTGGCAGGTGGAACTAATGTATCTGCGACAAGTTGGC
>CM075977.1:278767676-278819726 GCA_038087875.1 Malacoraja senta | reverse complement strand
ATGAAGATTGCATATCAAGCGGTGGGTGCACTAAAGAATCCCTGAGTAGTGCAGACATGATCATGACAAGTCCCCAAAGTCCCCGCTGAGTTGTGGCTGGATCTTTCACATAGATGGGTAGTAAACAACATTCTCTGTCCTGCAAGATATATCTGTTTTGGCACACATCCTCCCTCCTCCCACCCACCATCTCCCTCCCGCCCTCCCTCCCACCCCCCCCCCCTTCCAACCCCCCCCCCCCCACTCCTTTTCAAAGAGAAACTTTTAAAGGAACAAGTTAAAATAGGAAAGCCATTGGCAAATACTAAATTTTGTTAACGTGATTGTGAGCTAATTATGGAGAGGGTTACTGAATAATATCCACAACACAATGAAACAATGAACACAATGAAACAAGCTCTGCAAACGTAACTAACCACAGAGATGTTTGTACAGATAAAACTGATATTTCATTTCAGAATTATAACCGCCTGCTGAGATTATATAATCATGACATTCTAACCTGTGATATTCAACAACATCTATGTTGAAGTGTTGACATACTGTAAGTATAATACAAAACGTTTTCTCGTTCAATTTTCTATTGATGCAAACTCATTTATGAGGAATATTTTTAGGAAAGAGATATGAATTAATTGTTCATTAATTCTCCCTTTGAATTTTGATCTTATTAATTTCAGTGGGCAGTCACGGTGGCGCAGCGGCAGAGTTGCTGCCTTACAGCAAAATGCAGCGCCAGAGACCAGGGTTCGATCCCCACTACAGGTGCTGTCTGTATGGAGTTAGTACGTTCTCCCTGTGATCTGCGTGGGTTTTCTCCGAGATCTTCGGTTTCCTCCCACACTCCAAAGACGTACAGGTTTGTAGGTTAATTGGCTTGATTAATTGGCTTGATAAAAATGTAAAATTGTCCAAGTTGGCGATATGCGGAGTACTGCCCTGCCAACTACAAAAATCAGAAGGTTCAGAAGGTTCATTAAGGGCCTGTCCCATTTGGACAACCGAATCCACGAGTTTAGAAGACCCTAGACGAGTTGAAAAAAATGTCAAGGTCGTGTTGACTCGCCGAAGTAAAAGACCTCCTACGACCTCCTACGACTATGTGTACGACCTCCTACGACTATGTCTACGACCTCCTACGACCCCCCTCGACCTCAGTCTTCCATACCTAAGACCAACTACGACTAGCTACGAGTGGAAAATAATCCCATGATAAAATGATGTCATGTTTGAATTTTTTTCTCGGGCCAGTTACCGACCTACGACTACCTACGACTACCCACGATTATCATCACGACCTACTACGACCTACCTACGACCTACCTAAGAGTAAAAAGTATCAATTTTTTCCATGCCGACCTTTTTTTTAACTCGTGGACATTTTTTATCAGGCTGGAAAAAACGCCGCGACCTACTTGAGGCCAAGAGTACGCGGAGACGACTCACGAGCACGAGGAAGAGTTACGAAGACCTTCTACGACCTCGTGGCGACCATGCTGCGAGTATGAGTCAATTATGTCGTGAAAGTGGGACAGGGGCTTTAAGCTCATTTCATTTATTTCACCATTCTATGTTCTCATGGATGCTTGGCTGGGAATACTATTACACTTCTTGTGCATTGTAAGCAGATATCATTTACAGGTTAGTTTTATCTAATCTGTGGATTGATGCGTTAGTACACAATACTTCTCCTCTCTCCCTCTAATACATCCAGAAGATTACTCACTTCCATTTTTTTTTGTAATTGTGAAATACAAAAAACACAATTGAGGTGTATAAAATCATGAGAGGAATAGATTGGGTAGATGCACAGAGTTTCTTGCCCAGAGTAGGTGAATCGAGGACCAGAGGACATGGGTTCAAGATGAAGGGGAAAATATTTAATAGGAATCCGAGGGGCAACATTTTCACACAAAGGGTGGTGGGTGTATGGAACAAGCTGCCAGAGAAGGTAGTTGAGGCTGGGACTATCCCAATGTTTAAGAAACAGTTAGATAAGTGCATGGATAGGACAGGTTTGGAGGGATATGGACCAAACGCAGGCAGGTGGGTCTAGTGTAGCTGGGACATTGTTGGCCGGTGTGGGCAAGTTGGGCCGAAGGGCCTGTTTCCACACTGTATCACTCTATGACTCTGATTAGGTTACACATGTTCTGACACCGGCATTATGGAAATGCTGTTACAAAAACAACATCTAAATATGGAAAATGATTGTTGAGTGAATGATGCAACATTCTCACAGGAAGCTCTGATAACATTTGCATCATTTTCAGCTGTGTACAGCTACGAACCAAACTCACTGCCCAATGTTGCAAGCGTTAGCTCATCCTGAGAGTATTAATAGAATGTTGTGATCATCATTATATATATATATATATTTACTGACAGCTACTATCGAAGGTAGCAGCTGTGATCTTGTTAACACATGCAGTTTGTTATATTCCTGTAACTTACGTCAGAGTTACAGCTGATGCTGAAGGCACTCTGTAATTGAATCTACTTGTTAGCACAAATTGGAAATGTATTCTTCCAGATGAACGTTAGTGCATTTTTGCATGGATTTTATCTGGATTTGTGAAGGAAAACTGGTAGAACATGCGGATAAACACAAAATGCTTGAGTAAGTCAGCGGGACAGGCAGTATCTCTGGAGAGAAGGAATGGGCGACGTTTCGGGTCGAGACCCGTCTTCAGACTGAGAGTCGGGGGAAAGGGAAACGAGAGATATAGACGGTAATGTTGGGAGATATATATTACAAATGAATGAAAGATACGCAAAAAAAGTAAAGATGATAAAGGAAGCAGGCCTTTGTTAACATCTGCCTGCTGTTGTAAGGCAACCCAGCTCCTGTTAACATGTCTGCTGCCCCACTTCACTCCCATTTCTCCAGTTGGGAAGCATTGGGGATGTTTGTAGTAGACGGCCAAAGAGCAGGGGAAGATATTAACTGGTGTTCTTAATTCCAACAATAATTAGTCGATGGTAAACGTGTGCGGCAGGACATTGATGGGGTCTTGAGATGCTCCAGCCAATGGGTGAGGATTTCATCAGCGATGGGAGGAAGGTCGTCGCTCGATGTCAAGTGACCTAGAATTTGAGGTTTTGTATTTCACCTCATGCGAGGCCAAACTGACACATCTGAACCAAACATCTGTTTAAGAAGGAACGGCAGATGCTGGAAAATCGAAGGTAGACAAAAGATGCTGGAGAAACTCAGCGGGTGGGGCAGCATCTATGGAGCGAAGGAAATAGGCAACGTTTCGGGCCGAAACGTTGCCTATTTCCTTCGCTCCATAGATGCTGCCTCACCCGCTGAGTTTCTCCAGCATTTTTGAGAACCAAACATGTATGTTTTAAAAATTAAATAACATCTTTAAAAGTTCTTCATGATTAACGAGCAACAAGTTTACAGGGTGAATGATAACATTCTCCACAAAAATCAATGAAAAATCCAATGCTCCACATCAATAGTGATTCTTTGAAAGCTAACTAATTTCGACATGTTGAAGGGATGTGCATTAGTGTGAATGGTCTAAGGGCAAGGGCTAAGGTACGGTAACTGATTAATTGATTGATTAATCAGAAGACACAGCAAGGAAACAGGCCCTTCAGCCCGATGAGTCCATGATGACTATCTATCACCGTTCACATTGTTCTATGTTATCCCGCTGTCACATTTACTCCTTTCCAAACCCCCACATCTTTGGGATGTGCAAGGGAACTGAAGGAACCCTTGGAGGAAACCCATGCAGTCACATAGAGAGCGTGCAAACTCCACACAGACAGAACCCAAGGTCAGGATGGAACCTGTGTCTCCAGCATTGTGAGGCACCAGCTGAGCGACTGTGCTGCCTCTGTTTACTATTTGTGGCAAACCTGGGAACTCACAACCAGAATGGCGGGGAAAATGGCGTGGAAATAACAGAGGCCAATTAAGCTAAAAACCTACACATTTTTTGGATGTGGGAAAAGTAGAGCTGCGGGAGGAAATCTAGGGAGACTGTGCATCTCCACGCAGACAACACCCGAGGTCAGGATTGAACCTGTGTTGTGATGCAGCAGCTCCACTCACTGCTCCACTGTCCAGCCATTGGGACCAGAACACTCAGAGTAACTAAGTTGTCAGGAGCTGTTAAGGGCCCGTCCCACTTTCACGACCTAATTCACGACCTCTGCCGAGTTTGCCCTTGACTCATACTCGCAGCATGGTCGTCACGAGGTCGTAGGAGTTCGTAGGTAGGTCATAATGCTAGTCGTAGGTACTCTTGGCGTTTTTCTAGCATGATGAAAAATGTCCACGAGTAAAAAAGGTCGTGAATTAGGTCGTGAAAGTGGGACAGGCCCATTACTCTTGGATCAGAATCTCCATGAGCAACATATTATTAGCAAAGCAAAGCATCATGGAGTACTGACTTTAGATGATCAGCCATGATCATATTGGATGGCGGTGCTGGCTCGAAGGGCCGAATGGCCTATTCCTACACCTATTGTCTATGTTTCCATTAACTTCACATTGTGTTTGTTTAAATTGATCGAAATGTCAGCATGATATATGTGAAAAGCGAAAATAAAATAATTGGATTTTCCCTAATGACTAGCCGGAGAATTGTACCAGGGGTTGCAGGTGTCAGATTAAGGAGGGTCCAAGGACAGGCCCAAGCTCGTTTCAGTGAGGGTGGCGATAATTCAATCAACAAACTACTGACAGTTCCGCTTGCCCACTTCAGGAAGGATGTGGAGGCTTTGGAAAGGGTGGACGGAGGTTTACCAGAATGCTGTCTGGATTAAGGGGTATTAGCTACAGGGAGAGCTTTTAAGGCAGAGATACACATATTCTTGATTAACAAGGGCGTCAGGGGTTATGGGGAGAAGGCAGGAGAATGGGGTTAGGAGGGAGAGATAGATCAGCCATGAGTAAATGGCGGAGTGGACTTCATGGGCCGAATGGCCTAATTTTGCTCCTATCACTGACAGTATGACATGTACAGAATTGGATTGTTTTTTTTCTGGATTGCTGGAGATTACGGGGAGACCTGATAGAAGTATATACAATTATGAGAAGAACGGGGAGGGTAGACAATCAGAATCTTTTTACCAAGATATATCAATCCCATTTCAATAATGTGGTTTTAATGCTGAAATGTTTTAAGTTGCACCATATGTACCACATTTTCCACTGAAATGTGTGGGGAGCAGAGGGAAAATTAATATCTGTCTATGCTCAAGGCATCGAAAGACTACAAATCAACAATATTTCTGCAGTCATAGTCACAGCGTGGAACCAGGTCCTTCGGCCCAACTTGCCCACACCGGCCAATATGTCCCAGCTACATTAGTCCCACCTGCCCGCGTTTGGTCCATATCCCTCCAAACCTGTTCTATCCATGTACCTGTCTAACTATTTCTTAAATGTTGGGATAGTCCCTTCTTCAACTACCTCCTCTGGCAGCTTGTTCCATACACCCACCATCCTTTGTGTGAAAATGTTACCCATCAGATTCCTATTAAATCTTTTTAGGAGGGAGAGATAGATCAGCAATGATTGAATGGTGGGGTAGACTTGATGGGCCGGATGGGCTAATTCTGCTCCTATCACTTATGACCTTATGAACAGATTTGGATTGGTTTTTTCTGGATCGTTGTAGATTGCGGGGAGACCTGATGGAAGTATATAAAGTTATGAGAGGAACGGGTAGGGTAGACAATCAGAATCTTTTACCAAGATAGAAAAGGGTGGCCATGGTGGTGCTGCGGTAGAGTTGCTGCCTTACAGCGCTTGTAGCGTCAGAGACCCGGGTTCGATCCGATTACGGGTGCTGTCTGTACGGAGTTTGTACCTTCTCCCCGTGACCTGCGTGGGTTTTCTCCGGGTACTCCGGTTTCCTCCCACACTCCAAAGACGTATAGGTTTGTAGGTTAATTGCCTTGGTATAAGTGTAAATTGTCCCCTAGTGTGTGTAGGGTAGTGTTAATGTGCGGGGATCGCTGGTCGGACACGGACTCGGTGGGCCGAAGGGCCTGTTTCCACGCTGTATCTCTAAACTAAAAATCAAATACTCGAGGCATAGGTTTAATGTGAGAGGGACAAAGGAGATGTATGGTCAAGTTTCTTTTTACACAGAGGGTGGTGATTGCCTAGAACGTGCTGCCAAGGGTATTGGTCGAGGTAGATATGTTAGTGGGATTTAAAAGAGTTTTGTGTAGGCACATGGATATGTGGTGAACGGAGGGATATGGATTATGTGCAGGTAGATAAGTGATGGTCTTGGCATCATAATGAGCACAGACATGGTGAGCTGACGGGCTTGTTCTTGTGCTGTAATGTTCTATGTTCTATGGATAAAACAGGGTAAATTATCTACTTATGCTCAATAGTTAAAAGTACTGATCCAAACTGATACCTGCACTGACCATTACGCTAGTATAAAGCTAAGGGATCAATGAAATAATGCTTGATTATGCCTGTGCTATATACA
This sequence comes from Malacoraja senta, assembly GCA_038087875.1. Taxonomy (NCBI): domain Eukaryota; kingdom Metazoa; phylum Chordata; class Chondrichthyes; order Rajiformes; family Rajidae; genus Malacoraja; species Malacoraja senta. Next base: position 278,813,250 of record CM075977.1, on the reverse strand, counting down.
GTGGCTGTGGCAGTTAGAGCTTCTTTCATGTATAATTGATGTATTTGCTCTTTCCATCAATACCTCCCCCCTTTCTTGAAGATATTGATCCCTCAACAGAATGCAGAGACAGCTGCTGTAATTACAGTTCTTTTCATATCGCAATTTTTCATGAGCACACTTTGCTACTGAATATGACCCTCACCTTTACCTATTCAGCTTGTCCTCACAACATTCCCACACCATCCCCATCACGCACCATTGCCACGATTTTATCAATAGTGTTGAGCAGAAGAAAATAATTTGCTGGTTCACAAGTTATCGGAGTAGAATTAGGCCATTCGGCCCATCGAGTCCACTTCGACCATTAAATCATGGCTGATCTCTGCCTCCTAATCCCATTTTCCTGCCTTCTCCCCCTATCCCTAAGATAGAATTTGTCTATCTCTGCCTTACAAACTTCCACTGACTTGGCCTCCACAGCCCTCTGTGGCAATAAACTCCACAGATCTGTCTAAAGAAGTTCCTCCTCACCTCCTTTCTAAAAGAGCGCCCTTTAATTCTGAGGAATTTAATTTGCTTCTGCCTCCAGAACCTTCCACCAACCATCAATATCAATCAATATCAATATCAGTTTTATTCGTCACTTGCACATAAAGTGCAAGTGAAATGAATTTGCCAGCAGCGGTACAATGAAAAAAAGAACACCCAAAAACACAATAAAAATTTAACACAAACATCCACCACAGTATTCATCACTGTGGTGGAAGGCACAAAATTTGGCCAGTCCTCCTCCATTTTCCCCCGTGGTCTGGACTTCAACCCTCCGCAGCCGCCGCTGCGGATGTTCAGACAAGGTAAAGTCCAGATAAAGTCCAGGTAAGTCCTGAATCGGTGCTTCCCCACCGGAGACCGCGGCTTCAGGTTGGTGTAGGCCGCAGGCCGGAGGTCAAAGATTTAAAGTCCCTGCCGTGCCACAGCAAGAAGCGCCGCAGACCGCAGGATGACCGTAATGCAATGACTCTGGACAGTATGTGGATTAGTTCCTACTGAAATAACCCGTTATGCTTATCTGAATTACTGAGAAGTTGTGGCCACTGTACAAACAGCAAAGTTTGCACAGGATGGTCGGATATAAAACAACTGAACTACGCAAAAAATATTCCAATTACACCAAAATAATTTCACACATTGCATAATTACAATTTATTTTTAATTACAAAGATAGAGATTTGATTATGTCTGTTCATGTTTCGGACCAATTTAGCGTGAACAAAACAGATTTGACGTATTTCGCCTATCTTTGTGTATGTGTTATAGAGTCATAGCGTCATAGAGTGATACAGTGTGGAAACAGGCCCTTTGGCCCAACTCGCCCACACCGACCATCAATGTCCCAGCTACACTAGTCCCACTTGCCTGTGCTTGGTCCATAACCCTCCAAACCTGTCCTATTCCTGTAGCTGTCCAACTGTCTCTTAAATGATGGGTTAGTCCCAGCCTCAACTGCCTCCTCTGGCAGCTTGTTCCATACACCCACCACCCTCTGTGTGAAAAGTTACCCCTCGGATTCCTATTAAATCTTTTCCCCTTCACCTTGAACCTATGTCCTCAGGTCCTCAATTCCCCTACTCTGGGTAAAAGACCCTGTGCATCTACCTGATCATGATTATATACACCTCTATAAGATCTCCCCTCATCCTCCTACGTTCCATGGAATAGAGACCCAGCCTACTTAACCTCTCCCTAGAGCTCACACCCTCTTGTCCTGGCAACATCGTCATAAGGTGCATCTATTTGCAAATGTTGGTATGAAAACAAAACAGGAACGGCTTTTGCCTACAATAAGAAATGATGCTCCTACCTGGTTCTGCGAGATCAAGAAGGTAACAGTATCACCAGGGCTGACGGCCAACCTCTCTCCTTTCGTGACTATCTGGAGCCCTCTGGGAGCCATCAGTGGGCACCGGTACTCTGTGGAACCTTGCCTCTTGTCCAAACCACCCTTGCAGACGTTGAGGGCCACCTTCCTGTAACTGTCCAATACATGGGAATCTTAAGCATTTGCAGCCACACATACAATTATACATATCTTGCTCATTAAATGCACAGACAGAGTGAGGAAGAGGGAGAGAGAAAGGAAAAGAGTGAGAGGAAATTTGGCACACTGCAAACTTCATGTATTTGGCTTTGTATCATTCTTCCTCCTGCCACTAATGTTATAGAGTCATAGGGCGATACAGTGGGGTCAAGGAAAGAGCGTTCACGTCGCGGCCCTGTTTCCACCAATCTTTCCACCACCACGCACAAGAAGCAACAAGACAGACATCATTGTGCAGATGCCGAGACGTGTGTTCAGCTCTGGCTGAACAACTTCTAATCTTGTGTGTGGACTCAATAAGAAGAAGAGTGATACAGTGTGGAAACAGGCCCTTCGGCCCAACTTCCCCACACCGACCAACATGTCCCAGCTACACTAGGCCCGCCAGCCTGCGCTTGGTCTATATCCCACCAAACTTGTCCCATCCATTTACCTGTCTAACTGTTTCTTAAATGTTGGGATAGTCCCAGCCTCAACTACCTCCTCTGGCAGCTTGTTCCATACACCCACCACCCTTTGTGTGAAAAAGTTACCCCTCAGAATCCTATCAAATCTTTCCCCCTTCACCTCGATTCACCTACTCTGGGCAAGAGGCTCTGTGCATCTACCCGCTCTAATCCCCTCAAGAATGTTGTTTATGAATATGTTTTTCCCCAATATGTTTCCCACTCTAGAGAGAGAAGCACTAATCAAAGTTAGGCTGAAGAAGCATCTTTGGCAATGCTACAAGATTATTTCAATTTCACAGCCAGTCATGAGATTCTGAATGAAAACAAGCCATCAGCAGGTTGATCAACACCTAAAGTGTCACATTTTTATTTGCAAAAACACCTCAGGATGAAGCGCATGTCATTTCCTTGACTACTTTACTTTGGTGCCAACCTGTTTTATACGTCAAACAAAATCACAGAGCATCTGAATAAAGCGTTCTGCCAAGCACAAAGCCCACGATACCCTATATCATGTACAATGCCACTCACTTTGCCTCCAAAGGTATGAATGAAAGTTACCTGATCAGAGTGCAGGTGACAATAGAATCATGTCTTGAAATCTACTTTCTACTCCATCGTGAAGGAGAACTGATTTGTCTTTCATTAACAGCATGGAATAAAAACAGGCGCTTGTACAGATGCTCCTTGGGTTACCAATGCCCAACTTACGAACGTAACCATAAACTGTTTTTTTATTTTTTAATTTTTTTAATTAGAAGTAAGTACAATTGTATACAATCATATTTTCATAATACATTTTATGTACAGCTTCTTATTTTTTTAATTTTGTAATAAAGAAGAAAAAGAAAAAGAAATTAGATAATGAAGAATAGAAAAATGTGAGATATATGGTGTGTGAAAAAGAAAAATAGAGAGTGAAAGAAGAAAGTTAAGAAATAGAAAATAGAAGAAAAAGAGTAAAAGAAGAAAAGAGAAGAAAAAGAAAAGAGAAGTAAGGAGATCGTATTTATAATCTTGACCATTCCTCACCCAGTCACGGATTAGCTTTTACACTTGTGTTGCACCATATGTATAAACTGTTTGTTGATCACGCTCCAGGAACAATGATTAAATTCAAATCAAAACCTGTCTTGAAAGAAACCTGCTGACATGTAACCTCCAGACAGTACCCAGGCACCATTGTCACTTAGCCACTGCCAATTGTCACATTGCCACTGCCAATTTCACCATGGGCCACTTAAGAGAGATGCTTTGGAAATTGTCAAGCAATTGTTTCTATTGCTTCATGGCTGATCATCCAAATACAGTACAATACAGAACTACTATCTACCTCATTGGAGACCCTCAGACTATCCTTGATCGGACTTTGCTGGCTTTACCTTGCACTAAACGTTATTCCCTTATCACGTATCTATACTGTCAATGGTTCGATTGTAATCATGTATTGTCTTTCTGCTGACTGGTTGGCACGCAACAAAAGCTTTTCTCTGTACCTCGGTGCATGTGACAATAAACTAAACTGAAATGAACTGAATCTGTTTAATGATTTGGCTCCCGTTCCCTCTGTGAGAGAGAAGTCCACAGGTTAATCGTTCTTTGGGTAAAGATTATTCTCCTCATCTCAGACCTAAATGACATACCCTGTGCCCATCGGCTAAGATTCCTGATTCAGGACTTCCCCACTATTGGGAATAAGCAGTTGTAGTCTGTCAGTGCCATCAAGGTTTTATAAGTTTCAATGAGGTTTCTTCTCATGCTATTAAACTGCTACTGCAATACAGGGGCAAGCCAGTGTAGTGATAACGTAGAACTGTAGTGTTAACATAGATAACCAAGAGATTCATATATAAAAAAGCAATTTGATGCAATCAAGTCTTCCACCAATCATTCAGCAATATTTATTTTATCGATCACAGATTACTATTACTGCCCAATAGCTTTAGAAATTCCAGTACCTCCTTGACAGTAATACGGATTGACATTTCTCCATTAACTGCAGATAGGCACAAAATGCTGGAGTAACTCAGCGGGACAGGCAGCATCTCTCTATTAACAGCCCCAGGTTCCCTCAGCTTCTCCAAAGTAATAACAGAGGAGAAATACTCAATGAAGATTTTCACCACTCAACCTACCTCCTGTCCGCTCACTCATCAATACCGGTGAGTCGGCCAGCCACAATGGAGACGTTGGTGAATTTACAGATGGCATTGAAGTTGCTTAGTCAGATGTTAGGATTGAACCCAGATCATTGGGGCTGTGGGGCAGCAGCTCTACCAGCTGTGACATCCCATATTTTTACACGTACTAATGCCACATCCACATAAATTTGTCATTGGCAGGAAGAAGAGATGAGGTGAAGACTTCTGTTTATGCCTGATTCGTTCGGGTGTCAGGGGTTATGGGGAGAAGGCAGGAGAATGGGGTTAGGAGGGAGAGATAGATCAGCCATGATTGAATGGTGGAGTAGACTTGATGGGGCCGAATGGTCCAATTCTCAAGTCATCAAGTCAAGAGAGCTTATTGTCATGTATCCAAGATGGGATAATGAAATTCTCCTCCTATCACTTATGACCTTATGTTCTAAATTAAACATTGGAAAGAGAGCAATTACCAATTTATCCCATGACACAGCACAGAGAAACAGATGATAACACGTGAACAGTGAAAGGGGAAAGAATAAAGAGAGGGGCGGCAGAGCAGACGGAACAGAAGATATGAAGTTTTTAACTTTGACAGACAAGTTTTTTTCCTTTCCCAACATGCAGCACCTACCCCGAGCTTCTGGTGTACAATTGTCCAGACTTGCAATCCTCTGAAGGTGAATCTGGGTTGTACCAAAATGCAGGGACACATCTGCCATTGGCCTGCTGCTCAAATCCATAATCACTGTAAAAGAAATACAGCCGTGAAGGAACGGAGACCATGATGATGAAAAAGTTCAAGCAGCATCGAGTCGATTTACAACCTGTTATCAGGCATGGTAATTCAGACAACTGTTACTAAAAGCCATCATTTTCATTTTTACAATGATCTTTGAACAGATAATAATACCAATAATAATAATAATAATAATACCAATAACAACAATAATCATACTTTATTAGCCGAGTATGTTTTGTAACATATGAGAAATTTCATTTGCCATACAGTCATACCAATAAAAACCCACAAAACACACAAAATACAATTTAACACAAACATCCACCACAGTGACTCCTCCACGAAAAAAAAAGTTCAATCTCTTCTCTTTTTGGTCCTCCCATGGTCGGCGGCCTCGAAACTTCCGTTGACGGGGTGATCTTGGCTCCCGTAGCTGGAGATCAAGCTCCCGCATCGGGGGAAATCTCAGCTCCCCCGTGCCGGGCGATCAGCCCCGGGTCGGGGCTAGATGAACCTCTTACGGCTTGGAGCTTCCTGACATCAGTCTCCGCCCGAGACTGCGAGCTCCTCAATGTTGGAATCCGCAGGTCGCGGCTGGAGCGTCGATCCCAGGCAAGGGATCGCAGGGTCCGATGACAAGTCGACATCCCCACGGTGGGGGCTCAAAAGTCAGTCTCGAGCAAGGCCGCCAGCTCCATGATGTTAGGCCGCAGAGCGACCGGAGATACCATCCGGAAAACAATCGCATCTCCGGCACGGTAAGACATTGAAAAAAGTTTCCCCTCCCCCCTCCCCACATAAAACAAACCAGAGAACATTAACACAAACTTTTAAAACACACTAAAAATAACAAAAAAGACAAAAAGACAGACAGACCGTTGACGAGGCGGCCATCACTGACGGCGCCACCCAGATGCTAATCTATGTCATGTTACAATATGATAGAACTTTATTTATCCCAGGAGGGAGATTAATTTGCTAACAGTCATAAAAAAACACAAAATACATTAAACATGAAATTAAAGTGACGAGTGGAAAGGCTTTGGGGATGTGCAAAGATTGAGGAGGTTGGGGGATGGGGGGAGTCAGTCTCAGTCTAGCCCACGACAGAAGGGGGAGGAGTTATACAGTTTGATAGCCACAGGGAAGAAGGATCTGTGGCGTTCTGTACTGCATCTTGGTGGAGGATGTTCATGCCTGGAAAACATGTTGAAAGTCTACCCTACAGGTTCTGTATAACATTCGCGTTAAGAAACAACTGTGTTAAAATTAGAGTGGTGGAAATTCCCCTGTGAAACTTCTAAATTGCTGCATACTTGTCTTCAACTGGCACCTATGACCTCTTGCTGAAATAGATAGCTGGAGGTGGATGGAATGCCTTCTTAGATGTGGGTATCACATCTATACTTTTGTGAGTATGTGGCATGTTTTAGTTAGATTATTACAGCTGCAGTACTTTATTGAGTATATTCATAAGTATAATCTTATGTGATCTTATAGAGGTGTATGAAATCATGAGAGGAATAGATCGGGTAGACGCACAGAGTCTCTTGCCCAGAGTAGGTGAACCGAGGACCTCCCAGAGGACATAGGTTTAAGGTGAAGGGGAAAAGAATTAATAGGAATCTGAAGGGTAACTTTTTCACACAAAGGGTGGTGGGTGTATGGAACAAGCTGACTATCCCAACCTTGAATAAACAGTTAGACAGGTGCATGGATCGGACGGGTTTGGAGGGATATGGACCAAATGCTGGCAGGTGGGACTAGTGTAAGTTGGACCAAAGGGCCTGTTTCCACACTGTATCACTCTATGACTCTATTAGAAGTGCAGACATTTCTGAAAAAGGTAACAAGGAGAGTGAAGAGGGAGCATTTTAATCATTTAAATATGTACAGACACAACATATAGTGCTGGATAACACATGTTTTCTGTACATGTAGATGCCTACACTACAGGACAAATTGGTACATAATCACCACTACTTGGTGGTCGAAAATTAATTAGCTGAAAAGAAGAGAATTATTTTGCAGTCCTAAACAGTACAATTCCTCTTCAGAGTCCTTGATGCTCATTGCATTGATCTTTCACCTGAGCATGTTGTATAACTTGATATACAGAAGTGTTTTCCTTGATTGAATACAATCAGAAGCATGCTGTGAGGCTGTCATGCAGGAATGATTCATCGGATGTTGAGACAAGATGTTGAGGAAAGATGTGGGCGACCAGGCTTACGTTGACTCAAGTTTAGAATGAGCGGAGCTATCAAAGACAGCAGTAAAGTTCTGCTGGTGTGCACAGACTTTATATCAGAAAAATATCTCCCTGGATTGCAGACCCAGGACCAGGTTTCACCATGTCAGCTTATGGGGAAAACTTTTCGCAAGTTCACAAGTTGTAGGAGTAGAATTAGGCCATCCGGCCCATTGAGTGTAATCGTGTATTGTCTTCCTGCCGTCTGGATAGCACGCAACAAAAGCTTTTCACCGTAACCCGGTACACGTGACAATAAACTGAACTGAAACTGAAACTGACTGTGATTTTCCTCAATCGGAGCCCGCTGAACCTATGGAATTCTCCACCGCAAATGGCTGTGGAGCAAATTTCTGGGCATAGGGGTCATCAAGGGACTTGGGGAGAGAGCAGCATTGATGGCATTACAGTTATAGAGCTGCACAGCATGGAAACAAGCCGCTTTGCCTGCTTGGTCTACGATAAGCAAGTTAACCTCTTGGGCTAAGTTGCTTATATTTGCCCCATTGCCCTTTAACCCCTTCCTATTTATATATCTTTCTAAATAACCTTTAAAAGTCTTAACTGTATCCGCATCTATAGCTTCCTCTGGTGCTCATTCTAGACATGGACTATCCTAAATTATGTCTAAATTTCCTCTTAATTCTCACCCCTCTAATCTTAAACCTATGCCCTCGTTTTAGAATCCTCTATCCTGGGAAAAGGACTATGAGCGTTCACCTTATCCATGTCTCTCAGGATCTAGTACAATAAGGTCACTCATCATTCTCCAATGCTCCAAAGGACAAAAGTCCCAGCTTATCGAAAGTATGTCCATAACTCAAGCCCTCAGTGCAGGTAACTTCTTGGTGAATATCGCCTGTGCCTTTTCCAATTTAATGATATCCTCCCTGTAGCTGACCGATCAAAACCGCTCATAATACTCCAAATGTGGTTCCACCAACAATGTGTACTGTTGCATCATGATGTCCCAAATTTGTACACAATACCCTTCCCAATGAAGGCAAGCAAACTGTAGGAGCCATTTGTGCTTAGTTACTGTCAGTTTATTATAGCCATGTCTAGATATTTCTAGTTTTATCTTTTTTGTATGCATGTGCGTGGAATTTTATAGGGTGTAGTAGGGCTTGTCTACATCTGGGGAGGCTGGCGTAGCCACAGAGATTAGAATTCAGTTTAGCCTCGAGGGATGGTTGAGACAACAGTTTTTATCACTCTCACACGACTCTATACGACACGACACGGATGAGACAGTTACCGGTAGTAAGAATGAAAAGTTACAATTTGTATTGGAATAAGAAATAATTGATATGAATCATTTCTTTCTTTGTACTACTTCAATAAAAGACCAATTAACCACGAAACAACGACTGGGAGATTTGTTTTTATTATCGACGAGTGCGTCAGCTATATCTCTTCTACATCCTGGAGTAGTAATGGCGATCAAAAGTTGGGCATTGGAAAGTTAGGAAATTGCCATTACACAAACCAAAAGTCAGTGGATATTTTTAAGGCAGAGATAGATGGATTCTTGATTCATGGGGAGAAGGCAGGAGAATGGGGTTAAGAGGGAGAGATAGATCAGCCATGATTGAATGGCGGAGTAGACTCGATGGACCAAATGGCCTAATTCTGTTCCTATCACTTATGACCTTATGACCTCCAGACAAGTATCCATTTTGTCGGGAAAATGTGCAGCATTTGTCCTGAGTTTTCAGAGCAAGCTATCGAACAGAGAGTGGTGAAAGTGAGATTATTTATCTTTGTTCGGTTTTGTTGAAATAGTGTTGTGTTGCTCATGAGACTCGATGGGCCAAATAGGCCTAATTCTGCTCCTATTCCTTATGACCTTATGAACTTCTACAACACACTGTCCACCTGACTCACCACTTTGAGAACACCATACACCTATCCTATCAGATCACCCTGTTCTGCAACACTCTCCAGCACTCCACCATTCACTGTGTATTGACATTGTGCACCATCCCTGATTGAGTGTTGCAGCAGGATCTAAGGGCCAAAGGGCTTATTCCTGCACCTATTTTTCTATTTTTCTACACCATGAATAGTATCTAACTATACAGTTTACTAATGTCAGGGTATATTTTAGAAGTTAGCATTCATTTTGGAAAAAATAATGCCCCTAAACTAGCATTACTTTTGCATGAATTCTGTACATTGAAGTTTAGGTGAATGTTACCATTGCCTCAACAGTAATCAGTAGAACAGTGGTTTCCATTGCAACTCCTTATATTTATCATTCACAAAGTACTTTCTATATAATGACCACTGCAATAAATTCATGTAGTTTGATAAGTAACACTTTGGGGGTTTGTTTAAAGAAGTGATGCAGATTCATAGAGTCAGAGTGATACAGTATGGAAACAGGCCTTTGGCCCAACTTGCCCACACTGGCCAACATGTCCCAGCTACCCTAGTCCCACCTGCCCACATTTGGTCCATATCCCTCCAAACCTGTTCGATCCATGTACCTGTCTAACTATTTCTTAAATGTTGGATAGTCCCTTCCTCAACTATCTCCTCTGACAGCTCATTCCATACACCCACCACCCTTTGTGTGAAAAAGTTACCCCTCAGATTCCTATTCAATCTTTTCCCCTTCACCTTAAATTCTAGTCCCCTGGTCCTCGATCCCTACTCTGGGCAACAGACTCTGTGCATCTACCCTCAACCACCTCCTCTGTGAGCTCGTGCCATACACCCACCACCCTTTGTATGAAATGGAGAAATAGGATTGTCTTGGTATAAATCAATACAGGTGTCAGAGGTTATGGGGAGAAGGCAGGAGAATGAGGTTAGGAGGGAGAGATAGATCAGCCATGATTGAATGGCGGAGTAGACTTGATGGGCCGAATGGCCTAATTCTACTCCTATCACTTATGACCTTATGATAATACTACACTATAGAAATCCTAACCTCATTATTTATAAATCTAATACATTATGCAATTGATTAAAAAAAAACATGTAGTTACCATTCAAAATCAAATTCTGTGCACAGGCAAGGTTTGGAGGAGAGGGCTGATGTGAAGTTCTTTCCTTTAATACACCAGGATGATATTTTCCGTCTGCGGAACCGTCTCTGCTCTCCCATGATGCACTGCTTCTCCTAAACAGAGACATGCTAGTGGGTCAATTGGCACAACTTCATACCTCATAAACAGACACAAAATGCTGGAGTAACTCAGCGGGACAGGCAGCATCTCCGGAGAGAAGGAATGGGTGACTTTTTCGGGTCGAGACCCTTCTTCAGACTCATACCTCATAGAACACACAATGGGAATCAATGTGCTGCACCGTCCATGTGTTAGTATTCCCAATACCCCTTCATGTTCCTTCCTTGAAATGTCAATTGCTAATCAGTCACAGGCTAACCTTAGCAAATTGATACTGTCCTTGAAAAATCAGTATCGTTCTAAATGCTGATTTGCGCTGTACTTGGGATGTATTTTCCATTAATTTGCCCACTTTTGATGATAGGTTGATTGACCCCAACAGATTCTCCCATCTCGTTCTGAACACAGCCTCTGCTAGTTCCTACTTTAGTAGTCTGAGTGCTTGGTTATTTAAAGATATTAAACCTTTCAATACTTCACTGGTGATCACATCCAATTTGTCATATTTTTCTGCATGGTGACGCAGTGGTAGAGTTGCTGCCTTACAGCACCAGAGACCTGGGTTCGATCCTGACAACGGATGCCGTCCCCGTGACCTGCGTGGGTTTTCTCCGACATCTTTGGTTTCCTCCCACATTCCAAAGACGAACAGGTTTGCAGGTTAATCGGCTTGGTATAAATGTAGATTCTCCCTAGTGTGTGTAGGATGGCGTTAATGTTCGGGGATCGCTGGGTGGTGTGGACTCGGTGGGTTGAAGGGCCTGTTTCTACGCTGTATCTCTAAACTAAAAAACTAAACTTTCATTCCTTCAGTGTGAAATATTGATAGATCCTTATTTTGCAACGTTTGAAGCATTTGATCTTGCAACAGTGGTGATTTTCCTACATAATGTTAATTCACTTTTGTATACTAACAACTGTAAGGATGTATTTTTCCTTAGTATTCCCACGATAGATTGTCTGACCTCACCTTCATGTTAATATTAAGGACCTACTTAAACGTCCTGGCTAGGGGATTGGAAATGGTGCAACAAAAGTTCACCAAAGTTGAGAAACAACTCTGCCAGGCATTCCTGTTCAGTTTCTAACGTTACCATAGATTATTAACACCACAGGGAGCATTTACAGATTTGCAGAACTAATATTGAATAGTTAGAACACACTTGAAAGGAAAAGCAGCCTTCTGAAGTTTGCTTTCTGTAAGCATGCTGCAGGCTACGATTTCCACATATAACTGTAAAACATACAACAGAGGCCTGGCATGAATTCACAGTGAAAATATAATTTTTAATAGGCATTTTTTTTGTTGCACTTGTTATTTACCGCATAGATATGGAATGGAATACTTTATTGTCCCATGTGACAAGGCACAGTGAGATTCTTTGCTTGCATACCCAAGGTATACAAATAGCGGCCACCTACGGCGCTGACAAAGTTACAAAGCATGCCGGCTCCTTCTATAATCTCCCCCACCCACAGCGGTTCCCCCACAAATTGTCCTTTGTTCCCCTCCCTCACCATTGTCCATTGTTCTTCCCCCTCCCTCACAGCGGTTCCCCCCCCACTCTCATCGACTGCCGACCAGTCCTATGGACAACGGGTAATCAGCAATATTCTCAGCCTGGCAAGGGCAATTTTTACTTTTGCTTTGCTGTGCAACCACCAGCTATTTATTTATATTTCAAAAATCTGTCTTGCGGTGCAAATGTGCGAACTTTTAGTGTGGAAATATTATAAGCATGGCAATGTGGTGTCAAACACAAAATTTGTTGTTGTACATAAATCCATTTGGCATTTGTTTAATTTGGCACTTGGGACTTTCGCTTCATTGTTGTACATGTTATTCTTGTCAGTAATAGAGTGTGTTAAATGCATAGTGGTGGTTATTGGTCAGGTGGCTACGTTTTATATGCTCAATGTGGTCGACTGATTGCCACAAAGAATATTGAGAACTGTTTACATCTGCTGGTTCTTTGTAAAAACGAGTTCAAACATAAGGGTTTACAATAACTAGCAACATGCATTTCATGATAGAAATAATGCTATTATATATGAATGATTTTTCCACTTCTTTAATTTGAAGATCTTGGCTTTCAATAAAGTCTCTGTTGCTCTGGGTATTTTCACCTGCAGTGGACCGGGGGGGGGGGGGGGGGGGGTGAAAAAAGGTGGACCTGGCGCGGGATACTTTGTGACTTTGTTGGTGCCCTTTATGTGGCGACTATTTGCATCCCTTGCGTATGCAAGCAAAGAATTTCACTGTCACTTGTCGCATGTATCAGTAAAGTATTCAATTCAATTCAGATTGAGATGAGTATTCATGGATGGAATGGGAATGAAAAGAACAAACAGGTGCAAACGGAAGAAGGGTCACGACCCGAAACGTGGGGTGGAAGATTGCAACCTTCACGTGGTTTCGACTAATGCAATCAACTCGACGTGCACAAACGGAAGATCAAATAGAACAAGTTGTCCAACAACTTTAGGCTGTGCACGCCACACGAAAGAAGAGACCCGAAACGTCACCCCTTCCTTCTCTCCAGAGATGCTGCCTGTCCCGCTGAGTTACTCAGGCATTTTGTGTCGACCTGAGGTGCAAACAGAATGTGCAATATTTGCATCTAGCAGTGCATGAGTTTGTGCACAGTATTTCCTGTGGCTACATGTGTCAGCTAACTGGGTCAGCAGAAGCAGCGAGATCATACTAGTAACTGGCTTTTTGTGTGAGTTTATACAAAAAGTACTAAAACGTAAGCCGATTGAAAATCTGGAGGGGGGAGGTACAGACGGAATGGGAGTGCTTCATGGCAATTCAGGTGCAATTCTTGCTCAGTACTGCAATGATGTCTTTGAGCTTTTGCACAACTCAGAGAATATTGCAGGTTACTGAATGTAAATACTTCCATAAACCAGTGCAATTGGTCGACCCACGGTAACCTGTACAATTAGGGACATTTATGAAGTGATTATTTTGGCACTGTTTTGTGGGAGAGGCAATCTTGAGCATGTCTTTACTAAAACTATGAAAAACAATTGTTTTGCACTTAAAAGACTGAACGTTCATTTCATCCATGTTCCTCATGATTTTGCACATCTCAATAAGATCACCGTGGAAGGAACTGCAGATGCTGGAAGGTAAACACAAAATGCTGGAGTAACTCAGCAGGACAGGCAGCATCTCTGGTGAGAAGCAATGGGCGACGTTTCGGGTCGAGACCCTTCTTCAGTCTGTATCCCATTAGCATAACAAAGCATAACACAGAACCTGATGGTCCATTATGTTAACAACGTTGTCATCCACATTGTTAAACTAAATGACAAACAGCAGTGGACCCGGCACCTGAGACACACCACTGGCCACAGATCTTCAAGCTGACTAAAAGAGTCCCCTACCAACACCCTCTGATCCTTTCACCAAGGATTTTGTATCTAATTGGCTAGCTCACTGTGGACAGCATGTGATCTAAACTCTCAGAGTGGCCTACCATACTAGATGTAGTTTAGTTTAGGTTAGAGGTACAGCGCGCAAACAGGCCCTTCAGCTCACCAAGTCAGCAATCACCCTGTACACTAGCACTATCCTACACACACTAGGGACAATTTACAATTTTTACTGAAGCCAATTAACCTTCAAATTCGTTTTTTTGGAGTGTGGGAGGAAACCGGAGGACCTGGGGAAAACCCACACGGTCACTGAGAGAACGTACCAACTCCGTACAGACAGCACCTGTAGTAAAGATCGAACCCAGGTCTCTACCGCTGTAAGGCAGTATCTCTACCGCTGTGCCACTGTGCCATCCTTGCCAAAATAACAATAGCTCATTGTAATATTTCTTTATCTGCCTGTGAGGATATTACAACTTTCTTATTCGCTTAACAAAGTTCAATAGTATCAGTTTAAAGGTATTAGGGAGTACAGTTTATTTTTAGCTGGTGGCAACCCCTTGTTTTAGGACTAAGTGCTAAACAAAGTAAGAGTCTCACTCTAAACAATCGCAACAACGAGTTTCAAAAATCAGAAGGCACTAATGATGCTGGTTTACAAATAAAACACAGAGTGCTGGAGTAACTCAGCGGGCCAGGCAGCATCTCTGGAGAACACAGATAGGTGACATTTTGGGTCGGGACCCTTCTTCAGACCGACTGTAGCCTTCTTCAGACCTGTATTCACCTATCACTTGCCAGACTTTGGCCCGCCCCGTTTTTATCCAGCTTTCTCCCTTCTACTACAATCAGTCAGAAGAAGGGTCCCAGCCCGATATGTCACCCATCCGTGTCCTCCAATGATGCTGCCTATCCCCCTGACTTACCCCAGCATAGAGTTATAGAGTCACACAGCATGGAAGCAGGCCCTTCACCCAACACGTACCTGCCGACCAAGATGCCCCATCTAATCTAGCCCCATACACCTGTGATTGACCCCTTATTCCTCTAAACCCTTCCCATCCATCTACATATCCAAGTGTCTGATGAAGGGTCTCCACCCGAAACGTCACATATTCTTACTCTCCAGAGATGCGGCCTGACCTGCTGAGTTACTCCAGTACTTTGTGCCTATCTTTGGTGTAAAACAGCATATGCAGTTCTTTCCTACACATCTTGGCACTGTGTGGGTTTTTTTCCCAATCACCCAAAGTTTGAAATAAAATAGGTAATGTGATCATTACTCAGAAGGTTCTTCATAATCTTAAGAAAAACAATGGGTTTTAATGTATGCACATGCAGCAATTAAGAATTTCTAATATCTTAATGTTTCTCTAGTTCTCTCTGCAATACCTGGTTCCTCAGATCCCAGGAGTCATAGTCATCCGGTAAGCAGTGTCTGTGGAATGATGGTCTGAAGTCCACTTTCACCAGTTCCCAATCCGATCGGAAGCTAATGTGGCCGAAGATCCTGGAACAGAAATACAGTCCGAAGATTTAACAACATTAACAAAAGAACACCTCTTGGGACCAAGCTTGGGACTAAGCTCTAAATGAGGCATGTAACGAATGAATAACTTGCAGCTAAGTGCTTTCACTGCAAGCCCTGCACCATCTTCATGCTGGCTGGTCTCCGTATGATTGTTAAGGGCCTGTCCCACTTGGCGATTTTTTCGCCGACTGCCAGCATCATTGACTGACGTATAAGGTCACCGAATAATTTGCGGCGTGATGCGGCGGTGACGCAGCGTATTTGACCAAGTAGAATGGAATTATATGGATAAAGTATTACAAAAATTCCAACTGGGAGAGAATTTTATTCTATGGATAAAATTATTATATAATAAACCTACAGCTAGAATATTAACTAATAATATATTATCCTCGAAATTCCAACTATCAAGGGGAAATAGACAAGGATGCTCATTATCACCACAGCTGTTTGCACTTATTATTGAACCGCTAACAGAAAAAATTAGAATACACCCTGATATCCATGGGTATAATACTAAAGATTCATATAATAAAATATCTTTATACGCGGATGATATATTACTGTACATTACAAAACCTCAAATCACTATACCAAATATATTAAATTTAATTGAAGACTTTGGATCCTTTTCTGGATATAGAATAAATTGGAATAAGAGTGAAATTATGTCAATAAAACCGAAAGATTCAACACATCTTTTAAAATTCCCTTTTAAAATAGCTACAGAAAAATTTAAATACTTGGGAATTGAAATTACTAGAACATATCAAGGTATGTTTAAGGCAAATTTTGATCCACTACTTAATAAATTAAACACACGAATTAAATTTTGGAAAACGCTCTCGATGTCTTTAATAGGCCGAATAAATGCAATAAAAATGATCTTTCTACTGCAAATTTTATACCTATTTCAATCGATTCCTATATACTTACCAAAGAAGGTTTTTTTAAACTGGACTCAGATATCACTAATTTTATATGGGACTATAAATCACATAGAATACAAAAAACTCACTTGAATAAACCTAAAGTATTAGGGGGTTTAGCACTACCTAATTTCATGTATTATTATTGGTCAGTAAATATTAAAAATATGATTCAACTGATGGATAACTCCGCCCAGCAAGTGGACTGGATTGTAATGGAGAAAGAGGATTGCTCCTCTGGAAACATTGGAGCGATCCTCCTCTCACCAATGAAACTGAATAATATAAATTATATTAAGAACCCAATTATCCATAGTACAATCCGAATTTGGAAACAAATAAAACAAAATTTAAAATTAAGAAATTTATCACTATTATCGCCCATAGTTAATAACCCTTCGTTTAATCCCTCTATTATAGATAAATCTTTTATACATTGGGATAGACTAGGAATTAAAACGTTCGGTGACCTGTATGAAACTGGAAAATTACTTTCATTTCAACAATTACAAATAAAATATACTCGGAAATAATCA
Source organism: Malacoraja senta (assembly GCA_038087875.1). NCBI lineage: Eukaryota > Metazoa > Chordata > Chondrichthyes > Rajiformes > Rajidae > Malacoraja > Malacoraja senta. The sequence continues at coordinate 278,796,070 of CM075977.1, read as the reverse complement.
ATATTTTTAAATATTTTCAAATATGCGACTATTTGAAAAAATATACAAAAGATCATTATAATAGCCCAGCAGATGTATTGGATGAGGCAATGCAGATAAAAGCTGAATCAGCAAACTTAATATCATATTTGTATAATATTATCTTAAATGTAGAAATACCATCTACGGAGGATATCAGAAGAGTCTGGGAACAAGAGTTAGCTATTAAATTTCAAAGGAAAGGTGGAATGAACACTTATTAAACGTGTATAAATGTTCGATTAATGTAAGACACACTTCAATACAATTTAAAATTTTACATAGATTATATTATTCCAAAACTAAAATCCATAAAATTTTCCCAAATGTATCATCCATTTGTGATAAATGTCAATCCCAAGAAGCTACTATAGCGCACTCATTTGTTTTCTGTACAAAAATTCAAAAATTTTGGAATGAAATTTTCGAAATCTTTACAAAATTATTTAAAATAAAACTGATACCCAAAGCAGAATGGATTATCTTCGGAATAACGGAAGATGGTCCAGAACTAAATGTGTTTCAAAAGAAATTAATAGACTATGGGTTAATAACTGGAAAAAAGCTAATCCTAAAATTTTGGAAGAAAGCTCCAATACCAACTATAAACATGTGGATTTCAAATATGTTCGAAACATTACACCTAGAAGAGATAAGACTCCTCCTGGCAGGTAAACCAGATCACTTCCATCTGACGTGGTCTGCATTTATAGAATTATTACAAATATAGGGTGCAAAGGTACCTTAAAAAAAAACTGAGGTCAGGTAAAGGGTAATGATAGCTGGAAAGTTGGTATGTCCCATTTGCGTAATGCTCATAAAAACTATTTGTTTTTCTCTTTCTCCTCTTTCTCTTTCTCCTTCTTTTCTAGGGTCTATTTCTTAACTCTTTTTCTTTTGTTTTTAATTTTGTTCTTATAGGGTCTTCGTTCTGTCTTGTTGTCACACTTTCTACACTTTCACTTTTTCTTTCACTTTCTTCTTTCTTTCAATCTTATCCTTTCCTTTTACTAGTGTAAAAAACAAACGGAGTACATTAATCGTAAGAAGATATAAGTGACGAGTACTAATGTATGTGGTTGTAATGTAATGAACTTCTAATAAATAAAAAATAAAAAAAATAAAAAAAATCATTGACTGACGTATCAGGTCATCGAATAATTTGCGGCGTGATGCGGTGGTGACGCAGCGTATTGGCGCGCGGTGTTTTTTCAAGTGTCGCAACATTTTTTTTTGTCGCCGCTGGATTTTGAAATGTTCAGAATCTTTTGGCGACACTGATATGACGCCGGCCGTCGCCGAAAAAATCGGCAAGTGAGACAGGCTCTTCGTGTTCAATGGCTGCAGTTGGCTTCAAAACACCGTGATGAATTCAGACGCACAGTCAAAATCAGAGAAAACATCTTCAAATGTCACATCGCACCACCTGTGTTTAAAGATTTAGTTTAGACATACAGCGCGGAAACAGGCCCTTCGGCCCACCGAGACCGCGCCGACCAGCGATCCCCGCACATTAACGCTAACACACACACTAGGGACACTTTTTGTGTAATTTTTGCTAATGTGCCATTAGGTCAGCTCAATACACCACACCTACATCCCTCACTACCAACTATGGCCTGGATAGAGTGGATGTGGAGATGATGTTTCCACTGGTGGGAGAGTCTAGGACCAGAGGTCATATCCTAAGAATTAAAGGGCGTTCCTTTAGGAAGGAGATGAGGAGGAATTTTTTTAGTCGGAGGGTGGTGAATCTGTGGAATTCTTTGCCACAGAAGGCTGTGGAGGCCAATTCAACGGATAGTTTTAAGGGAGAGATAGATAGATTCTTGATTAGTACAGGTGTCAGGGGTTATGGGGAGAAAGCAGGAGAATGGGGTTAGGAGGAAGAGATAGATCAGCCATGATTGAATGGCGGAGTAGACTTGATGGGCTGAATGGCCTAATGCTACTCCTATCACTTATGACCTATCACAATTGTTCACTGTCATTCACTATTTCTGCCCCATGTAAACATAAAAAAATGTAAATGCTGGAAATCTGAAATTACAAAATAGATAATGATTGAAACATTCCGGTTCCTTGAGCTGGTCAGTTTCTCTCTCCAAAGGTATTACTATTGCTGAGTTTCTTAAGCATTTACTGCTTTTGATTCATACCGCAAATGCTGCACCATGGCTATACAGTTATCACAGCTCCGTGAGACACCTACACTTTGCAGCTAATGCTCGTCACCTAATACCTTGCAGCTAGGGTCGCCAACTTTCTCACTCCAAAATAAGGGACAAAAGGTCAAAAAGTGACAAATTCCCGATGGCAATTCGTTGACCAACTCGGCTGTGGCTGGGTGAATGATGAGTTGGCCCAGGTGCTGGACTGCACACAAAGCCCAGCCGGCGGGCCAGCTGAGGAGGTTTGGCCCGGACGACGTCACGAGCAAAGTCCGGCGCCCCATCCAACTCATGAACCGATGATCGGCCATGAGAAGGGGTGGTGGTATCGGCGGTTAGCGAACGTACAAACTATGTACAGACAGCGCCCACTGCTGCTGCACTCCATGGGCTGCACTACGTCGGGACGGGTGAGGCGGGGCCGGACTCGGCGCTCCGACCTGACAGACCCCTCAACCCGAGCAGTAGCAGTCAAATACGGGACAAGGGCGGTCCACTATGGGACCAACCAATTTAGCCCAATATACGGGATGTCCTGGCTAATACGGGACAGTTGGCAACCCTAGCTGCAGCTGAAAACCAATGGAGCAAAGATGATTCAAGTGGCAATGTTAAACAGGGCTTTGTCTTTGACGAACAAAAACTTGACTTGACCACCTATTCCAATATTCCGATGGAAGCCACCTCTATTAACATGCTCATGAACAAAGCATAACACAGAACCTGATGGTCAATACTTCAGCTTGCACTGCTGCCCAAGTAGAAGGCACCAACGTACAAATACCTTGGAGTGTACCTGGACAATATACCGTCTAGGAAAGAACTGCAGATGCAGGTTTAAATCGAAGGTAGACAAAAAATGCTGGAGGTACTCATTGGGAAAGGCAACATCTCTGGAAATAAAGAATGGGTGATGTTTCGGGTCGAGACTCTTCTTCAGACTGATGTCAGGGGAATCAGGTACTGCCCTGACTGGTCCAGGAACGCTGAGGCCCTGTACAGGAAGGGACAGAACCGGCTTTACTTATTGAGAAGGCTCCATTCCTTCAACATCTGCAGTAAGCTGCTGCAGATGTTCTACCAATCGGTGGTGGCCAGTGCCATCTTCTTCGCTGCCGTGTGCTGGGGCAGCAGGGCGAAGGCCGCGGACGCCAATAAGATCAACAAACTCATCAGGAAGGCTGGCTCCGTCCTGGGGGCGGAGTTGGATTCATGGGAGGTGGTCTTGGAGGGGAGGATGCTTCCCAGGATGCGGAACATCCTGGACAATACAGCTCACCCCCTCCATGACACACTGGTCAACCTGAGGAGCACCTTCAGCAACAGACTGGTTCCACCAAGATGCAGGACAGAACGCCACAGGAGATCCTTCTTCCCTGAGGCTATCAAACTGTACAACTCCTCCCCCTTCTGTCGTGGGGTAGACTAACCCCCCCCCCCCTCCATCTCTGCACATCCTCAATCCTATCCACCCGTCACTTTAATTTCATGTTTCACGTATGTTGTGTTTTTATGACTGTTGGCAGACCAATTTCCCTCCTGGGATAAATAAAGTTCTATCACATCGTGTCATATTGTATGGTGACTGTAATGGAGCTGCGACTGTTGGCATTATGTCACCATGTGTACAATGAGACCTGCAGGATGTTATGGAAAATTGTCTTCCAATACGTTAGGGAACATTTTTGCAAAGGGAAACAGAGTCAACATTTCAGGGCAAAGTCACCTCTTCAGTGCAGGGATCTTAATCCCAAACATTTACGATGCTTCTCTTTCCACAAATACTATCTGATCTGCTCAGTATTTCCTGCATATTGTTTTTGTTTCAGAACACAAGCAACTACTGTCGCCTTGATTTTCGTTGTCCTCCATTAATTATTAACATTGCTGAAGTAGCACTAGTGATGCAATGGTTATGTTAACTCCATATCTACCTTATTCTCTGAGTTTGTGCAGCATTTATAATCCCACGATAGACACAAAATGCTGGAGAACAGCGCCTCTACTTCCTGAGAAGATTACGGAGAGTCGTTATGTCAAGGACTCTCTCGAACTTCTACAGGTGCACAGTAGAGAGCATGCTGACTGGTTGCATCATGGCCTGGTTCGGCAACCTGAGTGCCCAGGAGCGGAAAATTCTGCAAAAGGTTGTAAACACTGCCCAGTCCATCATCAGCTCTGACCTCCCCACCATCGAGGTGATCTATCGCAGTCGCTGCCTCAAAAAGGCTGGCAGCATCATCAAGGATCCTCACCATCCTGGTCACTCACTCATCTCCCCGCTGCCTTCAGGTAGAAGGTACAGGAGCCTGAAATCTGCAACATCCAGGTTCAGGAACATCTGCTTCCCCACAGACATCAGGCTATTAAACTCAACTCAAACAAAACTCTGAACATTAATAGCCCATTGCACTTCATCTGCTTATTTATAATAATAATAATAGATTTTATTTATATAGCGCTTTTCAGGACTCAAAGTCGCTTTACAATTGAGAGTCAGGAATAAACAAAACAAAATAGAGCAGTAAGACAGAGGGGAGGGGAACATGGGACTAAGGGTATGCAGAGGTGAAGAGATGGGTCTTGAGGCGGGACTGGAAGATGGTGAGGGACTCAGAATTTCGGACCGGTTGTGGGAGGGAATTCCAGAGCCTGGGAGCTGCCCTGGAGAAGGCTCTGCCTCCAAAAGTGCAGAGGTTTGAATTCGGAGTGGAGAGGAGACCAGCTGATGTGGATCTGAGGGACCGTGAGGGTTGGTAGGGGGAGAGGAGGTCAATGAGATAAGGGGGGGGCAGGTTGTTGAGGGCTTTGTAGGTGAGGACCAGGATTTTGTAGGTGATCCGGTGGGAAATGGGAAGCCAGTGAAGTTCTTTGAGAACTGGGGTGATGTGGTGCTAGGATTTGGTGTGGGTAATGAGTCGAGCGGCTGCATTTTGGACCAGTTGGAGTCGTTTGATGCTGCTGGAATTGATTCCGAAAAGAAGAGAGTTACAGTAGTCCAGTCGGGAAGAGATGAAGGCATGGATGAGTCTTTCAGCAGCGGGGGGTATGAGAGACGATCTGATTTTTGCAATGTTGCGGAGGTGAAAAAATGATGTTTTGACAACATGGCGGATGTGAGGCTCAAGGGAGAGGGTTGAGTCAAGGATCACGCCAAGGTTGCGTGCCTGAGGAGATGGGGAGACAGTGGTGCCGTCGATAGTGAGAGTGGGGTTGTTAATTTTAGTGAGTGTTGATTTGGAGCCAATGAGGAGAAATTCTGTTTAGCTACTGTTTAATTTAAGGAAGTTGAGTTGCATCCAAGATTTGATGGCTGATAGGCAGGAGTTGATATGGGAGAGAGGGGGGTGGTGGGGGGAATTGGTGCTGAGATAGATCTGGGTGTCATCAGCATAGCAGTGGAAGTCCAGTTTGAAGTGACGGAGTATATGACCAAGGGGGAGGATGTAGATGATGAAGAGGAGGGGACCAAGAACGGAGCCTTGGGGAACGCCTTGAGTGACAGTGGCTGTGGCAGAGGTGTGGTTATGGAGAGAGATGAAGTGGGATCGGTTGGAAAGGTAAGAACGGAACCAGCTGAGTGCAGAACCTTCAATGCCAAGGTCCCTAAGTCTGGTGAGCAGGATGTTGTGGTTGACGGTATCGAAGGCTGCACTCAGGTCGAGGAGGATGAGGATATTGAGGGAGCCAGAGTCAGCAGAGGTAAGGAGGTCATTGAGGACTTTGAGGAGAGCAGTTTCTGTGCTATGGAGGGGGCGAAAGCCAGATTGGAGGGGTTCGAATAGGTTATACGCGAGGAGGTGGGAATGAAGTTGTAACGCGACGATGCGCTCCAGGGTTTTTGAAAGAAAAGGGAGGTTTGAGATGGGGCGGTAGTTAATGAGAGAGGAGGGATCAAGACCAGGTTTCTTTAAGATTGGTGTGACAGCAGCAGTTTTGAAAGCAGAGGGGACAATTCCTTGGGACAATGAGGAGTTGAAAAGATTAGTGAGGTAGGGGCAGAGAGCAGGGAGGCAGGACTTCAGCAGGGGAGTGGGGAGAGGGTCAAGGGAGCAGGTAGTGGGTTTGGAAGAGCTGATGAGTTTGGAGATTTCAGTAGGGGTGACCGGGTCAAACTGGGAGAGGAAGCAGTGAGGGGGAGGGGTATGGAGATCAGCGGAGATGTTGAAAGGAGGGGCCTTGGTAGGTGGTGGAGTAGATGCTGGGGAGTCGGGTACAGGGGATAGGGATTGATAGATGGTGCTAATTTTATCAGCAAAAAAGTGGAGGAATGAGTTGCAGAGATCCGGAGTGGAGGTAGGGAGAGTGATGGCTCGAGGCTTGAGGAGGTTGCAGACTGTGGAGAAGAGGGTTCTGTGGTTTAGGCAGGGGTCAGTGAATATGGAGGAGAGGTATGCAGATTTAGCAGCAATGAGGGCATCTTTGTAGGCAGTGAGGTGGAGTTTGTAAGCTTCATGGTGGACTGTGAGAGGTGATTTCTTTATGAGTCGTTCAAGTCGGCGACCCGTCTGTTTCAGCTTACGAAGTGCAGGTGTGTACCAGGGTGAAGATTGATTAAAAGTTACGGTTCTTGTTTTGGAGGGAGCCAGAGTGTTAAGTGAGGTAGACAAGGTGGAATTGAGATGGTTTGTGAGATCATCAGGTGAGATGTGGGTTGAGTCCAGGGGGAGAGTGGTGGAGAGCAGGTCAGATTTTAGATTAGTCGATAGACTTTAGATTACGGAAGGTGATTTCTCGGAGGAAGCGGGGGCGAGGTGTCAGAGAAGGGATGGTGAACCGTATGAGCTTATGATCCGAGAGGGGGAAGAGGCATGGATGGAGGTCGAGTACCGGTTGATTTGTGGAGCAGACCAGGTCAAGGATGTGACCTTTGTCATGAGTGGGAAAGGTGACGTGCTGAGTGAGAGAGAAGTTGTCAAGTAGAAAAGCGAATTCAGATGCGAGCTTGCAGGTGGGGGAGTCCATATGAATGTTTAAGTCACCAAGTAGCAGCAGACGTGTGGTGAGAGATGAGACAAGTGTGAGGAATTCAGTGAAATCAGATAGGAAGGAGGGGTTTGGTTTAGGTGGCCGGTAAATGAGGATGACTGTCATGGACGAAAGGGCTTTGAAGGCAAGGAATTCAAATGATGCTACTGGGGGGAGGGGGAGTTCAACGATAGGAAAGTTCTGGTTGAAAATAACAGCGAGGCCGCCTCCATGGCGGGAGGGACGGGGTTTGGAAATATAATTAAACCCAGATGGGGATGCTTGTTTGAGGGAGAAGAAGACATTGGGTTGTTGCCAGGTTTCAGTGAGCAGAAGGAAGTCAAGAGTGTTGTCAAGGATTAGTTCATGGAGGGTAAGGGCTTTGTTGTTGAGCGATCGGGTGTTGAGGAGGGCAAAGTTGGCATTGTGAGAGGGTGGAGGGATGGGGGCAGGCTGGAGAGATCTGAGGTTGTCCCAGTTGACAGTGCATATGGTCAGCTGGGATGGGGGGTGACACGGTTGAGGGGGGGCAGAGCGTGATAGTGAGCAGATGGATGGAATGGGATGTCCATGGCCGGAGCAGACAAGCTTGCATCGAGAGCCTCTATGGATGTAACGGGGTCGACGTAGAAGTCCAAATTGTTTAATGATTGGGATGCAGGATGGGGTGTGATTGTTGGAGAGACCAGTCAGCCGCAGAGCCGAGTATTTGATCATGATGAAGCGGCAGAGAGGTTGTCCAGCGGTGAGGGCGCAGAGAGGTGTCCAGCAGAGAAGTCGAAGAGAGGTGTCCAGCAGCGATGGGTATCCGGTAGCGAGGGCGCAGAGAGGTCGTCCAGCGGTGCAGGTGCAGAGAGGCATCCAGCGGTGCAGGTGGAGAAAGAAGCCAGCGGTGGGTGAGCAGAGAGGCCGTCCGGTGGAGCGGGTGCAGCGAGGTGTCCAGCAGTGAGGGAGCAAAGAGGCCGTCCAGCAGTGCAGGTGCAGTGAGGCGATGAGCGGTGCAGGTGGAGAGAGAAGCCAGCGGTGGGTGAGCAGAGAGGCTGTCCAGAGCTGGTGCAGCGAGGAGTCCAGCAGTGAGGGAACAAAGAGGCCGTCCAGCAGTGCGGGTGCAGGGGCCGTCCAGCGGCGCAGGTGTAGGGGCCGTCCAGCGGCGCAGGTGCAGGGGCCGCCCAGCGGTGCAGGTGCAGGGGCCGTCCAGCGGTGCAGGTGCAGGGGCCGTCCAGCGGCGCAGGTGCAGGGGCCGTCCAGCGGCGCAGGTGCAGAGAGAGGCTGTCCAGGTTGGGGGTGCAGCGTTGCGGGTGCAGGGAGGTGTCCAGGGAGGTGTCCAGCGTCGACGGTGCACAGACAGGTAAGAGGTTACAAGAGGGGGGGGGGGGAATGTCGGGCGGAGAAGCGGCGAACAGTCAACGCCAGCGTCCTCTCCGGGCAGCATGCAGGGATCGAGCGGCTAGTGATGTAGGCCGCAGGCTTACTCGATTCAACGGTTGAAGACGGCCAAACGCTGGAGACCACCGCAGCCTACAGTGGTCCCTCGCCGAGTGGTGAGTCGTGACTTCGTCCGAGGTCCGAGGTCCGATTTTACCGCGAGTTTACCGCAATCGGCAAACTCGCTATCGGGAGTCGTCATTCCGACTCCGCTCCACTGCCGCCATTTTCCCAAGGTGTATATATATATTCAATGGGATATGGTCACACTGATCTGTTCTGTATTTATTCATGCCTACTATATTCTGTTGTGCTGAAGCAAAGCAAGAATTTCATTGTCCTATCTGGGACACATGACAATAAACTCTCTTGAATCTTGAATCTTGAGAACTCAGCTGGACAGGCAGCATCTCTGGAGAAAAGTAATAGATAATGTTTCGGGTCGAGACCATTCTTCAGGCTGAGTGTCATAGGAAAGGGAAACGAGAGATATACTGTAGACGGTGATATAGAGAGATAAAGAACAAATGGATGAAAGATATGCAAAAAAAGGAACGAAGATAATGGAAACAGGCCATTGTTAGCTAGGAGCTCGGTGAAAACGAGTTACTGACAATGAGACTCAACAAGATGACCTTGAAGCAAGTACGACTTGGGTGGTGGAGGGATGGAGAGAGAGGGGATGTAAAGGTTGCCTGAAGTTAGAGAAATCAATATTCATGCCCATGGGTTATAAGCTGCCCAAACGAAATATGAGGGGCTGTTCCCCCAATTTGCGTTTGGCCTCACTCTGACAATGAGGGAGGCCCAGGACAGTAAGGTCAGTGTGGGAATGGGAAGGGGAATTAAAGTGTTATTTGTAATTGGTAAAGTGGATTTGTAATCCCACCATTGCCATGCTGATAGTATTCATTCTGTTACCTTCCAACCATTCTGCTTTCCCCAGATAGACACGAAATGCTGGAGTAACTCAGCGGGGCAGGCAGCATCTCTGGAGAGATGGAATGGGTGACGTTTCAGGTTGAGACCCGCCTTCAGGCTGAAGAAGGTGTTGCCTGCCTGTTGCCCCTTGACAAGAAAAACATAAATCTATTGAAATCTCCAGGAATAGAGTTCACCAATGACTTCCGTTTTATGCAACCTTGGGCAGAATTCTATGAGTCGCTGAGAATATTCTAAACTCCAATCTAGAAGTAAAGGCTCTGTCTCACTGTCTCTGTCGCTCTGTCTCATTGGCGGTGAAGCGCGGCGTCGCCGGAAGAGGGGACCACGAGAGCGCCGCACGGATGCTGCGCGGGGGCCGAGTGATCTCCGTACGGCCGGTTCCACGAGCTTGCGGCGTCGGGTGATGACGTCATCGTGCAACACGACGCGCTACGTGATGACGTCATCGCGCAATGCGACACGCTACGCGATGACGTCTTTCAGATCGCGGGGCTGTGGCGGCGGCCGTGCCACACACGTGCCTCACTGGCGGAGGCTGTGGCGGTGAAAGTTCGACTCACGGCGCTCGTGCCGCACTGGCGGCGGCTGTGGCGGTGACCGTGCCGCACTCGTGCCTCACTGGCGGCGGCTGTGCGGTAGGAAATTATTTTTAGACATTGTTGACTTTTTGTGAGCACCGTGCGGTGTTCGGACCAACGCCACACGGCCCCGGCGGTGTGCGTTTGACCGAACCCGCGGTCTCTGACGGTCCACGAGCGGTAGATACTTCCTGTATCACCGCCAATGACTGCAGACTCGTGAGACAGGCCTTTAACTCAACAGACAAAAAGTGCACAGTCTTAATTATCCTGATGCCGACTGCAAAGAGGTCCTCACCTTCCTCAGCAGATGGTATTGGAACAAAAGTAGGTCAAAATATCAGCATGGGCATCCTTACATGTGTCTGGTACATTATAAAGTGTGCACAGCAGAACTCCTGCCTGCATACATTTAGTATCCTCCATAGAGAGTCATAGAGTGATACAGTGTGGAAACAGGCCCTACGGCTCAACTTACCCACACCGGCCAACGTGTCCCAGCTACACTAGTCCCACCTGCCTGCACTTGGTCCATATCCCTCCAAGCCTGTCCTATCCATGTACCTGTCTGACTGTTTCTTAAATGTTGGGATAGTCCCAGCCTCAACTACCTCCTCTGGCAGCTTGTTCCATACACCCACCATCGCCCTTTGTGTTAAAAAGTTACCCCTCGGATTCCTATTAAATCTTTTCCCCTTCAACTTGAACCTATGTCCTCTGGTCCTCGATTAGCCTACCCTGGGCAAAAGACTCTGTGCATCTACCCGATCCATTCCTCTCATGTCTCCCTCTCCTCTGACTCTCAGTCTGAAGACAAATACAGTGGATGCTGAACATGCGAAACCAAGTGAAAACGATGGAAATATTTAGCAGGTAGGTAGCCGGTTCGAATCCCGCTTGGAGTGCATACTGTCGTTGTGTCCTTGGGCAAGACACTTCACCCACCTTTGCCTGCGTGTGAATGTGTGTGAATGTGTGTGAATGTGTGTGAGTGATTGGTGGTGGTCGGAGGGGCCGTAGGCGCAGATTAGCAGCCACGCTTCTGTCAGTCTGCCCCAGGGCAGCTGTGGCTACAGAAGTAGCTCACCACCACCGAGTGTGACTGAGGAGTGAATGAATAATGCGATGTAAAGCGCCTTGAGTATTAGAAAGGCGCTATATAAATCCCATCCATTATTATTATTATTATTCAGCATCTGTGGAGAAATAAACTGAGTAAAGGACCTGTATCATTGACAGACAATACAAGAGACAAGAGACATGTATTGTCACATGCACCAATTGGTACAGTGAAATTTGGGGTCACCATACAGCCATACGAATTATAAAAAAAGAACAGAACACGATAGTCTTTAACATAAACATCCCACACACAGCGGAATCAAAGTTTCCCACTGTGAGGGAAGACAGACGTATCAGGTCACCGAAAAAGTCACGGTGTGATGCGGCGGTGACGCTGCATGACGTGGCGTGATGACGTATTGACGCGCGGTGCTTCCTCAAGTGTCGCAACATTTTTTTTGTCGCTGCTGTATTTTGAAATGTTCAAAATCTTTCGGCGACCCTGATGTGGTATTATGGAATAATAAAGTAAGGAATGCCTTTATTCTGCTGCCAGTGGTCAGGCTGCAGTGACGGCATCCGGCCTGAAGGTGGGGCTGTGGGCGTAACCGGAGAGAGGCCTAGCAGCAGGGCCCGGGGATGCAGCACGAGGCAGCTGCTGTAGTGAGTTGCTAAATAAAGACAGACTCCGATTACGTCGTTGTACGAGCCTCATTATAAGAATAATTCGATATGGTGTCAGAAACGGGATACTTGTAAGCGAAAAAAAAAAAGAAGAAGAGGAAAGTGTATCGTTTTGGCGGAGAAAGGTGAGATGAGCTGGCAGATATGGCGCAACCTACACCAACTGCTACGTTCACAATACAACCTCCAGAGCCATTCGATTTTACCAAGCCTCAAGAATGGGAGCGTTGGATCAGGAGATTCGACCGCTTTCGGCTTGCAAGCAACTTAAACGCAACGTCGGAAATAAACCAGGTGAACACGTTAGTGTACTGCATGGGTGATGAAGCCGAAGATGTGCTAAAGGGGCTAACGCTAACTGCAGATGAGAGGAAGGTGTACACGGATGTTAAGGCTGGCTTTGATGCATTTTTTGTGCCTAAAAAGAATGTAATCTACGAAAGAGCCAAGTTCAATCAGCGTGTGCAACTGCCAGAAGAAACGGTGGATTCCTTCATCACTGCTCTATACGGATTAGCTGAACACTGCAACTATGGACAGTTACAGAACGAGCTGATCCGCGACAGGTTAGTGGTCGGGCTGAGAAACGTCTCATTGTCAGAAAAGCTACAGCTAGACAGAGACCTAACCCTTGGAACTGCGATAACAAAGACAAGGCAGTCTGAAGAAGTTAGACGACAGCGGTCTGACTTAAGAGGAGAAAATGGCGGTGCTAGCAAGTGCTCAAATGTTGATGCTGTGCATGCTAAAAGCTACAGAAAACCCAAATTTCCCTCAAAGCCTCAGCCACAAGCACAAACACCAGGCAAAAATAAACTTAATACACGGCCACAGCCAGGTTCAAAGGCCTGTTATAGATGTGGAAAAATGCCCTCGCATGGAAAATGGGAATGCCCTGCTAAAGATGCTGTGTGTCACAACTGTGGCAAAAAGGGACATTATGGCAAAGTGTGCAGAAACAGTGCAAAATCTCTGAATGCTGTCACTACAGAGGAAGAAGAGAGCTTTTTCCTGGGAGCCGTGGATGCTGGAAAAGACCCGTGGACGGTGCAGCTACAAGTGAGACAAAAAAAAGTGTGCTTTAAAATAGACACTGGTGCTGATGTCACCGCCATGCCAGCCGAGGTGTACCATGACATTACAGGGGGGCATGATGTGAAGCGCCTGGCAGTGCCGACACGCCCGTTGTTTGGGCCAGGGGGCAATGCACTCTCTGTCCTAGGTGTAGCCAGAGAAACACTGCGCAGAGGCAAAAAGACAGCCATAGAGAACATTTATGTAGTAAAAGACCTGCACACTGCACTGTTGGGAAGGCCTGCCATAGAACAGCTTCAGCTTGTGTGCAGGGTTGACAGCATCACCATGGAATCAATGAAACAACAATATCCGAAGCTGTGTAGCGGCTTGGGTCTTGTTCTGAGGCCATACTCAATTAAATTAAAGCCAGAGGCTGTGCCCTTCTCTCTCCACACACCACGCAGAGTCCCTCTGCCGCTTATGGGAAAAGTGAAGGAGGAGATAGACCGTATGGAGAAGATGGGCGTAATCACCAAGATTGAGGAGCCGACTGATTGGTGTGCCGGGATGGTGGTGGTGCCGAAAAAAGCAGGTGATGTTCGCATTTGTGTGGATTTCACAATGATGAATGAATCAGTATGCAGAGAAAAGTTTATCCTGCCTTCTGTCGAGCACACTCTGGGCATGCTAGCTGGCGCAACAGTCTTCAGCAAATTAGATGCCAACATGGGCTTTTGGCAAGTACCATTGACAAAAGAGTCTGCCAAATACACCACCTTCATCACGCCTTATGGGCGCTACTATTTTAACCGTCTACCCTTTGGCATAGCATCAGCCCCCGAGCACTTTCAAAGGATGATGGTGACAGAAGTGACCGGTGGCCTGGAGGGGGTACTGTGTCACATGGACGACATCCTGGTCTGGGGACAGACGCAGGAGGAGCATGATGTGCGGCTACATGCAGTGCTAAAGAAGGCACAAAAGGCTGGCATTACGCTCAACATGGACAAATGTGAGCTCACACGCCACACAGTCAGATTCCTGGGTCATGTGATTTCAGCAGATGGAGTGAAGCCAGATCCAGAGAAGACGAGAGCAGTACAAGAGATGGATGCACCCAAAAATGTCAGCGAACTCAGGAGTTTTCTGGGCATGGTCAATCAGCTGGGCCGCTTCTTGCCTAACCTGGCTGAAAAAGACAAAGTGCTACGAGACCTGCTGTCCAAGAAGAACCACTGGTACTGGGGGACAGAGCAGCAGGCCGCCTTTGATCAGTTAAAAACAGAGCTGTCATCCACACCAGTGCTCACATTATACAACCCAAACAGTGCTTTAAAGATCTCTGCTGATGCTTCTTCCTTTGGCCTGGGGGCAGTCCTGCTGCAGAAGAGCGATGCCATGTGGTCACCTGTGGCATATGCGTCCAGGTCAATGACGCCAACAGAGCAGCGCTATGCTCAAGTAGAGAAGGAGGCATTGGCTGCAACGTGGGCATGTGAAAGGTTCAGCTGTTTCATCCTGGGAAGACCATTCGAGCTGGAAACTGACCATAAGCCGTTGGTGAGTCTGCTGGGAAGGAAAGCTTTGGATGACCTCCCACCAAGAATCCAAAGATTTAGGATGAGACTCATGAGGTACAACTATACAGTCAATCATGTCCCTGGCAAAAGCCTGTGGACAGCCGACACCTTATCTCGTGCTCCTCTGAGAGCCGCAAGAGCACACACAGACATAAGCCTATTAGAGGACACCAACATCTATGTAGACTCTGTCATCAGCAACATTCCTGTCAGTGGAGATTATCTGAGCAGCCTACGTGAGCACCTGAAGGCAGACAGCACATGCTCTGCACTGATGGAGTACTGCACAGACGGGTGGCCCGACAAAAGCCAACTGCAGGGAGTGCTGAGACATTACTGGGCTGATAGAGCAGTGCTGACTGTGCACGATGGGCTGCTGCTGCGGGGCACGAGACTCGTCATCCCAACAGCCTTACAAGGTGATGTGCTGCAGAGACTACATGAGGGACACCTGGGGGTGACAAAGTGCAGGGGCCGGGCCAAACAGACGGTATGGTGGCCAGGACTCAGCAGCCAGCTGAATGACATGGTGCTGAAATGTAGAACCTGCATCCAAGAGAGAAGGAACGTCAAAGAGCCGCTGATGCCAACGGAGATGCCAGACAGGCCTTGGCAAACCTTGGGAGCTGACCTGTTCACGCTGAAAAACAAGACTTATCTACTAGTAGTAGATTATTTCTCAAGGTATGTGGAAGTTGCGCTGCTGACACACACAAGGTCCACAGATGTGGTGGTGCACCTGAAATCCATGTTTTGTCGTCATGGAATTGGGGAATTTCTTAAAAGTGACAATGGGCCCCAGTTCTCAGGTAGCCACTTTAAAGCCTTTGCAGCAGAGTATGGCTTTGTGCACATCACGAGCAGCCCCAAGTTTCCTCAGAGCAATGGGGAGGCGGAACGCGCTGTACAAACCGTGAAAAACCTGCTAACAAAGGCATCAGACCCATATCTTGCATTGCTGGCCTACAGAGCAACCCCTCTACAGAACGGCTATAGCCCGGCCGAGCTGTTGATGGGGCGCCGCCTCCGCACTACAGTTCCTGCCCTTCCAACCCTGCTGAATCCAGTTTTGCCTGACTACAACGCGCTGGGGGCCAAAGAAAGGGAGAAGAGGAGGAACGACGCAAGATCCTTCGACAAGAGGCACGGAGCGAGAAACCTGGAGCCACTCGTACCTGGGGAGGATGTGTGGATCACCGATGCACGAGTCCAGGGCACAGTGCTATCTACACACAACACCCCTCGCTCTTATATCGTCCAGGTGCCTCAGGGCACACTGAGGAGGAACCGGCATCACTTGGTGCCGCTGCAGACCAACAGTGGGGTAGTCGATGCTGATGAGCCACCGGTGGGAGAAGATTCACCTACACCAGAGCCAGCTCCACCAGTGACAACATCACCCGGCAGAGAGGGCCCCACCACAGAGACTGTGCGGACCAGGTGTGGGAGAGAGGTTAGAAAGCCGCAGAGACTTGATTGGTGATTTATTGATTTATTTGATCAGGGACAGGTCTTTCAGCAAAAGGGCAGAATAAACCCCTTAAGACCTGCAGAGACAAAGGTAGTCCACCCTTTGTTCTCAAAGAAAGGGAGATGTGGTATTATGGAATAATAAAGTAAGGAATGCCTTTATTCTGCTGCCAGTGGTCAGGCTGCAGTGACGGCATCCGGCCTGAAGGTGGGGCTGTGGGCGTAACCGGAGAGAGGCCTAGCAGCAGGGCCCGGGGATGCAGCACGAGGCAGCTGCTGTAGTGAGTTGCTAAATAAAGACAGACTCCGATTACGTCGTTGTACGAGCCTCATTATAAGAATAATTCGATACCTGATACGTCAGTCAATGATGCCGGCAGTCGCCGAAAAAATCGCCAAGTGGGACAGGCCCTTTAGAGTTTTGGGTCGGTGACCTATAATTTGAAATTATGGTTGTAATGGTCGACCCAAAACGTAACTCATTCCTTCTCCCCAAAGATGCTGCCTGTCCCGCTGAGTTACTCCAGCATCTTGTGTCTATCTTTAATATCCTGCAAAGAAACATTCTCCCTTCTTCTCATCCAGCTCAGCCTCTCCTCTGCTCATAGTTTAAATCTTGCTGCATTGAAGGGAACGCTGACCAATTCACCCTTGCCTGCGAACAGTGATTGTGAACAGGCGATGAAGCTGGTCCTAATGCTCTTCAGAACTGCCGCACAAGGTTCAATAAACATCAGCAACTTTGACAATTGACTTAAGCAGCAAAATATACAGAGTTGAGGCATCATTCAGTACAAAATACAGTTACTTAATGATTCTCGTATACACTAGTTAATCCAACCAGGTAACAATGCTTTTCAATGCTAATACGAACAGATTCTCCTTGGTGCTGAATTGCCACGGAGTGTCAAGGAAGAGAGGAGTTTGCACATTCTCCATATGACCGCGTGGGTTTACTCTGGGTGCTCCAGTTATCTCCCACATCTCAAAAATGTGCAGGTTTGTAGGTTAACTGGCCACTGTATCGATGGTCGGCGTGGACTCGGAGGTCCGAAGGGCCGATTTCCATGCTGTCTCTTCCAATCCAATCCAGTCAGCAGGATGGTTTAGTGCCAAAGGAGCAGCAGTAGTATGAAATGTGCTATGCCTGTTTACACGCTCCCAGCTGATGTCATCTTATCACATCGTAATCCCTTTCCCAATATGTTACCCAGCACAATTTGTGCCAAACATCTGTGCCTATGCATGGAAAGTTGTTTTGGAACTACTTTCGCATCCTCGATGCATAAAAACTCATACTACAGTACTGATGGTTTTAGTTTAGTTTGTTTTTTTTTAGTTCAGGATCAAGTTCTAAAGGGCCTGTCCCACTTGCATGCGACTTCATGCATTTGGCACGACCAAAACGGAAGCGGAGTTCGCGCTAAGTTAGCGGTAAGTACGCGGTAAGTTCAAGCTAAGTTCGCGCGTGATGTAATTTACGTCATACTCACCAATCAGCTGGGCAGGAGGCGGGCCGACTGAATTTGGGCGTCGCACGGCATCGGGCGGTGACATCATCATGCGACGGCACGCCAGCCGGTGACGTCATCGCGCAATGCCGTACGGCGTCAAGACGCTGCGTACGCCGTCATGATGCTGCGTACGCCGTCAAGATGCTGCGTACGCCGTCAAGACGCTGTGTATGCCCTCAATGAGCCTGCGGGCCGACAGGCCGTTGGCGCGCGGAATTTTCGGACAGTGCGGGATTTTCGGAGCCCCGCGCGATTTTGGGACCAGCCCCGCACAACTCCATACGCTTCCGCGCTTGGAAGTGGGACTGGCCCCGCGCGGCCCGTACGCCTCAAGCGACCACGTTTGGTCGCGCACGATGCATGCAATCGCATGCAAGTGGGACAGGCCCTTTAGATAGACACAAAGTGCTGGAGTAACTCAGCGGGACAGGCAGCATCTCTGGAGAGAAGGAATGGGTGACGTTTCGGGTCAAGACCCTTCTGCAGATGAACAAGTTCTAATTAGAGAACTGCATAACATTTGGTGACAGACCACGGGAGGCTTCAAGGACATCCCAGACCTATATCAGCTATCTGCAAAGTACCTATTAGAGTTGATTTTGTTTTAGTTTAGTTTAGAGATGCAGTGCGGAAACAGGCTCTTCGGCCCACCGGGTCCGCGCCGACCAGTGATCCCCGCTATCGTGGATCAACACTATCCTACACCCACTAGGGACAATTTACATTTATACCAAGTCAATTAACCTACAAACCTGCACATCTTTGGAGTGTGGGAGGAAACCGAAGATCACCGAAGGGCGGTCACGGTGGTGCAGCGGTAAAGTTGCTGCCTAACAGTGAATGCAGCGCCGGAGACCCGGGTTCGATCCCGACTACGGGCGCTGTCTGTACGTAGTTTGTACGTTCTCCCCGTGACCTGCGTGGGTTTTCTCCGATATCTTTGGTTTCCTCCCACACTCCAAAGACGTACAGGTTTGTAGGTTAATTGGCTTGGTAAATGTAAAAATTGTCCCCAGTGGGTGTAGGTTAGTGTTAATGTGCGGGGATCGCTGGTCGGCGCGGACCCGGTGGGCCGAAGGGCCTGTTTCTTCGCTGTATCTCTAAAACTAAAACTAAAACTAAAATCTCGGAGAAAACCCACGTAGGTGGAAGAATGTACAAACTCCGTACAGACATAACCCATAGTCGGGAAATCGAACCAGGGTCTCCGGCGCTGCAGTCGCTGTAAGGCAGCAACTCTACCGTTGTGCCACCGTGCCGCCTAAATAATCCGTTTGGATTTACAGTAGTCCACCAACAAGCCTGGTTTTAAAATGTGCAATTAGACATCCATTAATTTGTACTTTTGCAGTAATGCATTTTGCTTCGAATCAATAGTGAAGCCAGCTATTTATCAACACAAGAACATTTTGTGAGCGAAAATGATCTCCGTATCGTCAGTACATTCTTTTAAATATATGTCCTAAACTGCTTTTTATATCAATCCCGTTTTAAAAATGTGGTTTTAAAGCTGACATGTTTTAAGTTGCACCAGATGTACATTTTCCACTGAAATTTGTGGGGAGCAGAGGGAAAATTAATAGCTGTCTATGTTCAAGGCATCGAAAGACTACAAATCAACACTATTTCTGCAGTCATAGTCAGAGAGTGATACAGCCTGGAACCAGGTCCTTCGGCCCAACTTGCCGACACCGACCAACATGTCACGGCTACACTAGTCCCACCTGCCCGCGTTTGGTCCATATCCCTCCAAACCTGTCCTATCCATGTACCTGTTTTAAACTTTCTTAAACGTTGGGATAGTCCCAGTCTCAACTACCTCCTCTGGCAGCTTGTTCCATACACCCACCACCCTTTGAGTGAAAAAGTTACCCCTCAGATTCCTATTCAATCTTTTCCCCTTCACCTTAAACCTATGTCCTCCGGTCCTCGATTCACCTACACGGGGCAAGAGACTCTGTGCATCTACCCGATCTATTCCTCTCATGATTTGATTATCAATCCGAATCCACATTTTGTTCCTTTTCTTATGATTATTAGTCATATCTATTTCGGAGAACAGACTGGTGATTTTCTGAAATGTGCTGTCGAAAGAAAATGCTCTGCCACCATTAGCTTGAAGAAGAAATTGGAACATGTCCTTATCATTGATCTATCAATGTAACAATCCATTCATACTGGGTGATATTAGCAAGGAGAATAATAGACTGTGCAGCCTCTTCAACAATGGGTGGCTATTTGTGAATATCATTCACGTGCCCTCTTCATATTCCGCTGCAAGATTACAGAAAATTATAGAATATTTTTTTTTTTTTTTTTATTTTTTTTTATATTTTTTATTTTTTAGAAGTACGGTAGATTACAGTAATGTACAACACGTATATATTAATACATTTTTTGTACCGCTTCACTTTTTTAAACTTTAAGAAAGAAAAAGAAAGAAGTAAGAAAAGTGAAGAAAGTGCGCAAAGGTTGTGAAGTGCAAAAGAGTGTTGGGAAAAGAAAGCCCCTTAGAAAAGAGGTTAGAGAAGGAAGTAAAGTTAGAAAATAGACCCTAGAAAAAAAAGAGAAAGAAAGAAGGAACAATCGCTCTATTATGACTCTTATACCATACTTCATAGAGAAGGAACTACCAACCAAGTCTATTTTTATTTTACCTCCCATTACCAGGTCCAGATACCTTTTATTTATTTATTTGTTTTTCTAAATTACTATTGCACCTCATGCTTGTAATAGGTCCAAAAACGTAGACCACGTCTTTTGAAATTGATCTGCTTTGCCTACTAGGAGGAATCTCATCTCTTCCAGATGTAATGTTTCCAACATATTTGATGTCCACATTTTTATTGTTGGTGTGGGCGCATTTTTCCAGAATTTAAGTATAAGCTTTTTTCCCATTATTAGCCCATAATTGAGTAAATTCTTCTGATACACGTTTAATTCAGGAATACCTTCCGATATTCCAAAAATAATCCATTCTGGTTTTGGTACCAGTTTTATTTTGATTAATTTTGAAAAAATATCAAATATTTCAAACCAGAATTTTTGGATTTTTGTACAAAAAACAAAAGAATGTGCTATGGTAGCTTCTTGACATATACATTTATCACAGATTGGTGAGACGTTAGGAAAGATTTTATTTAGTTTGGTTTTTGAATAATATAATCTATGTAATGTTTTAAATTGGATAAGCATATGTCGTACGTTGATCGAGCATTTATGCACCTGTAATAAATGATTATCCCAACTCTCTTTTGAAATTTTAGAATATTACAAGCATTGGAATTTAATTTTTTTGAAGGACTTTTGGAAATGACTACTTCATCTACCCATGTGTGGGAAGGAACTGCAGATGCTGGTTTAAGCCAAAGATAGACACAAAAAGCTGGAGTAACTCAGCGGGATAGGCAGCATCTCTGGAGAGAAGGGATGGGTGACGTTTCGTGTCGTGTCCCGTCTGAGGAAGGGTCTCATCCCGAAATGTCGCCCACTCCTTCTCTCCTGAGATGCAGCCTGTCCCGCTGAGTTACTCCAGCCTTTTGTGCCCACCTTACTTCATCTCCATAATTTGAAGCATGCGTGTGCGTTTTACCTACACTCCACTTGGGGGAGATAACAAACCACAGGAAACTAGTACCAAAGGAAGAGACTCACACAATGAAGTCCAAGAATACTGATCAATGAAAGAGAAATTAACTTGTGTGTGCAGAGCACAATTACTGTGATGTGCAGACTTAAGGATGAGAAAAACTACCATTTTCAATCTCGCTCACTAGCCCACGGTTTAATTCATGGACAGCATCCTCCATTTGCAATACATTTATCCCAATCACATTCTCACTCTGTCTCCACTCCAACCGTATGCCTTACCCTGCTTTGTTCCACCTCAGCGTAATCAGACTAAATAAAGAATTTGTCGGGGTCAAGGAAAGAGCGTTCACGTCGCGGCCCTGTTTCCACCAATCTTTCCACCACCACGCACAAGAAGGGACAAGACAGACACCATTGTATGCAGATGCCAAGAAGTGTGCTCAGCTCTGGCTGAACAACTTCTAATCTTGTGTGTGGACTCGATAATAATAAGAAGAATTTGTCCACCTCAAAACCCTAACTGAGCAAAGCCATTCATTCCTTAAGTCCGACTGAAGTAACCACAGTCGGATATTCGGTGAAAGACACAAAAAGCTGGAGTAACTCAGCGGGTCAGGCAGCATCACTGGAGAAAAGGAAAAGGTGACGTTTCGGGTCGAGACCCTTCTTCAGACTCTGAAGAACAGATATTCTGTGGATTTTCTTTCACTCAGAATTAAGCAATTCCCTGGTGAGCAAAATACAAAGTGCTGGATTGAACTCAGTGGATCAGGCAGCATCTGTGGAGGAAATGGACAGGTGATGTTTCAGGTCAGGGCTCTTCTATAGTCTGAAGAAGCATCCTGACCCAAAATGTTTCCTGTCCATTTCCTTCCATAGATGTAGTCTGACTCGTTGAGTCCCTCCAGCACATTGTATCTTGCTGAAGATTCTGGTATCTGCGTTTCCTTGTGTCTATATTTCGCTTTTGAGACTTTCAGTTTCAGGTTGATTAAGTCTCAGGCTCAACAAGTTGCACCAATAAATAGTTATTTTTTTTATGAATAAGTAACAAATGAATAACTCCTGTCAATTGACTTTTAATAATCAAAAATACCCCGATATTCACCATTCAACCTGAATATTAACTCTGTTTCTCTTTGCACAAATGTCATCTGACCTGCTAAATATTTTCATTGTTTGTTTCAGATTTTCAACAATTTGTTTTAAGACTGCAATTTTTTTAAACAATCTTGGGATGTTCCATTGTGTTTTAAAGTGACTAGAGCCACTACAGCAAAAAAGAAAATGCAGCAATGAACTTGTATGTATCAAGCTATCCCAAGTAGCAAAGTGACAACAAGCAGGTAATCTCAGTTACTGATGTACACTAAGGATTAAATGTTGGCAGAATTAGTTTAGTTTAGTTTACAAATACAGCGTGGAAAGCGTTCCTTCAACCTTACTGAGTGGGCACCGACCAAGAATCACCCGTACACAAGTTCTATCCTCACAGCTCTGGGGACAATTTACAGGAACTGATTAATGTACAAGCCTACACGTCTTTGGATTGAGGGAGAAAACCGGAGCACTCAGAGAAAACCTATGGCAGACAAAAATACTGGAGAAACTCAGTGGGTGAGGCAGCATCTATGGAGCGAAGGAATAGATGATGCTTCGGGACGAGACCCTTCTTCAGACTAGTTTTGGGTCGAGACCCTTCTTCAGACTGACGAAGGGTCTGAAGAATCAGTCTGAAGAAGGGTCTCGACCCGAAATGTCACCTATTCCTTCGCTCCATAGATGCTGCCTCACCTGCTGAGTTTCTCCAGCATTTTTGTCTACCTTCGATTTTTCCAGCATCTGCAGTTCTTTCTTAAACAGAGAAAACCCATTAGGTCACAGGGAGAACGTACAAAATGTATACACCCGTAGTCAGGATCGAAACCGGGTCTCTGACGCTGTAAGGCCGCAGCTCTACCACTGCGCCACCATGCCATCACTTTTTCTGTTTACATATGCCACCTCTGTACTGTTTAATCCCATCTTTTTACTGTCACGGCCAGATCAAATGGATTGAGTGGGCGGGGGGGAGGGAGGGTGGGGGGTGGGGGGGGTTCTTTTAACGTCTGCTACAGAAGGCTGTCGAGGCCAAGTCAGTGGATATATTTAAGGCAGAGATAGATAGATTCTTGATTAGCACGGATCTTAGAGGTTATGTGAAGAAGGCAGGAGAATGGGGTTTGGCGGGAGAAAAATCAGCCATGATTGAATGACGGAGTAGACTTGATGGGCCGATTAATTCTACTCCTATCATTTATGGCCTTATGGCCTTATGGCCTTATGGTCTTTTCTGAAAGTCAGTGCCCGCAACAGAGTAGCACTCTCATAGGACCACAGTAGATGCAGTCCATTTTAGTTCCTTCCTTCTCAAAACCAAATCCATCCATCTTATTATATTATTAAAACACTGTGTGTGTGTGTGTGTGTGTGTGTGTGTGTGTGTGTGTGTGTGTGTGTGTGTGTGTGTGTGTGTGTGTGTGTGTGTGTGTGTGTGTGTGTGTGTGTGTGTGTGTGTTTGTGGGTGTATGTCACGTTCCATTTTCAGATTTTTTTTCAGATTAGATTTTTTGGCCTTTGATTCCTTGGTCCGCCAATACCACACACGAAAAGTCCACGCTTTTTTCAATTTCGCTAGCGATTTCGCTTTTACATTCGCAAATCCACTCCTCATTAAATTTAGACATTGTTATGTACACATTTTTTAATAAAATCCTTCCCCCCCCCCACTCATTTTAAAATCTAAGCGAAACTCACGAGCTGCTGACGTCACAATCCAACATGCCGGCCAATCGAAGCGGCTTCTCTCTCTCTCTTCATTTGGCATCCCGGCTCCCCTCCCCCTCCCTCCAACTATGCTCGCGCTGCACCTCCCGCAGCTCCACTCGCCCGCCCGCCCGCGCACCGCCTCGCGCAGCTGGAGCCATCCGGCTCTCTCTCCCCCCCTCCAACTGCGCTCGCACCCGCCGCCCGCAGCTCAACTCGCTCGCCCGCCCGCGCACCGCCTCGCGCCACGATAACGGCTCCTGCCGTCTGGCTCTCCTCCCCTCCCCCCCCCCCCCCGGCTCTGTCAAGCTGGCGGAAGGCACATATCGCCTGCTTACCCCGCTGCTATTTTCGACGTCCTCGCTGCCGGCCCGCAATGTGATAGGTTGGTTAGTGTGTGTCTGCAGCCTGCGGCCGGGAGCCGCCTACGGGAGCGTTCGGACGACCCCTTCCCCCCACCCTCGGAGTCTCGATTGAGGCCCCTGATGTCGTTTGGTTGACGCGTGCTCCGCTGCCCGCTCGCTTCCTCCTCTCCCCCTCCTCCTACTCTACACCCCCTTCTCCTCTCCACACCCTCCCCTTCTTCTCTCCCCCCCTCCCCTTCTCCTCTCCCCCCTTCTCCTCTCCCCCTTCTCCTCGCCCCCCTCCCCCTTCTCCTCTCCCCCTCCCCTTCTCCTCTCCCCCCTTCCCCTTCTCCTCTCCCCGCTCCTTTCCTCCTCTTCCCCCTGCTCCTCCTCTTCCCCCCACCTCTTTCCTCCTGACCACCTACTCGGGGCCTGAATCCTGCAGCCTCCCCCACCCCCTCCCTCCTGCTGCCAGTTGCGTCGCTCGCAAGGCCTTTGAAAAAACACGCCGTATTCTTGCAGCGAGAGAGCGAGTGATTATTGCGTTCAAGAACCAGCCCTCACCTCTGACAACACGCACCCCCACCCCTCAAACTCTTCCCACTCCCTCTCCCTCATCTGCTCCCTCTCCGCCCCATTATGCTCCCTCTCCCCCCTCCTCCCCCCTT
The DNA here is from genome assembly GCA_038087875.1 of Malacoraja senta. Lineage (NCBI taxonomy): Eukaryota > Metazoa > Chordata > Chondrichthyes > Rajiformes > Rajidae > Malacoraja > Malacoraja senta. Next base: position 278,771,230 of record CM075977.1, on the reverse strand, counting down.
CCTCTCCCCCTCACCCCCTCCTGTCCCATCCCTTCCCCCGTCTCTCTCCACCCACTCCCGCTCCCCCTCTGCACCTCTCCCCCTCTGCACCTCTCTCCCCCTACCCCTCTCCCCCTCCCTCCCCACTCTTTCCCTCTCTAGCCCCTCTTCCTCCTATCCCTCTCCCCCTCCCCACTCTTCCCCCTTCTCCCCTCTCTCAATCACAGCCGATCTTTGGCTTGAGCCAGCGTGACAGAGCCGGCGCGTCAACGGCCTGTTGGCCCGCAGGCGCATTGAGGGCGTATGCAGCGTCTCGACGGGCCTACGCAGCGTCTCGACGGCGTACGCAGCGTCTTGACGGCGTACGCAGCGTCTTGACGGTGTATGCGGTGTCTTGACGGCGTACGCCTCCCCCGCGGCTCACTCACCATCACGCCCGCCCGCCCACTCCCCCCTCCCCCCCCCACTCGGGGTCTGAAGCACGTTCGGGGACCAGACCCAACGGGTCTGCACTTGGTCTAGAAACTATTATTATTATTTTTTTGTTGTTGTTTAATTTATTAGAAGTTAATACAATACAAAACAATACAGTGGTACCTAATTTTAGGTGCCACCTATGGCATAACGTAAAGGCTCTGTCTCACGGTGTTGCGGTCATCGGCGGTGAAGCGCGGCGTCGCCGGTAGAGGGGACCGCACGGCAATGGAGAGAGCGCCGAGCCTATGCCACGGGAGCGCCGCACAGGTGCTGCGCGGGGGCCGAGTGATTTAAATACGGCTGGTCCCACGAGCTTGCGGTAAGTAAAAACAAAGGGCGGGCCGACTGCGATGTGTGTTCATCAGATACTTTTCCCATCTATCTTTCGGGATCTTTATCATTAGTTCATGTTCCCAATCTTCTCTTAGTGCCTCTGTTGAGGGTAATTCTCTATTTAATATACTATTATAAAAATATGATATTAGTTTTTGTAAATCAGCCTTAATATTCATTGCTTCTTCTAAAGGGTCTAAAAATATAGTTTGAAATCTATGTATATATTTCTTCATAAAGTCACATATCTGTATATATTTAAAATATTGATTATCATTCAGTTTAAATTTTAATTTTAATTGTTGAAATGATAACAATTTGCCCGATTCATACATATCTCCTACTTTCCTAATCCCCAGTCGATCCCTTTGTTTATATGTATTGTCGATAAGAGATGGTTTGAATGCAGGATTATTCAGTATTGGGGTTAATACTGATAAGATTATTTAATTTCAAGGAAAATTTTATTTGTTTCCAAATTCTTATTGTATTGTGAATAATTGGGTTCTTCTTATATATTATACTATTCAATTTTATCGGTGAGAACAAGATCGTTCCTATATCATACGGGAAACAATCCACTTTCTCCATTCTTATCCACTCCGACTGGTGAGTGGAACTATCCAACCAGTACATTATGTTCTTAATATGCACTGCCCAGTAGTAATACGTAAGGTTAGGTAGTGATAAACCCCCAACTTCTTTAGGTTTACACAAATGCTTTCATTGAATTCTGTGTGCTCTATAATCCCATATAAAATTAGTGATATTAGAATCTAGTTTTTTGAAAAAATATTTCGGAATATATATTGGGATCGCTTGAAACAAATATATTAATTGTGGTAAGAAAGTCATTTTTATAGCGTTAATTCTACCTATCAATGAGAGTGGAGCGTTTTCCAAAATTTAATCATAACATTCAATTTATTTAATAGTGGCATAAAATTGGCGCTAGATAATGATTTGTGTCTTCTCGTAATTTGAATACCTAAATACTTGAATTTTTCTATTGCAATTTTGAAAGGGAATTTTAATAAGTGTCTCGCATCCTGTGGTTTTAAAGACATAATTTCGCTCTTATTCAACTACAGTCGTCCGTCTTTTTAAAAAAAAAATTTGTCTTGTTAAATGTATGTCTTGAGTTTTGTTTTTATTATTTTTTTAGCTGTGTATATGTAGGGGGTGGAGGGGGGGATGTTGAGGAAACCGTTAATCTCTTCCCTGTACGGGGACCCGACTTTTCCCTGTCGGATCTCCGATGTCGTTGGGCCTAACATTGTGGAGCCGGCAGCGGCCTCCGGCCGGGACCAACCTGAGGGCTCCAGTCGCGGAGCCTGGGACCTGACATCGGAGGCCGGCTTTGGAGCGGGGAGAGCTGTGGTGGCGCTCGGCTGCGACCCGACTTTGGAGTTTCGGAAGCTTCGGCTGCGGGCCCGGTGGACAGGGACATCGGGATCTCCAGGTCCCTGGTGGGACACGGCTTTTCGGAGCTCCCGCAACGGCAACTTCTCCCGCTGGAATCACGAGGTTTGGAGGACACGGAGCGAGGCCTAACATCGCCCGGCGCGGGTTGGCGGCCACGGGACTTACCATCGTCTGCCGGGGGCTCTAACATCAGAGCCCCAGTTCGCCTAGACGCTGCAGTTGGACTGCGGGTTGGACTGCTTGAACCGCGGGGTTTGAAGGACACGGAACCGGGGCCTGGCATCGCCCGGCGTGGCTAAATGGCCACAGGACTTACCATCGTCCGCCGGGGGCTTTAACACCGGAGCCCCAGTTCGCCCAGACGCTGCAGTTGGACTGCTGGACCGCGGGTGAAGAATAAAGGGAAGAGATAAGCCTTTGCCTTCCATCACAGTGAGGAGGTGTTGGAGACTCACTGTGATGGATGTTTATGTAAACTGTGTTAAGTGTGGGTCTTGTTTTTTTTTGTAATGTAAAAAAAACAACTGTAGTAATGATATTTTGTTCAAGCCTAGGTTTGAATGACAATAAATAGCATTCTATTCTTCTATTCTGTTATTCCAATTTATTCTATATCCTGAAAAAGAACCAAATTCCTCAATTAGTGTTAATAAGGTGGGGATACTCGTTTGTGTATTAGTAATATATAAAAGAATATCATCTGCATATAATGAAATTTTATTCTTTGAGTCCTTGGTATTATACCCGTGAATATTCGGATGATTTCTAATCCTTTCAGCCAGCGGTTCTATCATAAGGGCAAATAGCAATGGTGATAAGGCACAACCCTGCCTATTACCCCTTGATAAATAAAATTTTGGAAATAACATATTATTAGTAAATATTCTTGCCGTAGGTTTATCATAAAGTAGTTTAACCCATCTAATAAAATTCTCTCCCGTATTAAATTTTTGGAGTACCTTATATAAATACTGCCATTCTACCTGATCAAATGCCTTCTCTGCATCCAGCGTAACGACTGAAATATCTTCAATGTCCTCTTTGTGAGAGTACATTAGTCTAGTAACTATTAAAAGTCTCGTTAGACTAGGAATTAAAACGCTTGGTGACTTGTATGAAACTGGAAAATTACTTTCATTTCAACAATTACAAATAAAATATAAACTCGGAAATAATCAATATTTTAAATATTTTCAAATATGCGATTATTTGAAAAAATATACAAAAGATCATTATAATAACCCAGTAGATGTATTGGACGAGGCAATGCAGATAAAAGCGGAATCAGCAAACTTAATATCATATTTGTATAATATTATCTTAAATGTACAAATACCATC